>CM021105.1:484375708-484909704 GCA_007115665.2 Sequoiadendron giganteum | reverse complement strand
AAAATGGAGGCAATGGACCTCAAATGCGCCCAGCTTACAAGGTTACATGGAGGACATGGCAAGAGAATTTCAAGGTGTGGAAAATACCTCCTCCATAGGTGAAGTGCGCCCAGCAAGTAAAATGAAGACTTAGAAAAAGTTTCAAAGGCAAAAATGAAAGCTCCTCTATCAAAATGCGCCCACCTTCAAGACATTGAAAATGTTGAAAAAAGTTCTAAGGCACAAAATGAAAGTTGACCCCTCCAAGGTTAAATGCGCCCTCACTTGAAAGTACCACCCCTCATTTGCGCCCATGGAGGTAATGAAGTAAAAAGCGGCTAAGTATGAAATTGAAAGCCCACCTAGCAAAAGGCGCCCTCAATTGAAAGTGAGCTAGTCAAAATGTGCCCAAGAAGGATGTGGTGACTTCAAAATTGTCTAAGGCGTGTAAAATAAAAGTTCACCCTATGAAATGCGCCCAAGAAAAGCAAGTTAGAAGCCTTGAAAATTTCTAAGGCAAGGAAATGAAAGCTGGAAGTGGTGAATGCGCCAAAGGAAGGTGACGACTTAGAAAAGGTTTCTAAGTGTTGAAAACGAAAGTGCCAAGGTAAGAATGCTCCCTTGAAGGGGTTGATGAAATAAAAAATTCCTAAGGCCTAGAAATTTAAATTTCAATGAGAAAGAAATCTGCCCTTGAAGTGTTGAGAGATTGGGAAAATAAACTAAGGCGTGGGAATTTAAATGTGGACTCCACACAAAAAAAATATACGCCTAAGGGAGGATGAGATTTTTTTTTTAAATTTTCACAAGGCATGGAGATTTTTTAATCAGATAGAAAATATACCAAGGGTCAAGTACGCCAACAAAGAAAATGTTCGAAAATTTTTCTAAGTGAGATAACTTTTCACTAGAGAAAATACGCCCTTGGCATGGAAGGATGATTTGACCAATTTTAAAATTTTCCAGACATTTAAACAGGGTTGGCGACTTGATAAAATATTTTCTAAGTGAAAATCAAATGAACCCGTTTAAAATGCACCCATGAGTTAGCAGAGTTTGAAAATTAATTTCCTAAGGGAAATTTTAATATTTTCAGAGGAAATTCGTTTTGCCTAGATTATTTTCCTGACGGAAGTTAAATCTCAGAGGATGAATTATTTCGAGCATGCAAATAATTTTTAATCACCCGGAGTTGAACATTTTAATGAGAAAATTTAAAAGGTCTAAGGCAAATTTTATGAAATCGAGGATTTAAATGACAGACATTTTAAAAGTTGGAAATAAATTTACAACTCCCACGAAATTTTTCGAGTTGAATTTATTTAAACACTGCGAGATTTTAAAATGGAATTTTAAATCAAGTCAAGTGATTTTTTTCTCGCGAGTTGTTTAAATCGCCAAGAGTTAACTGGCAGATTAAGAGGAAAAATTCGAATTTTTACAAGGAAGGAATCATTATTAATGGCAACTGCCATAATGACCGGCTGACGACTAGCCCACTACTGCGCTTGAATTAGAAGATTCCAAACGAAGAGAGTGGAAAATTGATGAAGGTGCTAAAAATAGCCCCAGCACTACTTAGCAGGATTCTTCGAGAAGAATTATTTAAACAATCTCTTCTCTCATTTCTCCTCACTTTTTTTTGAAGTTGAAGTTGCTGAAGAAGTTCTTGAAATATTTTCGAAGTTGTTGAGGAGAGAATTTCTTTGAAAGTTTATTTTATTTCGGAGTGTTGAGTTGCTGAAAGTGCAAAGTTGCTGAAGAAATTTCTATTTGCCGAAGAGCTGAGAGCTTGTTGCTGCAATTTTGAAGATTGAAGTTGTTTTCCGGAGCTGCTGGAGGTTTATTTTCGAAAGTTGAAGCTTGCTGTAGATTTTACTTATTCGAGCTGCTAGAAGTTGAAAGTTGCTGAGGTTGACGAAGTCAAGACAAAGGATTTAATTCATTTTGTGCTGAGAAAGTATCCACATTGCTGAAAGTTGGTAGTTGGCTGCAATTTTCTTCGCCAGTCGGAAGTGCAGTCGTTCAAAGCTTCTTTATAAACTTGAAGTTTTTTATACAGTACGAAGTTTGGAGTTAGTAATTTATGCTGAAGTTTTTATTTTCAAAAAACTAACTCCACGTTCGCAGCCGTCTCGGAGGTTACTTCATTTTATTTAAAAAATCTGCAGCCTAGCTTATTGCTATTCTATTTTATTTTGCAGATGGCCGGAGCAAAGGATGTCGCAGGAACAAGCAGAGCTGTAGGCAGAGCTGCAAACACTGAAGCAGGCAAGGCTAGCTCATCCCGGCAGGCAATGATTAAAAGGCTCGCTAAGCCATTTCTCCCAAAGTCAGCAATAGTTTCAAAGTTGGCGGGATTAAATGAAACCAACCTTGGTTCATTTAATCTAAATGCACTCAAATCGAGGATGTTCGGGCTAGGGGGCCATCAACCATCAGTCACGGCACATAATATAATGAAGAGTGGAATCTACGCAGCTGCTAGTTTTCCGCCAGCAATTCAGTGTCCGGAGCTCATTATGGAGTGCGCCAATCACTACAAGCCAGAACGTAGGACGATTGTCTCTCCAGATGATAAACTGCTCGCCAACTTCACACCGGATGCCATCGGAGAGGCATTTGGGATTCCGATTGCTGAGGAGATGTTATACAGGACAAATAAGAGGGCAGATAAGATGTACTCTTCCTCTTTCGAAAGAGTCACTGCAATCATCAACAGAGTTTGGATGCAGAAGCCGAGGCCACCCCGCACTAAGCTCCCAAAGTAGATAATTGCCGAGGACGTGAAACAAGAATACTGTGATTTGATAATGATGCTGAGCCGGGTAAATGGGAGTGCACAGGCTTACATTTTCGAGCCTTGGATGTTCTACTTCATCGAGATTATCTTGGAGGGAAAGGAGTGTGTTGATTGGGCTAGGATGATTAGCAACCACATCGATGAGCAATTCAGGAGCCTGAGGGTGACGAAGACTTTCTACATGAGCTCATATGTAATTTACATGTTGGCCAGAATGACTAAGTACAGAGGGATTTCGTACAAGGAGCCAATCAACTGTGCCCCTGGTCAATTCAAAATCCATGAAGCCTGCACACAGCTACATTTAGCTAACATTGCCAACTATAAACGGGCAAATGATGCATTCACAATGCACATTTCGAGGACACTTCAGCAGAGGACGCAGCAGAGAATATCTAAAGAAGCACAGACATTGATTGAGGAATATGGGTATTGGCTCATCCAATTCCCGAAATTCACATATATTAGGTTGCAGGGGTTCACTTCGTATCCGTATCGGTTACCGCGATACCCCACTGATCACATAGTAATGCTTGAGGTATCTAGGCAATTGATTGCCTACGATAAGATTCAGAAAAGGAAAAAGAAGGGTGGACTTGATTTCCCTATCACCATGGGAAATTCCATTGAGGTGTGTCCTTCATTGCAGGCAGCCCGAGAGGCAGAGGACGAGCTGCAATCTTATCATTTGTCATATCACACAGGCAGGCAGGATTTCGATCCTTACAGGAACATCCGGATGATACAGAACGTTGAATATTGGCACAGAGCTCATCTGGAGG
The DNA here is from genome assembly GCA_007115665.2 of Sequoiadendron giganteum. Lineage (NCBI taxonomy): Eukaryota > Viridiplantae > Streptophyta > Pinopsida > Cupressales > Cupressaceae > Sequoiadendron > Sequoiadendron giganteum. The sequence goes on along the minus strand of CM021105.1, from coordinate 484,906,140 downwards.
ACTTTTGGGCAAATGCAGTGGATGAGGCTGAGATAAGAAGGAGGATGTTTTCCAGACTTCCTCTCAAGTTGATTAGAGAATGTGAGATTATTCCAGTTCCCGACCAGGTGGAGGAGGATGTCAACGTTATGCAACCCGACTATGGTTCAGTAAGGGATACTCCTGTCCCACCACCTGATTGGTCCGAGCCAGAGATCATGGACTTGGACACTCTTTCTATCCCGGTGATGACTTTTACGAGGACTTGGGTCGATAGACATGTATGCAGACTCAAGAGCAAGTCGATCGCCCTTACTTATAGCTTGATGGGTGACCCAAGGCCGTTATCGGTAAAAAGGGGGAAACAAATTGCTCAGACATCGAGGGCACAAGTGGAAGTGCCAACCCAACCGATACCGTTGAGGATAGAACAAGCATCACCCGTGCACTCACAAACTTAGTCTTCGAGTTTGAGAGTGGTTTCATTATTTGCCGATCAGAGGGCAGGATTAGAGGAAGAGCGGGGACTTGAGGAGGTAGATCAGCCCAACGCCCAGGAATCAGCTAGTGTCAGTCTATCCAGGGGCGGCCAACAGGAGGAGGAAGAGGAAACAATGGCCGACAGCCATTTTCAGCGGATGTTGGACACGGCTTTGGAAGAAGAAGAAAACACAGAACAGGGGACCCAAGGGTTGGGAGATACTCAGCTTATAGAGGAGGATGAGCCCGAGCAAACCAGTGCAAGAAGGGAGGAAGTGCACGAGATGGAGGCAACAGAAGAACAGCCCCTTGTCATTTGTAATCCACAACAGACAGTGCCTGATTGGCTTTCCGACAGAATGAGGAGAGAACCCGAGGATGACACGGATCCGGCCACTGAGATGGAGGAGTTCCTCAGGAGGATCAGTGCGCCACCAAAGAAGAAAAGGGCCCAAAAGTTTTCAAAGATCTCAACTGACGAGTCAGGCTCTCGCACGCTTCAGGTGGCTATTCCGAGGGAAGATTGTGATCGAACCGAGGAGAGGCCTGAAAATTACGTGATCACCACAGTAGAGTTGGGTCGTCCTACGGGAGCCCAAGTTATCGAGGAGTTCGATAACTCCAATCAGGCATTGAAGGATCAGTTGCTCCGCACGGAGGGGAAGTATAAGAAATTGAAGAAGGAGCACAAAACCTTGATAGGATATGTGTAAAATCTAGCACGTCCAGGTGAACCAGCAAATCGAGCAGTAGAACGTCCATCAGAGCTTCCGAAGGAGTCAGTTGTTGCCTTAGAGGATTTGAAGAAAATGGAAACGGAGGCAGACAAGTGGGTTAGCCGTGTTCATACCGAGACAGGGAAATTCATGGAGGACCTCGCCGATGCTTATCGACAGGCCTCAAGTATTTTGGCACGGATGGATATAGTAGATCAGGCCTGGGGTGATACTCGCATCTATCAAACGAAGACTGTACTTCGTTTGGGGGTTTTGATGCATATACCTCTAGAAACCTTGGTGGATGGAGGTGTAATTCAGAGAGGTGATAGGTATGATTTCACCAGTTGGTACTCCTCGGTGGTCACAGGCCGTGGATTTCACGACGCAGCAAGGGCAGATTCAGCTAAAGTGAGGAAAGCAATGAGCAACATCTTGGGGGGAGTCCTCAATACATTAGAAGCCATATTTGCTAGAAAGTTGGTCCCAGAGGAGATAACTGCTGATGGCTTGAAAAGTAGACTGCCTCCATTCTTCTCAGCTGCAAGGTCACTTGTCCTGGATGACTTTGAGAATGTCTCCACGCTCTCTAGTATAATTCAGCATACCCAGGATGCCTTAGTGACATGGAGGAAATCTTACACCAGATATGGACAGACGGTAGCAGTCTTGGAGTTCCAGCTCAACCATATTCCACCGATCTCTGCACAGGAGGTCGAAGCACTATTGGCCCGGTTGATCGAGTTTGCTATCCGGGAGAAGGCCAGTGGGAACGCTCTCATAGATGAGGATCTTCTTGATGGTGGTAGTGGGCATTAATTGCTCATTATGATTCCTGCTGGGGAGTGGAGAATATTCTGTGCATTCATTGCCCACTCCTCTCTGTGGCGGTTTTTAGGGCAGAAACCCTTATCAGGGCATAGGTGGCTCGATCTGAGCCCTTCATTGTAATTCGATCTAAACCGTCCACTGAATTGGACTTATTATAAAAGGGGCATCCCCCCTCATTTGTAACATATTAGATAGAGATTAGAATTGGAATTGGATCAGAGCTAGAGAGTAGAAGGCATATAGCATTTAGCTTAGAAGTTAGCTTTAGATTGAGGAGGGAAGAAAACTTTCCTTTGAAAGTTTTGTAAAAGGTTGTTGTGAACACTCTTCATAATACAAAGAGTTTCATTGCTTGGTGATTTCTTCTTTGTTATGAGTAGCTAGCAAGGCCGTTTCGTCTTTCCAATTCAAGGTAGATAGAGTAAAATAGATTTTATTTCATGCAAGTAGTCGTTGTTAATTGTGGAGTGTGGCGCTGTGATTTGAGCATATCTTCTTTCATCCATACCACTAGCGGGCTTACTGATGGTAAGTTCGCCTTGCGTGGTCAACTGGAGTATCAGCACTTAACTTCAATTATGGTTCATATGTTTGTATGCGTCGTATTGACGGTATGAACATGTTGCGTCATAGTTTGAACACTTTTCTCATCCTTTGAAGATTGCACCAACTTTGTCGGAGTTGTTCGAAAGGAGACAAAGCAAAGTTTGGTTTGAAGATTGTTTAAGTCGATTCTCGTTCTCCACCCTTTAGAAGTAGATTTGTAGAATCCCTATCCCTATCCCCTTTAAATTCTGCATTTTCCGAGTCAGTCTAGATACCAGAACAATATTGCCAAATCATTCATGTCCTAATTGCTTCACAGAATCGAACAACTACGTAAGTCCCCTTGAAATAACCAGCAAAACACATCAACCAACGAGTCTATTCGCGATAAAAGGAACCTTGGAGTCGAACACATGAACTTTCAAGCAATCTTAGCATGTGGGACACTTTGATCAAGAGAGAATAGAGTGACCGTTGGACAACTTTATTCTGTGTTGGCGCTGTCATAAAAAGCACGTCAACAGACCGCTTGGCAAAGGGATCACTGGAGTGGGACCCAGGAAACTCAAGGTGTAGAGGACATTGACGAAGGACGGGAAAGTGACTCGTACATGGCCGAGAGTGCAAGTGATGCACTGGAACGTAACAAAGAAACCGGTCCAGTCGGGTCCAATATACAAAGAGGACAACGGGGAAGGATGGTGACTCCAGAACGTCAAAAGCTGCTGAAGTTTATGGGGAATGGGTCAGAGGATCCAATTCGACATTGCAAAACATGCGAGACAATCTGGATAGCAAGTGGAGAAGATGACCCAAATCATTGGTTGAAAGCCTTTTCGGCGACACTCAGAGATAGTGCCATCGACTGGTACTCAGAGTTGGACCAAGCACAAAAAGCTACATGGAGATTACTCAAGAAGGCCTTTCAGGATGAATTCAAACTCTTGAGGTATGACAGTGAGATTGTAGCAAAAATCTACAGTACGAAGCAAGGAAAACACGAGAATGTGCGCACATACAATCGGCGACTGAAAGACTTGTTGGGAAAATTGGAGGTTCAACCAACCGATTGGCTAAAGAAGCAATGGTTCATTGAAGGCTTGCTTTCGTCGCTGAGGAAGAAGATGAAAGTCGTGCCTTCGTCATCGTACGCTAAAGCATACAATCAGGTGATGGATATAGAAAGCGAAAACAAAATATCCTCCTGAGGGAAAAAGAAGACGGACGACGAGGAGAGTGCAGACGACAGCGACGGTGAATCCAAGACCGTACAAGCACTCAGGAAAGATATGATGCGAATGATGAAAGAATTGAAGGCTGACAAAGAGAGTACGAGGGAAGCACGAGAACTATGGTGTATAGACTGCAATGGGGAAGGTCACACGAAGGCGAACTGTCCGAAGAAGTTATTCTGCGATATCTGCCAAGTGATGGGACATTCCGTCAAGGAATGCCCATACAATTTAAAAGCCAAAAGTGCACAAGTACTCTTCCCTCAAGGAGAACCGTCGACACCGCCGAACACACCACTGAGGCCCCAGTACAATAGCAATGCATCCCATGGAGGTTACCGGAACAACAAGAGTCTAAGGAATAGAATACAGTATGACGGTAAAGGACGGCCCATGATCCAATGCCGAAAGTGCAACGAATGGGGTCACTTCACCAAGGACTGCCAGAACAGCCAAGGTTAGGGAGGAAGATTGTGTAAATGGTGTGGACCAGGCAACCATGAAGATAGTGAATGCCCCAAGCAGAAGGGTATCCATATGCTGGAAGTAGAAGAACAAGAGGTACTGGCGATCACCAGAGCACAAGAAATGAAGGCAACCTACCAAGATCCACATACGAAAAAACAAAGGATGAAGGAAGCAAAAGCTGAAGTGGAACTGGCGATGGCGAAGGAGAACAAAATATCTCTGGAGAAGCCAGAGACCTCTCGGCGGTTGGAGGCGTAAACCAACATCCTACGACAGGTACTGCAGACCACCATACCGATCAAAGTAACTGACCTTCTCCAAACATTGCCGCAGTTGGGACTGGCAATGACAAACGTCCTCGGGGATGTCAAGCAATCGCAAGCGGAGGACCGAAGGCAATAATTGGTACCAGATTCACCATTGTATGGTGAACAAACCATTGATCCCGTACTACTCACGGGGAACGTCGGGAAGATGCCAGCAGTTGTGCAAATGGAGATCGGAGGGAATATCTTGACAAATACTATCGTCGATGGAGGATCGGGAGTCAACGTACTGCCCGAAGACACATGGAAGAGCCTCGGGAAGCCTACACTCTGGCCACCGACATTCCAACTCGTCGGTGCCGATCAACATGGTATCAAACCGTTAGGAATGTTGATGGCGCAAAAGATGGTGATCGGAACACAATCATTCTTGCTAAACTTTGCAGTCATTCCACTGCAGAGGAAGGCGTACAATGCATTGCTTGGACGAGGGTGGCTAGTGGCAGCCAAGGCGAATCATAATTGGAAAAGAAATACACTATCCATAGAAAATAAAGGGAGGAAGTACGTGATCGACTTAAAAAATCAGGCCATCAGTGAAGAACTGGCATCTTCTGAATTAGAATCCGACAGGGGAGAGCTAGACATGGACGAAGGAAGGAAAGCAATGGAGCCGAACGATGAGGGCATACTTGAAATCGAGAGTTGGTCGGAAGACGAGACAAGTTCATTAAATGGCCTATTTCATTGGCCAATGGAGGATTATGAGGTGTCCCATCGAGAGTGTAACATGCTGCAGATCGAAGAAATCCAAGAAGGAGAAGAGAACGACACATCTAGCCAAACACTTTCGACCGAGTACAGAGAGTACAAAGAAAGAGTATCAGAAGCAAACGATACGTCAACCCACAAGTCCGAATAGGTACGAGGTGAAAAAATTGTGTAAGAACTAAAAAATGAAAAAAATAAAGTAGAATTAAAAAAATTTAAAAATGAAGAGAAAAAAGAGATAGAGGAGAGAGAAAATAAAGACAATGAGAAAGAAGACAGAGGAGAGAGAAAAGAGATGGAGGAGAGAGAAAACAAAGACAAAGAAGAAAAAAGTGACGGAGGAGAGAGAAAAAAGACGAAGGAGAGAGAAAGAATGCAAAAGGAGAAAATTAAAAGAAAAGTGTTGAGTAAAGAAGAAAATATTAAAGTGGGAAGTGTTGAAAAATTAAAAATGAAATGGCTAGTTAAAATAAAGAAAATGAAATTTCGCCAAGTCCGAGCCAGCAAGAAGACACGACCATTTAAGAAAATTGCCGAGGAAAATACACTTCGGCAAGAAAATAAAATCGCCAAGGAAAAAGTTCGACGGAAAATTAAAGATTGCATAGTACGGCCATTTAAATAAATCGCCAAGGAAAAAGTTTAGCGAAAAATTAAAAATTACATAGTACGGCCATTTAAAAAAAATCGCCAAGGAAAAAGTTCGGCAAAAATTCAAAGTAAGGAAATTCACGATAAAAGGTTGGGCCACTAGGACCGTACGGCATAACAAGCAGAGGGAAAGTTTGGCAAAAAAAGAGAAAGCTCGACAGAGAAGGGTGAAGCTCGATCCGTATATCGTACGACATGAGGAAGAGAGAGAGAGAGAGAGAGAGACAATAGGTCCGTACGTCGTACAGCTGGAGGGAGGAACAAGAACAGGAGGCGTACGATATGGCAAGGCAACAAAAGACCAGACACGGCCTGGTGAAAAGTTAAGGAAGCACGTACAAGGAGAAGGCCACATCGTACGGCTTGGCCAGAGGACAGGAGGCATCATACGACCTGACAAAAGAACAAAAGATTACATTGTACGACCTGGCAGTAAGGCAGGTGATTCCATCGTACGACCTGGCAGTAAGGCAGGAGATTCCATCGTACGACCTAGCAGTAAGGCAGGAGGTTCCATTGTACGGCTTGGCAAAGGTTCCATCGTACGGCCTGGGAGAACCACAGGAAGGTGCATCGTACAGACGGGTAGAAGCATAGGAAGCCACATCGTACGGCCTAGCAAAAGCTCGGGAGGTTACGTCATACAGTCTAGCAAGGAAATAGGAGAACTCGTACGGCTTGGCAAGAAGAAAGGAGAGCACGTCGTATGGTCTAGCAGAAGACTAGACAGACACATTGTACGGACTGGCAAGGGGAGGAAGAACCACACCGTACGACCTGGCAGGAGGCAGTCCGTATGACCTAGTAGAAGAGAGGAGTCTATACGACCTAACAAACACATTGCACGACCTGGCAGGAGGCAGTCCGTACGACTTGGCAGAAGAGAGGAGTTTGTACGACCTAACAAGAGGAAGCACTCCGTACGACCAGGCAAGGAGGAAGCCATACGCCCAAGCAAAGAGGAAGTCGTACGCTTGCATTAAAGGAAGGCGGTACGGGTGGATCAAAAGAAGGTCGTGCGGTTGAAACAAAAGAAGGTTGTACGCTTTAAACAAGAAGAGGTCGTACGCATAAGGAAGGAGGTAGTACACACAATGGAGGAGGTCGTACATGTCAAAAAGAGCGTACCAAATATCGAAGTTTGTAAACAGCAGGTCGTACCAAGCGTCAACCTCGAGAAAGTAAAGTCTAAGAAAAACAATGCAAAATCTGTATTTTCCAGCTTCATCAACACTATTCGGAACCTGTGGAAGAGTCATGAAAATGAGGTGTGCGATGCAGTTTCGAGTGGTTTCAGAAGTGTTAAATTGGTCCTGGCGGCGGGGGCGCTGCCCCTCAACCCCGCCCTATACCACGACAGGGAGCACTGCCCCTGAACCCTGCAAGGGGCACTACCTCTCGACCCTGTTGGGGGCGCTGTCCCCAGACCCTTGCGAGGGGTGCTGCCCCTCAACCTCACTGGGGGCGCTGGCCCTTGACCCTGATGGGGGCGTTGCCCCCAGACCCCCATTAGATTTATTGCAATTGCCAAATTGTTGTGCCACCAGCCATCATAGTACAGGAGCAGTTGGCTACCGAGCAGACGAGAGTTGCAGCTCTCGAGGAGAAGTTGGCGGAGAAAGATGGAGTATTGGGTGAGAGTGACAATCAGTTGGCAAAGAAAGCATTCTTGGTTTTCACTCGTCTGGAAGACAACTACTTTGTGGGAGGGATGATGTAGTCGGCTGTGAGTCGATGTAGTCGGCCGAAAGTGTACTTGGTCGGCTGTGAGTCATAAGTAAATAAGACATTAGTTAATATTAATAATCCATGCACTTATGTACGTGTCATGTTGGTTAGTTGTCTCGGGAATTAAGTTCTTGACGAAGTAATTAGTTATAATGAAGGGACGCGACGGTTGGTACCTCAACCACCGCCAACGTACTATATGTACTTGAGTCATGTAGTCGGGAAGGAGGAGGGATCTACTATGCTATGCTATGTTCTGTTTGGAGACATTATGATGTAATTGTTGAATATTGAATAAAGAAATATATCTATGTTCTGTGCGATTGCCATGTGATTATTATATGTTGTCAATGTTATTTTATATCTCCATTTACTCCGTACGTCATTGTACCCGTAGCGAGTAAACAAATCAAAGTTCAAAGAAATTATATTACTGTCCACAAATGACCAAAGTTGGTGAATGTGCAAAGTACCAATTAAGAAATGACCAACACGGTAGTACCAAGAAAAAGATAAAACTTTAAAAAATAAAATAAAAGAGACCGTAATAAGGCTAAGCAAACAGTGTGTTTACAAAAAAGAAAAAGAAAAAAAGTAAACTCAAAAAATACTAAAAAGGTAAAACTAAATACTAAGAGCTAAGAAACAATAGAAGAGTATATCTCTAACAATAAAATCCACGCCAAAAGATAAAATCATAAAACTAGTTAAGAGTTTTTGTAATAGCAAAAGAATCTATAGACTACTCAAACACTGAATAGTTCCAAGTGCAAGATTGATAAATGTCACGTAGGAATGGCCTAGGCTGGAATGGACCGGTGAAGATATCTCTGGTCGTAGGTTACTCAGTTTCCTCATACCAATTTCAGCCAAAGACATCTTTGGTCATAGTTATAACTCCATTTCCTCCTAACATTTGTGACCAAAGATTTCTTAGATATCAAAAAACTGCTGATACCACTCTGTTAACAGAATCCAGACAAGAGAAAATGAGATCTGGTTGGTCTTGCAAACCATCTATTGGATCTAAGGCATTGGTTTGGTGCCTTGTGAGTACAAGTTCCTAACCTGTCACCTACACTGTACAGTCTACATCAATATTGACTGAAACTGTAAGATACCTAGCACCTCTGCCAAGTAAGATTGGCTGGAAGAAAGATATAATTAGCATAACAGGTCCATAGGGTCTTGCAAAGGTTGATGCCTAGAGATTCTGCTCCCATAGAGAAACAAAATCTAGGTAATTCTTCTTAAGATATTGGAAGAAAGTAGAAGTTTCAAACAGTCTCTAAATAAACAGTAAAATACTAATTGGCTGAACATCTTAACATGAAAAGCTCTTTAATTTTTCAGTATCAACAACAATGAGCTTGAGGACTTTCTTGAAAGCATGCTCATGTGGACAATGGTTATCTTTTACATCATGTTCTGATTATTATATGACTCTATGTTGATGATATCCTCCTATTGCACTTTGCCAAATGTTTCCAAAGACAACTTGATGCCATTCCTCATTATTTTGAGATTTGCCAACTTGTGGCCAATTTTAGTCTAAGTTACCAGTCCTAGTACAAGTACGGGTACAGGTACCGAGTACAACAGTACGATGGAAAATTCTTTGGGTACAGGTAAGGGTTCTGCTATATATATGTAGATATCAATATAGGTATAGATATGGATATAGATATTCAAAATTATAAATTATAAAATATAAAAACAGTGATACTCATAAATGCCAATAAACAAAATATTTAAATAACTCATATTCATAATTTGCAAAAATGAAAATACTCATAAATTCATAATTCAATGATTTGTCAAATCAAAATATCAATACACAATGAAATTTACAATCAATATTTAATAGTCTTCATATTGCTCTTCATCAAAAGCATCAAAATCAGCATTCGGTTCAATTTCATTTGAGCCACAATCAATTGGAGTGCCACTCCCACTAGCTACATCACATGCTGAAGCTGCCTCGTTTATAGAGACTTCGACAAGATGTGCAATTGTAGTGCCTAAGTCAACACGCCTGGGACTTTGATCCCAATTCTTTTTAACCCCCTCATTGTATTCAGGTGTCTTATGTGACAAGAGACGAAGGTTGGAGTGCACAATGACAAAATTTCTCAGCTTTTTTTGCTCCCAAATGCTATGTTACCGGTTCATAGGTAGGCGACCTCAAGTCCCAGTTCGGCTTGACCCAGATTCAGGGTTCAAAGTATGGTCCCTTGTGGGTTTAGACAAGGTCCGGCCCATAGCCTGTGGATTTGGCTTGGATGAACCCGAGCAAAATTTGGGCCCATCATGCTTGAAGCCGGTGAATTTCTCCTTATTTTAAATTTTTTCGATTTTTTTACTCTAAAAAGTGCCATTCGCCCATACAAAACATCCAAAAGGCAAAAGCAAACTCATTTTTCATATTGTGAATGAAAAAAAAAATATTTTCCTCCATTGTTGAACTTATTTTCTTGCTTTCCAATGAACAAGTAGAGTTGAAGATTGATTGTTGAACGCTCCAAGCTAGTGGTTGTGCTATTTCTACGCATTTGCAAGTGTTTGTTTGTTGTGCTATTTTGTAGAAGAGAATTTCTTCAAAAGAAGTAGGTTTTTTAAAGTTTTTGAAGCAAATGAACTCTCTTATTTTGTTTTGAAGTTTTTGGTTTGTTTTCATTCTTCTAGGCATCTATAACACATGCTTATTTTTTTTAAATGAACTAACTATTAAGTTGTATTTATTATTTTATATATTTTTGTTTCCAAATTTCATTTGTTTCAATTCTTTGAATGTGTTGTTTATTGAACTTGTTGTCTTAGGTATTATAATGGCAATCGTTTCTAGCTCCATGAGCCAACCCCTCTTCAAAACAGACCCAAACTCTCCACTTTCGAAATATGTTCAAATGGTACAACAACTTCCAAGTGGTGGAGGTTATGTTTGGATTTGTAGTCATTGTTAATTTAGATATTCGAGCTCATACATTTGACTGAAAGGCCATTTGTGCAAGATCCTTGTACAAGGCGTCAAATTTTGTCCAAGCGAAGATGGTAATGGCATTCCATAGGTAAAAGTCTTAGCATATATTGAAGAGAAAGAAAAAGCAGACCAAGCAGTAGGTCGTAAATAAAATCATCCTTTGTTAAGGAAAGGATCTCGAGGGATAAAAGCCCCCTCCACCGCTTTCTTATTTTCAACCTACAAAGAACTATTCATTTTTGTCCATACCTAAAGAACAACCTATGGCCTTAACACATAAGAGATCGAAGGGACCATTGGAAATGACATTTTAGAATGAGGCTAGAGAGATTGCCAAACAAGACATAGCGAGATGTGTCCATGCAAATGGATTGGCATTCAATATTGTTCGCTCATCATATTGGCAAAAAATGGTGAAATCAATCGATGAGGCTCCAAAACTTAAAAGAGTATAAGGGCCAGGGTTTTGAAAAGATGTGTAGCACCTTATTGGATAAAGAGGTGAAATGTGTAGAGGACTACTTGAAGCCCATAAGGGATTCATGGGTAGAAACAGGGGTTTCCATCATTTTTGATGGATGGAAATGCAAAAAGTCACCCATTGATCAATATTATTGCAGTGTCCCCTAAAGGGGAAATGTTTTTGAGAGCAGTGGATTGTGAAGGAGAGGTGAAGTATGGTGCATTTATTGCTAGAATTCTATGTCAAACCATTGATGAAGTGGGCCCTCGAAATGTTGTGCAAGTTATAACAGACAATGCCAAAAATTCTAGGGTTGTTGAGTTATTAGTTGAGGGTCGTTATTCACACATTTTTTGGACACCTTGTGTTGTCCACTCCCTCAACCTAATGCTATAAAAAATTGGCACCAAAATTGATAAGATCAAACAAGTGTATGCTGAGGCCGAAGACATTCAAATGTTCGTCACTGACCACCATATGTCACAAGGCATATTTAGAACATACTTGAAATTGGAGTTATTGAAAATAAGTTAAATAATAAACATGTTTTACTTTAGTAAAAAATTTAATTTTATTTTAGTTTTAATTTTTGTAAAAGATATATATATATTGATTTTCAAACATGTTGAGACCCATTTTTTCTGCAACACAATTGTGTTGAGACGACTTGTGAAGATTCGTGAGGCACTGTCTAACATGGTCACAGCCCAAATTGGTCCATATGGAGGCAATCTAGCATTCCAAGGGCAACAAAGGTTAAGCAAATGATCTTAGATAACATTTGGTGAGATCATGTTGAGTATATCCTCAGTTTCATTGAGCCCATATTGAGCATGATTTGTTATACCGACATGATTAGGCCTTGTTTGGGTGAGGTATATGATGGCATTGACTCAATGATTGAGAAGATGAAAGTCATTGTTGGCGTTTCAATTAACACCTCTGGAGTGCTTATTGGAAACGGACGGCTGTTGCAAGTGTTATAGTACTGCTCTTCAAATTATAGAGAGGAAGATCTCTCTTTGCTGATCTACGTAAAAAAGGGTACTAAGGTTCCTATCTTTTTAACTCAGCGGCAGGACACAAGGGTGCATAAACACAATGCGTTGTAGCTAAGGTTTTTTGTGGTTTCTGCAGATCTTAACTATGACTAAACTAGCTTCTAAACTATCCTATCTCCCCAAGATAAACAGAGCATGGGGGCATAGGAGCGAAATGGATGGGTTGGATCACTTGAATCCGCCGTCTCCTTAGAATATGGTCGAGGCTCTGAACTCTTGGGTATACGCTGGGATAAGGTTTTATACAAGCAAACACTCTTAACAATAAGTTGGATCTAAGACTTGCCAAGGAGGAGGAACCCCTGTCCGAGGTATAGGCTGGGAAACAACTTACTAGAAACAACAAAGAACGATGATATGGATATCAAGATTGCTAAGGAGGAGGAACCCCTATCCGAAGTATAGGATGGAATCTGGATCATTAAACAACATCATACGATAGCTATTGATAACGAAATATCCAAGGAGGAGGAACTCCTATCCGAGGAGGAGATTGAAACAATAAGCTATTGAAAACAAGACATTGAACAAACTCAAATCTTTAGATCAAACATGCATGTGCCATTTGATTTTCTTCTTCAAGCTTTTCCAATGAATTACAAAGACTGGGACAGCAAAGGCACGAAATCATGCACAATTGCGATCAACCAATTAACTCTCATCCAAGAGTGAACGGTTACAAACTTGCAAGCTTGTGGAACAATGGCGCAGCAATTTTGCATAGTAAATAAAGGTTAAACAAATAAAGAGCCCAAGGCTCTTATTTATAGAAACTCAAAGGAGTAGGCAACCCTAAAATCTCCTTGAGTTAACAATCAGTTCTTGCCAATCAGCAAGATTTATTCCTAAGTCTAAAAGTAGGTGAGCAAGCAGTTAACTGGAAATCTACTTCAATTAACTGAAACTATACAAAGAGTCAACTGGAAATCTACTTCAATTGACTGAAACTAAACTAAAAGTGAACTTTATTACAACATGTGCCTCCAAAATAGACATCCACATTTAATGGAGATCTGAGATCCATAAATCGTGGAAGTCAAATTAGACATCCTTAATTAGTGAGATCTGACATGCATGATCTGTGGGACATGGGGTTAACTTGGAAAGGGGCATCAAGTTAACTCCGGTCATAATTAATGTCTTTCTAGAGGGTAGGACGTCCTTCTTGGGGTGCTTTACACCTCTTCACCATTGGTCAACAGTGCCTCTATCCAGTCGTTGACCTCTTCAGCTTCTGGGCAATTAATGCTCCTGAAGATGATGACGTGGCATTTTAGCATTTCTTCACCTGTCATAAGTTGTTGCTGATTGTCTGTGCACTTGGCAGCTGCGTCATCTAACTTGGTAGACATGGCTGCAACTTTGGTCAACTTGCAACCATCGGGATCATCGAGGAATGTGCTATGGATGACATCTTGAAATTGATTTTGCACTGTACCTAGCTCAATGTACTCACCTCCCTCGTGTTGATATTCTATGTGAGGGAAGGATATTACCAACGTTCTTGCGAAGTTGATAATACTTGCGACAATCCGTCAATAGTCAATCAGTTCCACAAAATTGGCATCATAGGCTTTCACCTTGTATGCCAACTGTTCTTTCCAAGCAAAGAGATATTGCTTGTTCTCTGCGATGGTAACCGATTGGTACGCCAATTGCAAATCTGCAACTGTGACTTCATCCCCAGGCCTCTTCTCTACTGTCTTTAGTTCTGATTGTTGAATCTTTGAGCAGAGTCCATGTGCTCTATCCCTCAACTGGTATATTTCCGCCAGTATACACCGTCCTCTGACAACAAATTCTTCCACTTGATTTCTCAAGTGTTTGCCATAAGTAATCAGCTGGTGATGGTTTTGCTCCGCAAGGAGGTCTAGCAACTCTCGTGGTAAAGCAGAGAAGTTGGGAGTGTCGTGCATCAAGCTGGAAATGTACATCCTCAACTGTCGGTTTTCAGCCTTTAAGGCTGCTTTGTCTTGGCCATCCTTAGCCATTCTCTCTTGGATGCTCACTGAGGCAATTTCAAGAAGGTCTGCCTCCACCTGACGAGTGGTCTTTCCGAGGTTGACCTTCGACAATGTGAAGTGCTCAATCTCTACATCATGTATGTTTTTGTCCTCAGGTGGGGCAGTAGTCTCTATGATGAACTCATTATCCGTATTCCTTCCTACATGTACTTGCTTCTTCAATTTCTTTGCCAGCATGTCTTGAGGGACATGATCGAACTTTGTGAAGTCAAGCTCATAGGATGGCCTTTCCCTCTTCCTTCCTAGGAAACCCTCAAGCCAGATAGAATCCCGACTAGCCTCACTGGAAGGAGGAATGTTGGGCCCCTGAATGCCTGATGAGTGAGACTATGTTGTAGTGATGTCTCTTGGTAGAGATTCCAAGTCGATGGGGACTTGTGACTGTTGTGATGGTGGTGAAGTAGGTGGCTTTGTCTCTATCACAGGCACCATATCCACTGTTGTTGCTTCTGCCATGGGTTCTGTCTCTGTTGTGATTATCTCAATCACTGGCTCGGCTATAGCCGTCTCTACTATCTCAAGCAAGTTGGTGGTTGTCTCCACTTGTACTTGTTGATTTGCATCAGCAATCCTTGTTCTTCCCCATGTGTTCCCTGACACCTGCATTCCTTTGGGAAGGTTTCTCCAATGCTTTCGTCTAGGCCTCTTCCTTGACGTGGAAGGTAGTGTAGACTGAACCGGTGGCGGCTTTGTTCGGGTAAGTACTACCTTCCTTGTCCTCTTGTTGTCTAGGTAAAATTGACTGTTTCTAACAACTCTACTCGTTCTCTCCTCTATAGATGTGTTTTCTTTTGCATACCAATCCACTCTTCCGAGTGGCTGTGAGTCCACTTAATCCACGAAGAACAGGGGAAGAATGGATTTCCCTTCATCATCAAATAGGCCCTCAATGTCTTCTGACATAAAGTCAACAATTTGTGAGAGTCTAAGCTGACTATAGTTCCTTCTTCATACCTCAAACTCATCGTCGAAATTGACCCAGTAATCTTCAATAGAAGATTCATGCGATGAGCATTGCTCAAGATGCGCTGCATAAAGGCCCCTTGGATCATATGACCTTCTCTCAATGAGATATTTGTGATTCTCACAGTTTCTTGGCTCATCAATTTGGCATCAACCGCTGTTTTACATCTATAGAGTCCTATCTGGATGGGAAAGTTCGCAGCTGACTTCTTCTTCAGGCACAGGTGAGTGTGAACTTTGGCCAACTCCCTTAGGAACTCCATGAACACTACCTTATCTGAGGGGTAGCGTGGAATCATGGCGAGGTGACCATTGTAACCATACACGCATATGTAGGTGAAGGTGGGGAATTGGATAAACCAATCCGCCCAATCCACCATTGCCTCCTTGGTTGCCGGTGATATACGCATGTGCATCTCATGGTCGAGATCTCGTACGGTGTGCATGATGAAGAGGTCACTTATCCGTTTGAAGTGTCATTCCGCTAGAGTAAACTCAAGACGCAGAAAGTATTCGTGGACCTTCTCCACACCTAGGGTCCCCATAGTGTTTAGTGTCTTGAACTCGCCTTGGAAGGCAATCAGGTATACAAGGTAGGAAAACATGTGGAACCTATGAGCCTCTAGAAACTCGGTAATCTGTTGGAGTGTGTCACTAATCAAGGTCGCCCAGTCGTAATGTTCTCTTTTGCTGATAATCTTGGCAATGATGTAGAACATCCACGACTGAAACTGATTGCCCTCCTCCTATCCAGTGATCCTGCTGAGTAGAGTGATCAATACTGCATACTCTGCTCGAAATTCTCCTCGTCCAACCAATTTGGGCAAGTTGGCCTTTTTCACCTTTAACCATTGTTCTGCCATTTTCTGCATACACCTGTCCTTTGATGCTTCAAATGCCTTTTCGCATTCTTTCACCGATATGACCTTATTGGTCGAGCATGGTGGAATATCAAAACATTTTTCAATGTCCTTTGGTTTCAAGCTGCAAATCACCCTCCCATCTACTAATCGGATTTCTCGTGTGGTAGGATTGTAATGCTTAATGCAAGCAATTACAAGCTCCACACTCTGTAATGTGATAGGGATTGACGCAGCTTGAAGCAATCCGGATTCTTCTATGTTTTGCAGTGTGATTTGATTCTTGCCCTCCAAATCCTTAGAATCGACCATTGGGTTCTTCTAATGTAAATTTGTGTCAATCGTTTTCAAGAAATCATGGTACAAGACCAAAACGGTCTTATATTGTACTTGGGAGTACTGCATTCTGAAAAACTCAAAGATCGACTATGCACACTGTTGTACCCGAACCAAAATTTTTGCTTCATTAAGGCATTTTGCTTAAAATGGTCTAAACCTTGTACAAGTGGGGTCAAAACTCAGTTTTTGGGCAAATAAAGTATGGGCTTTTAGTCAGTGTGGTGCCAGGAAGATACTGGCAAAATTTGAAAATTTTGAAAATTAGGGTTTCTGAAATCTATTTTTAGCCCGAAACCCTAAAAAATAGGAACTTGTCCGAATTGGCTGAAATTAATTTTGATTGGCTTATTTCACATCACAATCACAGTGGTGAAGTCAGTTTTAGTTAAAAGTCAGTTTAAGGCTGGTGGGTAGTTTTCACTTTTTCAGGAGAAAAGTTAGGATCTTCGGGGTCATCAATGGCAGTTGGCCAGTACCAGGTATCAATATCTAAGCCTGAAACTCAAAGAGGAACGCTCTACGATAAAAGATGTTGGAAATAATGCTTTTTGATGGAGGGGATTTTCAGATTGGCAAAAAGTGCTAAAATATTCTAAGTCTGAGAACTTTTCACTATGTAACGTAGTAGACACTTGCGCAATCAACGTGCAAATCAACTTTATAGTGTCCGTACATGTGAAAATGATGAAGTATAGTCATCCACACACCTCAGCAGTCACAACGCTTCGACATGGTCAACCGCAGGGATGGATACAGCGTTTGCAAAGCATAAAATGGTGAAAATCAATGAATTCAAAACAAATCCGCTCCCCTGTAGCCTAGGGGCGCCCTTCCATTTGAAGGTCAAGATTTGAGTGTTTTGGATAAAGGATACATTCATTATATTCAGTTTTCAGTCAGCTTTCCAATTAGCCATGAAGCAAGATTATCCGAGTTACAGAACTCCGGCAAACGAAGACAGAAGCAGAGGTTACGAAGAGTGTTTTCATCAAGGAGGCAGTCTGGAAATGCAGATCCGCTCCCTTCTAGCCCAAGGGCGATTTTCTTTTTGAAGGCCCAGATCTAGATGCATGTGTGTTTTGATGGTTTCAGTCTTTGCAGAATTAGTTTGGCTTTTCAACGAGCTATCAAGCGAAAGCGTATCCAATACAGAAATCCGGTTATCAGCGTTAGAAGTGGAAATTGCAGGCAGGATACATGTCAAAAGAAATGAATTCAAAGCAAATCCGCTCCCTTGTAGCCCAGGGGCGATCCTGAATATGATTGGTTTGATGGATGAATTTGCAATTGAGGTCTTCCTGAGATCTCTTCCAACTCAGTTCAGTTTTGCAGTGCACCCGTTCACAAGACGATCCGGCATTCTGAGTAACTGTGACAGAGGTCCTACCGAGCACATAAAACAGAGGATGGTGAAGCGTAGCTACACAAAGCTGCACAGCTGTAGGCTAGGGGCGATTCTCCTTTAGGCCTGCCAGACGGGCTTATTTGCAATTACAGTCTTCACAAGACTTGTGTGCAATTACTCAAGCTATCCAACGAGTCTAGCCGACAACCTCCGGGATTTGGCGAATGCTCGTACGTGCGAGGTCAAGATGATAATGCTGTAAAGAAGAGTTGATTGAAGGCAGTTCAAAAAATGATGAAGTGTAAGAATATAATTTTCTTTGAAAAAGGCGATTTTCTTTTAGAGGCCTTAAAAGCAATTTTCTGGCTTCGTCGTCTCCAAGAACATCTCTTGCAAGTTGACCAAACTGTACAGCAAGATAGGCGGCACGCGTATCGAAACATTCCAGTTCCCGGTATCAAGGGTCAAAGTATGGTGTTCAGATGAAAATCACACTTTTGTCAAAATGGTGTTTGAGCTATCACAGAATAGGGGCGCTCATTCTTTTGGGGTTCTTAATACAATTTTCAGATCCCTCACATACAGTCATTGGATGCAGAGTACTTCTAGTCACGCAATGAAGCCATTATTCAATCAGTGGGGTTCATTATTCATCGTCAGCGGCAGTTTGAAGCATCAGAAGGCAAAACTAAGAAATGGCTAAGTCTGGAGTCAAAACATCAATTTAATCAGAGGCGCCTAATTTTCTAAGGTATCAGATGATGATTTTAGCAGTTGTTGCTCCCAGCAGACATTTCATCCTTGTCATGCAAGCTTCGCGGTGGATATCTCAGCACGGTCGCAGGATCATTCAATCATCCGGAGATCAGAGTTGAACAGGGTCAGTTGTAACTTTGCAGTCAGCTACAAAATAGGAGATTCTCAAAAATCTCATAACTCTTGCAAATGGAAGCCTAAAAGACCAAAATTTGACTTTTTAGAATCAGGGAAGTGTGTTGAACACAACAAGATGCTATTTTTGGCAAAAAATGAAAAAAAAATATTTTGCATGCAAAGCATTGAAAAGTGACGAATTTCTTCAAAGATAGATATTGGCGCCATGTTTAGTTTTTTGCATGTTTTAAAATTAAGATATTATTTTTAGTCTAAAGACTCAGAGACAGTGGCAGTTCAACTAGAGAGAAGCCAATCGAATTTCTTTTTTCTAAATTAGGGTTGCATTATGCATGCATGATGGTACGAATTGTTTATTTAAACAAGCATGGCGCCTTTCATCATTCACACAGCTTTGAAAGTTCGAATTTCTTCAAAGAGATTGGCGAATTTTCATCAAAGGATCAAGTTCGAAGGTGATAAAATATTCTTTTGCAGGTACAAGTTCAGATTCAGCATCAGATTCAAGGCAGAGTGGCGATTTTGACAGAAGAAGATAATAAATAAATAAAAAATTAAAAAACATCTTTCTTCTTCTCTATATTTCTTCCATCTTCTCGTCTTAAATTCTCTTGCATGTTCGAAGTGTTGGCAGATTTTGGCAAAACAAAATATCTGGGTTGATTCAGAAGAGCTTTCTCAGCAAAACCCATGTGCCAGAATTTTTCAGGAAAATTTGTTCCAGAACATCTGTTCTTGAAGCTTTAATTTTCTCAACCGAAATTCTTTTGCATGGCTGAGTAAAGGGTAATTTTTGCATTTCTGACGTTCTGGGTTGTCTTAGAATCATTTTCTGGACAAAACCCATATCTCAGATTTTTTCGTAAAAATTCTCATCCGACAAGCTATTTTTAGCCTCAGCAGGCTATTTTTGGCTTTCCAGAAAAGTTGTCAGAATATAGCCGTGTGCACAGTCAACAGGCAAGTTTTTCAGAATGCAGTTCACTCAGCTCGAATTCAAGACCAAATCGGTCTTAACCCATGACTTCATCGGAACAGTTGATACAGATCTACATAAGGTGTTGCCGGAGGTAGTTTTGGATCCACTCAAAATCAGGGATTCAGTTATCAAGAATATTCAGCAATCCGGGTTACTTGAGGCCGCTTCCATACCTATTTCGGTGCATTGCGTGGAGTTTGTAATATCTTGCATCAAGCATTACAATTCCGCTACACGAGAGATACGGTCAATAGATGGACGTGTCATATGCAGTCTCAAACCCCTTGATATCGAGCGAAGTCTGGATATTCCTCAACATTCGGATGGGATGGTTATTTCCATGAGTCAGAGCGAGCAGGCATTCAATGCTGGACTGGATAAGTGTCAAAACAAGATGATAGAGAGGTGGCTGAAACAAAAGAAGAGCAAGTTGCCAAACAACTTGGGTCGTGGCGAGTGTAAGGATGAATACAATATTTTGATTACACTGCTTAATCGTGTCTCAGGTCATGCAGATGCAAATAAATTTCACCCATGGATGTATTATATCATTGGTAGAATCATCTCTGGACAAGAGCATTATGACTGGGCATCCTTCATCAGCGATGCTATTCATGAGCAAATCACCGGTTTCCTAGCTGTGCATCAATTTCATATGTGTTCTTACCTGGTGTACTTGATTGCTTATCAGAATCAATTTAACGGTTTGAATACGGTGGGCATACTCAGTGTACAGAAAGTCTATCGTTACTATGACCAACTTGAGTTCACAAAGGCTGAAAGTCATTTTAAACGTGTACAAGAGGCTTTCTTGACTTATACAGTGAGAAACTTGGACCGGGAGTTGCATATTCGCATCTCGACAGTTGCCAGAGTAGCAATGAAGAATTGGGCAGATTGGTACATTCAGTTTCCTACATACACCTATATCCGTGTCTATGGATACACAGGAAAACCAGCTATGTTACCACGTTATCCTGCGGATAAAACAATATTCATGGAGTTCCTGAGGCACAGCTGTATGAAGTTCACAAACGTTTGCGCATCAAGCGTAAACCAGCTGCAGAGTGTCCTTTGCAATTCGGGATGTATTGGTGTAGGACGGCAGTTGATGCTAAGACCGTAGGTCAAGAGTTAGAAAATTGCAAACTCAAGTACCTGGTGGATACACGCACATATGATCCTTGGGGTCATTACGCAGCTCGCCTAGGTAATCTCTCTTATCACAAACCTACGATGGAAGATTATTGGGTGAATTGTGAGGATGATTTCGAGGTTCGCAGACGTAGCTATAGCAGGTTCTCTCTTCCGCAAGTTTTTGTTTTCTTGGCAGAAGATGTGGAAGGATTGACAGAGGATGAGGGAGATACACTTCCTCAATTTTACAGAGAGCAGGTTGATGGACAACCACTGCCGTTAGTGAACTAGTATGCCAAAGAGTTCACATCAGTAAAGGAGAGATCGAGCAGGGTCATCCAAAATAGTACGCTTTATTTAGAAAGCAGAAGGTTGAGAAAGGCATTCATGCCTTTCTCAACCTGCCGCCACGAGAAGCACTTGTATTGCCTTCTTCTTCAAAACCTAAGCAGAAGAAGAGGAGTAATCCTCCTAGAAAGAATCCAGCACCTAGTAACTCGAAGGGAAAAGCATCTGTTGCGATTCCACATGTAGAGCCAGTCAGAGAAGTTATTCAGACTTCTCCACAGCTTGAGGTTCAGCCCCGTATGCCGTCATCGACACCATTAGAGCAGCCTCCCGTTCCAATTCACAATGATTTGGACGTAGATTCACCTCCTCGCAGCGATTCTTTTACACATTCACATTCATCAGATCCTCCTACGACTAGTACAGATCATTCCAGTGGGATTAGTCGGGATTCATCTTGGCTTGAGAGTCAACTGGGAAGAAAAAGGAGACAACCATCTTACATACTTGATCATTCAGATTTCGATCATGACCATCAAGATGTGCCTGAAAAGAGGATCAAGAAACAGATACATATTGGGAGAAGTGCAGATAAGGAATTCATTGTTGAGACTGCTGCACCTCCAGAAGATAAGAGTCTAGACGAGATGGAAGCTCAAGACTTCGAAGTTATCACAGTTCATTTCGGTAAGAGTACTCGTCAGACAGATATTGATCTCCTACAGGTTGCTACAGATAGCGCCAAGGATAGGATGGTGAAAGATGGTGAAGATAAATCAGCTCTCAAGGCTGAAATACAGCAGCTTCGCCAGTACATTTCTAGCCTTGTACACAGGACAGGGGATGTTGTCACCGCGCTTCCACATATGTTAGAACCACCAGCAGAGCAGGGTCAGATTGATCTCTTGGTTGCATATGGTAAGCGATTGGAGGAATGGGAAGAGGAGTTTGTTGCTAGAGGCCACCTTGTACTTACAAAATTGTATCAATTGCGGTATAATGCACGTGAGCTTCGTCTGCGACTTCAAGATGAGGAACGTGATTTGGCCATTAGTAGACCCAGGGATGAGATTCTAATTGCCAACCTGGGAATGTCATTTGATTCAGTCACAGAGGCAGAAGATAAAGAAGAGGTCTACATTTGGAGAACACAGTTGATCTTCAAGGCAGAGATAGAAGGAAAGATCGCATCTGAGGTGGCTGAGAGCAGAGAGCATGTTACTAGTGCACTCCGCTATATAAGAGACTTTGTGTCTCAATTACCATGTGTATATCAGCGTGTGGGCGGTGACTATGTTGAGCTTGCTGACATCCAATTAGAGCTCCAAGCACTTATTCACGATATTTTCAATGGTGAGACCATTGGCTGTAAGATGAATCAGCTTACAGCCATGTCAACATTGTTTGATGAGGCAATCAGGAGAAAGGGTGAGTTCCAGTGTCAGATGACTAATGGAGAAGACATGCTGCACAGACATAGGATTCTTCGCCAGAGCTTCAGTTCCCCAGATGGAGATGCAGTCAACGACCTCGTAGATGGGTTAATTTCTCAAGATCAGGGCCAGTAGACTTCAGTTAAAGGCGTCCCACCTTTTCCAAGATAGACATTAGACACAGGAGTTAAACTCGAGGCTTCTTTCCGAGTTAACTGGTTGTTACACATTGCATGCCATGTCTTTCTTGGAAATATCTACATATACTTGGAGATTAGATTAGATTTTTCAGTTGACTGATGATAGCATTCCAGTTGACTTGCTTTCAATAAGGACGTGCATGTTGCACCTTGTCCATTTAGATTAGATGTTTCAGTTAACTGATGATAGTTTCCCAGTTAACTGTATAGTTTCATTCAATTAGGGTTTAGGAATAAGATCTTGCATGCATTGCAAGACTTTAGTTGACTCAAGGTGATTTTAGGGTTGCCTACACCTTGAAGTCTATAAATAAGAGCTTCAAGGTCATTTGTAATTTAACTTTTGCTTGATAGCATACATGCTGCGCCTACCTTGCCTGTAGTATTGCTATTATTGTATCTGTTCAAAGAGTAATTGCTGTTATAATAAATTGTTGCGCCTACCTTGCCTTCATGTTATTGTTATGGTGTTTATTCGATCTTAGTTAAATGGGGTTGCTGGTTTGATCGTTATTGCATGCGTGTTGCGTCTATACAATCTACTATCCCAGTTGCTTACCTTTTGTTTTGTTGATTATAAGCCTATTCAGAAGAGCAAATAGTTGCGCCTACCTTGCCTTCATGTTGCGAAACTGTACTCAAAGCTTATCGTATGATGTGTGTTATAGTAGACTCATTCAGCCAAGCAAATAGTTGCGCCTACCTTGCCTTCATGTTGTGGAGTTGTACCAGGTTTACCGTCCATTTGTTTGTTTTAATAAACTTCTTCCCAGATTAGCAAATAGTTGCGCCTACCTTGCCTTCATGTTGTGAGCCCGCACCTAGAGTTTATCGTACAATACATTCCTGCTCCATTTCCTCATGCTCTGTTTCTTGAGGAAATTGGATAGATATTAAAGAAGTTAGCTTAGTTGTAGTTACATGATCTGCGAAACCAGAAAATACTTAGCTGCAACGTTCTAGGTTTTCTTAACCTTGTGCCTCTACCAGCTGAGAACAAAAAGATAGGACATTAGTTTAGTTTTCTATTTCATGCATTCCAGCACAACGAGGGAGCTTCCCCTCCTAATTTGAAGAGCACTCATTACGTAGTGTGCATAGCTGTCCGTACAAACTTACACTCCAGAGGTGTTAGTTCTTACACCAACACACACGACCCTGTTCTGACAATTTTCGAAAACCCCTAAAAATAGCGTCTACCGAGAAGTATTTTTTTGAAAAAACTCTGGCACATGGGTTTTGTTCGTGCTTCAATGCTGAACAAACCCAATTCCTTAGATTTTTTTATTCTGAGACTTTTCTAGAAAAATCCCTAAAAATAGGGGTAGCAAGTTTGTTGTTTCTGGAAAATTTGAAAAGATGGGTTTTACTGGAAAATTATGCTGATCATACCTAGTTGGTCAGACCTGTGGTGGCCTAGTGTTTTCTGTGACATGCAAGAAATTTAAGACAGAAGAGAGGAAGCAGACAAGAGGTAGATTGGAAGTTATTAGCTGCCTCCTTGTGAAAATTTGTCTCTGGATTCAACCTCTGAGAAGAAATCTCTTTATGCCACTGATCCTTAAAAAATATTGAAGAACGGTCCAAAACCCTTGCCAAATCTTGAAAAGACGTCCTTGAGAGCAACTTGTTGTTTTGATCTTCAACCTGCAAAAGAAATAATGAAAAGGGATGCCTAGGGTTGATATATAATGATTCAAGTCTGAATCCTTCAAGTTTGGGCACCAACTCATGTCTTAGGCCTGATTTAGCCTAATCTAGAGTTTTGAAAGCTGATTTCCACTGATTGTGGGACGTTTGGCTTCTTTTGCCTCCAAAATCTCTTAACTGAAGTCAACAAATTCACCTTTGACCTTTTAGGCGTCCTCCTTGAGTGTTGAACACTTTTTTCATCATTCTCCAAGCTGAAGTGCCTCTGTTCAATCCTTGCTCTTGGCCATTCAGTTGATCTTTAGCAGCTGCTGACGGATTTGTTGTTGAGACGGAACCATCCTGAAGAGGTATGCCTGGGAGTCATCAAGTCATAAACCTGAGTTTGAGGCTCCAGATTCAAGGGCGCCTTTCTTCAGTAGGGACGCTTTTAGCTCTGACTTAGTCAATTCTTCATGACTATTCTTCGTTTTCACCATTTAGTCCCTCCGTGCTTTGATCTGATGTCACTAACTGACGAGTCAAATGGCTTTGCTTGACTGTGCGTTGGGTAACCAGCTCAGTCCTAGAAAGGATGACTAGTTTCTCAGCTCCTGAAGGTCTATTTAGGTCCTTCAAATCTAAGGGCGCCCCTGGCCAACAAGGGCGCTTTTGACTTGTTGACTGGTTATATTCATGTTGTGAACTGCCTTAGTTTGATCTCTATCAATCAACCACTGAGTTGTCTAATGTCTTTGCTAACAGATCTGTTGTCGAGATCGATCAAAATGGAGGTCATCCTGGAGGTCACCGAGCAAATAGACTGCATCTGCATGCCTTAAAGACTAGGCGCCTTTCTTCAGTAGGGGCGCGTTTTCCTTGAAGCTTACTGATTTTCTTTCATTTTGCATGTTCTTGCTTGCAACATCTCCATATTTCGTTGATGTTTGTCGATGATCTCTTAATCAAATGATCTCGCTTGACGATGAGTTGAATAGCCAACAAGAACATGAAGAAGATGACTGCTTCAGATGGATCTGATGACTGTATTTGGCCTCTGAGATCAAAGGGTGCCTTTCTTCAACAGGATCACTTTTTGACCCTTGACTGCATTTTCTCCTTGGTAGCAAGGCGTGGTTTTCCCAGAGAGCCAAATTTTGGCATTTTCAGTTTTGAGAATCTCCTCCATCAAACAGCATCTTTTTTAACCTTTTCCGCCATGGCTTCTTCGTTGAAGCTTTTGAAGCTTAGCTCTCAGCACCTGGTACTGGCCAATCTGCCATTAATGGCTGCGGAGCTCCTAACCTTGTTCTTGAAAAATAAGAATAGACCCACCAGAGTAAAACATGTTTTTTGATGATTCTGACTTGACCAGTGTGATCGTGAAGTCAATTAATCCTATCAAAATCATTTTTAATCATTTCTTGGAAGGTCCTATTTTCAGGGGTTTCCTTAAAAATAGGGGTATGAAACCCTAATTTTCAATTTTTTAGAATTTTACACACATGTTCCTTGACAGAAACCCACAAAAACCTTATGTTTGGTTTGACCTAAAATAGACTTTTGACGACATTTTTACATGATTTAGCTCAATTTGAGCAGAATGCCAAAAAATTAATTTTGGGTACAACAATCATCATAAATGCAAAAAAGCAAGATCTTGAAGAAAATTTCTTCAAAGAACCACACAAAATCATTGTAGAGAGATGGAACAAAATGACCACTTCGCTACATTTTCTTACCTTTGCATTGAGTCCCAAATATTATAGTTCTCAACTCCTTTCTGTGACACCAAGAGTTGCCCCATATAGATATGCCGATGTCACTCAAGGGTACAAGGTAGCACTTCGCCGACTCTTCACTGATTGTGACAAAAGGGATGCAGTGAGAGCTGAGTTCATGGGTTTTGCTTGCTCCAATGACTGTGGTCTCGATGCTCTTCGAAACAAGTATATGGTCAATGCTCATAGTTGGTGGTACCTCCATGGCCAATCATACACGTACTTACAACCTCTTGCGATCAAAATTTTATCACAATTTTGTTTTATAAAAAAATTCTTTTATCTTTTAAGTTTTGTTTATATTAAAAAAAATTAATTTTAATTTTTTAAATTTGTAA
Source organism: Sequoiadendron giganteum (assembly GCA_007115665.2). Lineage (NCBI taxonomy): Eukaryota > Viridiplantae > Streptophyta > Pinopsida > Cupressales > Cupressaceae > Sequoiadendron > Sequoiadendron giganteum. Next base: position 484,879,758 of record CM021105.1, on the reverse strand, counting down.
CTCTTAACTCTCTAATTTGGTCTTAATAGGTCGCTAGTTCATCTTCATTTGAGAGGAATTGGAGCACATACTCCATCCACTCAATAAAACGCAATAGACTACAATCAAAAAAGGCAAAGGACTTGGTGTATGTGCATTCAAACTCCTTACACACAAACAAAGTGGCTACAAAGAAGTGGGATATCAAGTCAAAGCAAATTGACTTGGATGCTTCCACTGCCCACTTTGTTGCACTTGATGTTGATGATGACTATGAGCCAACTAGTGAGCATGAAAGTGCTAGTGCTAGTGCTAGTGTCATTGTTACTATTTGTGGTTCTTCTAATTTACCACTACATACATCATCTAATATGGATGGTGATGATGATATTTTTGACGACCCATATGATATTTGATCAATGATGGCTGACTGTTGACACTTGACATAATTATTTTTTAACATTAATCTATATCATGGCATTCAAGTTTGATTAATATTTGACTATTAATATGGTGGTGTATTTTGCTATGTTATTTGACTATTGATATGGTGGTGCATTTTGAACTTAATTGCTGCTGCAAATATGTATATATTTCTGATTTTATATGTTTTTGTATCAATGAACTGAACCCCAAAAAAAATTGACCAAACCCGCGAACCGAACCCAAACCGATAACTTGGCCCAAACGGTTGCACTTAACAGAGTGGATGAAAGAGTATGTACTCCAATTTCACTCGACTAAAGAAGAACTCACCACCTGTTGAATTTGCATACAACATTTAATATTTAATTTTATAAATGCAAAACATAAATTATAAAATCATATTATTATGATATATAGCAGTGAATGAAAATGAGAAAAATAACAAATAAAAAGATGCATACTTGAGAAAGAATTTTTATTGCACAAGGCTGCAAGTAAATAGAGCCTTAGCAATGTATGTATCACCATTCATGAGCATCTTTTTTGTACTTGTCTTAAAGAGGGCAAACATCATGATTCCTTGAAGAAATGTGTTACACCCTGAATTGTAAGCTACTACGTAATAGTATTGCATAGGGCCGAAAGATTGTAACCTGAACTCAATGCTTGAATAAAATGTGTATCTTGTTGTCAAATCTGAGTATTGTTATGATTAATGATTGTCTCATTTCAATGTATTTCAATGGATGCTATTCTTGATGATATAATGCATATTAAGTTATAGAATTGTTAATATTCTAACTTGTGAAATGTTGTAACTATACTGTTATTTTGTGAGCATTTGACTTTCGTGGACATATGTCAGTGGATGCAGGTATAGGTACCATTCCTCCAGGCGGAGGGGAAATATCACTTGGGAGAGGGGTTTGGTCGATTAACCGGTAATGTGAACTATCTGAGTATACACACACACTTCACCTTAGAGTGAGTATCCGAGTCAATTGAATTAGATAAGTCATCCATAGTCGTAGATTGGCATTAGGAGTCGTGTCTTCTTTTGTACCTTTTGTAAGGGATGTTTGTCTGTTAACTGTCTCATGTTATTTAGTTCATTTCAATGGATCATATTTGAATGCATGAAGTAAGGCAGGGAATATATTTATATATACATATGTATACATATATATTATATACACACATCCATATGTATATACATATCGATACAAGTGTGTAACTGGCAAATGGATATGCTCGCATAGTTGCATCAATATGGTATACATATACATGCGTGTGTATCGAAATATATATGGACGTATGTATACATATGTATATGTATATACACCACTTGGTACATATTGGATATTAGTAAATTATATTATTATTGCCTGTTGATTTACATCTACACGTATATGTATATATGTATAGATACATATATAGACATATCGGAAATAACAAACTGGCTTACGATATGTTCTGCAGGAGTTATATATGCACATATATATACATGTACGTGTACGTATAAATATATATATAAACGTATTAATATTATATAATAAATATACATATTAAAGTAAAAATAATAAAAATAAATATATATATATATATATTACCTAAGGTAATAAAATACATATATATATATATATTTATCTAATTATTTAAATACTTCAATACGTATATAAATAAATATAATATTAATAAATTTATATATATAATATTTTATTAATGAAGATCATTGTTTATTCATTTCTCATCATGAATTTGGAAATCGAATGTCGCCAAGTATAAGGAAAATCGACTTTATCTATTTTCATCATAAAGTAAATTCGGAAGAAGCAAAGGCTTCTCTAATGTTTAAAAGGAAATATTCAATGCATAAACTTTAGACTTAATAAAGTCCGTTTGAAAATATTTGTGAGTTTCCCGTGAAATGAAAATGGTGGAAGAAGCTGAACCGCGCGACTGTGCAAGAACGATTCATCAGGGAGAACGAATCTACAGGGGCGACGCAGCCATGAGGCTTTTGTTGTTGCTTAATAAACCAAGACTTTTTCTAGCGAGGTGATTCACCTTCTTGCTAGTGCCATGTTTTAGGAATCACCTGTAAGTGGCGAAATCTAATGAATAGTTGAAAAATTCTGATTATGCTGTCAATAATGCAAGTCGCTGTCAATAATGCAAGTCGAATCATTAAGAAAATTGCTTAGTTAGGGCTTGGAAACCCGCCAAGTGCCCTTGAATAAGTCTGCTTGAATGTGTTGTCAGTTTGCATAAGGAAATGCATTGCTTTCCTGAGTCTATATAAAGGCTGTCATTTGCTGCGAATATCTACCAATTCCTTACCAGTTCATACGAATTCATATTCTGAGAAGAATCGTTTTACTGAGAGTAGCCATATTCTGAGAAAAGTCATCATTGCTGTGAGTAGCCATCATTTTGAGTAGAATCATCAATATACTGTGTGTGAGCCAATTCTGGAAAGAGTGTTCTACTGTGAGAAAGAACAGAGAAACTCTGCAACCTGAGTTACTGCAGGAAAGACCATCATCATCATCTATGGAAGCTTGAATACAGGCATGATTATCTGGTTCTCATTTCTTCTTGATTTTAAAGAAAACATGCTAAACCTTTGAAGTTTTATTCTGCTTTTATATTTAGAACCTGTAAAGACATGTTAGGCAATTATAATATGATGTTGTTGTGTAAAGCTTGCATTTTGAATGTCTCTAAGATACATTAAGTAATTAAGGATAAGTAATGCATGTTTGTATTAGAAAGAAGTATTCCTTTTCAAAGATGTACAATGCATCTAGTTGTTGTTTGCTTTACTTGTATGATCTCTGTATAATGGAGAGTATTCTTACCTTAGTTATTACTACTAGGATTGTGATGAGAGCGTGAATCAAGTACATTATAGCTCAACTAAGTTATTAGATTAACTCAGTAAGCTAGCTACACTCCTAGGAAATGTTCATTCCCGTATAGGAGAAAGTATTGGTACTACTTGCGATGCAAATTCATCCCAGTAGGTTAAATTGATGTAGGATGTCTTGGTATGGATTACCACGAAAAGACAAACGACCTACGCGTAGTGTAAGATAGCCCTAAGTCAAATCAACCCTGATTAGTGTATGTGGCAGTTGACCCTTAGTAGAGATACTGATTAAACACTTTGGCCAAAGTAGTGTAGATGAACAGTGTCCTCTTGATTGAGTGATGAATACACTGTCATGTCCACCGTGATCCCGTATTGCATACTAGATCGAGAGTTTACCAAATGTACAGGTTCTAGCTATGTAGGACACACCACTATACTCAGTCGATTTACAATATCGGTTACCCAACCAATCTCTTCGTAGAAGGGAGGGCCATCTATCGAATGATAGATGTGCGGCGGACCGCATTATAGGTCCGTGGTTGGCGGAAAAGCGCTCGAGTGATGTTTCTCCTCCTTACCAGGCTACTGAGGCACCGAAATTTGAAAGGCGGATTCCTGGACCTTCTTACCACTATTAGTTCAAAAGCTCAATCAAGCTATGTATGTGCACGTATGTATATTTTCTTTGATTTTCAATTGAAAAAGAAAAGTTTAGTCTTTTGAAATATGTTGTCTTGTTTAAATGAAAGGAAAAAGATTTCATTTTATTAGTTAGCATGAATCTCATTTATTGTTAATGAAAAGAAAAGAGTTGTTTAAATACTTTCTTATATGCATGTTATCTATGTTTTAAGTTGTAGTTTAAGAAAAATAAATTACGTAGAACCGGGTCGTTACAAAATGAAGTGGCCAAACTCACTCAAGCCAACACTTTGGGTATCTACATCTAGAAATATTCTTCTAAATGTAGTCTTGTAGCCAGTAGCAACCTCTTCATCCCTATATGTTATCACCCTCCTCAACAAGGAATTCGCTATAATACTTTGGAGATAAAGCAAATGCTAGGATATGTAAAGGCATGGTCATCTTGTTCTAACGGTCAACAATTATCTTTTGCTCACTTTTGAAAAATGTTTTTGTTGGGTCATGCTCCTTTGCTTCTATTATAGTTCTTATTTTTTCAACCATAGAGTCTATGCCATTATGAATTTCACCCAAACATGGGTGATCTATATCAGCATAACTAATCATGCTAATGATGGGCTTAGTGATACTCAAAACATATTCCACATGAGCCCACCACTCATCATCTAGATTCAATGCTTTGACTTTTTGGGCTCGTTGTACTCGATTGCCTCCATACACTCCAAATACTATTGATGACCATAGCACTCAATGCATCTCGCACCTTAGTGTGATGTGTTTTGGCAACCTGACATAGTGTAAAACATATAAATTAAAATATTAATAGGTAGATGACATGTAACATATCAAAATTAAAAATTAAAGAACATATTAAAAAATAAAATTTAACTTACCTTCAACAACTCCAAGTTTGAGAAGGTCCTAAAGATGCCTTGTGACATCCGATGATTAGTCACAAACATTTGAATCTCCTCAACCTCCATGTAGATTTCTTTGACCCACTCAATTTATGCATCAATCTTTTGCAATATCAAATTTAGTGAGTGGGCCATATATGGTGTTTAGAAAATGTGACCATATGTACCCTCCACTATAGAACCAACTACCCTACAATTTTTAGCATTGTTCATTATGACTTGAAAAACATTTTCAAGGCCCACCATTTCACTGGATTCTTTGAGGATATTGGAAATAAAAGTTGCATCCTTCACTTGCCCCACACAATCCACTGTGTTCAAAAAGATCATCCCTTTAGGGAACACTGCAATGGAATTGCTCAATGGTCTATTTTTGCAATCTTTCCATCCATCAAAAATGAGGGGCACACATATTTCAAGCCATATATCCTTGATTTCTCTCAATGATGCCTCTACTAAAGCTTTCTCCTTCACGAATAAGGTGATTTGCACCATTTCATACCCAAAATTAACATAATCAAAGGTGCATTGCAATGGTCATCACAATATCCCACCAATATGGTGATCTAACAAGGTTGAAAGGAAGCCCATTACCATAAATGCAACGAGAAATGCTCTCATTTGCAACCTTCCTCGCTTCATTCTTGAAGGCCTTTCCAATAGGCCTCTTTTAAATTAAGCATTCTCTTCTCAGGAAGATGGTGGCAATGGCACGAAAGGATGTGGGCTAGACAATTGCGATAAGCCACTAGGATCTTTCTACAAGCTTTTATTGTCAAAGAGGATGTGCTCTTTCCTTTGATCTATTACTTACCATGTTGATATCCTCTTCTTTAATAAATGTCATTATATGTTGCTTTGGCAACCCTTTTTTATTTGGCCCAAGACAAACTTGTATTCCCGGGCAAGGAATAGCACAGAAGTGAGCTTTCACTTGAAAGTAAAAGCTCTTATACTCAATTCCACATTAGCTACAACACCAACGATAACCCCCACCACCAAGAAGTTGTTCAATCATTGTTGTATGTCGCCAAAGAGGTGACGATGCATCAAATTTAAATGAACTCTTTGCATTTGGGACAAATAAACTAGAACTACCAACCATTCTATATGAACCTAAAACAAAAAAACATTGCAAATTAACAACCCTACAACTTTTTTAAAAAAAATTTAAAAACGACGTTATAACCCCCTCATTATGCATAAAAATTTCAAAAAATATTCAAAACTTACCAAAAAAAAATTTTAATAAAACTTGAAAAATCTTCAAAAAAATTATTCAAAACTTGAAAAAAATGAAAGGTTCACTCACCTTTAATGGTTAAATCTTCTTTGTGCAACTATTTCTCCCTTGTTGGTGTAGGTTTAACTCTTCTATAGCCCTCACCTTCGAAAATAATGAACCAACCTGCAAAACCCAGCAATTGCAGCTTGGAGGTAAAAAATAAAATTTTGGTCTTTTATGTTTGTCAAATGAGTTCAACAACGTATTATGCCATCACTTTAGGGGGAGCTGATGCTTTTAAGTAGTTTTTTGTTTTAAAAAAATGCTTTTTAAAATGTTTTTTCAAATTTTTTGGGGCCCAAAGGCTGTGGGTCCCCCTAGGTTCGCCTAGGTTCACCCAAGCATCCCAAGTCCCCTATGGGTCTATGAAGGACCCTTAGGGGAACCCAAGGTGCCCAAGCAATACCCTAGGGGAACCCAAGGCTGAACTAGGACCAGACCAGTACCCAGACCAAATCCATATCAATACAAGGGGGGTTCTCAACGAACTCGATAAAATAGACTTTGGTAAATCTTAAGTCTTGGCCTTTAACACTTCTAATGATGGTCAATCTTTCAGTTGAATTTTTTTCTAAAACAGTAAAATTTTAAATAGGAAAAAAAGCTTATACTTATTTGGAGTCTATTCATTGGACCCTCTTTTAGTTTAAAACTTGACTATTAGTCAAATCTTTGAAAAGGATATGCCTCATTACAATCCTAGTGTGCCAATATTTATATATTCATTTCCAAGATATCCCTAAAAAGAAGCGCCTCTGTAATGCAATCATTAATCCTACATTTATTTATGGATCTGAGGTTTGGGATCCTCTCACTACACTTGTGTAGAGAGGTTCCAAACTCTCACTTCAACATATGAATCATTGCATACAGATAGTGTCTCAATGAGTTGTCCAAGCATATTTTGCCATTCCCATGCCTTGAGTGTATCTTTAGGCTCACTTTCTATATTCACAAACTCATATCCTTGGGTGACTCAATTTTAGGCCATGAAAGATACCCCTACTCAACACTTGGTTCATCTAAGACAAGTACCTCTTTGGGTCCCACTGGATGTTGATGTTGGTATTCCAAGACCAATATGCTCATTCAATCTCTCAGAATATCTAGTGCTCAGCTTCATCCATTTGAGTAATCTTTTAGTTCCCCTTGCTTTCTTCCCTCAAAGGAGATCACCAATAAAATCATTAGAGTATATTTACATGAATTTATTCACATCCACTCGGCCTCAAGTTGGCTTTTTATGTTAACATTTCTTACAAAGTGTGGATGGCATCATTGGCCACATGGCTAGAGGATTCCCCTTAGCCTACTACAAGTGTTCTCCCACCAATTACACATTGACACCAACCATGATATCTCCATGGTGACAAGAGCTACCATCCTTACCTACTATTTTTAGGTGTATTATAAACCTTGTACATAGATTCAAAATCTTTATCCACCATTTGGTACCCTGCTCAAAGGTGCCTAGGAAGCGATTATTCTCAAATGTAGATCCTTCCAGGGGACCCATAGTACCGTAGAGCTGATTAATTCCTTCTCCCATCCCACTACAAGCATTGGAAGTGTTATAGAGAGTCCCTAGATCCGATTTGTTCACACCTCAGAGACAAATTAATGACAAGGTGTTCCTATTTGCATTACTACCGAAATGCCTCACCTCCCTTACTCTTATTCTAGACTGAGAATAGAATAGAAGACTTTCAACATCCATGAGACAAAGATAGCCTATGGGACAACAAACCCCACTATTTTTGCATTGTGAAGTGCCAACTTTTGCAATTTAGTTTAATAATGAGCTCTCCCATTCTCTCCACCCAATCTTTGTTGAACAAATCTTGGAAAGAAGTTGTTTTTAAACTACATTTGTAGTTGACCCTGATGTCATTGTATGCTTTGCAGTCTAAAATAAAGTGCTTTTAGTTTCCACAACCCCCATTGTGCACAAGATACAAACCCTCTCTTCCCAAACTTCTTTTGGCCTTTTCCACCTCCCTATTTCACACCGAGGAGGATGCGAATTAGTTCTCAGCTGCACAATGAGAATCTTTGACCTCCACAAGATATTGGACTTTATATAGGCCTTTTGAGAGATTCTACTCGTTTCTAGACTTGAGGGCCTTCCCCTTGTCTTTAAACCAGATCCAAAGGCAGTCACACATTATTAGTCATTTCCTTGACACTTGAATTTCATCAACTTTGGATGTTAAGAGAGGCTCTAGGGGGAGTACTCAGCTTTCTTCTAGGGTTGTCCAATTTTCCCACTTTACTTCTATATATTCCCCTATGAGAATTCTTAGATCATGCTTGAGCTCTTTTGTGGTGATAGATGTTGATGTTAATGATTCTCCACGTCCAAGCATTACTACACGCTACTCTTCTTTCATGGTCTCATGTTTGATGTTCATTTGTTGAGGCCCTTCCCTAGAAGAGATGTAACTTTACACTTTTACTATGCCATATGGCTTGGGGTTTAACCAAATTAGGTTTTATCCCCTTGCTTTTTTCATCTTTGTATTTAGTTACTTTCATAACCTAGGGTCTTTTACCCTGGATTTTTGTCTTGTATAACTAATTGTACATTTTGGATATCACTGACTTATTTTGGTCATTCATGAACAATATACGCAAATGTAGGGAGAACTGAAATTGTTAAACGCAGTTCAAATGTAAGGAGACAAAGATTAAGATGAATAGTGGAATTGAAATTTGACACAAGAAAGCATTCAACCCTCCAAAAAGAAAATACAGAGACTATTCAGTTATGATAAAAAAGGAAAACAATGAGGACCAAGCAAAATATGGTTGACATAAATGGAGAAAAAGAGCTTTAAACATACACGGAATGTTAAAGATAACCTTTGCTCATACACATATTATACAAGATAGCCACACCAATACCAGGCTTATGAAAAATGAAGAATTGAAAATTTGTTAGTATTTTCACTCACATGCATCTTCAAAAAATATTTGTGTAAGGTAAATACCTCGACCACGGCAATGTTCACTTGAAACCAAGTGCATAAATTCTCAAAATTCAATATATCAGAAAAGAAGATACAGTTCACATACAATAAAATACTAAATTTACGTAACAGGATTATAAATAGAGGCCTCCATCTTCATTCATTAAAAGTTAAATGTTGCATTCTTGCTCCAGCAAGTAAAACAAATTACAGGTTCAAATTATCTAGACTATTTAGATTCTTGACAAACATGTACTTTTTCTATGCTCACTACTGCCTATAAAATAATGATGACAGTATACAACATCAGACCATAATAATAAAAATCCTCGAAAAAGATACATATTCAACAAGGTTTTTAGCTGCACACTTTTTTGGATGTATTTGAATATTTTACATAGTCATAATGAGAGGTTTCCAAGCCAAGAATGGCTATCAAATAAGCTAACATATAACATACAAGTTTCTAATAAAAGAAAATGATCTTTCTTTGTCTTTCTTCAATATTCGAGTCAATATTCCTATAAATAAAGGGCAAAAGACCATAAATATAAGGGACATAACAAAGTCCGTTATGATTTTCTCACTATTACTGGGAAAATTATAAATATGAGTATTTTCCAAAAACATTGTTGAATTTTTCCTTCTAAAACCTTATAAAAGGAGTGACCCTCAAGAGAACTGTGACCTCTAGATCTTACAAAACTTTTGAGCAATGTTTATATATTTGAGATGTCATGCAAAGTATTCCAGAAGGTCTAGATTTAACGTAAGCAAGTTTCATTAGCCATGCTATAGAGAATTCATATACAATCTCATAGCCCTGCAGTAAAACCATTCGCAGCACTGCAGTTACTTGAAAACATATATACAAATACTTATTATTTTGAACATTTTGCATCATGTAACATGAAGAAATCTACCAACCTTTTTCATTAAACGGAAGAGGTTATTGTAGCAACCGAAAAACACATGAAGGCCCATCTCAACATGATTTCCATTTTTATCCACATATGATCCTACTTTTCCACCAATGAAAGGCCGTGATTCATAAATATCTACCTGTATAATTTGATTGACAGTGCATTGAGTTAATTTCATTAAGCTTAACAATTAGATTTACCAATATAACAATGCCACTATACAGGTAATAGTGATAACCTACTCTCACATGTATAATACCCTTAGAGTTACCGCTAAACTACATGCTAGTTTTGCTAATCCGAGCAACTATCCTTGGATCACCTAGTACAATAATAGTATGCCTGTGTTCCAGGATTTTTTTTCAAAATATCTAGAATTTTGACATGTGAGAGAAGAACTGCATCCATCTAGTGATTCAAGATCAGCAATAGATAATAAAATCATCAACCTTGATTATTACATAAAAGAAATAAAGGCCTAGAATTTGTCATAACACTAGTATTTTCTAGATCAATAACATACCTATTCTTTTTGTTCTACTTGTATAGAGTTATCTATTTAGTGAACTTTAAATTACAAACTGGTTTGTCATTCATCACGGTGATAGGTTATGAACTGTGATCTATAACATTTATTTCCAAAATATTTTAGACAGACTTTATCCAGAAATTGTCTTAACAACATGACTTCATTTCAATCCAATACATGGAAAAGTACTGAAAAATTGTGTCATGTTTATATATACGAAAAACATGAAGAAATTTTCAGGTACAAACCTCATGACCCTGGTCCAAAAGCTCAACTGCAGTTGACATTCCTGCAAGCCCCGAACCAATTATTGCCACTTTCAATTTAGGACCTTCGTACTTCTGTGGCTCAGAAGGAAACAATCCTTTAGGAGCTGCAACACAAGACCAAATCTTTGAGTAAAAACAATTTCAAACATGGTCGAATGGGATAAGCACAAGTGGTAAAGCATCGAGGGGTTCTTAGCAAAATCCTGGGTGAAATTAAAGAGAGACAATAAACTATAAAGTCTTGAAATGAAATGAATGAATTTTAATTAAGTCCACAAGACCCACATATCACAAATGTGACATCCCCCTGTTGAACAGAGTTCTAACTTGAAGTCTATTCTTAAGGCTTTCGTATACCTGACCTGGAATGTCATTGCAGGCCAGGCATTCCTTGGTGAAATGTTTATCTATTTCCACTGCTCCTGTGATACAAAATACACATATCTAGGCATTCCTCGATTAACTGTTTCAGTGTTTCACTGCTCCTGTGGTACTGAATACACATCTAGGCAATTGTTGATGAAATATGTTTTCTATTTCTACTGCTTCTGTGATACATAATACACATCCTCTCTCCCTATTCCTTCTCGGGTGCCACCCTCCTGCCTATCTTACACCTAAGTCTGTGTGAACTAGTGTGTGAGTCTGTGAAATTGGATAAAATAATTCATCCAACTGATTCGGTGTGAATTAGTGTGAGTATGTGAAATTAGGTGAAATATTGCATCCAACATGCTGGGTGAGACATTATAAAAGTGTTGAAATTGGATTAAATACTGCATCCAACATATTAAGTGAGGCAGAAAGAGTGAGGTGCAAGGCCCTGTCACCATGGATCATGGCATCTGGACCAAAATTTACACAGGGAGCATTTACCAAACTAAAAAATAAAGTCACAATAAGCACGCTAAACGGGTTCCCCTTACCCCTTATTAGTCTAGTAGAGGTTTCCCGTAATAGATGAATGTTACTGAACACAAGGATCAGCACGGTTTTCGAACACAACTTTAAAATTGATTCAGAATTATATATTTCTAAACATTGTGATATATATTCAGTACTGAAACAACTTTTAAAACTCAATTGGGCAAATCGATGTTAAAATCAAACACAGCTGATCCAACATCTATTAGACATGTGCAAGCTGGGGGAAGCCTAAGAACTTCGATAAAGAATTCGGTAAAGTGAAGAGCAGGAGCTTACCTTTCTTACTCATATCTGAGACATTGGACTTCAAGCTGCACCTTACATTAACACTTCTGCGTTTACTTCTCGGCAACTCCTTCAAACGCTGGCTAAAAGAAGTCCCCAGCATTTGCTTGGAAGGGTGAACATGAACTGTAGCCATGATGATATCACCTTGACCGGTGTTGCCTCCAATGCAAATGCTAAAGGAAATACCCGCAAACAAATGTATTAATGTTGAGGAGGAGAATATTCAGTCTGGTGTCTGTGATATGTATTCGGGGCAAGCAAGAGAAGATGCCTTTTTGGCTTAAGCCACCACTCCCACTAATGGGCCGGTCGGGCCTATCCTTCAATTCATATATGTCTTACTCAAATTAAATTAAGACACGTCAAACCCATATAATATTTTGCCTTCTTGTTTCCCTGGTTCAACGTACTCCACTTATAAAAGCGAGTGATAATTCACTTCAGCTTTTATTTCAAGAGTTGACTGATTGCAGACCATTTTATATCTAGCTAAAAGTTTATATACAGGAATAATCCATACGATCCGGCCTGTCAAGTAATTTTTTTTGTGTTGGTTATTTACTTAAAATTGTTTATTTCAAAATAATTTAATATAATATAAGAAAAAATTTATATAAACTTTGATAGTTTGTCTGAAATCTTATCTTTTATGAATATAATATTTTTAAAATTTTAATTATATTTTGTGATAAAAATGTTTAAAATATGATTATATAGTCATCAAATTTAAGATTTGAATTATGAAGGATTATTATGGGTTTTTTTATTTTTTTTAGTTTTATAGTAGAATTAGCAACTTTGATTTTTAATAAATTATCTTTATAATTTTTCTTGTATTATCTTTATAACTTTTCTTCTACTTAGTAAATTTAATTTATTTGGATTTTGTGTGGTGAAGAAGACTTAAGAGTTAAAGTGTTGCTAAGTGGATATATACCTCATTTGATTAGATTTGAGAGAAAAATTGTGTAATGTTTCATCTTAAGCATGATTTCATGATTTTGGTATGGATTTAAAATATCTTCAACCTTTAACCAACGAGCTTATGTGACTATGTGTGGAAAGAACAACAATGAATGTGATATAGTAAGGTTGCATGCATGTCCTTTGTATTTTATTAAACATATTTGATACATTGTCCTCATATTCATGTAGTCTATGTTCTATAATAATTGTGTTCTTTGAAACCTTGAACACTAAAGCACGTCCCTTTCACCCATATCTTTAAAGATATAATAACCAAAGTTTATTTTATCATATTTGGCATACATGTCTATGAGGGCATGTCCAATTGACATATAAGCCTTAAATTCATCTGCAATTGGCATAGTTATGTATCTTCTTCCCTTTTATAGATTTTCTAAGTGGGAACACATTGGAAGAATGATTGATAAGGTGACTCAATAGATCTGATGCATGATTATCAATTCTAACAAAAAGGTTTTAAGGACTAATTGTTGTAGTTGTTCTAAACATAGTGACATCAAGGAGTTCCATAAAACTACATCTCTATGGTACATTCAATTAAAAAGAAGTTGAGAAATATTCATAACCCCTTAATGCATGTATCTATTGAACACGTGATTGACTTTATTTTTAATCCACCTTTCATTATGTAATCTCCTCATTAGGGGAAGTCTACAAATCAAATTTCTAGAAATACAATTATTACGTAATCTCTACATAGCCAAATTTTTAAATATAAAAGTCTAGAAATCAAAGTCATGATTTAATAATGATATTCAACTCATCTCCAAGGGAACAAACTGTAGAGGAGGGGGACCAGCTACTCCAGAACTCCAGGTCACAGGAGTTCTCTTGATCTACCTCAAGTTTGTTAAATGAATTGGAAAGGTTAAGATGTTAAGGTTGAAAAGGAAGATCAATCTAGGTGTTGCTATCCTTCTACTAAACCGAATGTTTCCCAAGACCAAACGAGTCGATTTCGAGGGTTTAATCCATTGCCCAAACAACTCGCTATCTAAGGACAACAACATAGACTATGGACTCCAGCACGGCACACTGGCGTCTCAGATGAGTGTTGGTGTTCGTACGGACATAGCATCTTAAAAATAGACTAAAATGCAAAGAAATCAACTAACAACTTGACTGATGGATATTTTACGCTACAATAGAATATTGGAAAAGTGCAAAACTGAAGTACAACAAGAAGAATACTATGTCTACGCTAAGTTAGAATTCACAAAGAGAAAGGTGAGAAAAGTAGACCTTTCTACCCATGAGTCAAATCTTTGAGAGCTCCACACAAAAACACCTACACATGCAAGACCAAGGAAAATTTTGGGGCTATTTTTACAGGACTGTCTAAATCAGTCCCCCACTTTGGTGTTTTCACCTTCATGGATAGCCAAATAGCAACAGTGTATAGAAAATGATGTAGGAACATAAAGGAAATAGTGCTAAGAGAAATCACCAACAATAAGTATGCTACGTAAATACACAAAATGATGCAAAGAGCAATAGCAGTGGACAATATCACCTCCACACCCATAAGCACTCAAGGAAAGTAGTGGAAGGGGAGAGCTTGCAAGTCCTCCAACAGTTGTCGCAACAAACAAAGTGTAGGAGCCAAGAACCAACATCTTGCAACTACAAGATGGTGATGTAGAAGCTTGAAAGTGTGAGAATGAAGCCAAGAGTGTGTAGAGAATGAAGTGGAATCAAGATGGAGTGAAAGAATGGAGAGATCGATCATTTGAATGACAAAAGGGAGGCAAAAGACCCATTTCTCAATGATCAAGGGAGGCATAGATGTTACAATTCGTCACTGATGGAGAAACATAATGCCTCTACGGATTCCAAAGGTAGGAATCGTGTCAGGACAACAGCGCAGAGCGAACGTTCACGCAATGCGCACACATCCCCGACAAGGATTCCTCCATTGACGCAGAAACGACCTGCCAAGTGGATGGAGAAAGGTGGCAGATGTAGAATTGCATCATCAATTTAATTTTTTTAAGTAGGGGTGACATAAATGGGGAATCTTCCTAGGGGTGCAAATTCACTCCATTACACAAACGTATTGTGATCATAATTCTAATAAAAGATGAAGTGATTGAATGACCATGAGAGGAAAAGAGGAAGATGGTAGCATGTCATATTCTTAAATATGTATTTTTTTCCTTTAGTGTAATGAGTTGTATAAAAAGTATACTGTGATAATAAGAGAGCATTAAACATTCAAATACATTCAATAAGTGATGGTGCTACTACTAGTATGCATATCACAAGAAATTGGCCAGTCTATGATTCCTTGTAATTTCTAAGAATCAATACATTTTTATGTTTTATTGCATGATGTATTTTAAAAAAGCAATGTTATTGAAACAAAGATACATCACTTGAAAAAAATATTATAAATATATCTAAGTTCTTATAGTTAATACATATTGTGATACTTTTGGGTCTCTTTCAACATAATTATCGATAATAAATTAAAATACCTTCCAAGTCATTTATTTCTTATAAATGACACTTAGTAGTGATATCAAATGATTGATATACAAAAATATTTAAGACCTTTTTGGCTAAGCAAAGCACAAATGGCTTTAAAGATATAAATGTGTAGTGTTTTTCTATAAATATTATAAATATTTTGTCTTTTTTATTCTTACCACTTCTCATGGGAGCTTCAATGATTTTGGAAAAAAGACCATATTTATGGAAAGACATCACAAATTTATAACCAACTTGGTGTAGTATGTATAATTATTTATGAAAATCTAGATTAAGTGCTCGTGAAAAAGTCGTAAATAGATATTTCCCCATATCTAAGACTCTCTACTTACCATTGTTTTATGTAATAGGAGACATGCACCAAAAGAGTATGAATATTATACATCAAATGATTTAGCTAATAACTTGATTAGAACTAGTAGGAGAACCTTTAAGCATAATTTTGGTAAATTTGAAAATGAAACAAAGAAAAATGGAATGGGAACCCTTGGTCTAATGTTTAAACCTAGGATTCAAAATTTTGTTGTTTGTTTGTGTTGGGTGTTTTTCTATTGTTTCATTAAGATGGAGATCAACAAGGTGTATAAATTGACTTTCAACCATGAAGGTGAGCCAATCAGACCTGGATCTGCATCTTATTGAGTCTTAGAATGGATTAATATTTCATTGAAATTGATTAATCTAATTATACTATATGTCCTAATATGCAAAATGTAATAATCCGACAACTAATAAACTGAAATAGTAAATTGCAAGCAGATCTGGGAAGTGTAGAGGACTGTGTAATTATCCTAAAAGTAGTTATTTTCTAAGTATAGGGACATAGTTTCCCTAGGGCATATGGGTCTTTCTACAACTTTTCTGCTTTATTTTTGAAGTCCTATGATGACAAATTTGAGCTTATGATTCCTGGTTGCAAAGTCCTTGGAAAGCGGTCGAATAATTCTATAGGTGGTTTTCATGAGTTAACAAGATGTAGGGCTTCAATTGTAATAAAGAACAATTTGTCTTCGAGCTTCCTTCAATCCTCTCTAAACTTGGAATTTGCACATTCACAAAGAGAAGAAATGTTGTGTCATTTAGGGGCTTGCCTTGGTCAAACCTTGTGTCGGTGTTTCCACTTTGGCAATGTCAATGATAAAATGGATAAATGATAAGAAGGAATGATGAATCAATAAAGTGTTGCAACTCACCACCCTTCAATGGCTTCCTTGAAGGACTAAAGTCATGCACATTAGTTCAAGGTCTTGGATCTTGCTTGCTTGATTGCTTGAAATTTCTTTGGAGACCTGCAAAAGGAGTTAACCTTCACAAAAAAAATGATAATATAATAATATAAACTCACATACGCTTTGACATGATGTTTGGATCTTGAGTTGTTGCAATAAATCACTGAAATCCTACTGTTGACTTGCTCTTGAATGCTCTTAATGTTCACCTCTTGCTAGATAATCTCACTTAGATTTAAAATGATGCAATCACTAGGTATTTATAGGCATTTATCTAATTTCCCAAAAATTAAATCCCGATAGCCGACATTTGCAACTTGAATTTTGAATGCTAAAATATCGACACTAATATATTTAAAATCGGTCCTTGGTAAAATAAGGGGACCCATATGCCCTAGTGTGAATGGGTCTTGGCCCTATTTTCCAATAAATCAAGTGCCAAGGGAAAAATATCAATTAGATGCATTTGTTCAATGCTTGCAATTTCTCAAAAAAAGGTACAGATGGGCTATAGAATGCATAATTTAGGAAATTAGGAGTTTAATTAGGTCCAATAAATTAAGGGGGACAAAACATAAAGAAATTTTCAAGGGTGACAATTTAAGACGGTACAAGAAATAAGAAAAATGCTAATGAAAGGAATGGAGATGCAACTCAAAATCTACACACATAAAATATAGATAAGAATTTTTCTTTGTCTCCACATTAAGAAATTTAAGGGGAAATAGGCATAATAGTTCTCCCACTTTATCTCCAAGAACGAAACAAGAAGTGTAGACTTTATTCCATGATGTTGATCAGGCTTCTCAATCAGAGGGAAAGCATGGGGAAAGAGTCTTAGATCAAAAATTAGATCTTATTGACCATCTCAGAGAAAGACAATGTGAAAAAGAAGCAAAAATATATTATGGAAAGCTCAACTTGCTTAGTAGATTTGGTAAATAAATCAATATCAAAATATTATTCAACCTCAAAATGCCATTCAACCACAAAATATTGTTCATCCTCAGAATTTGGTTCAACCTCAAAATGTTTCTCAACAACAATGTATACCTCATAATGTTATTCAACCTATCCCAAATTAGCAAGTGCATAACATACAACAAAATCAACATAACCTAGAACAACAAAATGTAAGATAAAATTCAAGAAATGACCCTCAAAGACAAGCTCAAATATTAGCTCCAGTTAAGTAGCCTTTGGGAACTAAAAGGTATATATAATTGGATTTATTTTGGTATCTCAAATTACTCAAAACCAATCCCAAGTGGCATTGAAGGGAAAATTCCAAAGTTTCGGGGCAATAATGTAGTGACAAGGGAAGAGCATTTGACATACTTCATAAATACCACCAATGAATATGAAATTGAAGATGAAGATGTGATGATGAAGCTATTTGTGCATTCTTTGAAGGAAAGTGTTAAAGAGTGGTTTAGAAATCATCATGATAGCAACATCTCCTCTTGGGAAGAACGCTTGGAGGCATTCCTAATACAATATAGGGATAGGATTGACCCAAAATTTGTTATCCATGAGCTAACCACCATCAAGAAGAGTATCAATGAGACTATGATAGACTTCAACAATAGATTCATATTGACCATGAGAAAGTTACCCCAACATCTAAAACCCAATGAATCTATGTGTCTTGAATTGTATTGTGGTGCTTTTGATTTTAAGGTAGGATATTGCCTAAGGGATAAGGATCCTCAAACACTTAGAGAAGCATATGCAATTGTAGACACCCAAAATATGACCTTATCCAACTACATCTAATTTTAGCCTATTCTTAGCCATTAATTAAATAAATATCTAATATTTATTTAATTATTCCCATCCTTACATAATCCTTTAATTAAATAAATAAATATTTATTATTTATTTAATTTGTATCATGATTCCATTAATTAAATAAATGCTTTATTTATTTCACTAATTGGACCCTTTGTCCTCT
This sequence comes from Sequoiadendron giganteum, assembly GCA_007115665.2. Classification (NCBI taxonomy): domain Eukaryota; kingdom Viridiplantae; phylum Streptophyta; class Pinopsida; order Cupressales; family Cupressaceae; genus Sequoiadendron; species Sequoiadendron giganteum. The sequence continues at coordinate 484,861,066 of CM021105.1, read as the reverse complement.
ATCTGTGCCCATTCAATTTTAGCTCTTCATCTTGTTCACATGGATCATAATCTAAATTTATCCTCATGTGACAAATATTCCCTTCACATGTCTAACTAACTCCTTTCCTAGATTCATTGAGTCTGGACACTTAGCCAAAAAACTAAATTTTCATCTTATACACTCATCTCATTTAACCTCTTAATCCTAGCCTTTGCCACAAGGATTTTTGTCCTTACCCTTACCCTAAACCTAGATCCTATATACCATTTGACACTTATCATATGATAGCATCTTTGATCCAAAACCTAATCCTCCTCCAATATTAACCATCAATCATCAATCATTTCTAGACATTGATTTCGCCTCTTCAAAGCTCTATATCTAGAGGCTCTCTTCCTTCATTTTCACCTAATGAATCCAATCTTGAGTTATCAAACTTTTATTCTATCATTTTGATCTCTTATCTTGCAATCATTATCAATTATATCAAAGTTATTATAAAGCATTGAGCAATCCACATATCAACATCGAGAGCAAATCAAATGGAGTAAGGGTGCATTCCATTTCCACTCATCAAAGAGAGAAGTAAAGATTATAGGTGAAGGTATTATGCTTTTGTGTATCTTTTATCTTATTTTATTTGCCTTCAATATTTTCCAACCTCTTCGACAATAGCCATAAATATTGAAATCGATATGAAGGAATATGATAAACAATTGAAAAGGGATGATGTGAAGTTGTCACAACCAGACAGAACCATGTTCAGTAAACCTCTCTTAGCTAAAGATAAGTTGGATAAAATAACGGGGCTTATGAAGGATTTATCCTATAAGGTTTCACAGAATGATAGAGGGTTGCCACCTTGTGAGGCATTCGCATATTTCAATGAAGGGAAAAAAATGCACGATAGGTTGTACAATATGATTGGTCCAAGAGGCTAAAACAAGATGATATGTAGGCTGCCCCAAAGCATGTGAGTTTCCAACAACAAGAAAAGGATACACCTGTTCCATTAAAGAAGGAACATGTGAATTATCGAGAGGATAATTTATGGTGTGAATCTTACTTCCTACCTCATGATCCTTTGAATTGTGTCATTGCACTTTATTTGAGTAGGGAGGATGAATTTATAAATGAGGATGATGGTGTAGAATATTATGATGACAACATTGATCAATTTTATGGATTGGTCTATTGTCAAGAAAAGGTTGCAAGATGTCATGACGCTCTTGGTTCGAGTGACCAAGTTTTTAAATATGAGGGTAATGATTTAATAGGCAGCGATATCAACTTCTCACTCATGTTTTTGAGCATTTCAAGAGTCTCATGCAATAGAGATACAAGAAAATAATACCATCAAATGAGGATATTAAATCCCTTACTGATGTTGTTGTTATGCAAGTCCAGAGCGGTGATCAACTTTGAAACAGATTTGTCCTAGTGTAGGGGCAACAAACTAATAAATCAAACATAAAGGTTAAATATTTGACATTAATAAACAAAAAGTTGGTGGAGTGGATGAAAAAAATCTCCCAACCAAGAAGGTTGAACTGATAAAAGAAAACAAAATGAGTAACTTATAAAGCAAAAGTATGTGTCTAAGAGCCAAAACCAATATGTGTAAACGAGTGGAAATATTGTCCAAAGGGAAAAGGTTTTTGATGTGAAAGGAAAAAAATAGGAGAAGGAAATATCATCCAACCATGTGCTTGTAGTTATTCAAACTAGAGAGGAGGTAAAAGAGTACACAGTTGTTCCTTCTTCGAGTCAATTAGGGTTTTGCATTCCATATGCAAATGAAATGATAATAAAACCTACTATGCCTTTGCTAATATATACTCCAATTGATTTTGGATACATTTTGAGTTAAGTGAGGATTTCTCTACCCTTATATAAGGCTCTTAGAATTCCTAAGCGTAGAGAAAAGGGATTTATCTTTTATTTCTAATATTGTGCCTGAGCAACAACTAACACCCCAAATGAAGAAGAGAAGACAAAGAAAGAGGATATTTTGGAGGTTTACCTTGTTTCCTATATGGTGAACAACTAGTTGAGTGTGGAACCTTTTTATACCACTTTTATCATCAACCATTGGCTACTCCATAATTGTTGATTCAAGTGCGTCAAGTAATGTCATGCCACTTTCGGTAATGAATGAACTTGGCCTATGAGTGTCAAAGTATTATGGAAAAAAATATATGGAATCTACAGAAGTGAATTTCATTAGGTTAGTAAAGAATGAAGAAGTCTATTTGGTTGCCTACCCAAACAAAGTTTTTATGATGAATGTTATTATAGTGTATTATACTCCTAAGTGGGGAATGTTGTTGTCGAGAAAATGGGCTACATCTATTTTTGGTATTTTACATGGATTTATCCAATGCCACCAATGTACTACATGGTGAAAGCGCCAAGCTACATAGGGAACAAAGATTACTTGACAACATTGAAGATAGATACAAGTCGCTTAATGAGGTAAACCTTTTTGACACAAGTATTGATCATATAATATGTTACTATGATGGGATGGGGACTAAGGAGGATGTTATCACTCCTTAAAATATTGATAAGGAGTTGAGTGATGGTCTTTAGACCATATTTTTTATGGTTCCCACTTCAAAGAAGGTAATGGTGGTTGTATTGCCATGATATATCCACTTAATGAAAAATATAAGTTCTTTTTTAAGTTAAAATTTTACTGTACCAATAATATTAGTGAATATTAAACCCTATTATTAGGGTCAAACAAAGCTCATAAACATGGAATTAGATGCCTAAGAATAATTGGAGATTCAAAATTGGTAGTGCAACAAGTGAAGGGCATATTTGTAGCCAAAGAAAAGAGGCTTAGAATGTACAAAAATGATGTTTGGGACATGGAATTATTTGATTCTATTAGTATTGAATGGATGGATAAAAATAAAAATATTGATGTTGATTCTCTCCTTGGTGTTGCATCAAGGTATGAGTTGAACTCTAACCTTCCTCTCTTCCAACAAAGTGTTGAGGTATTAACAAGGCCCACCATACTAGACAATATATGTAGTTGGTAGTTATTTGATGACAATCAACATATCTACGAGTTTATGAATTGCAAGGATGATTTTGACAATCATTTGATTGATTCGAAACCAATGGTGGAAATAAAAATGAAAAAGAAACCCTATTTTAGAATGAAGTATTACAACCCAAAAAAATACTATTCTAAAAGGGTTGGTTGCTTTGGAAAAAAATGTTTGATATTAGAGAACACTACAAGAACAAAAGCAAATCAATTCACGAGGATGATATTGAGGGAGTTAACTTGGGACAACTAAAATCCCAAAAATGGTTTACATTGGTAAGAGGCTTATACCTCATGAAAAATAGATGTTGACAACAAAAAAGTGAGGTAAATATATAGGATGTTTCCCTTTCATGTAGATTAAGTAAAAATCCTTGGTACAAGGACACAATCTTCTACCTTGTGAACATGAATTTCATACCATCGATGGATGAAACTTGAAGGAGAACCCTCAAGACCAAATATCATAAATATGTGTTAATTTAAAGGTGATCTAATATGGAGAAATCATGAGGAATTTTTACTCAAATTTTTGGATGGTGATGAGGCTAACAAAATAATCATAGAGTGTCATCATCATGTGTGTGGTGGAAAATTCTAGGCTAATACCACATCATGTAAGATCTTTAGGGTTGGATTTTGGTGGTCTGCATTGTTTAAAGATGTAGCATGAATAATTAGAAAATGTGACGCATGCCAACTATTCTCAGGAAAGTTAAAGTTTGTTGTTGCACTTCCACTACCACCTCTTTCAATTGGGGCCCATTTTTAGAATTAGGGGATAAAATTCATAGGAGAAATATAAGAGAAGTTGGATCCTTGTGGCTATTGACTACTTCACCAAGTGGGTTGAGGCAATTCCAACTCACAATGAAACATCCAAGATGGTGGTGAATTTCTTGGTCAATAACATTATAACCAAGTTTGGAGTTCCAATCAAGATCCCAGCTGATAATGTTATGTGTTTTAGATCATAAGATATGTTGATTATGTGCTCGAAGTTTGGTATAAAATTCGTGCACTCCTCCCTATACCACCCACAAAGCAACAGACAAGTTGAGTTAAGTAACAAAAGCCTAATAATGATCATAAAGAGAACACTGGATTAAAATAAGAAGAGATGGTATGATAGGTTCAAATACATTCTTTTGACTGATAGGGTTACTTTCAAGCATGCTATTGGATGCAATCCATTCAAATTGGTATATGAAGTTGAGGCTAGGGTGCCTGTCAGCTTGGAGTTTCCAATGTATCACTTGTGAGATATAAATGAAGATCGATGTGATTTTGTGTCTTTAAGGATTATGGAGCTAACTAAGTAAGATGAGAAACAAAGAGCAACATAGAACAAGAACCTACAACATAAGCAAATCATAAAACATTTTCATGACAATAAGGCATCATCGAGGGAGTTTCAAGTTGGTGATTTGGTCCTTTTGTAGAATGTCAGGTCAGAAGATAAGGGAAACCATACAAATTTGACCCCTTATAGCTTGGAACTTAAGGAATTGCTGAGAAATACAAATTTCATGGGTATCGTTTCATGGATTTTGATGGAGAATAATTAGAGTTGTTTGTGCATGGTCAACATCTAGAGCATTACTTTTTGTAAGTGATGAATCTTTAATTTTTGACCGGTGATTGAAACAAGTCACCTTCCTTGTTTTCTTCATGTATTCGAATAATCTTGATTCCAATTTGGTCAAGATGGTGTTTTGTTTCGACCTTGGTGAAAATCGTGTGGTCTTCCCAGAGATTTGAATTCTCGCAATGCTTGTAGCAGACATTTTTCCCCAACCAGAGCCATTGTTGGGAATCATTTTTCTTCTTTATGTTTGTCAAATATTATAGGTCTACTAGGTATCTTGGTTCTTATCTCTCACGGGAATGTCGATAAATTATTTCCTACCCTAGTTTCCCAAGGCACCAAGAAGAAAGGTAAAGGAGTGAAACCCTTAACAAAGGGAAAGCGGATCCCACATGGCTCATTTGTTTGTAGCATGTGAATGTGTCCAAGATTTGGGTTATTCTTTGTGTTTGTTTTTTAACCTACTCCTCTACCTACGTTATGATGCCTTTAATGCATTTTTGCCACCTGTAAGTTTTCTAAGTGTTTATAAGGGTGTGTTTGGGCACCAAGAGGCTAACACACTAATTTTTTATTTAACCTACCTCCATTAATATTAAATAGTTTCACAATAACTTGAATTTAATTATTGTTCCCACCTTCCAATTATTCATCATCCATTTTGGGTGTGATTTAACCCTCACCATGGATTCAATGTTGCTATAGTGGCGAGACTTAGGGTTTTTGCTAGATAGTGTTTTTATTTGGGTTTTAGTCCTCATTTTGATCATTGGACAATATTGGATAAAGAGCAATAGAATAATATTCTAGAATGAAAGAAATACGCAAAAAAGAAATCCTAAAGTAGTTGTAAGGAGGCAAAAATAGTGTCAGATTGTTAAAAGAGTATTGTAATATCATTTGTTAGTTTTATGTCTCCATTTATTTGTGGGAAAAGATAGAAAATATACTATTTGTATAATTTTTTCTTTAGAACATTTTTTGTTGTGATTGTAAATACTTTTAGAGGAATATGGTAGAATAATAAGCTTGTTGCATGTCTTGTAATAACTCTTTTTGTGTTTTCATTTGAGGTTGAACAATTCATTGATGGATAAATAAGTAGATGAAGCCAAGAGTGATATATGTTGATACATATTAATGTGAAGATTACTTTTTTATATTTTTATCTTGTCATCTCTTCTTTTCAGTTGTGACTTTGTTTCCTTGGGATTGATTTTAGTCTCCTTGTATTTGTTCTAATCACATGTACATCAAAACAAATTGTTCAACACTTTTTTTAGTTTTAGTTTTAGGTTGTGTGGTTTACGATATCACTACATACAATGGGAAATATATATCATTTTCTTAATCATGCAACTCAATACCACCTTGCACTATTTTCCAAGGTGTTAAATCAACTATATAGGGGTTATGTGCAACCAATTTTTCTTGACCTACTGAAAATTTTAGGGGTTAAGAATGTAAATGGGTTTGGTTGTAACTTTTTATTGATGTATACTTTATTTGAATTTAATACCTTTAAGGTATACCCTTAGGAACACCCTCTTGAGTTTCAGTTGAGCTCAAAGTGTATGTGAGAAAACTCACTCTTGTAGAGTTAGCTCAAAATCCTTGATACCCTAAGATGAATTTCACTCATTTGTTGACAATCATGACCTTGTGAGTGGATTTTAGTTCTAAGAAATGGAATAGTGGTTTTGAGACCTAACACCATAGATAATATTATTTTTAATATTATAATATTATGTAAGGTGAACAACACATATTTTCCCAACATTCTCCCATTTGTTGTATATATTACATATGGGGTAAAAAAGTAAGCTAAAAATCAAGGGAACAATCCCTATATCCAGCATGTACCATCAAGACACCCAAGTGATACATGCACTCCATCAAGATATATGCAACAATAATGAAGTTGACCATCGTCTCAGACATGAATCTCTGATCCTCCATCATGCCAATGCATAAAATATAATATCCCATACAAATATATGTGACGCTAAACGTCGTGTAGAAGCATAAATCCTACATCAAATTGATATCTAAACACAAATGTTAAGTCAATTGGTAACAATATGCCTCAATATTAGTAATTGAGGCTACAAAAATGTGTGGGCTCTCTTGATGCGAATGACATTGATGGTGCACTAAGGAATGCAAATGGTGATGGATGCCAGACCGCTGGTGATGCACAGACGAATGCGAATGGGAAGCCTCGGCGTCCTCCTAGCTCGAAATGGGGTGGTCGCTATGCTACATTTGGGGAGGGTCGAAAAAGGTATGCCCTCCATTTTGGGGCATTGTCGGATCCTCCTTATTCGCCCACTGCTCGCATTCCTCCTTCTCGGGACCTCGACCCTTGGCTGTGAAATCTGGAGGGGCATTTTCTGGTGCAGCTCCTTCCATTTTTGTCATTGGATGCAAAAACAAATCGAACCCTTATCATGAATGCATGGAATTTTGTAGGGTGCAATCTCAGTCCGCTAACCCTAGCTTGTCAAGCCCTTCGACTTCTCCAGAATCCCTCCCCCCAAACTCTGGACAATGGCTCTCAACCTGGAAGCGATCGATTTTCCTTTAGGGATTCTGATGTGGTCTTCTCTAATGAGCCTGTGGACTTCAACATATTTGATGGTTGTATCAATGCAGTTGTTGGGGATGTCGGTGTTCACTTTGTGGTTGTTAGATGCCTGCACAAGCGTCCACCGGTGGATTCCATCCTCGAATGGATTAAATGTGCATGGAGTAATATGCCTACCCCTATTGTTGAATCTCTTGATTTTGGTTTGTTTTTTATTATTTTTTGTTCGGTGGAGGATTACAATTTATTTTTGTAGAATGGCCCATGGTTCTTTGGGCATTCTGACCTCTTTATCTCCCCATGGTATCCTTTCTTTGATCTGGCCACAACCAAAATCACTTGCATTCTTGTTTAGATTTGATTGTACAATCTCCCCTTGGTTTTACACAATGTGGATCTGCTAAGCACTTTGATCAACTAGGTGAGGTCCTTTGTCAAGCTCGACCCTCTCTCGGTGGCCTCTGATCGTAGATTCTATAGGGTTTGTACTGTGGTTGACATTTTTAAACCCCTCTCTCATTTTATCATGATCCACTCTTCACATGGTGTTTGAACTCAATTTTTAAATTATGAGGGTTTTCCTTTTTGGTGTTTCTGTTGTAACAAGCTGGGTCACATAATTGATGATTTCCCCCTTCAACGTTTAGCTGGGGTGAGGAATGTGTGCTTGAAGAAGTGGGTTTAGAAGGAGGGCTCTCCAGATACTAAATTTATTTGGCAGAATCATGGAATGTTTTTTGAACCTTCTCAAGTTTTTGGGTTGAATTTGGAACAGCTCGTGGCTCTCTCTTCCCCTCTGATAGATCTTGTTCTTGAATGCTCCCTTGTTTCCCCTATGGAGGCAGAGGAGGATGGCACTTTCCCCTTCATGGACAATCTAGAAGATCATAGTCAAGATTATTTTGATGAATTTACTTTGGATCCGCCACGTAAACTTGGGCTCTTTCAATCTCTTAACGACAAAATAAAACTCGGTTATGGGTCCAAACGTAAGGTTGGAAGGAAATATTATGTAGAAAAGCTCCATATTGAAGGCATGGAAGCGGTGGAGGCGGGCTCCCAGCGAAATTTGGAGGCTCTCCTCCTTTGCAACAAGCGAAGGGCCTAGGCTTTGGGATGCTGGTAAATCTCTTCGTTTGTTTCTTTGGTTGTCATTGTATGTAGGCTGAAACTTTGTTTCAGTTATTTGCTCCTCTATAGGTTTCTTCAGATTTCTCTCCATAAATTTTGTTCCTTTGTACTTTCTTATTTGTGTGGCAGATCTTTGTAACTTTTTCTTTCATTTTAATAAAGGGAGTGAGCCCCTCGTCCCACAACTTACGAATAAAAAATAATAATATGCCTCAATAGCTATCAATAAATAATAACCATATATGGAATAACAACCACAACTAGTTGCTAACACATCCAACTAATCATACCTAAAAACTAAGGTTTACATATTATAAGAGGTAAACCTCACACCATCAACATATCCAACCCAATTGTAATCACAAACCTACTATATTGGAACTCCCATTACATGGGCAATGTTAAATCTTAAAAATGATCAAGGAATCAAAAGATCCGCTAATAGAACTCACATGTAAGGTGTAATCAATATCATGTAGTACCAAGGAACATCTAAAAATATCACATGAACTTAGGCAATTATTGCTCCATATGACTCAATCAGATTTTCCACTAGCTCCATCAAAGCACTTGATATTTAGTCTTGGTCTCCTTTACACTTGGACTCTTTTTCAACGAAAGGTTTGCTTTTTATAATAGTTTATCCTTGTGACTTGGTCTCCCAATAAGTATCAACTTGGGTATTTGGCTTTCAACAAACATCAACACCCTTTAGCGAAGATTTTGGTTAAGTCACAGAGCTTCCCTCTTCAGGCAAAGTCAACTCTCTAATGGTTCCCCCTAATTTGTTCCTTACAACCATCTCACTGATGATTAACAATGATATTAAATGTTAAAATTAGTCAAACTGCTATTTTTTTAAACTTTCAAAGCTATCTTAAATGTTTGCAAAAGGGGACCCTTTTTATTATTGTATAACTTGCAAACGTGGGGTGTTTTTTCAATTGTGAATAGTAGTCAAAAAGTTATTTTTGACGTCGACATTTTTACGTCGAGATGTTTTTTATTTGCTATTGTTTAATTACATTTTTAACATCTAAAGTCAATATTGTATGCAAATTTTGATGAGGCATAACTTTAACCCCGCTTATCAAAATTTTGCATTTTTTAATTTCTAAAAAAATTTAATAAGAAATTCATTTTTGCTTTTAATTTTAAGATTTGGGTTGCCATTTTTTCATAAAATTATAAAAATATCAATGAGTTATAAAAAAACATTTTGGCATTTGATCTTCATAACATAAAAATTTATTACACGTTGTCCTAGGAGGCTACAATCAACACTAATCTTTCTTGGGAGTTGTCTGCATAAAAGGGGGCAATCTAGGTATTTTTTTTCTTTTCAGTTTGTTGGTTCATGTGATCATGTCTCTCGCACTAAATCCATTCCATTTGAGTATTCTTTGTAATTCTCCTAATAAATGAAAAATCAATGTGGATATTGTGGAAAGAAAAGGCATATAATAGAAGAATGTCAGTTTTGTTGAACTAAGGAACTAGAAAAAATTCTTCTTAGTCATGGTATTTCCATACCTGATCCTCTAGTTCCAACACATGCAAAACCATCATCTAGCCTCACTCGCACATGTTGTGAGACATCATCATTTGGGGATGAACAATGTAGTCTAATGACTTGTATTAATATATCATCACCCATATCACTTATTGCTACATTTGAATACGATGTTGACTCATTCATGAGTTCTCATAATTTTTGCATCAGGTTATTGCAATTATCATTCTAAATCCACCACATTGGGATACATATCTACTAGACATTACATCTATGTTTGTAGGATCTCATCTTGTTGATTTGGATGATACTATTAAGGATATTCATCTTCTATGTGATAGCAACTTTGATGAAGTTGCATCACCTTTTCCATCTTTGGATATTTCTCTTGCCTCACCTACATTGACTTCTATCATTATAGATTATATTGATATTCATGAATTATCATCATTTACAATAGTATCAGATTCACATCGGTCTAGACATAACCATACACATATGGTCCATGTTCCTAAATCACCTATGGTACCTAATCCATCTTATTAGCATTGGTTTGGAGATATTTGAGAATCATTCAAAGATATAATTGGTATCATTTTAGTCTTTGGATCATGTGCATCATTCTAATGCATTCACCTTACTTCTTGCATATTCCTATCTGGAATGAGAGTTCATACTGCACACATTTGTGGTGTTGTTTCTTCCCAAGGGGAGAATTTTGTTCAATGTTTGTGGATCATCTTTAACATCTAGTGTCGAGCGTCTACCAACACTACATGCATCATCTTGAGCAGTGATTGCATGGTTTCTCTTCTACTATTAGTTTTGGAAGGAAGCATTTCCTCACATGGAGTTCATCGCTTCATAGTTTCTAGGGGGGTCACATGACCTTCTCTCTTTCTCTCCTATGGACGAAACATTCATTGTACTTAAGTAAAAGTACAAAGTTGTGTCACACTTTTAACCAACTTGTCAACACAAGTGAATTTAAGTATTTTTAACTAAAAATCAATTTTGGTCAAACATATGATCCAATAAGATTCATTATAGATAAGTTAGATATCTCCACAACTTTTCCAACTAAAATTATTGGAAAAATACATATGTAGCACCACTTTGAGAGTAATTTACCAAAAAAATAAAATTATTCGAAGAACTTTATGTTTCAACAACTCTTACTCGTGTAAATAATTTTTTTTTAAAATATAAAACATACCCTTTTGTATATCCATAAGTGTAGTTTTCAAAAATATATGTCTTTTAATAGCTTAATTATTATTTATATTTTGTATTTTATTTTTACTAAAAGTAGGTTATCAACAAAAAATATTAGGTTGATTACCATGCCAAAGAAAAATATTAAAACATTTTTTTTTTTAAATTAAAAAATATGACGTAGTAGATGAAATAATCTATATCAAGTTGGTATAATGTGTATTCTATTTTAGATAAATATTTAATATGAAAGGTGACGTCAAATGAAAACAACAATGTTTTAATACTCACACATTTTAATATTTATTTAAAAATATATATTTATCAAAATTTTAAAAAAATATATCCATGCACTAAAGTTTCAAATTACAAATACACACAAAAAAATTGAAATAAAATAAAATAAAATTTACTATAAAAAGATTGATGTCTCATGTAACTTCATTTTTCGACATTTTATCAACAACTAAATTATAGTGTCAATTTATTAAAAAATATCTTAAAATAATTTTTTAATTTTCTCAAAAAAATACAAACATAAAACATACTAAAAAATACACATTTTAATAATTTACGTCATTTAAAAATTGAAAACATATATGCCACTTTTCAGTGATTCAAGTTTAAAAGTTGGATCAATGTTGGTCATTTCCTTTAAAAAGTGTAACACATTTTGTATAGTTTTCTACTAGAAGTAGTCCTTGGGGGGTCATTATGAGTCCTCCATTTATTCACTTGTACATTTCATTGCATTGCATCATTTCTCTTTTTGGAGAGGGGTTTTTATTTTCCACTAGGTTTTTCTCCTTTACTCCACTTTATGAGATATTTGTACACGAGTACCTAACATAGTCTAATAGCCGAGACTCATCATTTTTGCATACATTACTCCCTAAGTTGTACTTAAAGGGGGGTATTAGTGTAAATAGTGTCATTATCTACCTAGTTAGCTAATCACCTTTCCAATATTGACCTATTCACATCTAGCTTAAGTTTACTTAGGTTTCTTTTTATTTTGTCTCACTTCATAGCATTGAGATGTGTGTCCTCATGACTTGACACCTATTGACACTTGCTCACACACTTGTCAAGTGAGCTCACAAGTGTCCCACCTATAAAGGGTTAGTCAGTAGTTCAGTCCTACCTTCCTACCTCCTCATCCTTGCCTATATATGTGAGGCCTTATCATTGTATTATACACTCTTCATTTCATTTATTGATAGATATATTATTATGCTTAACACTTTCACTTATGGGAGTTTTTTCATACTATCTTTGATCTTAGCATTCTCCAACAAAAGAATCTAAATGGATTCGTCATACACCACCATACCATTGCATGGAAGAGAGGTCATATTGCATAGGGAAAATAGAATAATACATATTGTGAAGAACCCAAAAGAAGTAAAAAATGAGGTTCTTTATAGATAAGATGAGTTTGATAATTTCATTGTATTATTTGATAAAAGTATTGGCAATCATGTTTACCCCACTTCATACCCTCGACATCTTTATTATGGAAATGATGATATTTGGAATATGTATTTTGATGGTGCTTTATCTAAGGAGGGTAATGGTGTTAACATTATTTTGGTATCATCTAGTGACACAAGTTACATATTTACCTTAAGATTAATTTTGAATGAACTAAAAATATAAATAAATATGAAGCCTTTTTTCTAGGTTTGAATATAGCCTCTAAGTGTGGTATTAAATACTTAAGTGCTCATGGTGATTCATAGCTAGTCATGTCTCAAATTAGACGTTCTTATACAACCAAGGAGAAGAGATTAAAAGTTTATATGAATGTTGTGTGGGGTACAATGGAAATGCTTGATTCTTTTGATATCAAGTGGTTGGATAAAACTAAAAAATTCACAGTTGATGTCCTTGTTGTCATGACATCAAATTTTGATGCTTCTTTGATTTCACCTCATTGCATGTATGATGTGGAGGTTCCCACCAAACCAATATTTTTTTATAATATTTACAATTGACAAGTGTTTGATGATGATACATAGATCTATGAGTTCTTGAATTGTGTTAATCATTTCATTTATTGGTATCGTATGGTGAAAATTGAAGATGGAAAAAAATCCATTTTACAAAATAAAATTATTCATCTCAAGACCAACACCATTCTGAGGGGTCTTATAGCTCTTGAAAGGGTTTTCAACATTTTGATCACTATAAGACAACGAGCAAACCAATAAATGAAGATGATGTGGAAGGTGTGAATTTTAGAATTGAAGTGGCTTCTTGGTAATAAGTTGAAGCTAGTTGAGAAGCAAATATTGATTCTATTGTTGAAGATGTTTAAGAAATGCTTTGCATGGTCATATGATGACCTAAAATTCCAAATCCCTTTTAAATTGGTATACTATCCCCTCATATGCAAAATAAATTGATAAAGTTGAAAGAGGGTGGTATAATGAAGTCAATGAAACATTCAAAGTGGGTATTTAACCTAGTTCCAATGAGAAAGAAGAATGGATACATAACCTGTTGTTGGGATTTACCAACAAAATGAAGCAATTAATTATCAATTATAAATGCAAATAATAGAATACAAAAAATGAATTATACAAAATTCAGATATTTTAATGTGGCTCACCCGATGTGGGATATGTTCATAGAACAATCATCTAATAATTTATTATCTCTAGCAAAATACAAGTTACAGAGTTACATTAACCCACAATATTATCTATTGTTGTGTGCACACTCTCAAATGCCTTCAATGTGTGCAGTACTCCTATTATTACATGTTCATTCACACAATCCACAATCTATTATATGTGTGCTACTTCACATTTTCATGTTCGTGACTTTTTACATTCAGTTCACAATAAAGAAGTTGCTCGTTTTTGGTAGTTACAAACAAAAATTTTACTGAAATTATTAACAAAAATCCTTTATTAAAAATAGCTATTTTTTGCTTTAGGGGTGCTACCCCCAAACCCCCACCATGGGCTCCACCCTCGTCAGGGGGGTGGTCCCCCTGGACCTCATAGGAGGGGCTTTGCCCCCTGTACTCTACCGTTAATTAATTTGGGGGGAAAATGTGACTTCCTAAGTCACCAAAATTTAACACAAAGCATGATCAATCTCTATAAACCAAAAAAGGTTTTGTGTTGATTTTATAAATTTGAGCATCAAGTCTCTTAAAGAGACTACCCATTTCCTGGCACACATCATTCACTAAAAAGAATGATAAGGTCAAAACTAGTGTCCATGATGGATGGATTTCTAGGATACAATCAAGTTATGGAATAAGAATTTGAGTAGCACAAAATAAATTTTGCAACTCGATGGGGCATATTTTTTCATGTGAGGACACATTTCAGACTTAAGATTGTAGGAAGCACCTTTCAAGTAGCAATGTTTCCTTTGCTAGTCTAATAAATGAGATCATGGTAGTTTTCTAAAATGATTTATCTACCTACTCCAAGAATAGAAATGACCATTCTAAACACTTGGAGTTAATTTTCAAATATTTCTTGGAGTATGGGATTTCCTTGAATCCTAGGAAGTGTGTTTGGTGTGGAGGAGGGGAAAATCCTTGGGCATATAGTATCCAAGGGAGGAGTGAGATTGATATCAAAATATTTAAAGCAATATGTCTCATCCCTTAACCCAAGATATTTAAGGTAGTGTAGTTATTGTCTAGACAAACCAACTTTGTTAGGAGGTTTGTTCCCAACTTTGCTAAGAAAATAAAGGCTATCATAAAATTATTCAAAAAGGGACAATCAACTAATTGGGACAAACAAACAATTGAACCATTCATGGAAATTAAGAATGACTCATGAAGGCATTAGTATTCACAAGATCTATCTATTTGAAGCCTTTTTTATTATTCTCTTTTGCCTCTTTCTACACCACTGTTGTTGTTCTATTTAAAAAGAGTGATGATGGATATAGGCAACCCATTACTTTTGTTAGAAAATAATTCCAAAATATTGAACTAAATTATTCCATCACGGAAAAACATGTTTAGATATTTTGAAGGCTTTCAAAAAATATAGGAGTCGTCTTATAAGATCCAAGATCAATGCATATGTGCTTCATACTACTATAAGGGACATCTTTTTTCTAGTAGGAAGCTTCAAGTAAATGATGTAGGTGGATTAATAAGATCCATGAATATGACATGGATGTATAGAATACTAAATTGGTTAGAGGTAAAGTTCTTTCCAAGATAATGTTAGTTACAAACTTGAATGTAGTAGATGTTATCAAGTAGGTTTTTATCTATCATCTTTTCCTTTGCCTCTAGAGAGTGATCCATGGTACAAATATACTCTTTTTTATCTAGAAAAAATAAGTTATCCCCCAAGACTAAGTGACCAATAAAAAAGAACCCTTAAATGGTTGCCCAAAGGTATGTGTTATTTTAGGGCCAATTAATATCAATGAACCTTGATGCATTCCTTCTTCAATGTCTAGATCATGAGTAGTCTATCAAAATCATAAATTAATTTCATCAAGATTTTTGTGGGGGATGTTTTATTTCAAAGGCTAGTACTCACAAGGTTATTCAATTAGGATATTGGTGGCCCACATTTCAAATATGTGGCTAAACTTTTTAGAATATGTGATGCTTGCAAGAGATTTTAAGGCAAGAGGAAGTTTGAAGGAGAATCCCACCTTATATTTATATCAACTAAGGCTCAATTTCAACAATGAGGTGTTGAATTCATTATGGAGATTGTAGAGCTTCCCCTAATGTCTAATTAATGGGTGTAGATGATCATACACAACTTATAGACCTAAAGATCCCTAAATTAAGCATTTCATCATTCAAGAGACGACTTCATTAAATTATCAACTAGGGAGTCATAGATTTTAGATGATGCGGGAAACATATATGCATTCAAGAATCCTAGACATCCTATATCAACTAAGTATAGGTAAACTGAACATAGATAAATACATCAAAAGATTTTAATTGAAATTAACTTATCTTCAAAATAGAGTAAGTGGATAATAATAACTACTTGGTTGCTACGAGTACTTAATGATTATAACTCTAACTTAATAATTTTTTATGTTGCAGCATGTCCTAATTCAGCTAACCTTTCAGAGTATTGAGCGGAATATAAACTAAAGATTTCCAATTCAAAATTTACAACGCAACATTCATAATAGCATTAACTAAAAACTAAAAATAAAACTTGCAATGCACAATCTAATCAATCAAAAAAACTAATGTGGCTCTACAATACCTCAAGTGGACCTTGCTTGAGTTGTTGCATCCATAAAATCTTCTTCAGTTATTCACTCAAGAAAACATGCTATCAAAATATCTTCTCTTTTTATATTACAATCATACACAAAGCTTTTTAATAAAATCTTACTCGATCTAATACATGCAATATCTTTTTGTCCTTCTTGACAATGTACACTGCTATATATGGTCCATGAGAATCCATTTATTTATGAACTATAAACAAACTTAAAAGCAGATGTCAAATCTCATATTAAAATAGGAAGAGGACTAGGTTTTTCTAAAATAAAAAATAATAACTAACAAAACAAGAGTGTAGAAGTTGAATAAGGATTCTGCACTAAATCAAGATAATCGTTATAAACTAAAAATGTGCCCTGATAGAGAAGTTCCTATTATAACTCCTATTCCTTATTGGAACAAACCCCTTTATCCTTCATAACTTATTAAAAGATGAAGTGACACTTGGCCATCTATGATCTTGTCCTAAAATGATTGCCTTCATCTCTTCTAAAGGTATGATCGTGTTGTAACAAATTAAATCCTTTCTCTGTATCAAGTTGTCATCCTTCTATTGTGGGTTGAGAATCCTTTTACTGTGGGTTGATAGATTCTTCGTTGCAAGGGTTAGTCCTTATTTCTTCGAGGCATTTCCATTGCTAACAACTATGATTAAACATGAAATTCTACTAAACTCACAAGCATTCAAAGTCTATACACACATTTATTAATATAACATGTATCAACTTCAAATGCTTTAAAATGCTTAAAGTATGCAAAGAGGTCTAGTAATGTCATTTAGAGTTTAGTAGAAATAAGATAAAATCATGTAACTACAACAAGGAAATTAGACATTCTTACAGATCATCAAATATTATTGAAAAATTAAGTAATAGATATAAAAGGATTTTTTTGGCCACTAATTACATCACTAAGTGAGTGGAGGAAATCCATACTAGAAATGTTACATCTAAGGTAGTTATTAACTTCCTTTGACAACATAATTACAAGGTTTGGTGTTTCTATAAGATATTTGTTGACAATTCAATGTGTTTTAGATCCCATAACCTTATTTACATGTGTTCTAACTATAGGAGAAGTTTAATTTCAATAAATTTTCCCCTCATCATTCATAAGGAAATGACCAAGTTGAGTCTAGTAACAAGTACACAATGACAAACATAGAAAAGACACTAGATTCAAACAAGAAAAGACAAGATGATAAGCTTAAGTTTTCTATTTGGGCAAATAAGTTAACATAAAAAAGGCTATTGATAAGAGCCCCTTCGACTCAGTGTTTATAAAATAATATGAGATTCCAACTAGTCTTGAGTTGCCTATGATCAAGTTGTTGAAGCAAACTAAAGGAGAGAAAAATGATATCATCTCAGTGAGAGTGTGTGAATTGACTAAAGTTAAAGGGACCAAAAGAGTTGCACATGAAGTAATTATATTGCTATAACAAAAGATAAAACATTTATTTGGTAAGAGAGAAGTTTAAAGAGACTTTTAGGTAGGGGGATGTTGTCTTGATGTGGAATTCTAGGTTTGAAGGTAAAGGCAAACATGGAAAATTTGAAGACCTATGGGTTTAACCTTATCAAGTTGAAGATAAATATGGTTGAAAGGCACTTTCTATCTCAAGAGTATTGATGGAGACTTCATAGAGATTTTGGTTTGAATGGTTACCACCTTAAGAAATATTTCTCTTGATGGTATGAGGCTCTCTATGGGCCTATGCACACATTTTTCTTCCCTTCCTTATTTTTGTTATACTATAAATATTGTTTTGTGTGTCTTTTCCTTGTGTAATCATGGCCCTCATTGGTCATCATGAAGTGTAATTATCTTTACTCCCCCTATTTTCCCCCTTTAGTCTACATCTTAGAGATAGTTGAATTCTCTCTATTTTTGCAAGAGACACATATCCCCAACTAGAGACAATGTTGGAGCTCAATTTGATTGTGGCCAACTTGATTGAGTCCATATTTTAAAGCTAGAAAATTAATCACATTGCAAATTAAGTATTCCCATGTTCTTAGAACATCACAAGTAATATCAAAGAGATAACATGAGTAAAAGTAATTTCCGCAAGTGCTCAAAGCAAATCAAATTAATATTAATTTCAAATTTCAAATTACATACACCACAAAGGGGTGTTACAAATCATTTGTTTCAATGATACATAATCATGTATACATCAATAAATACATTCATGAAGTAGAGTTTCAATTTACAAATGGGCTAACAAGCCATACATAATAATATACGAAGCAAATCCATATCAGTATGACCTATGAACCTCATTTGTCGTGACACCACTGGTCTTCTTGCATTGAGGCCAACAGTGCAGTTAAGATGCCTTTTTTGCCCAACCATGAAGTACATGACTTCCCTGGGTTTCTTCCTAACTCGAAGAAATCCCCGACCCTACACGAGGAGCCTAGCAACCTAGAACAATAAAGTAGGAGGGAACTCTCGATGCATGCCTATTTGCCTATATGTATTCCCATACTAGAAAACATATTTCTTGCAAGTAGGATGTGGCAAAGACATAAATAACAAAAGTTCTAGGCTTTTAATCCATCTATTTCAATGGTACATTGCTTGGCCAAGCATCAAGAAATATAAAATGGTAGTTTATGAAAAGGATAAACTACCATCTCTGTATGTCCACATTCGACATCCTATCCCAGAAGTTTCACATTAAATATAATGATGAAAATTTATCTCATAGGTTTCATACAGTTGGTTTGTTACAAGTTAATGCATTCCTTAAGAAAATTCATGATATAGTTTAAGTATAGGATTTGATTTCATACAAGAAGATTTTCCACATCAAGTTTTGCAGTTTACATTGTTTTGCTCTATTCAGCCTATTCTGATTTCAATGTGAGTAGTTAAATTCAAATGCTTGACTTCCCATTTGTTTTCAAAACATCACAAATCACTTCTAACTTTGATGGTTTAGTGATAACAAGTTTACAACACTAAAAGGATTTTAGCCAAGTGGAAGAATACCCAATTAAAGAGGGGAAACAAAAAAATAGTATCGTTATTCCAGATTTTAGAAATAACAAACAGTTAAAAGGTATATCTTTTAAACAAAATGTTTGATCATTCTAATCAAATTTTAATCATCCACTCTTTTTTTCATAGAATATTCTTACCTCCACTTGTAAAGTATTTCCAATCGTTTACAATAAAAGATTATATTTACACATAAAGGAGGGGAAAACACAAAAGAAAAATAGAAAATTATATCATTCAGCTGACGTTCACACTCTCATATCAGCATCATACACACTTTCCACTACCTCATAATTGGGATGTTTGTATATATATTTATATGTATATATATATATATGCGTGTTCACAAGAAAATATTTTATATCCATTTTTAAAGTAATGCAATTGCAGCCAAACCATCATACAATCCTACAACAAAATGTGCATAAATATATATATACATGCACAAATGTATATATATATATGTATTTTAAAATGGGTGGATTTAATATATACTTATATATACATATATATATACAATATATTTTGTACATATATATATGTGTATATATATAATCAATTTAATGTTGCGCATTCTTCCACTTATTACTACTTAGAATAACAAAATTTATTTACCACAGGATAGGATATTTTCACGCAGAAGTATATATATGTATATATATACATATATATTTATATGTATATATACATATATATGTATATGTATATGTATATATATATATATATATATATATATATATATATAAATCAAATTAAAATTTTGAAGTGCATGTAATATTGGCAGAGGCCAAATAATTTTTATAAGGCAAGCAATGTTTGGGGGGCTAGCTTGTACAACCCGCGGCCCCCATGGGGGATGCTGCCTGTGGGGGCAGCGCCCTCCCCACAAGTCGTGGCCTATGGGGAGGCGTTGCCTCCACATCGTAGCCTCCCCTATAGGGGATACGGCTGTAGAGGAGCCTTCCCCCATTTCAATACAATCATGAAATAAATAATTACAATGACATGTTTGTTCTCAGGTTTTCAATTCAATCGAGAATTTCTTCAAAATAAAATAACAATAATATCATTTTATATATATATATATATTTACATATATATATACATATATAGACAATTAAGTATATGTGTATATATGTGGATATATATATATATATCCATTTTATAATCTGGATTGCATCTCCAGTTCAAAAATTTGCAGTAATTGGGTATGCACGCAGATGTAATATTAGATATATTCAAATATATGAAATTTTATACAATAGGAAGAGAATAAAGAATAGATTGCACAACTGAGACAATGGATTTCATACAACAAGCACCTAAATTTCAGTGAACATGTACAAGCAATTTTCAAGATATTTTTTTTTATCTTTCACAGTGAATTCATCCATGCTTACAATTGAAATTTAAATGCATTGGAATAGATTAAAAACCTGGAGGATTCGCTTCCAACGAGGTTTCCCTTATGGATTCTCCTCCTTTCTTGATTCACTTTCTTGGAAGTCCCTTGTTGTAACTTCTTCCCTCTTCCTATTTCTCCTCTATTTCTCTTCTTATTATCTTCAATCTACTATACTCCAAAAATTTCCTTTACAACACTCATATTCAGTTAATTCTTTCAGAGAAATCAAGAAAGTTCATAATCTCCTCCTTTTTGTTACTCTTCTTATTCCTTTTAAATATTTCCCTACTTGTTTTTCCTCTTACCCTAATCTTGAAATTAAAGATTTTTTTTATAATTCCCTCTCTTTTTTATGCATAGTAAATAATAGGAAATTCTATTTTAGTTTCAATTAAATAACTATCCACAACGGTAATGCCATTTTATATTCAAGAAGAAACATTTACCCTTAATATACAATATATAAATAGCATCTAGTTGCAAGTGAGACATTTATTCCAAATAATAGTTAAGAAATAACATTCAATTGAAAAGCAATTAAAATAGTTATTCTATTTTAACCAAACATTATCATGTATTGACAGAAATAAAATATAAAATTAGAATTAGAATTAATTTCTTTGTTTCTTTATACTTTTATTTTATTGCAATTAATTTAATTAACCATTTTAAAATACTAACCTTAAACAATTAAGTTAAACGCTAAATGCATCTATATGACATTAAGTGTTTTATGTGTGATCGAGAGAACCACTCCTGTTTTACCCTACTAAGAAGCTAACCTTCGCTACCTTAGCCACACCCTTGATCTTCGACAACCTACAGATCAAGTACACTCAGGCACCCAAAATGTTATTAGTATCTAGATAAAATACAATTCAATCAACATAATTCATTGATGCAAAATAAAATCCAGTATAATTCCTTAGTTCTAATTATCACCTTTCAATTTCACATTTCTTTCAAAATAAACTATACTCCATTCGTTCCAACTTTTCAACAAATTAAAACCACACATATCATTTCTCAAAACACCACATTAGTTTCATTTAATCTACCACACACACACATTCAGTCATAAATCAAAACCACATAAGCAAAAATAGGCATCACCAAAATTAGAGACATGACACATATCCCCTTTTGTGCATTAGACCTTATTTTACCCTTCATGTATAACTAATTTGATAAAAAAATAAATGGGCATCACTTGGTCAAAGTTGCATAATTTTAGCTCTTTATCACCCTCTATATTCCTACCATATGCTACAAGTTACAAAATCTAATAAAATTTAGAGTATGGAAGTGTTTGGATCATTTTTCTCACTTTCTATGGAGTTGTAGATTTTTAGTGGACTAGTAGACATTTCCTACACATCCAATGTCATGTTCTGACCTCCCATCCTACAAAAAATCTCTATAAGATTCATTGAGCCCTTTTTTGAACCTTTCGTTTTCTTTTGCTTCTTCCTTATGCAATTTTTTGGTGAACATCCAAACTTTAGTCTATTTGTCCCTACCTCCCTTCCTTTATCACATATCCAAAAACCTCCCTTTTCTCACCTTTGAAAACTTGCAAAGTGGGTCTAGAATTCTTCCTTCTCCCCATGTCCATTTCACTCCTCTCATTTTGTATTTTTATCCTGCATTATTCTCATTCCTTGATGCAAAAATCCCCTACACCTCGAAACTTCCTCCAACCTTATCTCTTCTTTCAACTATCGATTCTATATTATTTCCCTACATGTTTCCCCACACCCTTTTCATGCTATTATAAAGTTTTGTTGGACCTTAATTTTTTATCCCAATATCTAATTCCCATCTCTAGTTCTGAATTGAAACTTTTCACCTCTCATCCTTCCATATTTTCATGCATTCTCTCCAAAAATTTCTTGCACGCTTCAAGTGGACTTCCATTCTAATATTTCATCTTAATGTCCACTTCCACATCAAATTCTCACAAAAGTTCCTAGTGCCTTTTTCCACTTATTTATTTTTTAGCAAAGTTTAGCTTAACCTTCTATCATCCTTTTTTCTAGTTGGACATCTAGTAATAATGTCTATCTCTACAATTACCACCCGCACTTGTCCACCTTTCCTTTGCTCACTTCACCCCTCATATAGTATAACAACCCTTACTATTTTTAACACTTAAATTTTTTCTTTTTTGTAAGTTCACCCAACTCATTGTCTGAATTCACTATTTGAGTATTTTGTCAAAGACTTGTGATGCATGTAATTATGAGAGGATTATAGGCAATCAACCCTTGCAATGTTTAATTTCAGGTTATCATAATAGTTTTTTTCTCTTCATACATATATCTTGACATTCATAAATTCGTAGAGACATTATGCCAAACATTTTGCAAGCATTCAAATGGACTCAAAAAATATGAAATATTAACACCATTTTCTACTAATTAATTTTTAGTTAATAAAAAGAGATTGGAATAATGATCTGACCTTGATTTATTTGCATCGTATGATTGTATTGAGTAGTTTGTAGTTGCACCATTTAAGAAGGAAGAACACTAGATCTGGAATTATCTACCTCTTAATATCCACATCCTAACCATATATGCTTATACATAGCTCGATATGCCCATGTCCAATATGGTAAAGTCACACCCAACGCCATACATTCATTGTTGGTGTTATATTTTCACACCCAATTATATAAGTTCAATATCAGCATTAGTTATTTCCACCCAACTATTCAAATATGACCAATATTCATTAGTTGCATCCAATTGTGTAAGTTTTGTTGAAAATGAAGGTAAAATTGTAGTAAAAATGTAGCTTAAAATTTGTAAATCCTGTGTAACTGTAGATTCAATTTTAGTATTCTTTGTCACAATCTCTTGTGTATGATTAATCTTGAATTAGATCAATTTTAATGTTGTAGAAAGTAGACAGAAGATTGTAGAAGAAATGTAAGACATAATAGAAAGAACATAGCATGTACGTGGAGAAACGCTTTCAGGAAAAAAAACTCCACCAAAATTGCTCTTGCTTGTATTATTTAACCTTTGATTAAGATTACAATAACACTGATTCAATTCTCCCTGATATGCTTTCTCTGTTCTTCAACAAATCTTCTTCACAACCTGCAATATTTTCTCACAAAACTCTCTCATACAATTAGTGCAATAATAGACAATATTCTTGCTTACAAACTCATAAGAATTATCTAATATATAATCACAAAGCCTCTTGAGAAAATCCATGCCTAAGGTTGCCAAGTTGAGTTCTCATATGCATGCACAAGTCAAAAAAGAGTCTCCTTCAAAGTTGGCACCCAACACTAAAGTGTTAACCTCGTAGTTGTCAAAAATATCTCATTCAAGCTCATCCTCAAAGTAGGCACCCAAACTGGGTCCCACTTAACTAATCATTGAAAATATCTTTTCCATGCAATAGTTGTAACTCAAAGATGCCAACTTGGGCACCCAAGGTGGGCCCAAGTTAATCTTTGTTAACTAAAACACATCTATCATCGATTCATGCAAAACAATATGCATGAATGATCCTCCATTTGTTAACTAAATGTATCCACCTATTATCTGTCCATGCAACTCAAGTCATTGAAGTTAACTAACATGCAACTAAAGATAACTGGAACATAGTTGAATTGAACTGAACCTCACAAACATCAATCCCTATTTTATAGGAACTCAACATGCATAAATCAAAATCCCTATTTTGTAGGAACCTAGGATGCATTTCTGAAGTGTACTCAATTCACCAATCAATTAACTGAACCAAAGTGGATCCCACCTCTCGTGTAGGCATCCATGTGCTCCTATTTTGTAGGAGCTCTCCCAAGGCGTCCCCACATGCTCCTAATATTTAAGAATAACTACAAATGTCAAATTAAATGTTTATTTAATTCCAAATTAATCTCTTCCTAATCCTGGTATTGCACAACACATTCCAAGGACTTAGGAGATACATGAAATATGTTTAGAATGCAATTAAATGGCATCCTATTCCCAACAAGTTTGACCAACATCAAATATTTGCACCCAACAATGGTAGCTCATATCCAACTTATAAATACATGCCCAACCAATGTATATTATGTCTAGATATTGAAACCCCGACCCCTCCGTAAGTTGGTATCAAAATTTGAATAAGTGTTAGCCGTAAACAAGTAATTAATATGCCCAAAAATGAAAAACTCCACACACAAGCAAAAATACAAATTCCACACTTAGGGAAACAATAAAGTTTCACATCCCCAATTAAAAAAAAAGCCCCATTTAGAATTAAATGCTCTGTCATCTATCACCAATCTCTAGACATGATTTTACTTTCCTCTAGTCACTTCAACACAAACAAAACAATTACTTCAACAACACACAAGTTCATGCTTTGTATCCCACAACTAACCTTCACAACATATAACAGCCAATACAAAGGTCTAAGAAAATGCACATCACTTAGTGTTTTACCTAGTAGTCATTTGATAGCTTTCAATATTCCACACCAAGTAATAATAGATTTAAATTTTCCCTTCAAACCTTGTTTATCTAGAGATTTTAATAAGCCTTGATCAACCTGACAATCTAACTTGGAAATCAAATCTTTACACACCAACATCGACTCTGAATAAATCGATCAACCATTGACCAAGCTGGATCTCTCACCACTATAGCCAATATTCTTCTTGAGAGTTAACGTCCTTAGGAAGTCCTTGGAGTTTCTTTCTTGCACAACTCCCATAATATTTTTTCTATATCCCTTCAATGAACTCAATCATATTATTTTATTATTTCCCAAACTCCAATGCCTTGAAAATAAAATAATATTTAATTCATTCCTTATGTCTCATTAAATTCCCAAAAAGAGCATTAAAATAATATTTCTAAGATTTTCTCCTACTTAGACACCAAATAAGTCACTTTAAATATTTAAATAAATACTTAAGTGAACTTATTATTTTATAATAACTTGGGCGTTTATTATATTTCTTCCATTTGATTTGTAGAAACACCTTGGGTATACCACCCCAACTGATGTGAGATGATGACGATCTTTGCTACTCGGAGAACTACAGGTTCCCTAAATCATCTTATTAGCCTACGAGACCCCGATGGATAGGCTAATACTTGACAACTATCTAACTCATGAAGGGGACATTATAGTCCTCCCTCCCAAAAATTGCTTGTCGCCAAGAAATTGTAAATCTAGATGCTAAAAAATATGCTTTCTCTCCCACGTAGCATCATCAACTGGAAAATTCTTCCACTTAACTAAATATTCCTTGATAGTTCTCCTTCATAAAGAATGCTCTCTAAAATCAATAATAGCTTCTTGAATAACAATCAATTTTCCTTCCTCATCCAGTGGTAGAAACTCAGTAGAAAGAATTACATTATGCCCAAGTGCTTTCTTTATTAGAAAATATGGTCAAGTACATAGAAGCTACAAAATTTTTTACACAGAATAATACGTGCTTCCTCATTTTCATATCAAATACAATACATATATATAGGACTTGTATTTCCTATATTATAGGAAACTCCTATAACAACTCCCTAAATATATTTGAGTTGTTTTAACAACTCAACACAAATGTACTTATATAACAAACTGAATAAAAAATCTCAACTATAATAGATACGTGGGTTGTGTTAACAACTCACATTATGTGAACACTAACAACATATTTTCCAACACCCCCCCTTAGTGTGAACATGGAGAGAAAGATCGTCACACAACTTGGAAACAAAATTGTATGCCTACGCATACTTTTAGGTCTGCATACTGTTATTTGAATCTCGTTGCACATGATCACCTACATACGAGAACTTATCCTGCTTTCACTTCCAGTGAACTTATCACCAACTGACCATACTTCCAAGAAGTCTGACAGTCAAAGGATCTCTATAGCCAACTGCTCTCCTATACAACTGTTTACAATAGCGATGATGTCCACATTCTCCACCTTAGCACTTCCAACTGCAGAAACCAACTCTTGTGGCTCATGAACTTACTCTGGTGCTTTTGTTCACCACTATGCTTGTACATTAGGGAAGTTATAAAGAAATCAACATACGTATCACAAATTGGGAATGAAACATTGTGCATTATTCCCCCCCACAATGTGAAATTTCCACTTATTCACATGACCTATAACATTGAAAAAAAAATCATGCATAAAAGGAAATAAAATGTCACCAAAGCTGATGAACGACCTCATCGTTGGTGATTGACAAGAGGATGCTAATTGTCTTCCTTCCTCTATTGCCTCTTGCCTCCAATTGTTTTGATTTAGAGAACACATTTCTCCTCACTTTATTCATGTGGAGGGTCTTCAATAGCCACCCCCATTCAAGCCAATCTTCATCATCATCTGCAGCCAATGCCTTATCTGTATTTAACTTGTCATCAAGGAGATCCTTAGCACACTGAGTGCAATTCATAGCAATGTGTCCCTTCTTCTTGCAGTAGTAGCATAAAATTTTAGCCTTGGAAAAATGATTTCCCTTAGATGTAGAAGAACTAGATTTGAAGGAACGATTAGGCTTGTTTGTACCAAATATTGCAATTTCCTCTAAAACTGGGTCCGTTTTCTTAGCTCCTTCACCAATTAGAGTAGATATTGTATCTTCTAGGCTAGCATTTACTTTGTTTAATGTGAATACAATATTACTACAACTAAGATACATGCTATTTAACAAAATAGCTTTAGCATCATCATCATCTACTGTAGCATTTATCCCAGCTAGTTGATTCAATAGACAACGAAACTTACTGATATGTTAAACAATATTATCACCTTCCACCATTTTTAGCCCGAACAATTTCTGCTTTAAGCTCGTTTTTGTGCTCATTGCTTGTGATCCAAACAAAGAATTCAAACCATCCCACACTTCCTTTGAGATCTTTTTTAAGTTGATATGATGGAGGTATGCATCTAACAGTTCAAGACCAATCAGAGCTATTGCCCTTCTATCATTTGCAGTCCACTTTGTGATTTCATCGGCATCAGTCAGTCTTGTTGTTGCTCCACTTACCACATCCCACAGATCCTTTTCAATAAGGATCAACGGTAACTTGATCTGCCAGGTGTGGAACTCAAAACCTTCAAATTTTTCTATCAATACATTATTTTTCTCCATTTTAAAATAATACTATTTGACCCTCCCAAAACTAAATAATATTAAAGGTGTCGAGTTCCACCGATAATACACCTTAACTTTTTTACAAATTTGACATGACAATAAATCTATAAACAATAATAAAATGGTAACTGAACAATACTGACCAACTATGTAACTTAGACAAAATAAATCAAATGACTCAAGTTTTGGCCAAGAGAAAAATAAACTATACCATGAAGCCCAAATTTTTAATTCATACTTAAAGCTTATTTAATTATAAATGACTTGACCATTGTCTTCATTTGACCCTAACTATTATAAAATATTGCTTCAACACACGCAACACCACACTCATTCTGCTTTCTCTATCGATAATTTCTATAGCCTTCATACCTTTGTATTAGTCGATCCTCACACTACCAATGTTGGCGCAACACAAAAAATTTCAGCTGAGGACAATGCGACTGTGTAAGATGGTAAGATGCATTGTAACGAAACCATTCATGCATGTCAAGTAGCAAGAGAACTGTCCTCAAATCCAACTAACTCAATGATTGAATATGTGCAAGATGCGCTGTCAAAGATTTTGTTACACGAGATGAAAAACTTGAACACAAAATCTCCTCGGATTGCTCTATCGTCTAAATTTGTGTCCTTCAAACCCTGCTACAGCCTCCAAAGAGTGAAAAATATCGATCTGCACAGATGTTATCACGTTGTCCCGCACTCAACACCCAGGTTTGAATGCCCTATGGTCAGGTCTCTGGCTCTCACACAGGTCTAAAGCTCTCCACCTTTCTCCGCGTGCTCTCTGCTTGCAGAGATTCAAATGCTCAACCCCAAATCCAAACGCCAATGCAGTGGATTAAATCACAACCTCAAATAGGTTAAACTACGGCCTCACTGAGCAAATGGTGTATTGTCCTCTAATCTTCGTAGATCGATTCAATTTTTCCCGTGAAATGTTAATGCACAAAAATGAAAGAGGATTACAAAATACAATAGATTAAATCACCTCACGACCTGCTACAATCCTGACCTACTTTGATACCATATTAGAAAATATGGTCAAGTACATAGAAGTTGCATAAAATTTTACACAAAATAATATGTGCTTCCTCATTTCCATATTAAATACATTACATATATATAGGACTTGTATTTCCTATATTATAGGAAACTCTTATAACAACTCCCTAAATATATTTGAGTTGTTTTAACAACTCAACACAAATGTATCTATATAACAAACAAAATAAATGATCACAACTATAATAGATACATGAGTTATGTTAACAACTCACGTTATGTGAACACTAACAACATATTTTCCAACATTATTGAGGCATGAAATGTGGAAGACATTATGTACTTTGCTATTTTCTCATGACTCTAGCTCATAAGCCACTTCTCCAACCTTCTTGGAGATCTTGAATGGGCCTCAAAATTGTGGCTTAAGTTTTTTCGGTCCACTCTTCTTGAGAGTGGATTTTCTATAAGGTTGTAATTACAAATCTACCATGTCACCTACCTCAAAAACATGCTTAGTGTGATGCTAGTCTACATATTATTTTTGTTGATTCTAGGCCTATTGCATGTTCTCCTTCAAGGACTTCATAATATCTTAAATTTTTTGCATTAAGTCATTGGCCTTAGGTACCCTACTATTTCCAAAAATAAAATCTATGAATCTAGGAGCTTCATACCCATATAAGGCCATGAATGGTGACATCTTGATTGACATGTGTTAAGTGGAGTTGTAATATTATTCACCTAAATTCAATAATTTTACCCATGATTTTTTCTATGCTAAGATGTAATTCTAAGATACCCTTCCACCCACTTATTAACAATTTCGGTTTGACCATCTATTTAAAAGTGATAGTTGGTACTAGGAGTCAGCTCGATTCCACTCAATCTTAAAATTTCTTGCCAAAATAGACTCAATAACTTGTTGTCCCTATCACTAACTATATTCTTGGGCATGCCATGTAACCTGAATATCTCCTTAAAAAATAAATTTTCCACCTGTATTGCTAAAAAAGTTGAAATAGCAAAGAAGGGAAATTTTGTTAGCCCATCAACTACCACATAAATACAATATTTATTCTACACTTTAGGAAGACTCGTTATGAATTCCATCAAGATGTTTTCCCATTTGGGAATTGGAAAGGGCTACAATAAATTGGTAAGGTAAGTATGCCGAACTTTATTTTGCTAACAAATATGACATCCTCGAACATATTTGAGGACTTCATTTTTAATTCCTTTCCACATAAACCTTTCCTAGATTTTTCTATATGTATTAAAGAATCTCGGGTGACCATCCATTAGTAAACCATGAAAGAACCTTATTACCTTTGCCTTAAATTTAGAATTGGGTACCAAATAGATTCTTTTTTTTGTAAATAATCAATTCATTCACCATAGTGTACCTGTCATCTTGCGCAGTACCCTCAATGATACTCGAGACCTAAGGATCCTTAACATACTCAATTAAAATCGATTCTTT
This sequence comes from Sequoiadendron giganteum, assembly GCA_007115665.2. NCBI lineage: Eukaryota > Viridiplantae > Streptophyta > Pinopsida > Cupressales > Cupressaceae > Sequoiadendron > Sequoiadendron giganteum. The sequence goes on along the minus strand of CM021105.1, from coordinate 484,830,700 downwards.
CCAATCTATTGTAACATCCACTAATGATCATATATATGGTCTCCTGGACAAGTCTTTAGCCACAACGTTTCCCTTTCCTTTGACATAAACAATATCAAAGTCATAGCTTGAAGCTTACTCATCCATTTTTATTGTTGATCATTCAAATCTTTCTGATGCATGTAAAATATTTTAGACTGTTGTGGTTGATTTTTACAATAAACTTACCTCCCATAATATAAGGTTTGAATGTGGCCAATGCATGCATAATGGCAACATTTATTTATCGTACATAGAATAATTCCTCTTTGGACCCCTCAACTTTTTGCTTTTGAAGGAAATGGGATGCTTATATTGCATCAAAACAACACCTATTCCCTCTCTAGATGCATCACATTCAAGCTCAGAGGGTTTGGAAAAATCAAGAATAGAAAGAACTAGGCATGTACTCATTATCTATTAAAATTGATCAAAACATAATTGAGCTGCATTAGTCCAAACAAAAGCCCCCTTCTTAGTCAAACTAGTGATTGGAGTTGCCTTCTATGAAAACCCCTTTATGAATCTTCTATAAAAACCACATAAATCAAAAATCAATTCAAGTTGTGAAAGATCTGTAGGCGAAGGCCAATATAGAATAACTCTAATCTTATCTTGATCCATTATAATTCCATTGGAATTGATTATGTGTCTAAGGTAGAGAAGCTATGCCATTCTGAATTCACATTTCGATTCCTTAGCATATAAGGACTCCCTCTAAGTATGGTTTACAACTCATCTAAATGCCTCATATGTTCTTCCCTTGTCTTGCTCAATATTAGTATGTCATCAAAAAATATTAGTAAAAATTTGTAGAGCTGCTTATTGAAGACCTTGTTCATACAAGATTGGAAAGTAGCAAGAGCATTGGTTAAACCAAATGACATAACCAAAAACTCGTAGTGTCCAAAGTGACACCTAAAAGCTATTTTTTCCACATCTTCTTCTTAGACTCAAATATGATGGTAGCTTGATCTCAAATCATCTTTGAAAAATAACAAGCACCATGTAATTCATCTATTCTTCGGATGAGATATCTATTTTTTATTGTCTTATTATTTAAATCCTTGTAGTCTATGCACATGCACATAGTCTCGTCCTTCTTTTTGACTAACACCACCAAAGACGCAAAAGGAATTTTACTGGGCTTAATGTGTCCTATTTTAAGAAACTCCTTGATGTCCTTCTCTATTTCATATTTATGCCTCTTTGGGTGTCTATAAGAGGTTGTTATCACAAGATTGGCTCCTTCCTCTAATTCAATAACATCCTCAATGCCTTGCTCAAGAGGCCTCCTAGGAGGTCTATTACCAAAAACCACACTATTCTTAGATATCACACGCTAAACATTAGGATGACAATTCCTCTTTGCTACTCTATAATAGTAGGTTGAATAATGCATTATGTTGCTCACTCTACTTGGTCATGCTTGTTAAGACTTTCCATTCTTTTGAAAGTAACTATGTGTGGTTCACCATTGGACATGCTCCTAAGTAGAACCTTTTTACCATTAGCCTCAAACTTCATCTCCATGTTTTATAAGTTCATATAGAACTCTCCAATAGACCACATCCACTACATGCCCAATACCACATCGATATCCCCTATGCCCACCATGTAAAAATCATTCCTAATCTCATATTCACCTAATTGAATGCACAAATTTGGGACCTTCTCGATGCATATAAGAGTGAACCCATCTGCTACCATCACCTAAAGCCCTCAAATTTTAATATCTTTATTCCCCTTCTGGCTATCACCCCCTCATCTATAAAATTGTGTGTGGTACATGTATTAATTAAAGTGACTATCTACTGTCCACATAGTACACCCTGGACTATGAAAGAACCAACCTTCTAGAAACTCAAAAGTTGGGCAAGTGTGCTTCCACTTTCCTGCTCATCTTCTGACTCTTCTAAAGAAATTTTTACCTTCTTATCATTTGAATCATTTTTCTATTCTAAAATTTTAGCAACTCATTCCTTCTTTGCATAGTGCTCAATTATCTTAGCCTTAGCCTTTTTGAGCACTTATGAGTGGGGTACCAAGGTTGTTTACATTGGGAGCATAGTTTCTTCCTATGAAGGTCATTGAGTTGGTCTTCATTCAATATTGTTGGCCCCTTAATATTTTTATTTGAATGTCTATGAAAAGGTTTCTTTCCTTTGTATTTCTTTTGTTGGAAACCTCTTGAATAAAATTTACTTCAAAAAATGAAAGACTTCATGTCCCTTTCCTTTTTAATGGATTCTTATAAAGTTTGTGGGCTAAGGGCCTTAATCCAACCCCAAAAGGGATCATATAATTTATCAATGATAAAACAATCAACATTCTCTCTTAAATAACTATCACCATCACTAATAATCGTTGAAAATCTATAATATATGTTTCCATTGAACCCCATTATCTCAACTGCGCTAATTCCTTGAAGTGCAATTCAAGATCTTTTTTATTAAATTTGTCATTTAATTTTTGTGCAAACTCCTCATAAGACACAATTTAATCGTGACCCAAATTTATCATTCTATGGTACTACCACCATTCACGTACACTCCCATCTAGGTGTTACATATTTTATTGCTTCATATTCAACCATGATATTAAGTTGAAAAAAAGTATCAAGATTTTGGACCCAAGATTTGGTTGTAGTTTTCCAAAAACCATTGAAATATGGAGTTGAGAGCTTGTCCACCTTTCTTTGCAAATAATTATTTTGTGGCCCACCACATCCACCTCTACGGGGTCTATGCTTTTTCATGAATTCTAAATAATCTTGAAATGATATTTTAGCTTGGAAATCAACACCTAATGCCCTCCAATCACTCATAACTTGAGCATGCATTTACTATTATGTAGGTTCATTATTCACCTCTGGGGGGTTGTCTCTTGGAATAAAGTTTGAAATGGAGGGTCTATAATTAATTGAACCACCAAATGTCCCAGTATGAGCAGGTCGGTTGTTAACTGTAGATCCTTCAACCCCATTATTTGCATTGTTTCCAACATTAACATTAGTATTGTTTCCCATCATTTGTGCAAAAGTTTGAGTAATTTGTTGTTTTGAATGTGTCATCTATTGTTGTGATTGTGTTATAAGTTGCATAATTTGATGTTGTATCTTAGCAAGATCATTCATCATGTTTTCAAGACTAAAAGATTTTGTCCTCCTTTTGCCCATTTCAAAGATATCCAATTCCTCTTCCTATTCAATCTCTTATCGATTTTCCAAATTTGGATTAGACCCATTTCTCCTTAAATAATAATGATGAGTTCTTGGACACATCACTCACCCAACGGGATGAAGGGAAACTACTATGCTTTGATACCACTATTATAACCCTGATTGTTTTTAACACTATTTTTTTTACTTTTTTGTAAGTTCACCCAATTCATTATCTGAAATCACTATATAAGTATTTCATTAAAAACTTGTGATGCATGTAACCATGAGAGGTTTATAGGCAGTCAACCCTTGCAAATTTTTGTTTCATGTTATCATAATATTTTTTTCTCTTCACACATATATCTTGCCATTCATAATTTCATAAAGACATTATGCCAGACATTTTGCAAACATTCAAATGGACTCAATAAATATGAAATATTAATGCCACATTCTGCTAATTAATTCCAGTTAATGGAAAGAGATTGGAACAATGATCTGACCTTAATTCACTTGCACCCTATGACTGTATCAAGTATTTTGTAGTTGGGCCATTTAAGAAGGAAGAACACTGGATTTGGAATTATCTACCCCTTAATATCCACGTCCCAACCACATATGCTTATGCATAGCCTAATATGCCCATGTACACTATGGTAAAGTCACACCAACACCATACATTTACTATTTATATATTCATGCCCAGTCATTTAAGTTCAAGCCCAACATTAGTTATTTTTACCCAACTATTCAGATTTGAACAATATTCATTAATTGCAGCTGCTTATGTAAGTTTGACCAATATTAAATATTTGTGCCCAACAATGGTAGTTCATACCTAACTTATACATACATGCCTAACCAATGCATATTGTACCCAACTATCAAAACCTCGATCCCTCCATAAGTTGGTGTCAAACTTCAAATAAGTGTTAGGCATAAACAAGCAATTAATATGCCTAGAAATGACAAACTCCATGCCCAAACAAAAAGACAAATTCCATGCTTACGAAAACAATAAACTTTTACACACCTAGTTCAAAAAAAATACCCAGTTCAAATTAAATGCTCTATCATCTATCACCAATATCTAAACACAATTTCTTTCCCCTTGTCACTTTAGCACAAACATAACAATTATTTCGACAACACACAAGTCCATGCTTTGTATCCCACAACTGACCTTCACAATATATAACCAATACAAAGGTCTAAGAAAGTGTACAATGCTTAATGTTTTGCCTAACAACCATTTGATACCTTTCAATATTCCATGCCCAGTAATAATAGAACTAAATTTTTTCCTTCAAGCCTCATTTATCTAAAGATTTTAATAATCCTTTATCAACCTGACAATCAAACTTGGAAATCAAATCATTACGCACCAACACTGACTTTGAATAAATCAATCAACTTTCGACCAGGGTAGATCTCTCACCACTGTAGCCAATATTCTTCTCAAGGGTTACCAACCTCAGGAAGTCCTTGGAGTTTCTTCCTTGCACACAATTCCCAAAATATTTTTCCATATCCCTCTAATGAACTCAATCATATTATTTATTATTTTTCAAACTCCAATAACTTGAAGATAAAATAACATTTAATTCATTCCTTATGTCTCCCATTAAATTCCCAAAAAAGAGCATTAAAATATTCTCTTTATTACATTGCTAACAACTTAGGTGTTTATTACATTTCTTCCACTTTATTTGTCGAAAACACCTTGGGAATATCACCCCAATTGATGTGAGATGATGACGAACTCTGCTACTGCAAGAATTGTGGGTTCCCTAAATCTTTTGATTAGCCTACAAGACCTTGACAGATAGGCTAATACTCGACAATTATCTAACTCACGAGGGAGATATTACATATAGAGTTTTGAAGGACTCTACAACTTCCATTATAATGTTTAGTTCCACAATAAATTGTTGTTTTTGATTTTCTAACCTCTTGACCTGCATTGAACTTCCATATTTCTTCCTTTTACCTCAATAACTCCCTAAATCCTCCTAGGATGCCATTGATGGCCAAATTTGACCCTCCAACTGCTCCAATAGGTATTTCTTCCCTAAAACACTATTATCCATCTCAAGAGCACATATTCTCAAGTAAATCCAATGATGGATAATGAAATATTTAAGTTCACCATTGATGTGATGGTTGATTTTAGCTACCAATGATCATCCCTCATGTTTTAGATCATTTTTCTTGTTAATTTCATGGGTTTTTACCTTACCCTATATGCTAAGGTCATAATGCCTAGTTTCTCATTAAACCCCTACAAGTAAATGATAAAAAAAGCTATCTACTTCCGTGCACATTATATATTTCCATTAATGAATTGGAATTGATGAAATTAAGCTGGAGAAAGATCTCAATTTGTATTTTGATATTGGTTTATCCATATAAGACTTGATTTGTGTACTAGGGTGCATGGTTGATGCTGTCAAAGGTATAGTTTTAGGTGAATGTCCTTATGAAGATGAAATAAGTAGGAATGGGTGGATTGTGTATTTGTGCATGATCAAGGTTCTTCTTCTGAGGTATACTAAAATTTTCAATTAAGGTTTAGTGATGGAACATGTTAAAAAATTGAAAACATAAAGAGAAGAAGTTAAATACCATTAGGGTTTCTTTCTAACAATAGGTTAGGGCAATTTCTATAATGTAATATTTTGTTTTTTTTATTGAAGTGTTTAATAGAACATTATAAATACAAAATTAATGTTCTAAATGTGCAAATAATACGTCTCTTCTAATGCATCCATGAGTATTGTATGCATTTTTGAAGATATTACTAGTTTTCTTAATCATATTTATTCATTCAAGTGTTATTACGACTAGTATGCCAAATGGAAGGTAGTAAAACCCTTTGTAAATAATTTGGAAGGTGTCTTATTTGACAACACAATAAATGTATATATTTTCTTATTGATAACTAAGATAGATTCAATTAGATGTCCTACAATTTCATATACTTGCTTGTTTGCATGCATAAATTATAGCTCATGTATAGAAACCAAAGGTATAGTACTTGATGATATATTGATTAAGGAATCATAGAGTGGGTCTCACTTGGTTTTTCACTTTGGATCATAAAAATTAGGACTTTGCTACCATTGTTGGATAAAGGTACACATCTTCTTTGTGATCAAGCTCCCATCCTACAAACAACTTAAAACATAAAATCAATCTTCTTTTATAATTACATTAGTCTTATTACCTTTACTTCCATATCTAGATGTGTGTACCATTATTTGGGGTTTCCAAACCCACATCTTAAACCTCTTTACATGGTTGATCATCTACTTTATAAAGGTGTAGAAACCTTGTATCATCAAACCAACACACATGCATTTAGTGAAAAAAATAGTAGTTCTCTATACATGCAATTAGTAAGTTTTGTTCCAAAGTTTATTTTCATTTATTGTAATTATATTTAGTAAAGCACCTTAGGGAATAACCCCCCTTGGCCTATCAATGTCCAAAGTTGGATAAGGCATTACTACCTTAGTAAATTGGTTCGCAATTCTCCTTGTTTGATCATAAGTTATAAATATTTTACCTTGAGTTTGATAGGTCCCCACTTGCTTTATGGATCGGGAACCTACAACTTTGAGCTCTAACAAATAACAAATCACTTCCTCCTTCATCCCCAACCTTAACCCAATATATCTTACATTTAGTACATCATGAATATATTTTACAATTGAGGGGAGCATTAGAGAATTTTGGCAAGTAGATCCTAAATTATTTAGAGGCATTGGAATCTCAAACACAAGGGCCTAGTATTAACTTGTAGTGATGCCCAAATTATTCTATAAAAAATCCTAGCTTATTCTATATTAGTGCCTAGAGTGTTTTGTAGTAGTCCCTAGAATTTGAAGTTATTCATATAGTCTAAAATTTACTCAATGATATTCTTCCAATCTCCTAAGTCTATTTTTTAAATTTGATAAATCAAATTTCTTGTACATCTACCTTATTTTTAGTAACTTTTTTTAACTCATTTTCATTTACACTTCATTTCCTAGCTCATGTACTTACTATTTTAGATAATATTAGAAAAAATCTATTATGAGCTTTCTTTTATAGTTTAGTTTATCACGAATCACATGCAAAAAAAATCCTATTCCTTAAGTCCACTTAGGGAGGGGGTTATAAATTAATCTTCCAACTTTATAGTCCATAATTCTAACACATGAATTAGATACTTTATTATAGTTCATGAAAATAAATCGTATCTCATCATTGAAAATCTAGTAATATATTTTGGGGTATAGTAATTAGATGTAGGATATAAATTCATTAACATGTTTCATGTCTCCTTATTTACATTGTACAAGATTCAAAAAGGTGAATTTCAAGCCAATTTTGACTTAAAAGTGTTATGCAAATGCATTGGCTAGTTTGGGGTACAAATATATGAAACTATGTGAAAGGGAGTACAAACATCCTGACATGTCATATGCGATATAATAATTACATGTTTTGAATGAATCCACAACTTTGTTGACTTGTTGGAATTGGAATTTATCTACTATTGAATCCACTTCTCATCACCCCAACGCATTAAACACGAGTAAATCATAATCACTTTCTTTTAGTTGTGTTGCATTAGTTTGTCCATGCTTCCATGTATGAGTGTATGACAACAATAGGGGTTGTTCATCTGTATTTTACGTAGTTTACATGATAAAAATTTTCTACTATATAAAGTTGCATAGCTTCACATTTTTAAATCAATAAGTAGGTATGTTGTGACTACCATAATAGGAGTACACCTTTCAATGGGTATGGTTTATGAAAAGGTACGTATTTAGTCCTAGTAATGTTATATAACTCAACATCATAGGGATTCCCCCCTTAGTCTTGTGGAACCAAAAGTGGAGGTCCTACCCACCTTAGTAATTAACCCTTAGTTGCCCAACCTGATCATAGGTCTTGTGGTAATCTTCCCAGGTTTGACACCCTTTGTACTTGGGGCACTATCCATCCTTAGGGATTAAGGACTTACAAATCAAATCACCAAAAAAATTAACTACTTGGTTTTTCAAAATATGCATCATAATCAGAGTTATCTTCATCTAGAGTAATTAACCCTCAGTTGCCCAACCTGATCATAGGTCTTGTCGTACTCTTCCCAGGTTTGACACCCTTCGTACTCAGGACACTATCCATCCTTAGGGATTAAGTACTTAGAAATCAACTAACCAAAAAATTTAATTACTTGGTTTGTTCAAAATATGCATCATAATCAAAGTAAATATTGGGAGTTACTCATATATTCTATACAAGAGGTTCATTATGAGCCATACTGGAGGATGGTTTAAGTTAAGGGCTATGCCTTAGATGAAAATGGAGTGAGTAATTAGCACACATTTAAGAATATGTTGAGAATAGGGTTATAAAAAAAATGAGAGAGACAATTTAGTTTCTATTTTATTAATTTTTAATAGTGTTTGAGGTTGACAAGCAAGATTTAATTTTAAAAAAAATAAAGAAAGAAGGAAATCAACAAGGAATTTTTTTTTTTAAAGGAGCTTAAAGTCATGTGAGAATTATGGGTTCATCAAAATGAAAGGATAATTTTTTTTAACATGCTCATTGTTCTTCACAAAGATTTTTTCATAGTTTAAACCTTCGAGTAAATAAACTAAGATGTCGATCACATAGTGATAAAAAAATTATTTTCAAAGAAAGATAATATGCACATTCGATATAGCAATAATTCATCTTTCTCATTTCATTCAACAAAATGTTACAATCTTTTCAAAGTAATGATTTCATAAACAATATATAATTTACATTTTCTCTTCCATAGAAATAGATACAAGATACATACCTAGCTCATCTAAGCTCCTTTGGCACTAGAAATAAAATGGTCCAAGAAATCCCCCATCAAATCTTGGCTCACCAATTGAAGAGGAGAAGCATCACTCAAGTGCTTTTTTTTCCATCCACGGACTTACTGCAGTCCCTCGCACATCTACCACATATGGTAAGATGGCCCTACCCTTCAATGAAGAGTTTGGTATAGAAGCCTCAAAATACTAGCCAATTCCAAGCTAGTGTTGTGTCCTACATTACTATAACTTTACCATACAGTGGCTACAACCTACGTGTATGACAATCCTGGACTAGCACGCTAAAAGGAAACATAGTGAATTGACAGTGTAACCAGTGAAAAATTACACCACTTTGGCCAAAGTATTCATCACCCCTAATTCAGAATAGACATCACATGCTCACCCACCATTCTAGCTCGATTTTTAATGACCATTATATTCTATGCATAGGCTATCCCCTTCATTGGGTTGTACTAGCCCTAGGAATAACCTATTCTCTTATTTTTATTTACGCTGACATATCTACTAGGTAATTTCTAAGCATAAGTTATCCCCTTCATTGGGTTATCTTAACCCCATGAATAATCTATGAACTCTTTATGGTTTTAACTTACAAATATCTTCATAACAAATAACTTCATAACTAAAGTATAGCTACGTAAGCTTTCATCTTATCATAAAATAAATACTCATCAATAAATAACCCCTTTCAAGATTATATCTCAACAATAAATGACCTTAGTTCAAAGGTACGGCCTCAACAATAAATGACCTCAATCAAAAGAATAATCATATCAATAAATGACTCATTCAAAAGTATAGTATCAACAATAAAGGACTCTTATTCAAGAGTGCAACCTCATCAATAAAAGGCTATTCAAAAAGTATATTCACGTCAATAAAATGACTTCATGTAAAGAGTATAAAACAACCAACTTGTTAGGGTAATCCCACCTATGACTCCAATCAAATAGTAATTCACAAATTCAAGTGATCAACTTAATCACAAAGGTTAATCTCGTCCTTAGTTTACCCTATTCCCAGGATAAAATTAACAATCAATATTCAGTCTGTTCATGTAGGTTAATCTCAACCTATGTTCTTTAAACGAAGATCAAATAAACAACCCAATCAAGTAGGTTATTCTCAACCTAGGGTTTCAATCAATAATCAAGTAAAGCAATGATCAAATGATAATTCTAGTATAGACTAACAATATGGTTCACATAATGTCACATCTTATCAACAATGACATCTTTCATACCATCACTAGTGTTGTGTTGCTAACCTTATTATTCCCAAGGTTTTCCTAGCATTATAAGCTAACAAAGTCAAGTCATCTCTAAACATCGTTATGTTCCATGTTTCATATTTTACTCTTTGTACATATAGTATAAACTAACTACGTAAAGTCTAAATAGAAATGCATCATATAAAATCTCGTATAGGGTATATAAAAGTATTAACCTAATAGATAGGTTCCATAAAAAAAGTAATATCCAAGAACATTCAAGCATCTCAACTTACTCATACCAATCCTTTCCAACATAGTATTCAAATCTATTTAACATTTTCAATATAAAAGATAAAGGTATACAAACTATCATGCCTATTTACACAAAGCTCCAATTGGATAAGTTGGGTTCCTAGAATAAACCTCTTCCATAATCAGCTTGCAACTTTAGCAATTGTCACTATTTCTCTCCAAAATGCTCTTCCCAACCCTCTCTCTAAATCTCTCACTAAACTCAGAAGAATAGAACAATATTCAAAAACTAACAGTAAAATGCAGTTATGCTTCCCTTTAAGGTAAATAACACCTCTTATTTATACACAACAATCAACAACTAAAGGCTAGAAATAGGGTAATAGAAGTGACACTTCTCAGTTCAATTGGTTTGACTCAACAAGGTAAAGAAAAGGTGGAAAATTACAAACTTAAGACTCAACATTACTGCACAACAAGTCACTTCTATCATGGACAACAAGAACACCATTTAGAAATGCAAGGTAATCAAACTCATAGGTCGACTCTTTATTTTCTAGTTTCTATTTGACTAACTCTCCCATTTATATTTGTCCTCCATTGTTGGAAAAAGCTCTCAGAAAAAACTTCTAAAGGTATGCAATTATTCATAATTTGGCGCCACATAAACCACTTACGTGCTATTTTGGTGTTTCAAATAAAAGACCAAGTGAAATATTTTAAATGTGTTTCAAATTTCCTTCAATACTTTTGACTATGTCTTGCAATCATTTCCACATGATTTTTACAACACTGCATGTATTTTACAAAGCATGCTAATACTTTATGCAGTGTTCACAACTCTGCCTTTTAATGCGCTATCCAACATTTGTTTCCTTGCTGGCTAAAACTTGGTTAATCTCCCATATAAAGCGCTGGTTTATAATACTCAACAACTTAATTTATATCATTTTCAAAGCAATACTATATGCTACACTATCTATCTTTTATGCACCCTCTATGGCTTGTTCTTACGTTGGTAGAAGGCTTTAAATCATGCACTTAACATATAACCAATGCTATTTATCATATATATATATATATATATATATATATATATATATATATATATATATATATATATATATATATATATATATAATATATATATATATATAATAAATATATATATATAATAAATATATATATATATATAATATGTATATACATATATATGTATAACATTAATATATATGCATATATATACCAACTTACAAATTTATAAAATGCATCATTCGATATTCAAATGCATATACCTATGTTTACTTATTCTACAAAATAATATTGCATGTGTGTATATATACATATACACATATGTATATACATATTAATATGTTTGTATGGACATTCTATTTTCGTCAATGAATACACACACATTATAAACACATGTTAAAATAGTCATACATATATACAAATTTTAATATATATATGTATATACACTTATATTAATGTAACAACATATATACATTAATATATGTATATATTGGCTCGTTAAGGGGCCTGGTAGGGTTAAACCAACTGCTAAGATGTCTGAGGTGCTGACATGGGAAAGACCAATGGAAGGATGGTGAAAAATTAATTTTGATGGTGCATGAAAAGGAAACCTAGGTCCCTCAATGGCATGATTCATCATTTGAGATTGGAAAGGAGATGTTTTAGCATTGGGAGCAAAGAAGTTGGAGGAAGGGACAAATAATACAACAAAAGCCTTAACAACTTTAACGATGATTAAAATTGGTAAGAGTCTAGGAGCTTCAAAAATTCATTTAGAAGGAGATTCATTAATAATTGTCCAAGCAGTGATGCAGGGAACCATAAATGTGTGGCACCTCCAAAATGTAATTGAGAAAATAAGAGGATAATTAGCTTCATGTGAAATTTTTTTAGTAAGTCAGATTAGAAGATCGGGGAATGTGGAAGTTGATGTCCTTTCTAAATAGGCATTAACATTTAGTGAAGTTGGTGAATTAAAACTTGAAGATTTGAGGAATGTGGAGTTGGAGGAATGAGCGAATGAAGTGGAAAGGACAATGCATTTATTAGACAAGAAAGGGATCAATTTGAAGTAGATTTGAAATGACAGGAGTATTGGTGAAAGGGTGGCGGTGGCATCTAAGTACGAGCGACATTAAACTCAAAGTGAGGCAATCAAGATGATTGAAATCCTCAACCTTCGATCTTGATGTTTGTAGTTGTGTTTGGTGTGAGAGGAAAAATAGAGAAGGAAAAATTGTGGTGACGGTTCTGGTGAAGCAAGATGCAAATGGAGGAAAATTTCACCTTTCTTTCAAAGCGATAACTCACTCCATTTTATGGGGATGCGTCTAAGAAGCAGTTAATGGGAATGTTTCTCATTAATGATGAAAGACTGGTGTAGTGCCTGGGGATGATGCAGGGACTTTGGGATTTTAAGACACGATTATAGGTTGAACATGGACGTGTACTCTCTGATGGCAGCATGGGGCTTTGATCTCAGAGAAATGGTGGAAACTGTTAAAGAAGTGATGGAAATGTTGGTGCATCTATATTTCTTGGTGGGTCTGGAGTCAATTTTAGAATGGGCAATCTCGAGTGTGGGGTTAGACATCAATGAAGGAATAAAGATTGAAGACTTAGAAGAATTTGTGGGATGCATTCCATTTATTCACTGGCCAAAGGGGAGGTTTAAAGAATGTTGCAAGGAAGAAGCGAGGCTGGGTTGGAAGGCGTTAAAGCTGTTTGTCGAGTTGATAAAGGTTGAAGTTGTAATTGAACAGGCAAAGGCAAAAATGAAGTTGTTGGAAAAAGAGGAGGAAAGCCAGAGGAAGCAAAAGGTGAAAATAAAGTGCAAGGTTGAGGAGGAATCAAGTAGCGCAAATTGAAGAAGCGACTTTTCTATTTTTGATTCAAATTTAGCAGTATGTTTCTTTAGGTTAAGATATAGAAGGTGGTTGAACTGTACACGAGGTGAAATGGATGATCATTGTTTAGGGTTTAGAATTGTTCAAAAATTAAGGCATTGTTAGATGGTTAGCTCAAATTTTGAAGTATGTTAAGAGTACAAAGGTAGAGAAAAAGTTTATAATCTTGCATGTTAATGTGTGTTAGGACTGAAACTTCATGGTTACAGATGCTTTTTGGTCTGAAGATGACAAACTGAACTTATGATGTAAAATATTTTTTAAGCAATATAAACAAACTCTTATTACCGACCAGAATTTTTTTTTTATATATATTATATATTATATATATAACATTATTTTATCATCCATCTCGAGTACATATACTCATATATTCATCGATTGTATATACATATACTTCATCGATTAGCACACAAAGAAGAACATATACTCTATTCATAGATTCAATCATAAAACTCAATCACATAACTCCAATCAAAGAAAATAACCCTATCCCCCCATCAACCCAAAGGAAATCAAAGATCAAAACCCAAAACCATAAATCATCCCAAAACTATGTCCGAAGGCACTTACCCAATTCATGGACTAACCCGACTCAAGTAGACCAAATTAGAAGTGTGTGAAAGCTCAATATAGGCTTATTAAGGGTTACCAGACCAAACTCTTCTCTTGAGTGATACTTCCCATCCCTTCCAGAGGTGTGAACTTGTACCTACATCCAATTGAACATATTTGCAACAGTAGTTAGATGTTCACATGAAATCCTCTTGCATCATAAAACATTTGATTTGACAAAGCATTTTGCAATACATAATCTTCCATTGCATTTCATCAACATAATTACTTCTTTAAAAGCAATAACATATTAATGCATATTCACATATTTCATTCACCTAGTAAACAGATTATAGTCACCATTTGCATTTATGCTCATATTACTCATGAAAGTAGAAGTAACCCAGTAATAATAAGACGGGGTGCAACAAAAATGGTTTGACTAAGTTTTGTTTTCTATTCTAATTCATCATCCCTAGTTTAATGAAATAAATAGATGTGAAGCATATTATCTATTTTAAATATGCATTTTCTACAATTAAATTAAGAATAAAAGAAGAGGTTGTTTATAAAGGAAGGCGTGAAAGGGTGATAAAACATCTCTAGTTTGACACTTGATGATGGTTTTGGTAAATGATGAAGCTCAAGAGGAGGAATTGTGCATTTAGCCTCTATTTTGTTGACTTTGTGTCCATCAAGATGGGATCATGGATAATGGTGTTATGTTAGGTAAGATATTGTCTATATGGACATAATGCCATAGTTTGCAACTTTGCAACCTCAACAATAATCTTTGCAACTCTAACAATGTGTTGAAAAACTCTCCGAACCAACCCCTACATTAAAGTCTTTGTTTTGGGACAAGATGGTGCCTGAGGCACATTTGAGTATTTCTTTAAACTAGATTCAACAAGATTAGTAAGACTACTATTAAAATTTGTGTAGAATTAATTTTAAACATTTTTATGTGTGATTATTACTAGTATGTTTCTGTGCTTCTATCATATATATACATTTATTATCTATAACTTTATTTATTACATTCAAATTTAACCATTACTCATAAAAATAAAATAAACAAAAACTAATTTTCAAGGTAATTTAAAAATAATAATTATTAAAAAAATGGACATAATCATCTTAATGAAGAAAGACGCTAAAAATGAATGTAAAATAAGACGAGACGCTTAAAAAAGAGAAGAGAGAGAGAGTATACGTTTTGTCTCCGCACTGCCCTTTCTTATATACTTGTTTTCCCCTCTTGATAAATAACTCTCTTAGATTTAAGCCCTCAACCTCTGCTGTAGCTTAAGGTTTTGCAGATTGAAGATATTTGGGCCGAATCTCTGCAATATAACAATGGAAGAGGACCTGGATACGCCTGAGGAAGTTACTTTAGTCGAGGTATTTTATCACTATTCACCTCCAAGCTTTCTCAATGCAATCTCTCAGCTCATGCTTTTGTCCTGAGCGTGCAATTTTACCTTCGTTTTTTGGACTAATAACTGGTCCAAATCCTAGTAGGGTTAGCTAAGGAACTGCAAACAAAGCTAATATTTATTTTTTTCTTTGGGCATTCTGAGCTTAAATCTGTACTCGTAGAACATGTGGTCAAGTAGATTAATTAAGGAAATAACCAGGCTACATTTCAGTTTTGAGGAAACTTTATGTTTTGAATCCTTTTGCTGCTCGTTCAGAGGGTCTGCATTGATCCAAACGGGTGATAATTGATGTTTTGACATTTTTTTGGAAGACATTTGATAGTGTGAAAACACATTTTTCTTCGAGTACAATAAGATAATTGACCAGTTTCAAATCCGAGTACCGCTGGCTATAAGTCTAGTAGACATGTAGGCGAGTTTACGGTGTAACGATTACGGGGAGTACTGTGAAAACACATTTTGCATAAAAAGGCAATAAGCTAACTCACTCGGTTCAAAAATCCCACAGCTGCCCATAATAACCGCAGACATATTGGTGAGGTTGTGGAGTAACCGTGTGATTTAACTGAATTCTATATTTGCAAATATGAAGAATGCGGCTTAAGGTTATCTGACACTGTGTTAAAGGCGGTACTTTTCTCACCCAAAAATTATTAAAGCTATAAAAGAATGTCACATTTAGGTAACAATGGCTGTATTCAACAGCCTCATAATGGCAAATGACACGTTACATCAAGAACCTGAGATCACTTCAGGTCTACCAAGAAGTTAGAAGAACACTAAGCAATGAAGAGGGACGGTTTAGACATTAGACCACTTGAGTAATTATATTTTTTGAGACTATTCCAAAGTTTGTCATTTTCTAAACATATATGTCTCAAGTTTGACACCAGAGAGAAAGGGAGTCGGAGATGGCTTGCAATCATCCATGTGAAATCGAGCAAGGAGATCTGTGGTGTACTTGGGCTGAGCAAGAGTGATCCCTGAATCAGAATTCGACTGAGTTATAATATATATGAATTTCCACTTTTCTTTACAAACTACAAAAGGGATATAATACTTAAGGAATGTAATGTTTACTTATGGCTCCCCTTGATCTTGATAGTTCCAGGTATGTGTTGGCAACCATTTTCTAATGGACTAAGCCCATGCAAGGGGGCTTTTAATTTTTCTCAGCAGGTGCTGCACAGAAATTATAGGAGCAATTTGCGTGATTATGGTCTCATGGTATTTGAAAATTACTGCTCCACTTCCATATTTTGAGGATAATGTGAATAAAATGATAGCTTTATAGTTTTAATTTTTACAAGAAATTATAAAATATATCAAATCAATATGATATTTACCCAAGTTGATTGTCAAATTAATCTCCATTGGGGAACTTTGGCCTGCACATTGGTTAAAACATCAGGCATGTCTACATAATACAAGGATAGCCGAAGCACCATATAAAAACAACCAATGTGATATGATTCAGAAGATGATATCAATTAAGTACATCTAACTGAAAATCAACTACATCTAGCATGATCCAGATATTAAAGATGCGTAAAATAAATGACAATGCTGAACTAGATGAAACAATCATGATCAATATATAATATGATAATATGAAAACAGTGATGCTGAAACACTGAAAGAGTTGATCATATAAAATCACAACATATGCAACCAAAATGCACAGTCAAACATCATTAGTAAATATTGCAGTATTAAAATCAGGATTAAACAGTAAGATAAGACACATACGACTAACATCAGATCCCTTTCATCAAGTGGTACACGTTCTAATCTCTCCAACACATTTTGAATGGAGTTGTTTTGAGCTACGGTAGTGAAGTTATGCCTCAAGCAAGGTGATGCATGAGTTTTTCTATATCCTATCAGCAGATTACCCCAAACTGCTACCTGGATCAGTGGTTGAATTGGGACAAGTGGAAGTAGCAGAGCCAAAGCCAATTGTATCTTTAGATTCTGTTGGATCAGAACTTGAAAGACAAAATTGAAATAAGCAGTAGAATATGTAACTCATTTGACTGTTGGTCTCTCAAGAAATGAATCAGCTTGTTTCTTGAGAAATGTTTTGGGCTGCCTATTTTCAAGTTATATTCAGAAGATGATGGACACCAATTTGTCTCAGCAGAATTTGTGGATGGTAACATCCATCATGTTACACATATAGATGGTTGAGTCTGGACTACATATAATAAAATAATCAATCATTTAGGGCAGCACTAAGGGGAAACAATGGAAAAGGGCAGTAACTTCAGTTAGACCAGACCCAAAAGTGGTGTAACCAGAACAGAGTTGGAGCAAGGAGTGTAGTTGAATTCTCTGTCTGGTAACCAAAACTTGATTTACTTTGATGCACAAAGAGATTTTTTTTCTTAAATCTATTCTTGATCCATAAGGATCATGAAAACTGTAAAGAAAAATATGATCAGTAAGATAAAATCAGGAAAAAACTAGCAACAGACACAGTCACAAATTCGCTGGGTCAAATCTGATCGTGTGGAACAAACCCACACCTGCCGGATAGACCCTTGACTGCATACAATGGAATTTGAAATGATAAGGTGACTTTTCTACTGCCAGCTTCCGGTGGATACTTCTAGGGCCTAAGAAGGATATTCTAGCATGAACATAATTATATGTAGAGGTGGGAAGTATGTTTCTAAGAAGGGGAGGAAAAATAGTGTGTTTTATTGATCAAAATAGAGGAGAATTCAGCTGGTTCATTGTTGTAATTGGAGGCTTGACAATTGTATCCGTATGCATCTATTGGAGCAAAGGGCAGATTGCATCCATAGCAACTCATTGTACTTGCCTAATTGATGGAGAATTCAGCTGGTTCATTGTTGTAATTGGAGGCTTGACAATTGTATCTGTATGCATCTATTGGAGCAAAGGGCAGATTGCATCCATAGCAACTCATTGTACTTGCCTAATATTTTAATATTATTATGGCAGAAGTGCATTTGCCACTACCAAAGCGGTTTTTTCCCTCATTGAGGGTTTCCAGGGTAAAAGAACTTTGAGTTTATTGTGTTGAATTCTTTAATTTCCAGTATGTTGTTTCTTGATTTACAACAACATTCATATCTCTTAAAAGCTGCCATTTGATAAATCAAGCAGAACAGTAATGAATTAATTTCTGATTCTTTAAATCTTCTACAAGTTGAGATTTTAAGGAGCTATTGCCTTGCAATCCAGATATCTCCGCTTGAAGGTGGAGTTCGGATGGAGAACCTTGAAAGTCTGAACAAAAGAGTGATGGCCCTTGAGAGTAAGATGGAGATAATTAGTATTACAAAAAAATAGAATTGGAATAGGCAACGAAAAGGACATATGAACCAACAAGAAGAGTGCATAAGCCAGGATTAGTAGTGAGAGCACTTCCCAAGAAATTTATTAGACAAGATGATGGTGAAACTTAGAAGATTAAGAAACCTTCTTGGAAGGTGATAAAGAGATTTAGGTAAAATTTACACATACTCTGTTTAAAGTCGAAACAAAGTAGAAATAAAATCTTTCGACTGGCAAGTGCATGCTGAGTTTTTTGATATTTGGATCAAACAAATGGAAGTTTATTTCAGTATACAAAAGGATTTCTTCAATAATATGGTGAGGGTTCTATAGGAGCCCTCACCCAAAAAAGATCACTTTCAAACAAAGAAGGTGATGAATGACATACAAAATAACCAGGAAACAAGCTGACAATCTACAAAATCAAAACTCCCCAAACCACAAAGGTTATCCATTAACGAGCCACATACAAACATTCCAACTAAGATAGTGTGCTAAGCTACTCTCTTCTTTGTGTGAGATTTGAGAGTGCTTTCTCCTAAGAAGAAGACTTTTAATTAGAAACTATCTTCCAATTATGCACTCCATCTGATGCAGTCTAGAATTGGATACTTGAGATGGGTAACCAACTTCTAGCAGCCAACTAACAGAATCAGCTTCTCTTTTATTTTCATGTCCAGTCTTCGACCAAACTCTTTGAATGACTTGAACCATCAGGCCAATGACAACTCATATTTCTAACAAATGGGTTTTAAAGAAACTAATAAGCCCACAGGCTTTATTGACAGTATCAACATTGGCAAGATTGAAGAAATAAGGAGCTTTTTCAAGATTGGATTTTTGCTAAATAGTATAAAGACAGGTGCAGGATAGAAGAAATATATGCAGTGATAAAATGCCGTGTAGCTGTCTGGTCAACAGTTTGTAGAGGTTTCCTTGCAAGTTTTTCGAAGGAATGATTAGCTGATTTGAAGGTTCAATTATCTGTGTATTTGTTTTCATGCTTTTGTTGTTTAAACTTTAAAGTTTAAACTGCTGTGTGATTGATGCAATGTTAAAGAATAATTTTGGTTATAGAACATTAGGATGGCAGTCATCTCAGTTGAAACTTTTCACCTTTTTTCCTCGTAAGGCTCCTTTGCTTTCTGTATTGTAGCAGATCGTCCTTCCCAATCATTTGGCTATGATTGTTAGAATATTATTATATATTTATATTAATGGTCAAATGTAATCTACTGTTGTTACAGTAGTCGGTAGGTAGATAGTAGGTAGTTTTTTTAATATCTACAGTAGGTTTCTACTTCTTTTTATATTGTAACTTTTTTCATGTTAATGTAAGAAGTCTTTTTACCCTTTCATGGTATCAGAGCCTGTTAGAGTTTATGGGAAATTTCGTGAGCCTTTGTTGGCTGTAATTTCAAATTTTTTTTAGTGTGCCATTGGGTGTTGATGAAATTTTCTGGGTTTTCAGCATTCTCTTCTGGGTATTCTTCAGATCTTTTGGATTTCGTCATCAACGTGCCTCGAAATCCGTGCTAGGGTTTCATCTTTGAATTTGTGCGTTTTTTATTTTCGTTTTTCCTTCACCAGTTTGACCGCAGGGTACGTGATGGCATCTTTGACAAATATCATGCTCGAAAGTAGCCAGAAGTTCAACGGGAAGAATTACAACACCTGGAAGCAGTGCATGATTACGATCTTCAAATATCGTTGCCTCGATCAGATCATTTTGGGGAACTCGCCTCGTCCCACTGTAGTCGGAAAGGACCAGGACAAATGGGATGAATGCAATCGGGAAGCCGTCATGCTCATCAAACTCTTAGTCACAGATGAGCAGCTACCTCAGGTACCGTCTGGCAAAACTGCTCCAAAAATCTGGGATCATCTGAAGGCCCTTCATGAAACCTCTGACAAGAGCAGAGCGTTTTTTCTCAAGAACATGCTCTTTTCCATCATGATGGATGAGAAAATGTCCTTACAGGAACATCTCACGAAGATTAAGGACATTCGTGATCAGTTGGAGGCGATTGGTCGAACAATGGAGGAAGAAGACATGGTCGTCATTACTTTGAAGAGTCTTTCGCGTTCGTATGAGCACTTCATCGAGACGCTGAATATCACCTCCACCAATGTTGATCTCAAATTTGAAGATCTTTGCACCAAGCTCTTGCAGCAGGATCGATGGCGACAACAGTTTGGAAGCAGTTCCAGTTCCACCTCCGCAGAGCAAGCGTTCTCTGCCAAATCTTCTGCTAAGAACAAAGGGAAGGCTCAATCTTCTCAGCCGAAAGGCTCTGGTTCTTCTCAGGACAGCAAGAAGAATAAGAACGTTCAGTGCAATTATTGCCATAAATATGGTCACATCAAGGCTGATTGTCGCATTTGGATGGCTTCTGAACAAAAGAAGCAGGGAGGGTCTCAACAAAAGGCAAATGTCGCGGAGCACACTGAGCAGAAAGAGTCTGCATTCTATGCATTTATGGCCAAGCGAACTGCAGATCTAGTCCAATCTTTGGCCTGGTATATTGATTCAGGGGCTTCTCGGCATTTTACTCATTGTCAAGATTGGTTCACCAAATATGAACCATTCACTGATTCAGTGATCTTTGGAGGCGGTGTTGGAACCGTATTTTAGAGCTCTTCAGTTTCATCCATGGAGACAAATGTGAACATTGCCAGTTGAAGACAAAGGGGCTATTTTCAGTCCCAAGCCCATAACTTTTGATCAGTTTCTCCTTTTTCGCAATCTCAGCGGCGTTGGAACCGTATTTCAGAGCTCTTCAGTTTCATCCATGCCATTTTTCCAGATTTCACTCCAAGTATATTTTATTCAGTTATTTGTGTTTTCACATTTTGATGGATTACCTGGACATATTTGCTCTTGGAAACTTTTTGTTCGCATGGGATGCTTTGTTTTTGGCTATTCTTCATGTATTTCCAGCATTTTGTCCTTTGAGGACATTTTGAGCATCATTTGTAAGCTATTTTTAATGTAAACACACTGAGATAAAGTGCTACACTATTGTACATGCATCTTTTGAGGATTTTGCACATAAGGTTGTGCCATATTTTGTACTCGCATTGATATTATAAAATGCCATGAGGGGTTGTGTAGTTTGCCTTTGTTTTGCCATCACATCTTTGTCCGGTGAGTATCCCTCCATGACGACAGTGAATCCATACCATTGGGGGTTGTGTAGTTTGCCATCACACCTTTGTCCGGTGAGAGTCCCTCCACGACGACCATGGATCCATATGATTCCAGCCTCATGCATGTGTGCTTTGTTTTGCACACCACTTTTTCAGTTGCAGGTGCTATCTTGCGCATTTTTAGATGTTTCTTCTCCTTCATGCACTATAGGGTGTTTCACACTAATTTAGTGGATCTGTCAGGCTCTCCCAGTTCAGCATTATGGGGGGGTTATTATATTGTTCGTACTAATTCTTCCTTGGTTTCGCCTTGGAAGGGATCTTCCATCTTCAGCGGAGGTTCTTCAGCACCATAGCAGTCATCTTTCGATAGTTGTTTGCAACTTCTTCTGCTTCAGTGATGTTCTTCTTCTTGACTTTCTGCATCTCTTTTTGGAGTAGAGTTTTTTCCCATGAGGTTTTATCTATTTCTCCATTTTACAGAGATTTGGTTGTATTTGGGTACCTGATCTGGCCTAGTTGTCGGGACCCATGTTTGCCTTCTTGCATTGTAGTTACCTTTGCTTTTCTGCATTTGTTTGTAGCTGCACTGTTGCTCATCTTAAGGGGGGGTGTTAGAGTAAAGGTCTTAACTTAATTATGTTGATTAAGTTACCTTTATTCCCTTCTTAAGATTTCACGTTAGTTTCCATAAAGTGACATTTAATAATTATATTAACTATTAAATGTTATGCTATCAGGGCTTCTATTAGGGTTTTTTCCTATTAGGGTTTGCATGATCTCCTTTTTATAAGGATTGATCCCATTGTATTTCATATCAATTCATTCTCTCATTCTCTCTGATATATACATTTTCAGTTTTCAGAGAACCCTTGCTTGTTTGTCTCCATCTCTTCTTTTGTGACAGGTTATTTGCATGCAAGTGATCTTCGGGGTTTGTAAAGTTGTATTTTCTCAACTCCTACAGAGTACACAGTTGCTGGTAAGGGTAATGTTCAGATTCACTCTGGTGGAAGAAATTTACTCTTTCTTGATGTCTACTATGTTCCAGGCATGGAACATAATCTACTCTCTGTCAGCCAGATCATGAAGCATTCTCCCCAGTTGGATGTTATCTTCAGTTCGTCCACTTGCAACATTGTTGATAAAGCAACACGTACTACAATTGCTATGGGGCTTGAGGATCATGGTTTGTATAGACTTGCTAATTCTGGTGATTCTTAGGAGCACGCTTTGGCAGCAAACTTTGGCATCAGCGTTATGGGCACTTGAACGTGCACTATCTCTCTCAACTGTCTCGGGAGGGTTTGGTTGCTGGTCTACTTGAAATCCAAACTCAAAATCATGGAGTTTGTGGAGCCTGTCAAGCTGGGAAGTAGCATCGGCACCATTCTCGGATGGTGATTCTTGGCGAGCCTCCAAGGTACTTCAATTGGTTCACGCTGATGTATGTGGACCAATGAACACTCCATCTGTTACTGGGTCTAGGTACTTTTTATTATTTGTTGATGATTTTAGTCGAAAAATGTGGGTGTATTTTTTGAAAAGCAAATCAGATGTGTTCAGTACATTTTAGCAGTATAAGGCCTTGGTTGAGAAAGAATCAGCTTCTCACATTGTTACTCTAAGGTCAGATAATGGGGGGGAGTTTTGTTCAACTGACTTCTCTACTTTTTGTGCTCAACACGACATCAAACGACAACTCACCACACTATACACCCCTCAGTAGAATGGTGTTGTTGAACGTAGGAATCACACCATTACTGAAATGGCTCGTTCTATGCTAGAGTACAGGGATGTACCCAAGAAATACTGGGTTGAAGCAGTTTATATTGCAATCTACCTCTTGAATCGGTCACCTACACAGGCTGTTAAGAAGATGACTCCAAAAGAAGCTTGGTCAGGACGTAAGCCTAAAGTGCGCCATCTGAAAGTCTTTGGTTCTACAGCTCATGTATGGATTCCAGACGCCAAGCGTGCCAAGTTGGACTCCAAGAGCCAGAAGCTTATGTTTACTGGTTACAGTGACAATCACAAGGCATATAGGTTGATTGATGTGGAGACAGATCGTCTCATATTCAGTCGTGATGTTGTGATTGATGAGACTACTGGTCCTTTTGTTCCTACAACCAGCCCTGAGGATCAGCCTATGAAGGTTCCTGATGATGGTGTTCGTCTTCCTCTTGGTTCCCCTGATGGGAGGGCTTCAGAGCATTCTGACTCTGAAGATGAGTCTACTGGTCATGATATAGCACCACCTGATCTTCCTCAGGATTCATATCCAGATGACGTTGTTCCAGCAATCCCAGAAGATGCTGTTTCGCCTACTTCAGATGTTGGTACTTCTATTTGTTGGCCTAAGTGGTGGCTCAAGACTATCAGTGCTCTTCATAATGATGAGCTCGTTGAGGGTAGATCAACTCGTAACAAGAGCAAGCAACAACACATAGTCAATTATGCTCTTATGGCCAACATACACAGCATCTATGAGCCTCAAACATATTCAGAGGCTAAAGGAATTCCAGAGTGGGAAAAGGCTATGCAGACAGAATACCATAGTCTTTTGAAGAATCACACTTGGGATCTCTCTGATCTTCCTCATGGGAAGAAACCCATCAGTTGCAAATGGATTTATAAGGTCAAGTATCATGCCGATGGCACTTTGGATAAACACAAGGCAAGATTAGTTGCTCGGGGATTCACACAGCGGGAGGGCATTGACTACGAGGAGACTTTTGCTCCTACTGCAAAGATGAGCACAATTCGTCTTCTTCTCGCTATTGCAGCCCAATTCGCATGGACAATTCATCAGATGGATGTTAAGAGTGCCTTCCTCAATGGTGATTTGCAGGAAGAAGTCTACATGACGCAACCTCCTGGTTTCAAGGTTGCCGGAAAAGAACATCAGGTATGTAGGCTCGTGAAAGCGCTCTATGGACTAAAACAGGCTCCTCGTGCATGGTACATCAAAATTGATCAGTACTTGGTTGATCATGGTTTTCAGCGCAGCCCTTCTGACACTAATCTGTATGTCAAACACTCTAGGAATGATATTCTCTTTCTTGTTGTCTATGTTGATGACTTGATCATTACTGGCAGTTCAACCAATTTGATTGCAACAATCAAACAAGACTTGTGTCAGGCTTTTGACATGACAAATTTGGGGCAACAGCAGATTACATTTGACCATTAATATAAATATATAATAATATTCTAACACCCTCCCTTAATGGTCAATCGGTCAAAAACACCAAGTTGCCCCTTGAATTTGACAAATTTATCCGGGCTCAGAGACTTGGTGAGAATATCTGCAATTTGATCCGCTGTTGGAACATATTGCAGCTGAACTGATCCGTCTTCTACCAGCTTGCGGATGTAGTGACAATGAAGCTCGACATGCTTGGTACGTTCATGGAAGACTGGATTTTTGGCCAGTTTGAGCACCCCTTGATTGTCAGTGTACAAGAGAGAAGGACCTGCTTGTGACATGTGCATGTAAGAAAGCATCTGACGGAGCCAAACTGCCTCACATGTTGCTTTAACTGTTCCTCGATATTCGGCTTCGGTTGAGGAAAGAGCCACTGCTTGTTGCTTCTTGCTGGTTCATGTTACAGCACCTGTACCCAAACTGAATACATATCCAAAAGTAGATTTTCTGTCATCCACTGAACCTGCCCAATCTGAATCTGTATAACCAATCAACTTTGGATCCTTGCATCTGCCATACAAAATGCCATAATCTGAAGTGCCCTTAACATATCTCAGCACTCGCTTCGCTGCAAGCCAATGATCAGCTTTTGGAGCTGTTATGAAGCAAGAAATGTAGCTCACTGCAAAACTGTTGTTAGGTCTAGTGGCAGTGAGGTAGATGAGACTGCCCACTAGTTGCTTGAATGTTGTTTCATCGACCGGAGGTGAATCAGAGTTGGCTGATAACTTCAGCCCCTTCTCCATAGGTGTGGAGGCAGGTTTGCAATCCTGCATCCGAAATTTGTCAAGCAGACTCCGAGCGTATTTAGACTGAGAGATAAAGATACCATCAGCGATCTGCCAAACTTCAATACCCAAACAATAATGGAGAAGCCCCAAATCTGTCATGTCAAAAGCCTGACACAAGTCTTGTTTGATTGCTGCAATCAAATTGGTTGAACTGCCAGTAATGATCAAGTCATCAACATATACAACAAGAAAGAGAATATCATTACCAGAGTGTTTGACATACAGATTAGTGTCAGAAGGGCTGCGCTGAAAACCATGATCAACCAAGTACTGATCAATTTTGATGTACCATGCACGAGGAGCCTGTTTTAGTCCATAGAGCGCTTTCACGAGCCTACATACCTGATGTTCTTTTCCGACAACCTTGAAACCAGGAGGTTGCGTCATGTAGATTTCTTCCTGCAAATCACCATTGAGGAAGGCACTCTTAACATCCATCTGATGAATTGTCCATGCGAATTGGGCTGCAATAGCGAGAAGAAGATGAATTGTGCTTATCTTTGCAGTAGGAGCAAAAGTCTCCTCGTAGTCAATGCCCTCCCACTGTGTGAATCCCCGAGCAACTAATCTTGCCTTGTATTTATCCAAAGTGCCATCAGCATGATACTTGACCTTATAAACCCATTTGCAACTGATGGGTTTCTTTCCAGGAGGAAGATCAGAGAGATCCCAAGTGTGATTTTTCAGAAGACTATGGTATTCTGTCTGCATAGCCTTTTCCCACTCTGGAATTCCTTTAGCCTCTGAATATGTTTGAGGCTCATAGATGCTGTGTATGTTGGCCATAAGAGCATAATTGACTGTGTGTTGCTGCTTGCTCTTGTTACGAGTTGATCTACCCTCAACGAGCTCATCATTATGAAGAGCAATAATGGTCAATTAGTGCTACAGTAGTCAGTAGTTGAGGTAGTTAGACATCTTAAATGTCTACAGTGCTCTACCTCCTCTATAAATTGTAATCTACTCTTTCAGTTAATTCAAGCAATTTCTAGCCCAAATTGTTTCATGGTATCAGAGCTAGTCTGAGCTTGTCTCCCTCACGGGAGGGCTCTTTGATTTTGTACCGTTTTGCAAGACGGGTTTTTTGTGTTCAAATTCGTGTGAAGGGTTTTGACCTGTCTTCGGGGCAATTTTTACAGTTTGCAATTTTCGTGGGTTTTTTAGTTGTAATTTGAAAAGTTTCGTGCTTCTTGCTAAAGAAAAATTGCAGGTTTTTGCAAAACGCGGTTTTGCATTTGTGGTAGCGATCTCTGCCATCCCTGGACGCGTTCTTCTGTTCTTGGGTTGCGTTTTTTTACAGGAGCCTTTTATTCAGATTTTCACGTCTTCTTTCTGCCCGCGATTTGCTTCTCCTGGTCACGTGTTCTCTTGGCACGAATTTCTGCTCGTGTTTGGCCGCGTTTTTCGCATTTTTAGGCACCGTTTTTTCGTGTCTTCTGCCCATGCGCTTTGCAAAGGCGACTTTCATCTGTGCCGGGCCGTGATTTCAAGCTTCTAAGGGTCGTGCGGATATTCCTGGCTTTCTGGGCATTTTTCGTGTGCATCGATTTTGCGTTTTCCTACTGGGACCGCATCTCTGTTGTCTGCGCGACTTTGATCTTTTACCAGATTCTTGGTGGGTTTTTCGAGAGCTCAATTGGGTTGGTCTCTGATTTTTCTAGGTGCATCGTTTTCCATGCCTCAAATTTTGTGCCTACGGATTTGCATCGTTTTTTGTGCCTAAATCTGCCTCAGTGTTTTGAAGCTCATGCCTCAAGCTTTTTGATTCAGCCTCTTCTCAGTACCTCATTTTTTGTGCCTCGAAAAGCGTGAAGATGGCCAATTTGAACAACATTATGTAGGACGGCAGTCTGTGATTCAACGGTAACGTAAGCTGGATGGGTTTTAAAGTTTTTTCCCTTAAAAAAATCTGTAATTTGGATGGGTTTTTTAAAAATATTTTTTCCCTTAAAAAAAAAATAAAAAAAAATTTGTCTTTGGTTTATAATTTTGCCCCTTTAAAAATTATTTTGGGTTTTAAATATTTTTGTCCCGTAAAAGAAAAAAAATCTGTCTGGGAGGGTTTTAAAGTTTTTTCCCTTAAAAAATTTGTAATTTGGGAGGGTTTATAATTTTCACCTCAAAAATTACGAGTTTTTCCTGTATACCCTAGTTAGGGTTTCTGTGGTTCGGGAGGGCTCTTTGGTATTTGGTTTTTACCGTTTTTTCCGAAAAAATGATGATTTGTAATCTTGGGTTTGGCGATTTTTTCCTTCAAAATCGTGGTTTGTTGCAGTCTGTTTTGGTCGCACTTGGAGTTGTTGAGGCGAACATCTGCACAACTAGCTTCTTGCAGTCAGTTCTCGGGCGTCAAGCTCATTTGCAAAAGTTTCAACGGTTTGCCGATTTATCCTCAAAATCGTGTCCGTTGTTCTCGGTCTGTCTCTGGTTTCAGGGAGGAACAACTTTGTTATCCAACATCAGGTTGGACATTTTGTAATGACTTCTGGTCAACAGTTCTGCAGTTTCTAGGAGGGTTGGTGGCAAACTCATCTCGATGGCAGAGTCAGTGGCAGGCTCTTGTCTCTTGTTGCAGAGCATTTTCTGGACGTTTTTTTGGTTCTCTTGGTCATTCACATTCTGCAGATCCAGGGAGGGTCTCCGTAGCAGCAGAGTGTTCTGAAGAATTTGTGACCAATCGACCTGCAGATTGTTTTCTGTAGGCTAGTTAGTAGATTGACCATTAAGGGAGGGTGTTAGAATATTATATTCTACTTTTGTATAATGGTCAATTAGTGCTACAGTAGTCAGTAGTTGAGGTAGTTAGACATCTTAAATGTCTACAGTGCTCTACCTCCTCTATAAATTGTAATCTACTCTTTCAGTTAATTCAAGCAATTTCTAGCCCAAAATTGTTTCAATGATTTACCTCAGTCAATTCACTTTGTACATTGTAGTGGGCCTATCATTTTAGTAGCATTTGATTATACATTAGTAGGTTTTGGTAATACTTCCATTTTTATGATATACATATTCTTATATCATATTAATATATTCAAAATACCTACAAATTCTGAGTTACATTTCAAAGATGTACATGAGTCAGGACTGTACATTTAAATAATGGGTCAGCTTACCCTTATGTAACTTATTGTGCGGGTGTATAAATGGAGGCAATGCCTCCTGCCTCTCAATAATCAATTTTGTATCGCTTCATTCCATTTTATATAGTGATATTATTCTTGGTCCCTTGACACCACTACATATTGATGTTCTCTCCTTTCTTGTGGATTTTTATTGTTTGTTCAATTGTGGGTCTGTGTTATTAATCTCACAAAATAAACATTTGTTCTAACTGACAAATGCTGATGATGATACATGTGTGGTTTGTGCAAAATATATATGGAATAAACTATATATGCACTGACATCTAGAAAACTGTGGAATGAGTTATGGTAACGTTATTGGATCCACAGCATGATAGTAACATTTGATGGAACAAAAAAACTTTTCTTCAGTACAATTACATCATCATAAAATGTTGTTATGATTCACCAATAATTTCTAGCTTGTTTATCAAGGGATATGGCTTTACCTATTGCTATCATTCTATGGACAAGGCTGAAGTGAGTTGAAATGACTTTCTTGTTGGGATTTTTGCAATATAGTTGTATTACAGAATGATAATAATACTAAGAGCATAACTCTTGTTTTCATATGAAACAGTGTGGCTTAATGCTACCACCACCATTCCTTTCTTGTTGATGTTGAGATGAGGGGTTTGGGCATCACGTTTTGTACTATGCCAGAATTAGATACTAAATGTTTGCCAGTATTACATTTATTGTCAAAGGATACAGCTTCACCCAACCATGAGCATCTTTTCCTTCTGGATGCTGAAATATGTTTTTATGGGGCTCTGACATCCAACTATAAGTGCAAGCGTTTGCTTTGCAGATAAGCATATTGTTATATGATAGTTGGAATTTTATCTTATAATGTTTGACAAGACAGTGAGAGCTTCTTACTTTGTTGTATAATAAAATAATTCTAATGACATGAATCGTGTGTCTCTAAATGTCTTTTTCCTCTACATGTATCTGAATGTTCACCTTTGTGCTGCAGGGTAAAGAAGAGGCAAATAACCTAAGAAAAACCGAGAGGGAAAATCAAAGAAGGTATTCCTATGTTTGTGTTTCATATTGAAAATAGACTTAACTTTTCATTAGTATATTTGTTATTCCCAAACTTCAAGAAAAACACTTAAAGAGAATAAAAAGTTGTCTTTTTTATCAAAAATCATCTAATCAGCCCACGTATAAATGTAATATAATCTCTCCACATGTCTTCTCAAGTCAAGTTTGCAGCAAACTGAAAATTCAAAAATACATGAAGGTCTATGCATGGTACCTTGTAACATGGATAGCACGTTCATGCTTAGATTTATTATGCAATTGACCTTTTGTTGGTTTTTCCTTAGCTGACACATTTCAATATACCTGGCTTTGATGCTATAACTAGGCATTTGTGAATTCCTATAATAATTCTTTGGGTAAATTTGATTTTATTCCTGCTGTGTATTGCTGAAAGCGTGGGCATTTTCATGATTACTCTCTTAACTTTTGGCTTTTGGTTGCTTCAGAGTAGCTGTAGAAGCAAAAAAAAGACGAAAACAGCTGGCAGCAAAGAAAGAGGAAATCCAACTGCAGCTGAAGGCGACTAACAAACCTGCAGGATTAAATGGAGAACATCAGCAGGAGATAGGTAGCCACGGCAAATCCAGATCCAAAGAGAGTTCTGATCCCATGTTTGTTGAAGATCAGTTGAGTTTTGGGAATGCAAAGAAAGATGGAATGCTTCCAGATAGCATTGTGAACTTCCTTGCAGGCCGTGAGAAGTATGTACCAGCTATCTCCACATTTCTGGCCTTTTGATAGATGATTTATTGAATAATACAGCTATTGAAGGAGTGGGCTTAACTCTTCTTTGTGACCTTACAATTTTAATTTACTTTCCTTTTTGATTATTTTTTTTCATATATGGAACATTTTTTATATAATTGGGATTAGTGTGGATTAAAGATTGGTTATATGGAATGTATTCTTGCACATTAACACGTCTTGATCGTTGTCAAGTAGTTCTTTTCATCCTAGGATGTGGGCTGCAATGTGAGATTCAGTGTATGTGATGGCGTCTTTCTAATCTTGTCTTGATTAAAATATTGTCTTCCTCTTTATTGAATTTTTTGGGATTAAAACTTAAATCTATGTAGAATTCATATTCATTTTGCAAATGGTTTTGGCGAAAAATAATATAATCTTACTACTGGATGGTTTGGATTTTTTCTTTTCAAGTTTTTGCCAGAAAAGTCATGGAAGTAGACATGATGCTGGTTGTTTGTTATTAATGATCCTGAATGTCAGGATTATCTGGGGTGATTTTTTCATCTCACTAGATCTGTGAGTCTCTTTGAAGAAACACAATGACGTGTTTTTAAATGAATTGTTCTTGGTAATTAATGTAGACGAATTAAAAGCATTCAACAGGCTATCTTATCATTTGGTAAGCTTTGAGTGTTTGGTTTTGCTTATGATTTTAGTGATTATATTCTCTCTCTGTACTTCTGTTCTAATTGTACCCTGTTATATGTTAGCAAAGGGCTCAATGATAGTATAAATAGGACATTAGCTTGCAAATTGAGTCCCAATTAACATCCAGAAGTAATAACAAAGTAATGGAGATTAAAATTAAGCCTGAGGTTGTTTCAGATTCTTTTATCAAACTTGAATTTGTTAATTCACATATTTCTAGGTTCGAGTAGAACGTTACCTCCAATATTGCTCCCAGATTCAAGGAGGACAGCAAGGGGGATATATGGAAGAGCAGCGAATATGTTTGTGAAAAGGAAGAAATGGAAGTGCCTGAAAAGGCAGCGATCAGTTGTATAAAAGGATATGAATTAGTTTAGAGCAGCAATGGATATAAAAAGGTTGCTAAATAAATAGTCATGTCTTTATAAAGGCTGTGTCTCCTAGAGATGCATCATTTCATGGAAAATAAAGATATAAGATGATTATGAATTGAGGGGGGAATGATTATTAGGAATCGGGATAAATCAGGCAGAGAATTTGACAGCAGATTTCTATTCATAAGGAGAGATAGAGCAATATGCAGATCTAAAGAGATATATACAGATCTAAAAGAGGCCGATGCAGATTTAAAGAGGTATAAAAGGGCTTACTTCTGATAAAAAGAGCAGATATCAAGAGGAGATATATGTGACTAGGGAAATGTCTCAATGAGAGGTATATGAAGATAAATGATAAATAAGGGAAGTAAGTTGAATATATATATACAATTAAGCAATAATAATGCTTGCAACAATTATCGAGCCTTATAAGTAATTATGGTATTTCAATATGAATGATAGATTCTTATCTGCTTGATCTACGCTAACGATATACTCTGAGTGTTAAGAACAGATCATCGATCAAGGGGAAGAAACATACAGATCCGGAAACAAACAAGAATCAGTCCAGTTCATCACCACAGATTGTTGTTACCATATATACCCTATATTCAGGTGTATTTTTCTGCAAATCATTGTTTACAAATGTATGCATATCACCTATATGATAATAAGAATATTTAATGAATGATTTCTTGTGATAGAATAGGTGATGTGCTTGATTATCTGAAACCCATCCTGTAGGATGGGTTTGGGGTGGAGTGGTAGATAAGCTAAGTAAGGATGTTTATGCAGAGAGTCGACAAAGCCCACTTATGAGCCCCGCCCAATTCCACAGGATGGCAAGTGTCTTTCGGGAGTTGAGACATTGATGGGGAAAGTAGGTACAAGTCACCAAGGGGGAGGGCTGTGGTATACACCCTCTTAGGCTTGGTATATGGCTTCAGGCGGACCCATCATGGCCATTCTCCCAAAATTTAATATGTTTGCATTGTTGATAATCTATGGATGTGATGTAATTGTCTAACTTTCATAAGTATACATATGTATATATTTGCATATCTTGTTCATATGGTGTTTGCAGGATTCAAACCCGAGATTGCATTATTAAAGAGATATTTTAATTAGTAAGACGAATCCTAACCCTAGTTGCTTCAATTTGTGTTCAGTAGGCAAATTCTAGGGCAAATTAGGGTAGGGGACAATATAGTGGTAGCATCTTTCTTGCCATCCTATGTATACTTCATGTATTATGTGTATTCACGTGCATGCTTCATGCTTCCTATGTATGCTTCATGCTTCTTATGTATACTTCATGTATTACGTGTATTCACGTGCATACTTCATGCTTCATGCGTTAACTTCATGTATTACGTGTATTCATGTGTATGCTTCTTGCTTCCTGTGTATACTTCATGTATTATGTGTATTCATGTGTATGCTTCATGCTTCCTGCATATACTTCATGTATTACGTGTATTTATGTTTATGCTTCGTGCTTACTGTGTATACTTAATGTATTACGTGTGTTCACGTGTATGCTTCATGCTTCCTATGTATACTTAATGTATTATGTGTATTCATGTGAATACTTTGCATACCTTGTATTCAAGTGTATACCTTGTGGCTTACGTGTATTCAAGTGTATACTTTGTGGCTTACGTGTATACCTTGTGACGTGTATTCAAGTGTATACTTTGTGGCTTATGTGTATTCAAGTGTATACCTTGTGACTTACGTGTATAGTTTGCGATTATGTGAATTCAAGTATATACTTTGTGACTTACATGTATTCAAGTGTATTTCTTGTGACTTATGTGTATTCATGTGTATACCTTGTGTCCTACTTGTATTCATGTGTATATCTTGCGACTTGCGTGCATTCACACTTTGTGACTTATGTGTATTTATGGGTATACTTTGTGACCCGCATGTATTCCGGCATATACTTCATGACTTACGTGTATTTATGTGCGTGCTTCATATCTTATTTGTATTTCTGTGTCTTTCACATGCATCCTACATGTATCAAGTATATCCTGTGTTTGCTTCATACCAAAGGCGTCTTCAACAAAGGTGTTTATGATTACCTTATGAAAATGTTAAAACTTTGTCAAAATGTTTCTTGAGTGAGAAACACTAACAAATTAGCTTATCTAAAACTGAATTATTATTAGTATCCAAATGCAATAATGAAGAGTTATAACTACTGAAATGATAAGGTGTGACTCCCTCAAACTTGCGATATAAAAGGGAGAGCACTTCATCCATACCAACATTTGAAGGATTTCAAATATGAAAGACTATGACTCCCTCAACAATAAGATATAAAAAAAGGGGAATCACCTCCTTGTAAAGAAACCATTAATAGGAAATACATCTAACAATCAACTTGGAAGTAAAGTATTGATATCAAGGGCAACCATGAAGGGTGGTGATTCTTTAACTATGAAGGGAGTTGACTTCTTCAAGGGATGAATATAAGAGATGAACCAATTCATTGACATTTAATAAGCAATGAATTATCCCTCAGGTAATCAAGCAATCACCACCCATCTATCCCTCAGGTAATCAAGCAATCATCGCTTATCAAGGACTCAAGCCATCAAAATATCAAAAGGTTTCCCAAAGCAAGAACACAGCTACTCTAATAAAGAGTAAATTGTTCTGAACAAGATTAAATGTACAATCAACCTACCTTGTAACCTTCAAATTGATCTAGCGAACTTCGCCTTGTGGACCAAATTCACCCCTATGTGTAATATCTAGAGTAGATCATTTCATCCAAGGGTCTTCTTCTCCTAAGCTCTTCTGCTTGAGTAGCTTTACATTCATACAAATCAAACTACAACAAAAATATTACACGAACCCATGCTGAGTTACATTATGGGTCCATAACCCACAAATCCTAGGATCATTCTCACCTTTCAAAAACTGTTTAGATGAATCAGGTGAAATCAAACAATATCCCCAAGATATGAAAAGGAGTGATAAACTCCAATTGTTTGGAAGATGGGACAAGAACAGGATATTAGGGTAAACCTGTAAATCTAAGTCTTTCCATTGTTTATGAGGAATGCTTACACAAAACGAAACATACCTTATCTAAGGGAAATTATCATTCAAACATCTAGGCCATTTACATAAATGCAAAAGTGATGTGGCACAAAGGAATGGGATCTTGATATTCACAATCATGATTTTTGAAATGAAGGGTTTATATCATTGCCTAGATGAGGTGAAAGAAAACTTGTCTTAAGTAACAAGTCTTGATTTCTGGTTTTGTGGTTGAGAGATATTGGGAAATAGTAGTACACAAGACAATTAAATTGCCCTCATCCCTTAAAGGATGATATTGACCTTATTTGCTGTATACTCCCCAAGAATATCATTGCAAAATTAAGTTAGACATAACTAACTACAGAGTATCACAACAAAAGCTAATCACATCCCCAAAACAGGAGTGATACAGATCTGCAAGGTTGATTAGGAGTCTTGGTAAATTCAGGAGCATTCTAGATTGTCATCGCTTGAGGACAAGCGATTTTTGGGAAGGGCGGACTGTCGTGTCCCCGAAGTAGAACAATAAAGTATAAAAATAACCAAGCATTTGAAATGCAAATAAACAAATAA
Organism: Sequoiadendron giganteum; assembly: GCA_007115665.2. NCBI lineage: Eukaryota > Viridiplantae > Streptophyta > Pinopsida > Cupressales > Cupressaceae > Sequoiadendron > Sequoiadendron giganteum. Next base: position 484,795,210 of record CM021105.1, on the reverse strand, counting down.
AATAAATAACAAAGTACATATTAAAAATTACATACAAGTATTAACAATTATCATAATATAATATTATAAAATATATTTATAAAACTAATATAAAATAAAATAAACATATATAAGTAAAGAATTATATTACAATCCCATTTTAGCTAGCGCTCATAACTAATCTGCAGTGATTTTGTGTTATGAAAGGCTGCAGCAATTCCTAGAGATGTTGAGGGCAGCAATTAAGAAATATGGGAATAAAAAAGGAGAAGCGGAGGACAGCAAGGGGGAGATATGGAAGAGCAGCGAATATGTTTGTGAAAAGGAAGAAATGGAAGTGCCTGAAAAGGCAGCGATCAGGTGTATAAAAGGATATGAATTAGTTTAGAGCAGCAACAGATATAAAAAGGTTGCTAAAGATGTTGATGTTATAGCAGCTTCGGGCTCATCCTTCCAGCCACAAGTCAAGACATAAAATGGTATATAGCCTATCAGCTATTTATTTTATTGAGATAATTAAGTGAAGAGGCGCTTCACTTGGTAACAACTTAAAACCTAATTGGGCCGACCTTCCTTGTAATTCGCATCTATTATTTGTAATTATATTTTTGTATTATGGCCGACCTTGTACATGAAGAGGTGCGACCTCTCTCACATTTGTATATATACAAGGTCATTTCCATCTATTGCATGAAAAAGCAAGTTCATTCATCATGATTCGCATTCAAGAAGAAGTTTGATCTTGAGCAGCAGACCATCATCTTGATACAACGAATATATTTCAAGGAGAAATATATTCAAGAAGAAGTTCGATCTTGAGCAACAGATCATCATATGGTGACAACAGATTGATTTCAAGGAGAAACATACTCATTCTGTTTCTATGCATCTAGTAGAGGTGCTACTGTTCTTTGTATCAAAATCGGCCTTGTGTTGGGCTTGAGTTGTAAGCAGATTTCTGCTCTTATCTCTACAATATATATGCAATATATTTGTTGGGTTTTTCTCCCTCGAGTTGGAGGGTTTTCCCAGGGTATCTGTGGTGTTCATTGTCTTATGTGTTGCATTTTCTGATTGCTTTCATGTCTAATCACAAACACTAACATGGTATCAGAGCGGGTCCAAGAAAAGATCTGATCAGATTTATTAAGCAAACCAAAGATATGGTTTGGGCAAAACTGTGGATGAGATATGCAGCGAGCAGCATTGGAATTAATGTGTATCAGTCGGAGGTCAAGCAACTCATCTGCATCTTGGCGCACCATTCTGGAAGTCTCATCAGTTGCCTCGATGCTCATGAGAATCGGGAACTCAATCTCCTCCTTATATTGTTTTCCTGGGAGCTTATTAGCAGTATGGTAAAAAGGAGTGCCCATCAAAGTCTGTAAAATCCCATTAGAGTTCAAGATCCCAAAAGGCTAAACCTGGTGGAGTTGATAAAGGAGTGGACTTTGTTGGAATAGGCTAACTCAGTGTGTAAGGAGTCATTGGTACTGTGTGGTTCAATGTTTTGAGGCCTTCTGTTGCATAATCTTCAGAATCACTGTTCTATGTACAGATTGGAAGTTAATGGAGCTTGTAAAAGCTTGAAACATTCAGGAACAAAAGTAATATGTGCAGATCTGAAGAAGGTTTATGTGCCAAGGATTTTGATTTCAACAAGATAAGTATTCTTTTGTTTAAACTTTTGAAATCTAGGGTAAAATTTCAGTTTGCTAAGTCATGCAAATTTGACATTTGTTACTTGAATCATGTGTGTTTAGTCAAAATCGTGGTTTCTCTTGAATAGTGATCACTGGGACAAGATCCCTTAGAGATACCGCTATTCCTTGCAAATTGTGAAGATCTCTGAGTGTGACTCTGAGATGAAAAGAGAACTGCAATTTCGTTGTGATTGGATGATCACATTGATAACATTCTCTTTGTGCATGGACTATGATGGTGCCTTGAGAGACTTGTTTCTATGTTGTATATGCTGGCTGCATAATGTGTAAGAAATCTGAGTTGAGCAGATTATCCTTTGTTGTATTGAGATTAGCACTCTCAAGAGGAGCAAAAGATGGGAGAAAGATATATCAGAATTCAATAAAGATAAGTTTCTTTATCCCTTTATTCTGATTTTTTTTATATATTTGCTACTTATAGGTTGACTCTTATATATAAACTATTAAGAAATAAGTATTTCATGTTTTGATTAATGTTCATGAACCTTTTATGTGCTATAACATAGGGATAGTGAACCTTGTATGATTCTAGCCTTGATATTTCTTTGGATAGTTATAAATTGTTAGTAATCTCTCTCTAAAACGCTTCTAGGACGGATTGAAAAGCAAGAAGTTAATGAGAGATTGCACAAGGAGGAATAGCTTCAGGCATCTTGTGAGGAAGTCATGCCGACCAAAGAAATGATCAAGCATGGAGTCACAACTTGCAGCCATGGGATTGAGTTGGTGGTTGGAGACATACTTTGAAGAGAGAGTTAAAATCCGAGGATTCGAGGTTCAAGTTGAGATTCTGTCAATAGAGGGAGTTCACTTCCAGAAGTCTTCTTTTCAATCTTTGAGGCAGGGATCAAGAGGGAGTTCTGTGACTCACTGAGAAGAAGTGAAGGTTGCAGCGTTGCAAGGCCAATGCTAAAGTCCTTGGAAGATCTCTTCAGTTGTTAAGATCAGAATTGCACAAGACAGTCATTTGGATTTGATATTGGCAGCTCCGCAACCTATTCAGAATGGAGAAATCTGGGATGAGGTCGAAGAGGACAATCCTAAACTCTCTACTGTATTAGAGGTGTGCGTTGGAAAACATTTCTCTAAGGCAAGCGTTGCAGGCAATCTTGGACGAGGAGGTCAGAAGATTGATGCAAGAACTTGGAGCTTCAGAGGAAGTCAAAGACCGCATTCCTTAATGGTGTAATTGAAGATGAGGCTTCTTGTACTTGGTATGAGAGATACCTGATGTGCTTGGGCTTCTCCAAGAATGATGTTGATTCAAACCTGAGCTTCAAGGTAATTGATGGTGAGGCATTGATCTTGGTTTTCTATGTTGATGATCTACCTTCTTACTAGAGAAGAACACCTCTTTATCAAATGCAAGAAGGAGTTGGCTTCTGAATTTGAGATGAAGGATCTTAGTTACATGCATTACTTCTTTGGCTTAGAAGTATGGCAGAGGCCTAATCAGATCATTCTGAGTCAAGGGAAGTATACAATAGACATCTTGAAGAGATTTGGCATGATGGACTGTAAGTCCTTGTCTACACCTATGGAAACCAATTTTCAGAAGTTAAAGGAAGTTGCAGCTAGTTCAGATTTGGTGAATCCTACGATGTACAGATTGGATCATTGATGTATCTAGTCAATACTAGACCAGATATTTGCTATGTAGTGAGTGCACTTAGTTAGTTCATGTGTGAACCAAGGCAAATACATCTAGTTGCAGCGAAGCATATTCTGAGATACTTGCGTGGCACAGTTGGGTATGGCTTGAGATATTCTTCTGGTGTGGACTTGAAGCTGCATGGATATACTGTTTCTGATTAGGGCAGGGTGTGTCATTGATCAGAAGAGCACCTTTGGATGTTGTTTCTGTTTGGAGTCTGCGATGATATCCTGGTGTAGTAGGAAGCAGTCTTCAGTGGCACTAAGCACAACAGAGGCCGAGTATATTGCAGCTTGTGTGGCAGCTCAAGAAGCAGTGTGGCTTACGAAGCTCCTTGCAAGATTGTTTGGACAATCGAGGGAACCGACTGTCATTCATTGTGATAATCAAAGCTGTGTGAAGCTTTCTATCAATCCAGTGTTTTATGACATAACTAAACATGTTGAGATCAAATACCACTATATCAGAGATATGGTATTGAGAAAAGCAATCCAGTTGAAGTATATTAGCACTGATGAGTAGACGACAGACATTCTCACCAAGCCTCTTGCTAGAGTAAAGTTTGTGTACTTTTGAGACAATCTTGGTATTGTGGAGAATGAAGCCCTAGCTGAGAGGGAGACTCAACTTCAGTGATCTTCTGTGATTTTCTTTAATGCATTTCTCTCTGTGAGAGAGATTTGAGGTGCAAGCCCTTGAAAAATGCATCTTTCTCTATAAGATAAATTTGAGGTGAAAGCCCTTGTTTCCACCCTCTGGGAGTAGCCATGGTGGATGTCATGTGTGTGACTCCATGACAACATCACGCGAGAGAGTCCGTGATGATTTTCTTGTACATATGTTTTTCACCCTCTGGGAGTATCTATGGTGAACATCATGATGAGGTGACGACATCACGTTGAGTGATGGGCACTTGTACATATATATATATATATATATATATATATATATACCATTCATGGGAGTAGCCATGATGGTTGATATCACGATGAGGTGATATGCTCTTTTTCCACACATGGGTGTAGCCATGGTGGTTGACATCATGATGAGGTGATATGTCTTGTACAACTGGAAGTATTCGTCCCTAGCTGAGAGGGAGTCTTGATGTTATAGCAGCTTCGGGCTCATCCTTTTAGCCACGAGTCAAGACATAAAATGGCATATAGCCTATCGGCTATTTATTTTATTGAGATAATTAAGTGAAGAGGCGCTTCACTTGGCAACAGCTTAAAACCTAATTGGGCCGACCTTTTTTGTAATTCGCATCTATTATTTGTAATTATATTTTTGTATTATGGCCGACCTTGTACATGAAGAGGTGCGACCTCTCACATTTGTATATATACAAGGTCATTTCCATCTATTGCACGAAAAAGCAAGTTCATTCATCATGATTCGCATTCAAGAAGAAGTTCGATCTTGAGCAGCAAACCATCATCTTGATACAGCGAGTCCGAATATATTTCTCCAGAAATATATTCAAGAAGAAGTTCGATCTTGAGCAGCAAATCATCATATGGTGACAACAAATTGATTTCAAGGAGAAACATACTCATTCTATTTCTACGCATCTAGGAGAGGTGCTACTCTTCTTTGTATCAAAATCGGCCTTGTGTTGGGCCTGAGTTGTAAGCAGATTTCTGCTCTTATCTCTACAATATATATGCAATATATTTGCTGGGTTTTTCTCCCTCGAGTTGGAGGGTTTTCCCACGGTATCTGTGGTGTTCATTGTCTTATGTGTTGCATTTTCTGATTGCTTTCATGTCTGATCACAAACACCAACAAAAGAAATAGTCATGTCTTTATAAAGGCTGTGTCTCTTAGAAATGCATCATTTCATGGAAAATAAAGATATTAGATGATTATGAATAGAGGGGGGAATGATTATTAGGAATCGGGATAAATCAGGCAGAGAATAAGACAGCAGATTTCTATTCATAAGGAGAGATAGAGCAATATGCAGATCTAAAGAGATATATACAGATCTAAAAGAGGCTGATGCAGATTTAAAGAGGTATAAAAGGAAGGGTTTACTTTTGATAAAAAGAGCAGATATCAGGAGGAGATATATGTGACTAGGGAAAGGACTAAATGAGAGTTATATGAAGATAAATGATAAATCAATAAGGGAAGTAAGTTGAATATATATATATATATATATATATATATATATATACACGATTAAGCAATAATAATGCTTGCAACAATTATCGAGCCTTATTAGTAATTATGGTACTTTAATATGAATGATAGATTCTTATCTGCTTGATCTACACTAACAATATACTTTGAGTGTTAAGAACAGATCATCGATCAAGGGGAAGAAACATACAAACCCGGAAACAAACAAGAATCAGTCTAGTTCATCACCACAGATTGTTGTTACCATATATACCCTATATTCAGGTGTATTTTTTTGCAAATCATTGTTTACACATGCATGCATATCGCCTATATGATAGTAATTTTTTTTAATGAATGATTTCTTGTGATAGAATAGGTGATGTGCTTGATTGTTTGAAACCCATCCTATAGGATGGGCCTGGGGTGGAGTGGTAGATAGGCTAAGTAAGGACGCTTATGCAGAGAGCTGACAGAGCCCACTTACGAGCCCCGCCCAATTCCACAAGATGGCAAGTGTCTTTCGGGAGTTGAGACATTGATGGGGAAAGCAGGTACAAGTCACTAAGGGAGAGGGCTGTGGTATACACCCTCTTAGGCTTGGTATATGGCTTCGAGCAAACACATCATGGCCCTTCTCCCAAAATTTAATATGTTTGCATTGTTGATAATCTATGGATGTGATCTAATTGTCTAACTTTCATAAGTATATATACATATATCTTGTTCATATGGTGTTTGTAGGATTCAAACCCAAGATTGCATTATTAAAGAGATTTTAATTGGTACGACGAATCCTAATCCTATATAGTTGCATATCTTGTTCATATGGTGTTTGCAGGATTCAAACCCAAGATTGCATTATTAAAGAGATTTTAATTGGTACGACGAATCCTAATCCTAGTTGCTTCAATTTGTGTTCAGTAGGCAAATGCTAGTTATCTCGAAAACAGGAGCTAGTAATCTATTCAATTTAATTTGAAGCCAAATGTATAAAATGAAAACTTAAAGTATAAATGAACTCGCAGGAGTTTTTATTTTATTCATATTAATTTCAGAAGCCGTGCTATATGTTCAGCGTGCTACTTGCTTAAGCCACGAAATCAATGTAGTTTTTTAACTGCCTATGAAAAGAGGCCAAGAGAGATTTTTTTCCTAAGCATTCCTACCAGCGACACACACTTTGAAGTGCACTTTTTGTTATCATATACATTATATGGTTGCACTATATATATTTGTGAATTATTGCCTGGATTTTACCATGGTATTCCTTTAGGTGATGCAAAAAGGTTGTAATGCTCTTTTTTGTGGTTGATGCTATGATTTTGAGTGTAGTTTATACTAACCGTCCTCCAAGTTGCTTTCTCTTGCTATATGTGGTTTTTAACTCATGCACCATATATGTATAAATATAACTGTACGTCTTTTAAGTGTCTTTGATTGAATATTGAATTCCATTAATAGTTGGAATAGCTTATTTCAAAGAAGATAGGGTTTGATGATACAAGATTTTTCAGTATCTACAAGGGATTGTAAAATTATATTTGTGGCAGCAAATTTGAATCTCAAAGGAGATAGGGTAAGGTTAAATTGCATTTATAGCGGGAAAAGCGAATCTCAAAGAAGACAGTGTCAGGTGATTTAAAATCTTTGAAATTTTAATAATATTGCACTCGAGGTTTTGAAAACCTGTTTTTCATTGCTTATGATTATGTGCCATATCATAGGCGTATTTTTGCCAAAGTTTGTTCTTTCCAAATATATAAATATGGTCCATTGGTAGAGGAGTGTCTGCTCCCTCACCATATTTGTCAAGAAATATCCATTTATTTGGGGCCCTCGATTTCCTTTCCCTAATCTATATTGGGTTGGGTCCTGTTGCCATCTAGACTATAGTTGGTTGAGTGTTGACTTGATCCACTATAGTTGGTTTATAGTTCGCCTAGCTTTCCTCTCCTCTAAGTATTAGTGAACCCAACCTTCCTTATGCATTTTGTTCAAAGCATTCTAGCTTTTTCATCCAACCAACTAATATATAACTGAGTTAAATTCTTAGGGAAAAGAAAAGTTTTAGTTAGATTCAATCCTTTAGATTATATAAAAGTAATTCTATATCAGCATGTGTTTCTTCACATATATTGTATAACCAATGAATATATAGCCACTTTCTGTGCATTAATGGATGTTATGTGGGTCCTCCACCCATGATTTCCAGAAAGATTGTCATATCCCTTTTCCTGCCAATAATCTTGCAATTATTATTATTTAAAATATTGTTTTTCAATACTAATATTATATAATAGAAATATATAATATTAATAATATATAAAATAAATTAAAGTAAAATTAAAAAATTTAAAGGTGGTGCCAAATTTGGGTGCATGTGACCAATCCATGAGGGGGTATAATTACATGTTTCATTCTTTATTTTTAAGGCTTGGAATTTTTAATGAATTTCTTTAATTCTTAGGATTTGAGCAATCACATCAAGGATGAAAATCCTTGATCACTGATTTATAGAGGTTTCGGCGATCAGAATTTGCAAGCAAATCAAGACCATTGGTGGTTGTTTGACCATTATTGACATACTTCATTTTGAGTGCTCTTATCATATTCAATTAGATTATTAGGAGTTTGTTTACACATCTATTGCAGGTCCTGAAATGATAATTGATATTCGATATTCGTTATTTACAAAGGAGAGGAAAAACTCCTTATATAAAGAATTACAAGACGATGTTTCTAAAAAGAAACAATCGTTAACTAAAACAAACTAAAGCAAACAACGGAAAGATACTAAAAGCTAACTAAAGCAAACTAAGTTAACTAAAACTAAACTGCCGACTAACTAAAAGCTAAGATGACCATTAAATATTACAATAATGCTTTAATACCCTCCCTTAATGGTCTTTCTACTAACTACACCAAGCTTATCCCAAACTTTTACAAATTTATCTAGATTGAGAGACTTGGTGAGAATGTCTATAGTCTGATCCTTAGTTGGAACATATTGCAACATCATAGATCTATCTTCAACAAGTTGGTTGATGAAATGACAATGAAGCTCAACATGCTTGGTTTGCTCATGGAAGATTGGATTCTTGGCAAGCTCTAGAACCCCTTGATTGTCACAAAACAAGGGTGAAGGCCCTACTTGAGACATTTGCATGTTAGCAAGCATCCTTTGAAGCCATATTGCCTCACATGTGGCCTTAACTGTTCCTCGATACTCTGCTTCTGTCGAGGAAAGAGCGATTGCCTGCTGCTTCTTGCTTGTCCATGTGACTGCACCCGTACCAAGACTAAAAATGTACTTAGAAGTGGACTTCCTGTCATCAACTGAACCTACCCAATCTGAATCTGTAAAACCAACCAGCCTAGGATCTTTGCATCTGCTGTACAGAATGCCAAAGTCAGGTGTCCCTTTCACATATCTCAACACTAGCTTCGCTGCAACCCAATGCTTTGCCTTAGGGGCAGTCATGAAACGAGAAATGTAGCTCACAACAAAACTGAGATCAGTCCTAGTGGCAGTAATAGATGAGGCTGCCCACTAGTTGCCTGAATGCAGACTGATTCACCACTGGTGAGTCTGATTTGGCTGAAAGTTTCAGCCCCTTCTCCATAGGAATGGATGAGATTTTGCAATCTTCCATCTTGAATTTCTCCAGCAAACTCCTGGCATACTTTGACTGAAAATGAAGATATTGCCACCTGTCTGCCAAACTTCTACAACCAAATAATAGTGTAGGAGACCCAAGTTTGTCATCTCAAATGCCTGACACAAATTCGACTTGATCTGTTCAATCAAATGTAACCTACTGCCAGTAATGATGATATCATCCACATAGATGATAAGAAGGATGATATCATTGCCAATGTTCTTAATGTACAAATTTGCATATGAGGGACTCCTTTGAAGCCCTTGTGCAACCAAATACTTGTCAAACTTCAGGTACCATGCCCTGGGTGCCTAATTTTGGTCTTAAAGAGCCTTCAACAATTTGCAAACCTTATGCTCTTTTCCTGCAACCTTAAAACCATGAGGTTGCGTCATGTATACCTCTTCCTTCAAATCTCCATTGAGGAAGGCACTCTTCATGTCCATCTGGTGGACCTTCCAACCAAACTGTGCTGCCATGGCTAGGACAAGTCGGATGGTGCTCATCTTTGCTGTAGGAGCAAAGGTTTGCTTAGTCAATACCTTCTCTCTGCGAGAACCCCTTAGCCACCAACCGAGCCTTTTATTTATCTAGTGTTCCATCAGCCTTGTATTTTACCTTGTATACCCATTTGTAGCCAATGGGTTTCTTCCTTGGTGGAAGATTTGACAAAACCCATGTGTTGTTCTTCAAAAGACTATGATGCTTAGAATCCATAGCCTTTTCCTATTCAGGTTTACCCTTGGCCTTTGAATATTGTTGGGGCTCATAAACACTCTGAATGTTGGCCTTTTTGCTCTTTCCTCTAGATGATCTTCCCTCAACAAGCTCATCATCATGAACATCATCAATGAGCTTTGCCCACCACTTAGGGCGAGGAGGAGATGCATCTTCCAAATCAGGATGAGCATCATCATGACTTGGGCTGCCTGGAATAATACCATTTGGATGCTGATCCAGGTTATCTTGAGGAAAATCTGCTGGTACAAAATCTTGCCTAGGAGATTCCACAATGTTAGAATCATCAGAGTCCCTCCCTGCTAGTAGAGGATCTTGCCTAGGAGATTCCACAATGTTAGAATCATCAAAATCCCTCCCTACAGGTGGAGCTATGAAAGCTTAGATTTGGATGCTGATCCAGGTTATCTTGAGGAAAATCTGTTGGTACAAAATCTTGCCTAGGAGATTCCACAATGTTAGAATCATCAGAGTCCCTCCCTGCTAGTAGAGGATCTTGCCTAGGAGATTCCACAATGTTAGAATCATCAAAATCCCTCCCTACAGGTGGAGCTACTGAAAGCTTAGCTCCCAATACTATTTGGATGCTGATCCAGGTTATCTTGAGGAAAATCTGTTGGTACAAAATCTTGCCTAGGAGATTCCACAATGTTAGAATCATCAGAGTCCCTCCCTGCTAGTAGAGGATCTTGCCTAGGAGATTCCACAATGTTAGAATCATCAAAATCCCTCCCTACAGGTGGAGCTACTGAAAGCTTAGCTCCCAAATCCTTGGTCTTCACAGGTTGATTGTCAGGACTCTTGATGGGAGAAGAGAGCAAAAAGGGCCCACCTTTTTCATCAAACACAACATCCCTACTGAATGTCAAACGATTAGTGGCCACTTCAATCAACCGATAGGCCTTATGATTGTCATTGTATCTTGTTAGCATCAACTTTTGGCTCTTGGATTCTAGCTTGGTCCTCTTGGCATTTGGAATCCAAACATACATAGTTGAACCAAACACTCTAAGATGAGTGATTCTTGGTTTCCTCCTAGACCATGCTTCCTTTGGGGTCATCTTCTTGATGACCTGTGTGGGAGACCGGTTAAGAAGGTATACTGCAGTATACACTGCCTCAGCCCAAAACTTCTTGGGAACATTTCCGTTCTCCAACATCCAGCGGGCCATTTTTGTGATGGTACGATTTCTTTGCTTGACAACACCATTCTGCTGAGTGGTATAGGGTGTGGTAAGTTGATGCTGAATACCATGTTTAGCACAAAATTCAGTGAATTGGTTGGAACAAAACTCACCCCCATTATCTGACCTAAGAGTTATGATTTGACATCCGAACTCTTTTTCAACTAATTCCTTAAACTTTTGAAATTCATTAAACACTTGTGACTTTGCCTTGAGAAAATACACCCACATTTTCCTCCTAAAATCATCAACAAACAAGAGGAAATGCCTGGCACCAGTTACTGATGCAATATTCATTGGTCCACAAACATCTGCATGAACCAACTCTAGAACCTTGGATGCTCACCAATACTTTCCATTTGAAAATGGAGTACGATGTTGCTTCCCTGCTTGGCTAGCTCCGCAAACACCATGTGTCTGTTGCTAAATCTCAGGTAAGCCTTCTATCAAATTCTCTCGAGCCAGGTGAGAGAGGTAGGCAATGTCGAGATTCCCATACCCTTGATGCCAAAGAGTGCTAATAGATGAACTCCTCGCAACCAGTGCATGCTCCAGAGGATCTCTAGTATCAAGCAACTGATACAAACCATGATCCTCGAGCCCAACTGTCACAATTTTCTTGGACTCCTTATCAACAATTCGACACTTGTGTGAATTGAAAATGATGTCCAACTTCAGACTGTCGCATAATTTGACTCGTCGAGTCCAACTTCAGACTGTGTTGCATAATTTGACTTACCGAGAGCAGATTAAGCTCCATGCCGACACATAGTATACATTGAGAAATATTAAATTTCTCCCACTAGATGTGATTTGGACGTTGCCCTTCCCAACAATTGTATACTCTTCGCTACCACCAAAGATGACGGAATCAGAGCAAGGCATATACTCCGTGAACCAATCTCTCTTGTTTGTAAAATGCCGAGAGGCTCCAAAATCGATGTACCATGCAGATGATTTGGCACGATCTGCTAGTCGTTTGGCCATCAATGCATAAGAGGTAGACGCCTGGTCAAATTGCATAGATGCCATCCCTCCCGTTTTCCAAAAACACGAAAAATGAGGTAAAGTCTGTGATCAGCTGGCACTAAACCCTGGACAATCAATTGGCACAACTCCTATGATTTTTTTAAAAAATCGTCTAAAATGAGGCTCAAAAGCACAAGATTTTTTTTTCAGAAAAAACCTTCAAAAAACTCTAAAAAAGCAAGATTTCAAAAAAACTCTGAAAAAACAAGATATTTTCAGAAAAAATCTTTTGAAAAAGCAAGACTTTTTTCAGAAAAATCTTCAAAAAAAAAACTCTGAAAAAATAGAAAAAATCTTCAAAAATCTTATAAAAAAGCAAGATTTTTCATAAAAAATCTTCAAAGAACTCTGAAAAAGCAAGATCATCAAAAACTTATGAAAAAGTCAAAAAGCACTTCAAGATTACCCAAATCAGATCACAAACTCAACTAAGAAAAAATCACAGAAAACCACTTCAAAAATCAGCGATCTCTTGTAAAAAAAACCCTCAAATCTGCTTGAAAACCTTCACAAAATCTTTTGCAACAAACCCTTCAAAAATTGACTTCAAAAACCCTTCAATTTCCAAAAAATCAGTTCACAAAAAATCCTCGATTTTTATCTTAAAAAAATTCGGAAAAAAACTTATGAAAATTTCCAAAAAATCTTAAGGTAATCAGCTACGAATTTTTTATTGCTCAAAAAACAAGCCTATGCTCTGATACCATGAAATGATAATTGATATTCGATATTTACAAAGGAGAGGGAAAACTCCTTATATAAAGAACTACAAGACGATGTTCCTAAAAAGAAACAATTGTTAACTAAAGCAAACTAAAGCAAATAACAGAAAGATACTAAAAGCTAACTGAAGCAAACTAAGTTAACTAAAAGTAAACTACCGACTAACTAAAAGCTAAGATGACCATTAAATATTACAATAATACTTTAATAGGTCCGTACCAGTTCAAGGGCGAATTAGGGCATAACTCAGTATTTCAAGTTGGTTGAAGACAATTGTGAGCAGATCTGGAGATAGTTATCCTGATCACTGCTCACTAATATCTTGCTAGGACATTGAATCACATTTACAAAGCAAATCTATGTTGGTTTTGACTGCTGGCTGGAATCGCATGGGTAGCTGGACATTCTCCTTGGTCGCTGGACGCTAATCATCAACTATTCCAGGGAGGGAAGACAAGAAGACAGTTATCCCACACATCCCAGTGTCATATCCATTGCCGCAACCTCACTGCAAATCCATTCATTTATAACTCTTACAATCTGAGTTGGAATGGCCAGCATCAAATATTTATCTGGGTGGTCACAGCATACAGGACAATCAATTGTTTGCCGGTCTGTGAAGGTTGTATTCATTGATTTAACACTACAGGTGCAGATATTATATATATATATATATATATCTGTGGTTGTATATTTTTCATGAAACAATCAAATAATTGTTACATTTTCTGCTGATAAACTTCGCACTAGATTATGCAATCGAAGTTATTTTGAATAATGGTGATTGATGGAAGCATAATGAAGCTGTTTTTTTTCTCAGATTTGCAAAATTACTGTTTCATTTGAAGGATTTTTGACAGTGATCTGTATATTTGGAGTAGTTGGCAGTTAGGTTTGGTTTCATTGTTTATTCCTAACCAGAAAATAAAAAAAAAGTTCAAAATAAATAAAAAACATTCAATTGGGGATATTTCAAAGATTTACATTATCTTTATGAAGGTACCCAGATAGAGGACTGGTGGGAACAATAAAGTTCTTGAAATGCATCAACATTCCGATCTAAGCCTTTACAAACCTTTATAAAATGGCTTACCATGAGCAAAAACTAACATGGCACTAACAGCAATAAACCTAACTACTATTATCTGTGCTAGGCATAATACAAATAAGCACTGCCTTCAAATCAGAAAACTGAGCATTTGAACAACAAAAAATGCCAACCTCTTGAAACTTACAGAGACCAAGACTATCTGTGGCCCCAATCCATAGACATGCCAAGGAGCAAGATTGCTGACCAGCCTCTGAAACAGCATCTAGGGTGACCGCTAGACTAGCACTTGATCCGTCCCCATGATCTAGTGGTCAAGCCCTCTCCATTTTGAATGAAAGTAAGAGGTGATTCCAGGATCAGCCGTTTTTGGGTCTTATGGAGAAGCACCTCAAGTTCTTTATGGTGCCCATGTTTCTATTGAAGAATAGCTTCCTAAATATTAACCCTAAATGCTAGGGGAGCTAGAGCAGGAGGAATAGGAAGGTTTGTGAAATATACCAAGCCAATTTTTTTTCCTTTTTCACTTACAACGAGGAAAGCAGTACACAATCGTTAGGGTTAGCATTTAAAACCAAAGAATGCTGAAATAACTCGACGTCAAGCATGTGCTTTCCAAACCGAGACGGAGTGGGAGCTACCATATGACGGAGATGCTAAAGATGTTGAATTAAATCGACGTCAAGAATGTGCTTTCCAAACCAAGATGGAATGGGAGCTACTATATGACAGAGACGCTAACTATGCTGAAAGTAAACTCAACACCAAGTATGTGCTACCCAATTCCAGAATGGAAATGAGGCGATCATATGGCGGAGGTGAAAGATACAAAAGCAAATACAGAATGTAAAGTAGGCGGCAAGCCAGCCTCTTCCACTTATCCAGTGGGAAATACAGTAAATGAAAGAGTAGAATTAGAATTGCTGATAGTACTACTAATCAGCTTACAATATGTTAGAAATCTTGCCAAAGCCTAGTAATCCAAGTTCTTCAATGCTGCAATAATTTGTAAGACTTCCTCAATGCTTGACAAACCTCTCTGGACTCAAACTCTTCACAAATCTGCATTTATCTATGACTGATATAACAGACCAGCACTGAAATGAAGCAACCAGCAACCCTAGAACTCACCAAAATACTCACAACTCACTCAATATTTGTCAGAATGACATGAGACCTGATGCAAATGAAAGCTATAATGATGGCAATGAGGACTAGACCAAGAAACAGCTAACAAATTGAAGTATTCTTTTTTCTAAACATTTGCCAGGCAGACCAAAATGGTATGGCCAATAGAGAGAGGCGATTTTGCTTTTAAAAATCCAAATCTTCATTAAGAAATCTACAACTTTGCAAGAATGGTCACCCCACATAGAAAAAAGGATTTATGCAATGCCCAGAACAATAATATTTTTATTTCATGAGATATGAGCGATTCTTACAATCAGCTATGATATTCAACAACTTCAAAATGAGATTGAAATGCAAATCTAGAACTCCAAAAATGCAAGATACTCTACTGAAATGCAAGACAAACCTATTACAAACTATCTCTCAACTAGTTGCTATCTTTCAAGCAAGAAGAAGAGCCAAGCTAGGAAGCATTCATTCCTCGAAGCAGTCCCAAAGCCATTCTGGCAGCATAACAATATCATAAAACATAAGATAAGAAATGAAGAGCAACTGCCTCCTTATATAGACTTGAGAAGGCTCTCCAGAAACTTCTAGAAGATGCGCCCTAATTCCCTTTTGAATTTGACTTCTTTTCCCTCCAAGTTTGGGCGACCCCTTTTCCAAGGCTAAATTTGACTTCATTTAAAAATCATTTCTTCATAAAATAGGCGTCCAATTTCACTTGAGCATTTAGACTTTAGAAAGATCAAAATAAATCATCATGTGATGACCACCCTCCAAGTCCCCTTCTTTAAAACAATTTTTAAGTCATATTACTAGGACAAGGGGTTATTTTATAAAATAAAACATTATTGACTTAAAATAACTTATTTCTCCAAAATGAACCCCTTAAGCCAAAAATCGGAATTACCCAATGAACTGCTTGAAGAGGAAGGTTGGCTGAGCTGATGCTGACTGGACCACTGCTAAAAATAGAATTTACTAAAAATAGTAAATTTGAAAAGTTGCTCGGATCAAAGTGTAGGCGAAACCGTTGCGAAGCTCTCTGAAAACCCAGAAGGAATCCAGAATCCCAACAACCAAACTCCAACAAGCAAAACCCTGAATCTTCAAGAGAACCCACCAAAGTCGGAAACCCTAATTCTGCCTCTAACCTGTCGACAGCGCATCGGGAAAAGGTCATCAATCACTGAAAAGTGTAGTGCTAAAAACGGGGACATTACAGTTTGGGCACCTCTATGCTAGAAGAGATGTAACAACCACCCAATTAATCACCAATAAAATAAAGAAATTAGTGAATAACTGCCCAATTAATCACTAATGAAGTTTGGAAATTGGTGAATAACATGAAGATAATGTAGATCCTGTCTAAAGGAGTCACATAGTTGACTATTCTTTTTATAACATGTAGACTGATTCTACAACTATTATTATTAGCACAAGTCCATTTACAATTCCTTGGCACAAGTATAAAAATCAAATCATAATAAGTTACAACTGTTAGTATGCACATTTTGAAATTAGATTGATATCATATACAAACAATCTAATTATAACAGCCATGCTCTTTCATAACAATTCAAATATATTGTGTTCTAAATGATAACTATAAGAATTCAAGTAAGAGTCATTTACTCATCTAAATAAATAAAACACAAAATAACAATATATCATCATTTGCATTATAAAACCTATACCATTTACTTCTACAACTTGAAGTGGAAGAAAGAGAGAGAGAGCATCATTGAGGTGATATCCACCGTACCATGAAGCATTAGCTTCCCCATGCTACTCCACTAGAGAAGCCTGACCCATCACAAAGGATCTAGCAGTATGTAGCCATCATGCATGATGAAATCCAATTCACTATGTGAGTCATTGTCACTTAGCATACCTTTATGCTCTTGCATCACATATTCAATACACTTGTCTAAAACATATCATGGTAATGTAAATCCACCAAGGTAACATACTTACGCATGGTGGTCAATGAAATTCAATGTTTACAACCTAGAATGTCTCAATCATCTTAAAATGATGTTTTGATATTCTCAGATTCTGTAAGATAGGTAAAACAATAAATAAAAGACAAAGCCCATACTGGCATTAGGTAATAATGTAAATTCAAGGTAATGATATTTATTGAATAATATGCCAAAATGGCTACTCCACATACTAGATGTTCCTAAAATATGCTCATTACTAAGCAATTTAGGAACCCAAGCTTTTACTTCCCAACTATTAAATTGCATACTTAGGCCATATAAAAACAATTTACACCTATACTCTGCAGTTAGCAGCAGAAAGGACAGCATTTAAAATAATCATATCTTTCATGACCCTTGGCCAAATTTAAAAATTCAACTTGTTCCGGAAAGGTGATAGAATAAAGAACGAAACCCAGAAATGTTTTTTCAAGAATCCCAAGCACTTAAGAGCAGTTTTATCTGCAATACAACTCACTAGTTACGCAGAACAGCAGTTTGACCACATGATAGTCTTATAATTTTGTTATTCAAATTGTTTGTCAAGCGACCAAATAATTGGATAACAAAAAAAGTGGACTAGCATTCATGAAAGCCTTGTATGATAATCTATAAGAAGTAAGGATTCATATAGAAGAAAGATTTACCCCACAAGACTTCAATGACTTAAAGTTACAAATTACAGTAACTTCTCAAAATATTCTATTAAGACATACTTGTGGGTTTATAAAGATATGAAAGTAGGTTTAAGCCCACATTTTGCACATACCGAGGAAGGTTTAAAACAATCTTAATAATTAAGTTGTCCATTAGCAAGTCTTGATGCTTATGGTATGATATAGTTGGACAGCACAAAATATGTGCAAACAAGTCACTAAAATCTAAGATAACAGCACCAATATAAGTTTTCACAAAGTTATAATTGAGTTGTGCACAGGTAAAACAATTTAATTTCTTAAAGTGGCGTGGAATATATATCCCCTAGCTAATTCTAATTGCTATCACTTGATCATAAAGGCAAGTGTGCTCAAGGAAATAACATTCCTACTATTTACTAATTCCATACAAGAGGAATAGAATATAAAATGGACTTGCTTTTCATATTTTGAGAATATTTCACACAGCCACAATGCTTGTTCAAAGTTTTGTATTATCAACAACTATCTTTTGGTTGTTGATGGTCCTAGAAGGATGGTTGGTGTTGAAGACATTGTGCAACAACAATAGAAATAGAAATATTGAGCACAAGCCATGGTTAATTAGGCCAGTTAATAACCAGACATTTATATGCATTGATTTGGTGAACTAGAAAATGCTTCAATTTTAATTTTAAAAAAAGCAAGGCTTGGGGCTCAAACATTGGCCCATGCTTATTATATGGCTGATTTTGCAACCAGCACCAAGAAATTCCCAACAGGAGATGGCAAATCCCTATGACCCTGGGATTACAACTTATCACAAGAGGAATCTTTCCAGCCCTGTGTGCATAATAAAATCCCAATAGTCTTACCTGTTTACACCCAATTTGACATTGGCTCAAAGATTATTGTGTGGCCTCCACAGGAATGATGTTTATGCATGAACATTATCAAAATTGGTGGCAAAGAACTTTGACAGCTAGCAGCAAGACCTTTAACGAGCATAAACAAAAAAAACTAGCTGAGTGACAGCAAAATGGAAAAGTTGAACGACTTCATCTAAATATATTGTATCTACCTATTTGTGTTCCTCAATTTGTGCATAACCAGTATTAGAAAAGCAAAGTAAATTTCCAATATGTGTTTCACATCCTTGTGCACTCTACAAACAAATTTCTTTTGTCTTTTCAGGGACATACGTATGTGACTAGAATACTAGGTAGCATGCTATAATGCACAGTAAGAAGCACCCAGGGAAAAATAAAAACTGAATAATGGCTTCAATAGAAAGCAACAACAAACATATGCATATATACCTCTTCTTCTTCATCAGTACCACCCGCTCCATGAGCTCATGAATTATGAAATCTAGGTTTTAAGTCCTGATCCCTATCAGGAACATTTCATCTGCCTCTGCATCAACAAGTGTCTCATCATCATCTGCATATACCATATTTGACAGCAGAAACACAATCCAAATGTGGCAGAAAATCCCTCTCTATTTTTCTGAGTTCTCTATCCAATATCCTTTTTCCTCTCCTCCCAAAGATGAACTCTTGCCTTTTTTTTTGTGGCATGCAACTAACAGGTGTAATCCCAATTCCCTTCTCCTGCAGTCTCCACGGTAGACATGCATGCAATTTTTAGAAGCATTGAGAAGGCACGTGGGGAAGGGAGACGGATGATTTGACTTTAGTTCTCTCTTTTTTTTTGTTAATGTCTTTTGATTTTATTTCTTTGAAATAATTTGTCTTTCTTATTAACATTAAAATATAGTATTATTTTTATTTTATTTTATCCCATTTGTTGAAATATGGTAGCTTCGGTCAGATATAGAAATGATGATCGATTTGATAATATGTGTGTGTATATATATGTCAGTGACATATGTATACACACATATATATTTAATTGTATATACTTTCATGTTTCATATAGGATCTTGATCGAGCATCATTATTGGTGATCATTTCCAGATTGGATATTCTTTATTTGTGCAAGATAAATACAGATCGAACTTGGTAAGCATTTATGTTTATTAAGAAACAAACCCCGATTAGAGATCGGGTGTTTAGTTAAGATGAAAAGGCACAATTCATGGGACATCTCATGAACAGACATGCCTCCACTTTGTGGAGACATGTCCGCTCATGGGATGTGTCTCTTCCTTATATATTTAATAGAGATCCGATCCACAATTAGAGATATCGAAATCAATATATGTTCTGCTCTTGTAGATCGAATACCATTAAGGAAAATTCAGACTTGTGAATTCATGATCAGTATTGTTCAATATATATTTATGAAGTTCAATATTCTGATTATAATCTGCAAGAAAGTACAGTGATTGTAAGAATTATATTCTGAAAAAGAAAAGCCTTAGATATATCAAATCTGAAAGAATCAACACCTTTTTTAAATAATCTCTCATCCATTTAAAATAAAGGGAGTACTTATAATGTCTAAATACTATAATATACTATTATTTATTAATAATATTAATAGTATTTATTTATTACAATAATAATCAGATATAAAGCAAAATGTTATTTTGCTTTCTCATGTTAATTTCCATTTAGTTTGGAATCATTTTGACAAAATATTTTAATACAAATATAATCAATAAGTAGCACACTTTTGTACTAAGTTTGGCCTAAAATTGACATGAGCTCTCTAGGTTTCATTCTTAGACAACTATCTATTGGTAAAGAACACATAAATATATACTAATCGTATGCAACTTAGCCACATGAATCTAAGTGTGTGTGCATGTCAATCCCATTATGACAGGTTACCTCCACCTGCTAGAACCTTTTCCTCAATGATACTCTCTCTCCGATATGAGAAAATATCAACAATTCATGATGCATTTATGAATTAGAACACATAATTAATCATCGTCATTATAATCATTTTTCTTAATTACCCTTCAAGTAATAGTTAACATAACCAAACTGTCTTTCCTAATCACCCGTTACTAAACAAATAATATAGTAATTAACTATTAAGTGATTAAGTTAAGCTAATTAAAGGGGATGTGACAAGAGACTAAAGTCTTATGGTTGATGATAAATGCAGATAGCTCAAGGGTAGGTTTAATCCAAACTTCCTTCTCTACTATTGACACAATTTTTTCTGCCTTGAGCAGGGGATTGGCATTGTAGGGACCAATGTGGCAGACAAGGCACAATCTAACATCATGTCTCTTGAAAAGAACATGACAAATCAAATTGAACAGAACAATTTTTTTTATCAGACGTTTCAAGTACATGAGAAATATTCCTGCAGTTCCTCATGAGAGTGCTTTTCCTGAAGAGATTCTTTGCTTAGCACTGCCTGCAGAAAAGCCAAAGCAAATCAATTGGAGATGTTGAAAGTGTTTGTCAAATCTTTAGTAGTAGGCCATTTTGCTCTTTCATCTGCCATTGAACAGAAAAGCAAATACAGAATGGGAATAGATAAATACAATGGAATACATACAAACTATAGGAAAGCTTTAATAAAGCCCCGCCAATGCTTAAAATGGCACATTCATTTGATATGGCAATATTTGAATGCTTTGCTTGTGGTAAATAAAAACTCACACAATTATGCCTTGCAATATGCAACATGACATGACAATCTTCACATAGTGAGGACCTCATCAGAGAATCTAGGCATCCTTAAGAATAATTGCTTCAAGGTTGGGCCAATCTGATTCTTATGAAGTCTCGAGAGTTTTCACCAAGTCAATTCAATGACTGGCCAAGCAATATGCTGCTTGATTGCCTTCACAGAAGAGATCTTGCCATCTGATGGAATTGAAGCAAGAGGCAATTTCATCTTTTTGCAAGAATAGAGTCTAGATGCTAGTCACGAGAACCACTCAAACCTTTGTTCTACAGAGTTTCAGAATGGGGGGATGCAGGGATGGGTTTTCGAGATGGGGGTTTGCTAATGAAATACACACACACACGCACACACATATATAATTTTAATATAATATATATATATATATATATATATTAATTAAATCGATAAAAATTTATAATAGCTAAACTAATTAATAATAGATATAACTCCTCCTTGTGATTCTTATGTTCTCTTCAACATTAAATCCTTATTATTTCTGACCAAAGTTTCATTCTTCAGAGAACTAATAGTTCAGCTGGGGAATCTGACTAGTCTAAATGATGAGGACTGCACAATTGAAGACCATAATATCATCATTCTTGAATCTTTGTATCTATTTTCTTCTCTGTATTAGAAACTCCTTGCAGCAGTTGCAAACATTTATGAAAACTTGATAATATCCATCACCACCCCAATCTCACTGCTTCCTCCACTCTATAAGGCCGAGGAATCTGTGACATACAAATTATGAAATGTTTAATCACCAACTTCTTAAAGTTAAGATAAGGGAGTGTGCATATGAGCAAACAACAATAATAACAGCTGTTTTAATAGTCTATTTTGCCTCCAATACCATGTAAATTATCCTTCTCTCTTCCAAGATCAACATTTGTACATGTTATTTGTTTGTTCAAAGCTTTGGCAAAAATCAAAATTGTTATCATGACAGAGAGAAACTTTGGCCTACGTGGGGACTCCTTGGCATCCTCACGACAATCAAAGGACATCTAGGCATCCCCTAGCCATTGTGGAGATGTTGGGGAGTCACCCTAAAGTCCCCTGTAGAGTAGGATGCAGTCGGGATGTCCCCACCTGTTGGTGGTGGTTGGGCAGGTGGAGGGGAAGCACAAGAGGATGTTTTGTCCCTGACTCCCCAAAATGACCCATATTTTGGGAAGGATGTTAGTTTTATGATCAGAAATTCAATAAGCAGAAATTGCAACACATAAGACAATGGACACAACAAGATACCCTGGGAAAACCCTCCAACTTGAAGGGAAAAAACCCAGCAAATATATCGCTTATATATTCAAGAATAAGAGCAGAAATCTGCTTACAACTCAGGCATAACACAATGCCGAATTGATACAATGAATAATAACACCTCTCCTAGATGCGAAAATACAAAATAAGTATGTTTCTCCTTGAATTTGATCTGCTGCACCAATATGATGATCTGCTGCTCAAGATGATAATCTGCTGCTCAAGTGTGAACTTCTTCTATGAGTGCGAATATGAATGAATGAACTTGATGATGAAATGAGGTGATCATCACCTTGTATTTATACAAAACAATGTGACTCTTCATGAGGTCGGCCTCATAGCAATAATAAAGAAATAAATATTATTTCTTTAATGAAGTTGACCCCCATTTAATTATTCACAATAATTAAATATTATATTAGATGCCAAGTGAAGCGCCTCTTCACTTTAATAAATGCAATAAATGAATAGCCGTTAGGCTATATGAAATTTATTGTTTGACAAGCAAGGCGGGAAGTATGTAGCCTGAAGCTACAACATCAACACTCCCTCTTAGCTGGGGAGGAATATTTCTGATACACAATGTCATGAATTTCTCAACATCACACTCACAATGGCTACACCCATATGTGAGAAGAGAACACATCACAGATTCACTCAATCGTGATATCAACCATCATGGCTACTCCCATGTATGGTAAAGCATATGTGCACAAGTGCCCATCACAGAATCACTCAACGTGATGTCGTCATCTCAACATGACGTTCACCATGGATACTCCCAGAGGGTGAATAAACACAAGTACAAGAAAATCATCACAAACTCTCTCACGTGATGTTGTCATGGAGTCACTCAACATGACATCCACCATGGCTACTTCCAAAGGGTGGAAAACAAGGGCTTACACCTCAAATTTCTCTAACAGAGAAAGATGCATTAAAGCAAATCGCCGAAGATCACTGAAGTTGAGTCTCCCTCTCAGCTAGGGCTTCATTCTCCACAATACCAAGCTTGTCTTGGAAGTACACAAACTTTACTTTGGAGAGAGGCTTGGTGAGAATGTCTGCTGTCTGCTCATCAGTGCTAATATTCTTCAACTGGATTGCTTTCCTCAATACCATATCTCTGATATAGTGGTATTTGATCTCAACATGTTTGGTTCTGTCATGAAACACTGGATTGACAGAAAGCTTCACACAACTTTGATTATCACAATGAATGACAGTCGGCTCTAATGATTGTCCAAACAATCCTGCAAGGAGCTTCCGAAGCCACACACGTTGCAATGTACTCGACCTCTGCGATGCTCAGTGCCACTGAAGACTGCTTCCTGCTAAACCAGGAGATCATCGCATACCCCAAATTGAAACATCGAGAGGTGCTCTTCCGATCAGCAACACACCCTGCCCAATCGGAATCAGTATAACCATCCAGCTTCAAGTCCATACCACAAGAATATCTCAAGCCATACCCAACTATGCCATGCAAGTATCTCAGGATATGCTTTGCTGTAACTAGGTGTATTTGCCTTGGTTCACACATGAACTGACTAAGTGCACTCACTGCATAGCAAATATCTGGTCTAGTGTTGACTAGATACATCAATGATCCAATCAACTGCCTATACGTAGTAGGATCCACCAGATCTGAACTAGCTGCAGCCTCTTTTAACTTCTGAAAATTGGTTTCCATAGGTGTAGACATGGATTTGCAATTCATCATACCAAATCTCTTCAAGATGTCTATTCTATACTTCCCTTGACTTAGAATGATCTCATTAGGCCTTTGCCATACTTCTAAACCAAGGAAGTAATGCATGTACTTAAGATCCTTCATTTCAAATTCAGAAGCCAACTCCTTCTTGCATTTGATAATGAGGTGTTCTTCTCTAGTAAGAAATAGATCATCAACGTAGAGAACCAAGATCAATGCTTCGCCATCAATTACCTTGAAGTACAGGTTTGAATCAGCATCATTCTTGGAGAAGCCCAAGCTCAGCAGGTATCGATCAATCCTCTCATACCAAGCACGAGGAGCCTGCTTAAGGCCATATAAAGCCTTCTACAATTTACAAACATGTGACTCCTTACCATGATCCTCAAATCCATCAGGTTGCTCAATGTATACCTCTTCTTCAATTACACCATTTAGAAATGCTGTCTTCACGTCCATTTGGTGTAACTTCCATCCTTTAGCCGTTGCAATAGCAATGATAGTCCTGATGGAGGTATAACGAGCAACGGGAGCAAATGTTTCCTCATAATCTATTCCCTCTTTCTGAGAGAACCCCCTAGCCACAAATCTATCCTTGTACTTCTCAATGCTTCCATCAACCGCATGCTTGATCTTGAAAAGCCACTTAGAAGATAGAACAGATTTACCTTCTGGTCTAGGTACAATGTCCCAAACATCATTCTTGAGGATAGATTGATATTCTTCAGCCATAGCATCTCTCCATACTTGCTGACTTGTAGCTTCCTCAACACTGGAAGGTTTAGACTCAATGATTTGACTCATCAATGCAACATAGCTTGAAAACTTCTGAGGTCTTTTGCTTTCTCTAAATGTTCCTCTAGGGGCTGCAAACTTTTCTGCCTCCTGCATTGTTTGCCTAGCCCATAGAGGTCTCTTTCGACCAATAACAATGTCTGTAGGCCCATCAGTAGGTTCCAAAGTCTCAACTGGATCATCATCTTCTTTAGGATCAGTAGCCTCCCTTTGAATCTCAGGAGTATGGTCTTCATTGACTATCTCCACGTGAGAGCCTTTAGATCTCTTGAATGCAACATCTTCTTCAAATGTAACATCCCTGCTCATCTCTATCAGTTTCTGACCTGGAATGTAAATCCTGTAGGCTTTTGAAGACTCACTGTAGCCCACAAATATTCCCTTCTTGCCAGATGGTTCCAACTTTGTCCTTTTATCGTTAGGGACATGAACATACACAGGACAACCAAATATTCTCAAATGGCTGACTTCAGGCTTCACACTTGTGAAAGCTTCTTCAGGAGTCATGTTCTCCAAGATACGATGAGGGCTTCGATTTAGAACATACACAATTGTCCTAGACGCTTCGGCCCAAAGGAAGATTTGCGGATCCTGATCATCAATCATGGCCTTAGCTGCTTCTACAATAGATCTGTTCTTCCTTTTTGCTACACCGTTTTGTTGTGGATCGTAGGGAACACAAAACTCCCTCTTAATTCCCGCTTCAACACAAAAGTTATGAAAGCTTCCAGAGATGTATTCTCCTCCATTGTCAGATCTTAGAACTTTTATCCTCTTTCCAGACAAGTTCTCTACTTGAGCTTTAAATTCCTTGAATTTATCAAGTACTTCCTCAGATTCTTTAGTCTTTAAGAAATAAATCCAAGTCTTTCTAGAGTAGTCATCAATGAAAATTACATAATACAAGAAACCACTCAAAGAAGCAATAGACATTGGACCACACAAATCAGAATGAACAAGATCTAGAATGCATTTAGATCTACTTTCACTACTATGAAAGGGTCCTTTAGTATTCTTACCTAATGCGCATCCTCGACAAGTACCTTCATGCTCCTGGTTGAGTTCAGGAATGCCGGTGACCATCTTCTCCATGGTTGGAAGCGCTCGAAAGTGAATGTGAGCAAGTCTTCTATGCCAAAGCTCACATGAACTTGATGTATCATGCAATAAGGCTTGTAGTGGACGAGTGGAAAGTCTGTAGAGACATTCTTGCCGAACACCAATCACTCGGGCTGACTTGATGCTAGAGTTCTTCGGCCATGCAAGAACTTTACCTTCGGAGAATGCAACTTGATATACCTTGCCCTCCTAGGCTGAAATAGAGATAAGGCTCCGCTTGATGCTTGGTACAAATAGTACATCACTCAACTGCAAGGAGATGCCGAAATCTAAGTGAAGAGTGGAGGTCCCAACACCTTTCACTGAATAACATGCATCATCTCCAATTATGACTTGAACACTTGTATCTCTCATCACCAAATCTGAAAGATGTTCTCTAAATCCAATAATGTGACGAGAGGCGCCACTATCAATCAACCAAGTGTTGCTATTTGCTGGAACATTGCTTGATAAGGCAGAATAGAATAGCAATTTACTTGAATCCTTTAGAGGAGAGATCTCACCCACATCCGCAATTGAAGCATGCTGATTTGTCCTAGATGGGCAATCCTTTGCATAGTGACCAAACTTGTCACATCTGAAACACTGTATGTGGGAAAGATCCTTCTTCTTCTTAGATGCAGGAGCACCATCAAATCTTCTATCTTTATTCCTCTTGAAGTAGCCTTTCTTTCCTTCTCTTCCTCTCTTCTTCGAAGATTGAGCGGCAAGTACATGAATCTCGTCATTGGTAGAACTTTGCCCATTGCCTCTTGCTGCTAATCTCGATTCCTCTTGAATGCAATCTGCCCTCAAGCGATCAAACTTAGGTAGCTTTGATCTCGCACTAATGCGTTGGATGTATGGTTCCCAAGATTTAGGAAGACCATTAAGGGCCAACATGGCCAAATCCTTATCATCAACCATATGCCCAATGGTAGAGAGCTGATCTCTCAATTCAGTGATCTTCATGAAGAAGGACATGACATAATCTCCTTTCGCCATCTTGACATGATGAAGCTGTTGCTTCAAGGCAAGAGCTCTGCTTGTGTTATTGAACTCATACATTTCCTCCAAGGTTTTGAACATTTCTCTTGCTGTCTTCAACTTGGAGATAATTGGCACAAGGTGGTCCTTCATGGAATCAACCAAATTCTTTTTCGCCTTAGTGCCATTGTTCTTCCATTGTGGCTTCTCATTTTCATTGAAAGGTTCGGGAACTTCACCCTCCATGAACTCAACAAGCTCACTTTCTTCCAATGCAAGCATCACTCTAAGCTTCCAAGAGGTGAAGTTGGAAGCACCCTCAAGCCTATCTTCGATCTTGAGCCCGTTTAGCATTTTGAAGATGAGATAGATGCAAGAAGATGAGAAAAAGAGTGGATTAGAGCGCTGCTTATATAAATCTGATCACGATCTTCTTTATACCTGCTTTGATACCATGTTAGTTTTATGATCAGAAATTCAATAAGCAAAAATTGCAACACATAAGACAATGGACACCACAAGATACCTTGGGAAAACCCTCCAACTTGCAAGGAAAAAACCCAACAAATATATCGCTTATATATTCAGGAATAAGAGCAGAAATCTGCTTACAACTTAGGCATAACACAATGCCGAATTGATACAATGAATAATAGCACCTCTCCTAGATGCGAAAATACAGAATAAGTATGTTTCTCCTTGAATTTGATTTGCTGCACCAATATGATGATCTGCTGCTCAAGATGATAATCTGCTGCTCAAGTGCGAACTTGTTCTATGAGTGCGAATATGAATGAATGAACTTGATAATGAAATGAGGTGATCATCACCTTGTATTTATACAAAACAATGTGACTCTTCATGAGGTCGGCCTCATAGCAATAGTAAAGAAATAAATATTATTTCTTTAATGAAGTCAGCCCCCATTTAATTACTCACAATAATTAAATATTATATTAGATGCCAAGTGAAGCGCTTCTTCACTTTAATAAATGCAATAAATGAATAGCCGTTAGGCTATATGAAATTTATTGTTTGACAAGTAAGGCGGAAGTATGTAGCCCGAAGCTACAACATCAACAGAGGATGGCTCAACACTCAAATATGTTTTCTCTATTTGTTTAAATGGTATGTCTTAGGTCTCTTTTATGGAACAAGAGAGTTGATGAATCCTCATCTCAATGGAGTTGCCTAGGCTAGGGGAAGAGGAATCCTAACCTAATTCTTAAAAAACTAAAGCTAAAAAGTACCTTGTTCTAAAATAAAGAACAATAACTAATAGACATGATTTAGAACCCAATCTAAAAATAGGAAAAGCCAACAACATGCTAAGAAAAAGAAGCCCAAAGAAGAAAAGCTAAAAATTGAGAGTTATGCTGAATTTGGTGAGTGCACCTCGTTGAAGGAGAACAATTGGCAAGCAACAAAAAACTAACACTCCCTCTTTGTGAGAAAGGTGTTCTTCAAAGCCAGTCTCTTCCTTAGTATTTCAAACTACCCTTTTGCTAAGGGCTATGTCAAAATATTTGCAACCTACAAATTTGAGGGAAACATACTTGAGAGCCACTATGCCCTTTTGAACTCTATCTTTGAGGAAACAACATAATTGTGAAACATTGAATACTCAGAGCTTGATGTAACTTTGATTATCACCATACACAATTATAGATGCCAACATCTGATTGGTAACTTCTATTATCAACTAGTAATGCTAGATAGTCTCGCAACTAGTAGAAGAAGCTGCCATGTATTTTTCCTTAGTTGAACTCAATGCCATTGTTATTTGCTTCCTACTAAACTTGGATATCATACTTGACATTAAGTAACATCACTAACATCAACTACTAACGCTTCCTAGCACTAACATCAACTATTAATGCAGTATGTGAACAACAACTAATCTAGGAAGGCACACACACACTCAGCCAATTCACAATAACATCAAGAAATTATTGAAATAACATTTGGAAACACATCACGATGAGAACCTGTCGATTCAGTTTGCTAATGGTTGGTGTATTCAATAGGTTAAATTGGGGAGAATTTCCTTTGAGGTTAGTGAGGAGGTTATTGCTAAAGCGACTAGTCTCTCATGCAACAGTCAAAAACTAAAGAAACACACTAAAGTTCAGGATGCCGACAACATGAACCAATTTTTCAAGGAGAATGAACACCCCACCAAATTGCATGTTGGGTATGACAAGAGTAAGCTGTCAGTGCCGTGGGACCAGGTTTGTCTTGTGATTATGAAATATGTGACTCTTGAGGGTAGGTTTAAATGTTTTTATTATTACCATATGCCTCTGTTGAACCATTTTAGGCACCACCTGCTTATATGCTTTCCTTTTTTTCTTCTTTTGTCTCTTGAAATTTTTGTTAAAGAAGTTGTCAAACTCTCTGCTAAAAACCTTGAGAAACCCCCAATCCCGCTCCATTAAGGGTTTATTCTGAGACTTTACCATTTTCATCTTGCGCTCCGCCCCCCAAAACCCATTTGTGTGACCCTTGTGGAAGAGGAGTCTAAGATTAATTCCCCCATTGAACCCCCGTCCCCCTCCCCCCTCCACTCCCCTCCCCTCCCCCTAAACCCCCCCAATATTGCCAAACCTGGCACCGAGTGCAAGCTTAATCCTATTGCTAACCGAGCCACTCCCAATACCAACCCTAAACCCCTGTCTAAAAAGAAGAGCAAAACTAACCATGCGTAGAACCAAAAAACGACAGTGGGGCTGTGTGAGTTAAAGAATACTCTTGTTAAAATTTTTGGAAAACAAGCAGTGAAGAAAAACTCGGATAATATTAAAAAGAACTCTATCACCTTCTATGTGGAAGAAGTCAACTTTGAGGACGAGGAGGGTGAAGATAATACTAATGACATTGGTGATGAGGAAAGCATGACTGCCAATGAATTTGAAGCTGGGTCTAATCCTGCTAGTGTGAGAAGATCCAACATCCTGGTCGACAAACAAAGGCCTGAGGTTACTATTGATGAAATTTCTAGCAATTCTGAACATGACACCAGACAGGATAATAGTAATAAGAAGATGGAGGAGGATGCTGATGATAACATTGACGGTCCTAGACACATTCCCAAGCTCAATAAAATGATCACGGAGGACTCCACCTCAGACTCCTCTCCACATCATGAGTTTAATGAGGATGCTAGCCATCTCTGTGAGGAAACTACTGAAGGTTACAATGCTTTTCTGACTCAGGTCAACACGCTTGAAAGGGAGCTTAATCATCACACTTCACTCTTAAAGTGATCCATCGTTCCGCGATCACTCTGGCTTCAGTGCTCTAGGAGGAGATTAAGAAACATGCCCTTGCGACTAAATCTAGCTCCAGTTAGGCCAAGATGAATGTGTTCAAGTTCCTCATGGAGGAATGGGAAAACATATCCAAGTAGGGGGCTTGGGGGTTACTTCCTGTCCACTTCCTTTGGCGGTTTTTGTTTTTCTGTTGTTACTGGTCTCTTTGCTTTTTGTAAAAAATGGTTTTATGAACTTCTGCCCTTGTGGCCTTTTGTGTTAAGGGTATGACACCTTGTAAATGCTACTTATATAATAAAAAACATTTGGAAACACATATATATCATGACAACAAAAAATTGAAAATCTTATTTCTCAATTCAATTACCAGTTCACAAATAGGTAAACTATTAGCAAGGCATTGCCATCTTGTTCATAAACTATGTTATTGGATTCGTCAGCTAAGTTGCCAGATTCGTCGATTAGGCTACTAGATTCGGGTCCGGTTTGTATCGGATGCATGATCCGGTTTGGGTGTGGCAACGATTTGTTGAGTTACATATATTAATATTATATATTAAATTATATAATGCATAATATAATATAATATATACAATATATAATATAATATATTATTATATTGTATACATTATAAATATATTTATATTATATATATAATATAATAATATATTATTAAATAATATAATATATTAACATATAATAATATGATATATAAATATATAATGTATAATATATATTATATTATTTAATAATATATTATTATATAAATATGCATTAAATTAATAATTTTTAAAATTTTTTTTTAGACTGCAGGAATCGGTCGGGTATCCGTCCCCCTATAAATTGCAGTGTGCTTGGTAAATTTTTTTCACGTGACCGGTGACTCTGGCGCGACACGCCCTCTGGTACCACGGGGATGGTGGGGAGACTAGACCTCGTGACCTCTTGCCTGCAACAGGATGCTTTAGCCAATCGAGCTAGGCTCACCGCCCCAATTAATAATTTTATTATTATTATATTATATATTTACATGTTTTTTGTACAAACAAACCCAAAACTATTCTAACCCCCAATTTTTTAAGCCAAATCCATGAATTGGATCCAAGAATTTGAACGAGGATCCATACCAGAATTGGCAACTTAGTTCATAATGAAAATGACCTAATATCTACTATGATCCTTACATCACTTTCTATATCACTGGTTCACATGCATGTCTTGTTTTATAAGGACACCCCACGATCAAGGGGATGTAATAGTTGCCCAACTTAAAAAGAAAGAATCAAAATTGCCAGCATCCACAAACATTTAGAAAGACACCAAAAAAAATTCCCACGACCCTTCTATAGGATATCCATCTTTTATTGTCTTAGCCAAAAATAGACACCCTCCAATAGAAGATGTTGTCATAGTCATTAATGGAGGCATTAGAAATTGTCACTGATATCAATATGAGGGTGATTAGGAGCAGGTAGGGGTTATGCCAACCAAGGAATGGAATTAACAACATTGTAGCCACTAACCATTTATATCACTATTGTGAAGGAAGCAATTGCCATGAGTAACTGCCACTCAAAATAGCTAAGCCTCTAGTGAGGAAGGCTCAAGCCAAAGTTTGAAAACTTGGACTTGGTGCAAACTTGACAGCCCAAAATAGGACTCGGATTCAACAAAGAAGAAAACCGTAGTTTTACAAAAAAATAAAATAAATTTATGCAGTTAGAGAACATAAGAGCCTAATTTGATTATCAGTTTCTCATAATTCAAATATTACACATGTTATATGATCTTCAAACACTCAATATTTGAAATTTCATCATTCATACTCATAGTTTCAATTTTTCAAATGAAGAAAACAAACAAAAAACAAGTTTTAAACATTCATACTCATTGTTTCTAGGCGAGGCCAAGAGTCCTAAGTTGGGACTCGGGAGTCCAACTCTAGGACTCGCCTGAGTCACTCGCTAGGACTCTCCAGGACTTAACTCAGTGAGCCCTAGGACTTGTGAGTCCCAAGAGTCTTTTCCAAGACTCGCAGAGTCCTCAATCTATGGCTCAAACTCATGACCTAGGTTGATTTTGTCAAGTGAGTGGGTCCCAATGACAACAAAGACCTTTACTAACATGCCCTATGCCTACATTAGGTGATAATTGCTGCTCATATGAATAAACGGTGAGGCATATATTTCAATCTTCACATTAGGCTAAATAGAAACCATCACAATGTTGAGAGGCATGACCCATGAATATGCATTGGAGGAATGAAAGTATAACATGTAGCAAGGAGACCATACACAGATAGGAAAAGTTGAACACCAAATAGGACTCGCGACACACAAAATAAAAAAGAAAACCAAAATTGTTTGAACAATATTTTTGAGTGTAGGATTGTGAGAGCCCTAGATGCTCCTACAATTTGCAACACACAAAATAAAAAAGAAAACCAAAATTGTTTGAACAATGTTTTTGGGTGTGTAGGATTATGAGAGCCCTAGATGCACCTACATTACAGACGTTGGGTAAGTGAAAAAAACTTCCATGAGCTTGAGGCTCAAGAAGATTTTGCGAACCTTGGAATTGAGGTTCTATGCTTGTTTTAGATCCAAAGTGTCTCTTTGTTTGAATTCTTCCCCTCTCTTTGTTAGGTATTCGCCTTTTGTCTTCTTACCCCATTGGGAATGTGTCATTTCTCTCATCCCACTTTATTTCTTCATTCACTACCATACTTGATTGTCCCTTATAGTATAAACACACTTCTACCTTGCTAAATATTGATGAGGTTGTAAGCCGTCAATGTCTTTAGTTGTAGTTGGCCATAGCATAGTCGGCTGTAGTCGGCTAGTTGTTTATGTTTAATAAAACTATAGTTGTAGTATGAATAATTAATGTAATAAATGTCATGTGTACTCGTGTAACTAAGTCCCAATTAGTTGTTATGAAATGTCGTGACGGTTGGTTGCTTAACCACTGTCGAGTGTTATATGTACTGAGTTCTTGTAGTCGGGGAGATTATGATTGGTATTGTTGACATCCATATGATTGTACATGTTAATATTTACTGAAGATGAATAGAAGCTTTCCATGATTCAAGCATTGATGTTCTCAAATATGTTATACTTTTCTATGTTCTGTGCATAATCTAGTTTACTTCTGTAGTACGTTGGAATACACCTAGGGAAGTAAACAGAGGTATCTATTCCTTTGGTGTTTTTTGCTTCCTAGTTTTTTGTTGTGAGCTCAAGATCTTACATGGTCCCAACATTATCTTCTCCTTCTTTCATGACCTTTAGGATTCTTTTTCAAATTTTCTCTCACCTCTTGGGCTGGTCTTTGTATGTCTGTCAATTGCCTCCTTTAGTCTACGTCCTTTTGACAACTCCTTGAAAGAATGTTCATCACTTCTCTCCAACAAATTCTCCACCTTCTACAGAACTTCACTCATTTTAACCATTGTCCCATCTCCTTGGACTTTGTCTAAAAACACTTTTTCCAAGTTCAAACATATTGTGGGACTATTGTCTAGACTCTACCTCACCATTTTCTTTTAATAGGCTCAAAGTAGACTTTTTTCCATCCCTCATAATTGCGCAAGTATTCTTTCTTCCATCATATACATTGTCTTGATCAAGTTGCCCCATGGTCTCCCTAACGAGACATGACAGGCGTTCATAGGCATAACATCACATAGAATATCATTTTTATATGAACCAATCTGCAAACTCTCTAAACACTGTTTATTACTACCAATTGATGTTCCTTCTATAACCACAATACCTTGTACAGATTGGGATGCTCATTGTTATTTAAACCCAACTTCCCTGCCATTTCTCTAGAGACTAGGTTATCTGTACTACCACTATCAACAATCACTTCACAACACTTACCTCCAAATTTGCACAGTCTGGAAAAGACTCTTCCTTTGCAATGGCTTGTTCTCATCTATGGCTGGTTTCATCAGCACATTTTTCAACATAAGAACTTCTCCTTGCTTTGGTTCCTCTGTGTGTTTTGGTGATGCAACACTTCATCTGCTCGAGCCTTGTGGTTTATAGCCATGCCTCCTCTAGTGCGGTTTTGTTGTGCTTGTGGACATTCAAATGCACTATGACCAATTTCTCCACCCCTGTAACAAGTTCCAATGAACCCTCTACCTTTTTGTCTACTGCTGCTGCCCCGTCCTTGCGCTGGATACTCTCTTTCTCTTGTACCTTGATTTGAATCATTGTTTTGTGAAGTACATATTCCTTCTTCATATGTTTTCTTTCCTTTGCTACTACTCGCTTGTTCTCTTGCAATAGAGGACCTTCCTCTCGCCTTGAATTATTTTTGTTCTCTCCTTGGTAACTTCCCTTCTGCTCGTAAGGCAAATTGATATGCCTCCTCTATAGTATTAATTCTCAACATACTCATTTCATCTTGAATATTGAATCTCAACCCATTTACCTATCTTGCGACTTTCTCTCTGTCTATTTCATGGTGTCCTTACTTGATTACCACTTTATATAACTCTTCTGTATATTCCTTTCTGCTCTTTTTCTTCTGTTTCAAGTTCTGAAGCCTTTTCAATAACCCCAACTCATAATCTGTTGGAAGAAATTTTCTTTTTAATCGAGCAACCATTTGATTCCACTGGGTGATTCTCATTTCCTTGTTCATCATTCTTTCTCCCACAACTCTCATTTTTGTATGAACCAAAGAGTTGCATGTCTCTTAAGTTTGGACTATGCCATCTTTACCTAGTGAGGATCATTGTTGAAACAAGGTAGTTTCGGTCAGATATAAATGATGATTGAATTTATTCATCATCATCATTTATATCAAAATCGCTACATCCAAGCATAGTTTCGATCTGTATTTTTGAGGATATAAATTGTACATATAAGTCAGATCGAATTCCAGATTGATGACATTTAAATATAAATCTCCCTCGCTAAATCGATTAAGTTCAGTTGTCTTAAGTTAGACTAAGGTACACTAACTAAGACACGTACCATGAGTGGTCTCCCTAAAGATGTGTCTCTCTATCATGGGACGTGACTCTCCCTCTCTATATTTATGGGAGTTCCAATCCTCAAAGCAGATCATCGAAATTAATAAATGTTCTGCTCTTGAGGATCGAATATCTACAACAGAAATTCAGACTTAGTACTTCATATATTCATTCAGAATTAACTTGACATCAACTTCATTATTTCTAGTTCATTATTAAGTATATAATCTGATAGATTTGATCATCATTAACTATCATGAACATCTTCATATTTGAAATACTCTTCTAACTCACTGATCCAATCCACTAGAGCTTTTGGATTCAGGACCTTGGAGAAATTTGGGATTTCTTAGTCCCTCTGCTAATCATTGTAAGAGCTCTCAAGAAATGGTCTTCTCCATCATTCAGAGTCATTAATCTTCCCCTCCTCTTTCTCCCGTTCTAATTTCTTCATCATTTCCTAGAATTCTTCTATGATCAATAGCCAAAGCAGCTATCTCATGTTGGAGCTCAACACAGATGTTCGAATGTTTCCTCCATTCTATTTATGGTAGGAACTCTCCCTCTCAGGGACGTCTTACCAATGTTATGCCACTTCCACAACTTCTTAAAGATTAATTCTCCTTGTTTTCTACCCACACAGCTATGGAAAATAGAAATTAGTGCTTTAAATTCTCCCAAATATCCAATGAGGTCTCTCACCTCTCTCTGCAATTGCAGAGCTTCTCCTCACACCTGCAACAAACCTTTAGAGCCTTCAAGACACTTGTAAACCTGGCTTTGATACCTTTTAATGCAGTCTTCGATCGGGCATCTAGTGAAGGGTAATTAATCTAGGCAACCACATACATGCTTAGCCCATTCACAACAACAACAATCAATTATTGAAATAACAGCATCTGAAAACACATATATCATGACACCGACAATTTTTTTGAAAATCTTCTCAATTACTAGTTCATAGGCAGGTAACCTAGTAGCAAGGCATTGCCACCTTGTTAATAAAGAAAATGGCATCCTAATCTCTACTACGACCCTCTAGCCACCTTCTCTATCTTTGATTCACATAAATAGGTCTTATTTTATGAGGAAACTCCACTATCAAGGGGATATAATAGTCACCCAACTTAAAAAGAAAAGAATTGAAACTGCCAGCAGCTGTCAACACTTAAAAACATAGCAAAAAAGAAACCCCATAACCCTTCTGTGGGCTAGCCATCTTTTATCACCCTAGCCAGAAATTGACACCCTCAAATAGAAGATGTTGTTGTAGTCATTAATGGAGGCATTAGAAACTGTCATTGGTATCAATATGGGGGGTGATTGGGACCAGGTAGGAGTTATGCCAGCCAAGGAATGGAATAAATAACACTGCAACTGCCAGCCATTTACATCATTTATATCACTGATATCAAGGAAACGATTGTCATGAGTAATTGCTGCTCAAAATAGCTAAGCCGCTAGCCAAGAAGGCTCAGATCCACGACCTAGATTTTGTCTAGCAAGTGGGTCCCAGTGATAGCAGAGAGTCAGAGACTTGTACTAACATGCCCTATGCCTATAACAGGTGATAATTGCTGCCCATATGAATAGGCAATGAGGCATATATTTCAGTGTTCACATTAGGCCAAATTGAAACTGTCACAGCATTGAGAGGCATAACTTGTGAATAGGTGGTGGAAGGAATGAAAGTATAATGCCCAACAAGGGGATCACAAGGGATAGAAAAAAGTAAATGCCAAACAGGACCCAACACACAAAATGAGAAAGAAAACCAAAATTGTTCGAACAATATTTTGTGTAGGATTGCGAGAGCCTTGAATGCTCCTGTATCAACTGCCCAGTGTAACTCCTCAAAGCCATGCAACATCAACTCTCCATCTCCAACACACCTTAACACATAATAAATTGTGCCCTTCAAGTATTAGAGCTCATGGTTTGCTGTAGTTTATTTAGTGAATCTACCTTGGCTCAACCATGAACTAGCTTAATGTATTCACTGCAAAGCGAATATTAGGTTGAGTATTCATCAAATACATGAGGAAACTATCAATTGTCTATATACCGATGGATCCACCGAATCTGATTCTAAAATCTACAATCAATTCTAGATTCAAAACCATTGGAGTAGCCATGGGCTTACAATCCATCATTTGAAATCTCTTTAGAATCTCTATTGTGTCCTTCCTTGAATTCCTTGCCACTATTCAAGACCAGAAAATAGTGCATAAGGCTGATGCCCTTCGTATCAAACCTAGAGGCTAACTCCCGCTTGCACCATGCTACGAGCTTCTCACTACTACCTATTAGGATTAGGTCATCCCCATATAGGACCGATTAAAAAGTAGATTTATCATACGAATAATAGAAGTTAGGATTTATAGTAATTTTGGTGAAGCCTAACTTCAACAAGTGCTCATCAATCTGTGAGTACCAAGCATGCGGTGCTTGCTTCAACCCATATAGGGCCTTCTTTAGCCTACGTACATGGGTCTTTCACCCATGCATGTTAAACCCTCTAGGTTGATTGATATACACTTCTTTCTCTATCTTGCCATTTAGAGTAGCTGTCTTTACATCTTTTTGATATAAACACCAACCAAAATAAGATGCAAGAGACATAATTATCCTGATAGGATTGTATAGTGCAACTAGAGCAAAGGTCTTGTTGTTGTGAATTCCCTCACTACGAGAGACTTGTCATGAAATTATTTTGGCCTCATACTTTTCTATGTTCTTGTCTTGCCACATGCTTCACCTTGTACAACCACTTGGAATCACCCATCGACTTCCCTTCTGGTCTTAGCACAATCTACCAAACATCATTTTGCGTAATGGAGTGATACTTCTTTGCCATGACATTTCCCTACACCTGCTTTGAATATGCTTCCTCAAAACTAGAAGGCTTTGTATCAACTTCAGAATACATCATTGCAACATAGCTTGGAAACTTCTTAGGGAGATGCTTTACCCAAAAAGAAGTCTTTGGTGCTCCTACTTGTTCTTGTGCCTCTTGCATTGTTTGAGTATGCCATCTAGGCTTCTTGGTTGTACTAGAGGCTAATTAAGTATCTACGCCTGCATTGGAACTTGGCTGAATTTAATTTTCTATTGCTGTACTCTGCGAATCAGCACTTGGGACAGCAACCAATTCACCCTTCTCAACCTTAGAAGGAGGCTCTTGAGTCTTACAGGACCAAACATCCTCATCAAAATTCACATCTCAACTCACTACTATCTTATGCTATGATGAAACATAGAACTTGTAAGCTTTGGAGGACACATTATATCCCACAATTTAATTTTCTATTGCTGTACTCTGCGAATCAGCACTTGGGACAGCAACCAATTCACCCTTCTCAACCTCAGAAGGAAGCTCTTGAGTCTTAGAGGACCAAACATCCTCATCAAAATTCACATCTCAACTCACTACTATCTTATGCTATGATGAAACATAGAACTTGTAAGCTTTGGAGGACACATTGTATCCCACAAACACACTCTTGATGTTGGAGGGTTCAAGCCTTGCCTTATTTTGCTTTGGCACATGAATGTGAATAGGACTACCAAACACCTGAAAATGAAAAATATTAAGTTTCTCTTCAATGAAAGCTTCCTCGAAAGATTTGCCTTTCAACACCCTATGAGGACACTTGTTCATAATGTAAACAGCACAACTGTATGCCACTGCCCAAAGAAATATGGACGAATCTAGGTCATGGTTCATTGCCTTGATGTCTCTGTAATGGACATGGTCTTCCACTCTGCAACCCTATTATTGAGTTTTAATCTGTACTTACATAGCTTGCCCAGAGTTATTGAGTAAGCAGCTATTTTAATTATAAGAATCTGAATCATGTAGGGGAAAAATAAGCATGCCAAAATCCGTACCAATAGACACATTGTGTAAAATAGAAAGAACCTTTTGCAGCTTGATGTGATATAAACGTTGGTATGTGGCTACTGATCATGCAAATACTGTA
The DNA here is from genome assembly GCA_007115665.2 of Sequoiadendron giganteum. Taxonomy (NCBI): domain Eukaryota; kingdom Viridiplantae; phylum Streptophyta; class Pinopsida; order Cupressales; family Cupressaceae; genus Sequoiadendron; species Sequoiadendron giganteum. The sequence goes on along the minus strand of CM021105.1, from coordinate 484,755,874 downwards.
CACTCTTTATGTATCCACACGTCAAGGTTTTCCGGTTAACACGTCAAGGGGTCGGTAGTAAAACTTAATTCTAGAAGCTTCCAAAAAGCTTGTTATAAGCAGCTGAGATGTATGTTGCGGCATGATGTTTGCGAGATTTTAATCTGTTTTGCATTGGATAATAAAATCATTTGATGGCTGAGTTTCTGTGGATGTAGCCCATATTGGGTTAACCACATTAAATTCTGTGTTGATCTCTTTTGTGTTATTTCTAGGTTATTTATCTGCATATAATTGTTAATGTTTATTGCTCCAATCTGCCTGAACCCTAACAATAAATTGATGTTTCATTCTAATGACTTGAGTACTAACACTATGCAAAAGGCCATCATCACTTATGACTCATTACTGATATATTTCCTTGTTGATTTCTTGTCCATTCATCTCATTTAAAAAAGATGCATATCTATCTGAAAAAGAACCACAAATCTACAATAAGTAACTATCAAGGTCAATATATTTGAATAATAATCTGTATGAACCATATAATCTCACCAGCTTTTTTCTAATGAATATATATGGAACTGTCATTCTCTCAGCTACTTGCAAATACTTGTTTTTGATTACAGGTTGATGCATAGAATATCAGTTTTGTGCACTAGCAGTTTGATATTTTATGCACGTTCCCAACTTTATTTGTTCCTGTTTTACAATTTTACATGACTTTTTACTTGTTATTGTTTGCAGGAATTTTCAAGTCTATTTCTCAAAAGACAGTATTAGCATTTTATAACAAAATAACTCAATGACAGTACATAACAAACTATGTCGTTTGTAAGAACACAACAGTGTGAGGGAATCCAGATCTAATATTAATTTTTTGGAAAAACACAATTTTTTGCATGGCTTGATTAATACTGAAAAATTTAGTTCTTGTTATTTTTTTAAAGATTGAGATTTTTCCCAAAGCTTTAGAAAAGCTTCCAAACATCTTACATAGTTGATCTTTCATTTTTAGGAGTGTCATTTTATCAATTTCCTTATTTTTCCCCATTTTATGAATACTTTTTGGGAACCCATCTTGGTGACTTTCACAACTTCCATCATTTTAGGTGCCAGGACCATTATTCAAGTAGTTTCTAATGGTATCTTCCCATAGTCTCTTGCCTATTTTGTACATTAGTTTTTCAAAATTCCTTTCGCTCGCCTCTTGAATGTTATAGCCTATAGGGTCTTGTTTTTCTAGACTATGACAACAGATGTTCCCGAGCCCTATCTCACTACATATGTTTTCATGTGCATTATTTTAGAAGTAAATTCATGGTTAATATGAATGTCATAGGAAATTACTGGATGAATTGCTGTTTGTGAGAATGTAGAGTATTTTTTAACTTCATTTTGTATTCCTTCTGTATCATTAATTGTATCTATCTTAATGGTCCATACCCTATTCAATTGGAATCGATTTTGCTTTATTACATGCTGAGCATTCTTCAAAATGTAACGATCCAATATGAAGAGCAACATGCCAGACCTAGGGAATATCATCCTTAGGCTGGCCCTGATGTAAATTATTCTTACGTTTTTCCAACGAAAAAACTTGCTCTATAATATTGCTTTCATGTTGTTGAATTATTTTTGTGTACAGGAAGCATTGCTTTCTATGTCTTTGATTTGGCAAGCATTAATTTTTTGGCCTAATTCATTTTCAATTATTTTTGTGTACAGGCAGTTGCAATTAAGTTCGACTGAAACAAATGCTAACCATGTTGCATCCACATTAAAACCTAAGAAGAAAAAAATGAAGATAAAACAGAACAGCAATGGGATGGGGAGGTTAGTAAATTTGATGTTCTTTCCATTAGTTGTCCTTGTCTACTACTATGATACTGGATTCATGAAATACACAATTTTATCATATTTCATTTGATGCAACTAACCAAGAGGGCTTTAAGCATTAGTCACGTGGAACTTACATGAAGCTTCCTCTTTCTAAATTTAAGCACACTTTGTTTCTGATTTGGCAGGGTTCAAGTGGTAGTTTTGAAGGATTCATCTTCATTAGATCGCATTCAGAATGCCAAGCAATTTCTACAAGATAGACAATCACATGTACATAGGTCAGCATCTATGCTAAAACATTTTAAGGGATTTCCTTTTCTCTCTAGGAGAGATCGTGCACAATAGTTGTCAATAACTGGAAGTTGGAACCAAATAGGTGTTACCCAATTTTGAGCCTTTTATTGATGGGATGGTGGATTGAAGAGGGCCATTTAAAACTATGAATATTGTAACATAAGCTAAGTTTGGCATTTATGACGATGGTATGTTGGCCTGCGTTGAGTTTTATTCTCTGTGGGATACGCTATAATGAAAATAACTTTCATGCCTTATCTTATTAAGGCTTTGTTAAGTGAAGTCAAGTTACATGCAGAGAGGGATGCAATAGCATCCGCAAAGTAATAGGTATTGGGTTTTAAAAAGATAATCAGGAGAAATCAATTTAATCAAGTAGATGAGCTTTACCTGTTTAATTTTTTTTTCCGTTTCTTGTGAATTTGCCTGTCAAGTCATGCAACAATAACCTATCTGTTAACAAATTGCCATCTTGGCGTTGGATTGAACTCATGACTGCACACTGTTTTGCCTGAACATAAGACCTGTAAGGGGTTCCTGACCATACAACCATCTGATGTAAATCATAAACAGAGTGGAAGAGCAATTTAATTTTTCCCCATGTCTTCTTTGAACCTCTCGCAATCTGTTATTAATATTATCTTCAGTACTAGTGTGAAGAATTTGCTTTTGTTACAAGCAAACTATGTGCTGATTTTTGTTATTTCTTTCCAAGTGCTATATGTTTGGTAGAGTTGCCAAGTTTTGTAAAATCAAAAAGCATCCAAGAGTTATGGCTTTTTTTGGCAATACAATTCTAGGTGTGTTTTCATCTATATGGATTTCATTGAATGAATTTTGAGCATATATGCATTATGATCATTATTTCATTCCTCTATATTTTATATTGTTCTTTCTTTTCTCTGTTTCCATACTTAATGCTGTTCATCGATTTTTTGGGTTGGAATCGCAATTTTTTTAACCTCATTTGGATGGGGCTGTCTTTCTTTTCTCTGTTTCCATACTTAATGCTGTTCATCGATTTTTTGGGTTGGAATCACAATGTTTTTAACCTCATTTGAATGGGGCCATAACGGGGGTAATCCATTTCGGAAGCCAGCCTCAACTGAACTCAGCAGGAATTGAACTGTGGTGAGCTCTTTGTGAGTGCAGCTCTCTCACCAACTGTACTTCAATCCCTTGGGTTCAATTCATGCCATTGACTATTTGAAGACCTTGAAAGGGGTCTAATATGTTTAAATAGTTGTACATTAGTTGTTTTATTTGAATGGATTGTGTGCACAGCATATGCCCTATTAATTGCAGGACCTGTTAGTGTAAAGGGCTATAGCGTGATAAGGTATAATTTGTGAGCTCTAGATTCATATTTAATATCATTATATATCTAGTTCAAAAGTTGTCTATAGAAAACTATTGGCTTAATATGGGTCCTTTATTGGAGACATGATGCCTAGAAGTTCATCAAATGATGGTTCACAAGAAGTGAATTTTAGGAAGTTAAAACATGTCAAAAATCATGCATTTGACAGACAACGAAATTGGATCCTTTATAGATCAAGGTGAATTTGTAGATGCAAATGAAGAACTTTTTGCAAGCATAAACAATGATGGGTAGGACACAAAAGGTTTTTAGTAGCTTACACTCTTTAAACTAATTTTGACTTTCATTAGTGGGCACTTTTGAAAGCGAGTTGATATGAGTAGTGAAGAATGGAAGCTCATTATCATAATGGATGTAACAAACTTTTTGTTGAGCTCCACTTTACAAAAGTCTCATGTGAGAATGAAAACCTTGAGAAAATGGAAGGTAGTTTAGTTATCGATGATCACTTTCGTGAGAATTGCACACATATTGAGCACTTTAGTGTAATCTTTACTAGTCGGCTCCTTAAATCTTTTTATAATGCTTTTTATTTGCTAAGGCATGAAAATTTTATAGTGGCAATTACAATATTTAAATAGACTCATTTTAAGTTCATTTACTTGTCTTTGGATGGGTGAAAAGTGCATACCTTGGACTTTTACCTTTTGTGTTATAGTACTTTGCATGGGTGTTCTATGTGCTTTTGTCTAGCATGATGGTTTGATTATTAGAAATGGATTAAACCTTTGCTTAGGAAATTCTTATATTCTAAATTATTAGTTTCTTCATTATGTTCAAAGTTACAGGTGCTGTTTTGGCCTAGGTCAGTTCTATAGCTATGGGATTGACTTGCTTTATCAAGATTCAGATTTAAGCTTGGGATGAAGCCAATCCTCTTCCAACTAGTTGTTGTTCATTGTTTCTCATGTCAAAGCTTTCAAAGTGTGTGCCTCGGACAAGTATAAAAGGACACCATTCTTAGGTGTTTTGAATCATTATTCAATCTCTAATCCATGTACATTAGGACAACTCCACGATGTCAATGTCACAAGAGACTAGCCCAAAGTCACTATTCAACTTTCCGCATCAATCACATCAGCCCTTGCATTAACACATGCTACCTTAGCTCTTGCATTAGGTCATTCCAGCATCCATTACAATGCACACCATTGCATTGAAGTTCAAAAGTCTTAGCATTGTCATAGCCACATTATTTGCATCTCTGTTTTTTTTTATCTTATAACTTTATCAAAATCATTAAACCACCCAACAATGCTTGATTGAGGTGAGAGGTGGGGAGTTAGATTCCTCCCATGCCACACGTAGCAAGTTCTAGTGGTGTTCCTCAACAAGTCTTTCATTGCAAGGTATAGGTGCAAGTAAAACTTATTTTACAAGTATAAGATGTTTGAAGGCTTCAAGGCCATTTCTAGAAAAAAAGATTAAATCCATATAAAAAAAATGAATCCATAGATTTAGGGATTAAATGTGTACTTTAGGATTTAACTAGGTATTTGCACGGTTTTAGAACTTGCTTCAAATCCTGTCTTAGAAGTTAGGTAGCAGTCATTTGTCATCATCTTTTTAGTTTCCTTTTCATTTGATTCAAGGTACACATTTAATTTTATTTTTAGATCCAAATAGGTACCCATTTCTATTCCAACTCGTTCATGCAGGATGCATTATTTATTAATTGCTTATTTGCATTTATTTATCCTAGTTTAATATATGCAAAGATGTTTTATGCCCCTATATTTCGGTGAAATTGACATTCAAACTCCTATAAGGTGTAATCTTTTTATCTCTTTAATATTTAGATCTATTATTTTTGATTGATTGTTTTCATTATTTTGGGTTTAATTAGGATTTGGATCTATACTTATAATTATGCTTCATTGATTTATATTGATTAGGGTTTGAATTTTTTTTTTTGCTACCTTGTCCATCCTCTCCTCCACTCTTTCTTGATTGGACTTAATTCTTAATCTTTCATATGGATTCTTATGCTATTTATTTTGGGACCCATTAGTTGTTTTCACACTTTGTTGATTCTTATCCTTTTATCCTTGATGGTATTCCCTCCTATTACTTCATGGATGATCTTGCCCATTCCATGCATAATCTCATGATTGCTTGTCTAATCTTTCATCCTTGTGGATCTTATGCATGCTTTCCCATCTATGTTAAGAGGATTTTACTTCATTTTCCTACTTGATTCATTGTGATTATACACCTTGCGAGACATCTGATACTAATTCAACCCTAACCTTTGGCAATACACCTAGGGATCTTGCTTCATGTGATGATGTTATACTTGGTGAGCATATTCTCTATATATCTTTTGATAGCTTTCTTTGTTAATATTTAGATTCTCCTAAATGGGCCTCTCTTGCTATATCTTGCTTTGAGAAGCATGGTGATGTATATATATATGTTTTGCCTTCACATGAGGTTGCTTTTCCTTATATATCTTTTGGCTCACGATCCATTGACGATGTGTTTAATGAGTAGCATAGGGCTAGTTCTTTATCTTCTCACGATGAGGTTGATGATTCTATGTTGTATGATGATTTGATTTATAATGGGCACCTTCTAGAACACTAATGATAGTGATTTAATGGAAATGAAAATACAAAGTTACATGTTAGCTTATTTTTATCATCTTATGCTCATGTATGTAATGATGATGTTTTGATGTGTGCAATTGGTGACAATTGGCTGATTAAGAAAAACAATCATTTGGTTCATGTCACAATTATTATACATCATTCCATTTTCTCATGTACTTTATAGATTACTTTATTGTGAGATCTAAAACACGTGTTTTTAGGCTTCTTATTCTAAACATTCTAGCAGCCCTTCGTCAGGGTATTCCACAAATTTTTCTATGCATCATGATGATATTCCACTTGTGGATGTCCATGAGGACTCTTCTTTGGATCCTTTTACGTTTTCATATGATATACCTTGGAGCAATTGTGGCATACATTCTTATACATCTCGTATTGACCAACCACATGACATAGACATGCATAAAAAACAATGTAATACCTAAACTTTCACATCAGAACATTAGTAGACAATGTGGATGCATTTTTTGTTGCTGCATTCCAATTGCTTCAAACACTTCACAAGCTCATGCTCGCATACTTGATGGTGTCAAAACTGATCAACATTGTGACCCAAGCACATGACGACACCCTGAAGTGCATGACAACACAAGGTCAATGCACACCCACACAAAATAACACTTGCAAAAGATGCGCACAAGCATTATGGAGTGACATTACATAATGAGGAATGGAGGAAAAAGAACCTCCACACGATTGACGATAGAGTGCCCACTCACACCATCAACACAATAGAACATGAAGATGGAAGGAACTAAAATCCATACTAAAGTTCAATCTTTTCACATCCAAGCTGCAACAAAATCCAAGGAATGGATTCATGACATCAAAACCTCCCCTCGAATATGCCATGAGTGGTTAGTTTCAAGGGAGATGTGACGACTCACCTTAATCTTGTTAGAGACTGACTAAGCATACTCGGGGACACAAGCACAACACAAAAGGAGTCAACTCTAACCAAAGACATAAATTCAAAACTAAATAGAAAAGAAAGAAGGGCGTGAGATCCAGGACAAGTGAAGGGATAGGCTATGCAAACCTAAAGCTATCTATACTAAACATGCACAACTCCATCATTTTATGAGCTGTTATGAGATGATCAAAGCTATTCATTTCCAATAAGCTTAGACTAGAAAATGTCATACACAAAACTCACAAGATGCCAATATTCATTTTTTTCATGCTCATTATTTGCATGAATTAACAATAACACAATTTCCAATTTTTTTTGGAAAAGAAACACAATTGAATACAAATTTTAATGAAATTCACTACAGATTTGATGCATCAAGTTTACGATGCCATCATATATATGATGCAGAAGTGTGGAAAGGAGAGGACACCAAACAAAAGAAGAAAATCCTATCATAACTCTTAACACAAAGGGTAATCTATCATAACTCTTAACACAAAAGGGTAATCTATTGGATCTAAAGGAAACTACATAATGACACCAAAAGAAAACTATAGGAAAAGTTTTGAACAACCTGGACAATGAAATGTAAATCTAGTGTTCTAGTATCTAGCTATAACCAAGGAAAATAATTTGTGTTCTTAAACATCCGTTAAACATTGACTATTAAGCTATGAAAAAAATAAATAAATACTATTTGCAAAGTCCTACTTTACCCAAACCAATCATAATAATCTTCTAATAACTATGCTAAAATAATGTATATGTTATAACTCCTACTATAGTTATTGACGAACTTGGTTAATTAAAAATTAAGAATTAATTGACTACAATACTAAATAATTTTACCACACAATTAAACCAACTCAATATGATTAAGATAATTGAAAATTGAAAATGATTAATGAGTCCAAATTTTAATTTAATCCATTGGCAAATCTTCAAAATCTAACTTCTCCATTACATCTTTCAAACTAGGAATACTTGGCTACAAACTAAATCATTTATCTAAAATTACTTCATCTCAAGTAATAAACAAAATTCCACCATCTTCAATAATAATTTAATAACAAATAATTCTTCAAGATATTTAATTTTTGATTTCTAATGAGTCTAACTCTAATTTACAAAATTATAAAAAACTTGGTTTCCAAAATAAGATAAAAAATATAAATTTAATCTAATTTTTTCTATTTTCAAATTTTGTTTTACTAATGCAAATGAAATATTTCTAAACAAAAATTGTAAACTATACTAACTTAAAACTAATTTGTAATCATTTCCTTTTCTTTAAAAATTGAAATAATACCTATCTCTTCTACAAATGAAAATGGTAGGAATGAGAATTTAACAATGTCGAAGGTAATTGTTGTTGATTCAATTGTTTTCTTCATAATGATTTTTAGATTTCATAGTATTTTTACAATTTACTTATTACATTTGCAAGTTCAAATTGCTTATATTCCTCATCAACAATCAAATTTTGCTGCAAGATATTTTCATTCACATCTCCAAAGCCTCTTGTCTGAAACTACTCCTCTTAAGGCTTTGCATTGAGGACTCTCCAAAGTCTCTTGTCTGAAACTACTCCTCTTAAGGCTTTGCCTCTCTTTCGCTCCAAAACTTATTGTTGTTTCCATCTTCCAACACCATTGCAGATTGAAAACCAAGGGGTGGGGGTGTTGATTTAAACACCCTCAACCATCATTCTCGACCATCTGTAGTTACCTCGCTGACACCCCACCGCATTTATTGCTCACAGCCGATGGAGTCCCCAAATCGTCCTCCTTACCATCTTCCACATGGGTTAACCTGTTGTCATTAACACCTCGCTACCATATTCTCATTATTACAATCAATCGCCATTTTGGATAGTTTATTTGCTTAAGTATTGCCTTCCCGATATATATGCACCACCCTAAAGTCTTTAAACTTCTCTAATTCTTTCAAAATTCGATTCAACCATTTGTCTAATTTCCAATTTGGAGTTGCACTTCTACGGATTGCATTTATCGTGATTAGCGAGTCACCCTTCAAAAATATCTTCATGAAACCCAAATGATTGCATAAGTTAGTCCCATGCCATACAACTTGCATTGTTGCCTCGTTGTTGGTGTCGATTCCCAATCGTATAGACTTCTCGGCCATGATTTTTCCTTCATGTTCTCTGATATAATACATTCTGCCCCCACCGGCCAAGGGTTACCCTCGTTGTGCCATCAAAATTCACTTTTACCCACCCCTCATCCAGTGGATGCCATTTTACATCTCTTCGTAGATTTGCAGTCGGATCAACCTGACAAGCCCCATAAATGAGGGAACATTTACACAAATTTAACAGTATTACAATTTCATCTATTTTATCCAAAAGAAAAGTTTGTATACATGTAATTTTCAGAAACAATATTAATTTTCCCTGTTTGTTTACAACACATAAAACAATTTCACCCATAGATAATAAAAAACTAAATAATGTTTGTTTTCTTGAAAGAAAACAAGTACTCATTTTCTTCTTTCCATTTGCACATAGTGAAAATATAATAGACATTCAACATTTCATATTTTCCTTTGATTTAAATAATATAATGTAATACAAACGTATTCAATTTTTATATTTAAAAATCTTAATTTACAATACATCCATGGAACTCTCAATACTTCACAATTTCCACAAAGACCTTCATCAAGATTTTTTTTGTGAACAAAATATTTGGTAAATTTCAAATTTGTCTTCAAACTTTCACATAATCCTAAAAATAAATAAGGAAAAACCACTTTGGCCAATGGGCTCTCCACCCAACTGTAGGGTTGTTTTCAACCCACCCCAAGCAAGAAGTCACATAAACAACCAAGTTCACATGCATAACATATTACAAACCACATTAAATTTTTAATTTCTCTACAACAAAACAACACATTTATAGATTTTGATCACATCACACTATTCCCATAAAACCCTTACAACAAAAATGATGCCCTCTTGGAATCCTTAATAGAGGGAGTGGGGACTCAACCAAAAAGAGGGGAAAAGATATATCACATGTATTTCACATTTGATATTCATACATTTTCATTTTCATTCACATTTGAACACAACCCTCCATTCACCAAAACCCCTTATTCCTTCAATATAATCGCATAATGGGTACTCTTATCCATGAATAAAAAATGAAGCTACTCATACCCCAAAATATAAACCCCCATATGGGAGCCACACCCACTCAAACCCCAACACAAGGAGGACCAAACTCTCTCAAGAGAAGGTCTACTCCATACACCAAAACAATTACAACACAACAATCCTTCAACAATTTTACACACACTCAAAACCCATCGTTACGTAATAAAAGATTCACACATTTTCATTTCTCAAGAATACACACAAATTGCAAAAACACTGTAACATCCATATGGACATTATCACAAAAACTAACAAGAGGGAATAGACCCTACCTTGAAATGCTTTACAGAAAAAAGGTTGAAATTGATGAAGAATACTCTAGTTTCTCCTTTAAATCATTTCTTATTCTTCCCTTTCTAAAATTCCTCTCCAAAATCTAAAATCTTCAAAGAAACTCCCAAAAGCAATAAAATTGCAAAAGCTTCCTCTTTTCCCAAAAGAAAGAAAGATAAAAAGATTGAGAATCTTCCTCACATAACCACCCCAACCAACTCTCATTTTCGTCACTTTTGAAAGAGGGTAAATTAAAGGTTCTTAAAAACATAATAAATAGTGTTTTAAAGGTCTAACTAACCCCCCAACCCTATACCTAGCACCTAGGGTCAATTTTATCTTATGAAAGCTTAATTTCATACTCATAAAACCTTATAAACTCCTAAAAGAAAATATCATAAAATTTATAAAAACTAAAGAAATAACATTTGCTCACATTTAAACAATATCACAAAACACATTAAACCACACACACATAATCACAAATTTCACAACACTTAAATACAAGATCATAATTCTTCCATATGAATTAAGATCGGTAATCATGGAGATCATACAAGATTGGCTATGTGACCCTCAACATCCATTGGCCATTTACTTGCTCACTCAACTAGAAGTGTCAGTATTCTATAAGAGATAATGATAGTTGAAGCATTTATATTTATTCCTAACACATATCAACCTTTGACTTTTCAATACAATTATCATTTTTAATAATTAATTAGAGGATTGCATAAAAATTATAATCATTTTATAATCCGTCACAAATAAACCATTACCTCATTAAATCATACCTCAATAGACAGATACTTGCATATTCACATAAGGTAAATCATCTAATAAATATAAGATTACTGTAACTGGTATTAATTAAATCCCATCACCTAATCAACATCCAATGACAACTAAGACAATAAATATAAGCGTAAGAACATAAATCATGTCTAGGGAAACAATACTTTCATCCATAATACTCCTGATATAATATCCAATATAAAAAAAGCATGAACTCATTGTGCAAGTCATAGTATCATCAAACATCATCACTAATAACAAAATATCCATTAGTTCAGAACTCAACTACTATTCTATCCTAATTTCATCATTCATACATATAAGATCAACATTTTGGCAAATATTTCTATGCTATCTATTCTTTTTGAGGTTAGTTATGAACATGTGAAAGAGGGGTGACCTTACATTTTTCATCAAAAGATGCTAATATTCATGTGTAAGAATTTATCTACTTAAGATGCAGCAATGGAACACACAATCACATACAATTTATAAACTTAGGAGATGCAAACCATACCATAATACCATTGAATTCTACATATATATAAACATCCAACATGATGCATAACATACTTAATCCATCATTTTCATCACAATATCAATTTTATTGGCTATTTACAAACATAATATTTCATTCCAAATTGATATTTAATTTTAACTTAAATTACAATCTTTACATAGTGACAAAGGGCATATCACATCTCAAACATGGATGGATCATATTTCATTACAAAGATGAGTTGCATATACAATTACTGTATATGTATATGCTGAAAAATTGAAAGCTGAATAATTTGAATTATAAATTCAAATCAACCTCTCAACATAACATCAATGAAGCATCTCTAAATGAAAACACATGTAAAATGCAACTAACTATGCAAACTAAAACAACATGATCATTCAAAAGAAATCGAACTCCATTGTCATCCTATCATCAAGATCTTGTTTTCAAGCATTTTGGTGCTCTCAGATTTTGCACAAGCACAAATGCTACAAGAGGCTATGATGAATGGATTCAAATGATTTCAAAGTCCCTTTTTTGGTGAGAAGAGGGGGTTTATATAGATGAATGCATAATGTAAAAAATAAGAAATGAGAAATGAGTGGAGTTATTTATGCCATGATTTGTGTTTGGAAGCTCAAAATGTGCAATTTTGAGCTAATTCTATGAAAATGATTTATGAGTTTAATGTGCAATTTTGAGCTAATTTCATGGAAATTGATTTGTGAATTTTAAATTATACGATAAAATATATGAATGCATTTTAATGATTAATGCAAATGAATAATCATGCAAATGGATGAATTAATGGATGTATAAAAGATATGAATATGAATATGATGATGAATGGAAATATTGAATGTACAAATATAATGATTATGTATGTGTAATGGATGTATTTAAGTGATTATAGATTAATGATTAATGAAATGGTTAAATGATTTATGAATATGTTGATGATTAATGAAACGATAAATATTTATGAAATGGGATAATGAAATATGCAAATGGATAAATAATGGATAAATGACTAAATGATTATGTAAATGGATTATGGTTATGAATAAATGCTTATAAATACATATAATATTTTAATGGTTTTATGGAGATATGATTATGCAGATGATCAATTAAAATATGCAATGGATAAAAATGATTAAGAGGACATTTTTATGCATCTACAATTACCACTTTTCTATGCTTCAACAAAGTTAACCAATAACATTTACAACTTTCCCAAATATGGTAAGACATTATAACAAGAAGCCACCATGAGCTACAACCATGAAAATCCACCATTATTCTAATGAGCAATCCTATTGGTGATCAACACCACCCAACCATGTGGGACCCTTATGCCCACCCTTCTAAGAGATGACCTCAATGGTTATACACAAACATGACATATAGGATTGTTCACGTACAAAAGCTCTCCACCTAAGGTTTTCTCATAAACATGTTGAACTACATGAGTCCAAATAAAAAAGAAGATAAGACAAGTTTAGGACAAGGAGTGGTGTTTCCTTGGTTCTCCAAAACCAAACTAGGATTAATTAGACCTATGGTTTCAAATAGTAAATGCTAAAATGGTTGCACTTGTCCAATGCAATAGTCCTACTTTAGATGTCCAGTCAGTCACTGCATTCTTAAGTTTAACTCATATGATTTAATTATTTGTTATACCATACAACCTTTTTTAGGCATTATGTAATATATAACTTAATCAAATGTTCACCATTGTTATATAGTACAACCTGTAGATGCATAAATGCAATTGACCAATTAAAGCTAAATTGAATCAAATTAATAAAGCTAATGATCAATTAAACCTATAAATCTCAATAAAATTGTTTACAAAGCAAATTAACTTTCAAAACATGAAATATTGAAACAAATATAAAATGAAAGTTAATTAAGCAAATACAAACCTTAATCCCATTGTGGGATTTTATCCTTCATGGATGCAGAGTGCTGCAATCTAGACAAAATCTATGATATGCAAACCAATTAATAACAATTAATGAAAAATGAATTTAAATGACTCACAAAGTGCACTCAAATTGATCAAATTGTAGATTCAATTCAAGAGAGTAAGTTTACTCAAAGCTTGTGGATGATTATTATGGAAAAATTCACACTATTTGTAGATCTTTGAAATGAGAATCAATGGTGAAGATCAAAAAGGCTAATCAAGGGATGAAATCGAATAAGAGGAATGAGCATGGATCAAGGATGAATCCAACAATTGACAATCCACGAGACATGGATCAAAGATCAAACCAAGGGCTTAGGATCCACGAGACTCAACAAATTCCCTAATTTTTAAGAAATATGTTGGAGGAATGTTGGAGATATTTCTATTTGGGGGGAAATATTTGAATTTGAAAATGGAGTATTCCCTTGAAATATGCATTGTGCAAGTGGGAAAAGTTGGAGGATTTGAAAGAAATTAACCAATTAAAAAATTAATTAAATTAATCTAATTGTGCAAGTGAATGAGAGAAAGGGATTTAATTAAATAATCATGAATTATTTAATTAAAGTGCGAAGGGTGACAATTAATCAAATAGTTTGAATTATTTAATCAAGTGAGAATGAAGTTAGTATGAAGAATAATGAATTAACTAAATAAATTTGATTTATTTAATTAATAGAGGAAAAATGTGAATTTAACTGAATAATTGACATTATTTAATTAAATGGATGAATTAGGTGGAATAGACTAGAAATGGTGTTATTCGATGAAATCAAGTATGCGATACTATCAGGACAATTTTAACTTTCTACATAGCCTATTTAAGTTATTATGTAACACAACTTAATATTGTATTTCTTATTATTATATACAACACAATTTATTCTAGACACTATGTACTGTTTAGCCAAAACCATCCACACTTAGCCCTAAATTCCTAATAATTCTTGTCATACATTCTAAGGCCACTAACTTATGCAATTAACTTGTAGAAGGAAGAAAGTTATATTTTAACACAACACACATTCCAAGACAAGAACATATTAGTTTTGTGGAAAAACTCTATACTCCATAAAATAATATCAAATTATAAATTTCTAAATTCCAAAAATAAAAAGTTTAATATTTTACAACAATTCTAAAATATCTATGCCCACCATTACAAAACCTTCAATTTTCTTAACTTTTGATTTACGCCCAAGCTTAAAAACCTAAATGTACTCTCGTGACCCAACTTTACCCAATAACACACTTATACAATCATATAGAATTTTATAGTAAATTTACAAAGGTTTGGGTAGAAAATTGACATTCCAAATTCTTTAAACTATGAAAATAATGAACTTTTAAAACTACCTACAATATCTAAAAAATATATTAGAACATTCATTTACCTATAACTATAATTTCTAGGCTAAGAACTTATTAAAAAAGCTTGAAATAGATTTGAGGCATGTTCCAATACAATTTTTCTCTCTTACAAAATTTGCACAATAAATCTACAATAAAGGAATGAGAAATACCTTGTTATGAATCTGATACAAACACAAGAAGATCCTAAGGTTACCTTAGATCCCCCCTCTTTAGAAAATCATCAACAAGAGATCAAATCCGTTGAGGTTATGAATTCACAAGTGGCTAGTAGTCTCCTTTAATTATTGGAGCTCCACAAAATCCTTGTGGACCTCCTAAGAGTCCTCTAATTATTGGACCTCCTAAAAGTCCTCTAATTATAGGACCTCCTAAACCTCCAGGTGCTATCTTCAACTTTGCAAGACAACTCACTAGTAATAATGTGTCCCTTCAACCAAGTTACCACATAGTTGCTCAAACATATAATACTAGGAACAATAAGCAACCAAATAAAAGTCCAACTCCCATCCCATTGTATGTTCCACTCACAACTAACATTTTGCAGCATAGTGGTAAAGGATTTGATCTTGTTTAGCAACTTTGTAACACTCCTACTAAGATATCCTTGTGGGATTTAATTCAAACATCACCCGCTTACCATGAAATGCTTCAAAAGGCTTTGAAAAACATTTTCATCCCTCCTAGTGTGCAACCAAATGATGTGGCAACTTTGATTGAGAATATGAATCAACCCAATTTGAATGTCTTCCATTAAATTAGTTACCCTCTTTGGAAACACAAAAAAAAAAATGATGCTTTGATGATATTAGTTGTTACTAACAAGGTTGGGATCAGGCGTACCCTTGTTGACAATGGTTTAGGGCTTAAGGATAAAAGTGGAGTGGAGAAGACTAAAATCCAACCAAACGATTTGTCTATTTGTGGTTTTGACAATGTGGGAAAAAAACCGCTTGGTGTGATAACATTATCCGTCAAAATCGGATATGTCATGCCTTAGGATATTTCATATAATCTTCTCTTGGATAGACCATGGATTCATGAAATGAATGCAATACCTTCAATGCTACACTGTATGCTGAAATACACTTACAACAATAAGGTTTACACAATTAAATTTGATCCTAAATTTGAATAGTGTTTACAAATTGGAACATGAATGACGAATCCTCTTAGCACATTGAAACCAACTACAAAAGTGGAACCTTTACAAGTTGAGGATAAATATAAGTGTCTTTCAAATGTGATAAAGTTGTTGGATGATGATTGGGGATCATTAGATTTCACACTTACATCAATGGGAGAATACAAGATTACAAAGAAATCAAAAAAAGAGAAAGAAGTTGTGGTAGTATCAACACAATTTGAAATTGAAACATCCAAGACACGAGAGTTCATAACTTCTAGTAGTGAAGTGAACATAGATTACACATCTACCTATGATGAAAGTGATTATGAAAAACCACCTTCCTCGAAAGAAATGAATTTTTTTTATGGAAGAGGTTATCAATTGTTGAAACAATTTGGCTATAATGGAAAAGGATGTGGAGTGAAGAAAAAGGTATCTGTGTCCCCATAGATCTTAGCACACAAGAAACAACAAGAGGTCTTGGTTATTGTCCTTTGAAAGAAATGAAAGCATCAAAGAAACCTTCGCTTAATATTAATTCCATCACATAAGATTCTTCTAAGATAAATTTGACCTTGGTGCATCTTGAAATGATAGATACTACATGTGAAAATAATGGTCATGATGTTGCTTCATCTTCAAATACATGTTTTAGTGATGATTTAGGTTCATTAGATTTTACACCTCCTTTATGGGAGAGTACAAAATCTCACAATCTAAAGCTAAGGAGTCTTGTGTATATATGACATCTTATGATAAGAAAGCAAGCTTTTCTTCACAAGAGAAAGAAATGTCCCCTACTTTGGATCAAAAGAATGGCTTGTTGAGGCTTCTCAAAGCCTGCTTGATTACTCTTCCTCCAAGAACACGAAAGAAATTCTATAACAAAAAATCATTTTGTGCATATCATTGAGTGCATGGTCATTCTACCAATGAATGTAAGGCCTTGAGTAATAAAATACATCTTAAGGATTGTGGTGCTCTTCCTTGTGTTGATGCACCTAATTCCTCTAATTGATGATGGTCTTCATCCTATCATGTTTCTCATCACTATATGGCATTTGTAGCTTTCTCATTCTCTTTCATGGTGGTACAATATTAAGTGTAACCATATTTGTCATGGAAACAACATGATGGCCATTGGCGTGGTTGTCCTCATCCCTATGCTTGGGGCGAAAGGATAACCTATTTTGGAGAGGTGTGCATTCTTTTCAAATATCCCTTTTTCCCATTTTTCTCCTTAAAATACCAACATAGCAAGTATGTTGACATTTTAAAGGGGGCATATAGTTCCCTGCTCATTGTTTGTATAGGAAATGGTCCCTTCTTAGTCATGACAACATACATCTCCTAGGAATTGTGACCTTTTCAACCAAAGTGTGGCCTTCTTAATCCATGTGACATTCCTCCTTTATGGTGATATTGGATGTGATGTCCCATAAGAGTGTGACCTTTCTTGGCATATGGCATTCCCCCTAGTGTTGGTACTATGGTTGGTATGCCCTAAGGTATGATTTTTAATTCCTCAACTAGTCCTCTCTTGGTGGTGATGTCATGTGATGTTCAGGTGTGACATTCATTTATTAAGAATATTCCCTTTGATTGTTACCTTTTGTGGTGATGTTGTTACAATATCCTTTGTCATTTAATCCTTATCATATCTGTTGCCCATGATGTTAAACCTTGGTATTTTTTCTCCATGACATAGCATCTTGTGGTACCTTATCAAGATTATCAAGGAAGTATAACTCTTGGTATGGTTGTTGTGGGAACACCATGTAGACCTAGTGTGTGTCTCTCATTTTATCTTATCTTGGGGGCTCACCTAGTGAATATTGGACTTCACTAGCTCGTGTATCTTCCAGTTTGTGATTTACTTAGCAAGTATCGAACTTTGTTATGGTATGAATCGTGAACACCTTTTAACATGGCCACCTATCATAATACACCTTGCTTGATAGTGGATCCATGTCTTTCATAAGTGCTTTTACATCCTTGTGAGAGCATAATTTCAAATAGCACATTCAATGTATGACGTTTGGTATTTAAGACAATTTAAGACCGAGGTCTCTTTGCCTTATCGAATCGAATCCTTTTAGTACTAACTTTGTGTTTTTTCCTTTTTGTGTGACTTTTTCATGTTTACATCATTTTTTTATTTTATTTTATTGTCATATTTATGTTCCATTGTGCCATGTGTTTTCATTGTGTGTTCTTCGTGTCATCTGGCATGTATGTTTGTGTATGTTGTCTTGCTGCATATCAAATATGTGTGTTCCTTTGTTCTTATGTTGGTTTGCCATGGGATCTTAGATCCTGGGGGCTTGTGCACCCCCCCTTGATCCTTAACCATCCCATTTCTTCATTATTTGTACGTTCGAACCCCTCTTGACGCATACTTCTCTACTTTAGTGTGAGTTTGAGTGTAAGTTCATACTCTCACTAAAGTGGGGGCTAAATGTAGTGTAGAAAATTGTCACCCTTAACAATTTCACACTATGTTTTGCTCCCCCCCCCCCCCTAAATCAATGAGCCTAATTGAGTTCCTAATTCCTTAAATTATGCATTCCAAAGCCTATTTTTATCATTTTTTGATAAAATTGTAAGCAAACAAATGTTATGATCCTAGCACTTAATTTCCTAGCAGATAGGGCTAGGACCCATACGCCCATGGGCGTATTTGTCGGGGACCGATTTTTTATATGTTGTTGGCAGTATTTTAAATTCAAATTTCAAATTTCAATTGTCAACTTTTGGAATCTATTTTTTGAGAAATTAGAATAATTGGATATAAATGTACCTAGTTATTTTATCATTTGAAATATAACACACACCTTCTAACATTCAAGAGAAAAACTAATTTCAAGAGCAATTCAAGAGTAGCATTATCAGATTTTTTTACAATAATTCAAGATCTAAAATCATGTCAAATTCTATGCGTGTACATGTTATTGTTTTGTGAAGGCTAACATTTTTGTAGGTATCCAAGCATCCAAGCATTCAAGAAAATATATCAAGAAAGATCCAAATCCTTGAGCTGATGTGCATGACTTCAGTCCTTCAAGGAAGCTATTGAAGGGTGGTGACTTGCAACATTATGTTCATTCATCATTTCCTTTCTTTCAATTATCGTTTATTCATTAATATTTTTCATTGTGGAAGTGGAAACACTTATACGGGGTTTGACTGAGGGAAGCCCCTAAAATGGCCCAATATTTTCTCTCTTTAAATGTATAGGTTACAGGTTGAAGAGGATTGAAGGAATCTTGAAGAAAAATTATCCATTGTTGTATTCAAATCCCTAAAAGTTTTCAAACAATGAAAATTGAGTTATAAAATTATTTGACAGTATTTTGACAACTTTGCAAGTGGAAACAAAAGTTTCAGATTTGCTACTAAAGTACCTAAAAAAAGCTTTTTTGGGTTGGTATATATCACTCCAGGAACTTCCCATATCCACCTACAAATTATTGTTTTAGTTTGTCAGTTTTTGAAATATTGCAATTTACATATTAGGGAACATAGTCTAATTAGGTTAATCAGTCCAAATCATTTCCAATCCATTGTGATCCTCAATCAGATGTAGATCCAAGTTTGATTGGTTCACCTTCATGGTTGATAGTCAAGTGATTCACCTGGTTGATCTAAATCTTAATGTAACTTGGAAAAAGGTCAACATTGCATCCTAGGTTCTTTGCATTTAGGACCTAGGATCCTTTTTTCTATGTTTCGGGTATATGCTCATGTCCCTAAGAAGAAGAAACCAAAGTTAAAGAAAAAGGAATTTATTTTTATTTTCATTGGCTATGGTTTTGGTGTGAAAGAGAACAAGCTTTGTGACCTAGTGGCCAAGAGAGTTTGATAGAACCTAATTGTTATGTTAAGAGAGATTAAGCCTTATCCTATATTTTTGTGGGAAAAAGAGGGTGAGAAGAAACACATGTTTCAACTACCCTTAAAGATCAAGAAATTTGAATCAGAAGCTCATGAAGGAATTGAAAAGGAGGAGAGTTTAAATAACTTAGATAACTCTAACAAGGAGTTAGAACCTCCATATTAAATATTGAGGAGGTCCATTTGGTAGAGACAACCAAGCATTTGTACAAATCTTGATTGGAAATGTATTTTTTATTTTATTACTAATACTAATTTGATCCTAGAATTATGAAGGAGGTGACAGATATGGGTGATTCTAAGCCTTAGAGAAAAAATATAGATGAGGAAAAGGCTATATTGAAGAAGAATGGCATACATGACTTGGTACTATTGTCATAAGGAAGAAATCCCATTGTAAGTAAGTGGGTGTTCAAGAAGAGATTGGTTTAGATGGCAGTGTTCAAAAGTATAAGGCAAGATTGATTACAAAAGGATATTCCTAAGTTGAGGGGATAGACTTTGGTGAGATTTTTCACCAATTATGAAGTTAACATCTATCATATTCTTACTATATGTAGTCCTAACCTTTTATTTAGAGATAGAATAAATGAATGTGAAGATAAAATTCTTGCATGGTAACATGAAGGAGGAGATGTGCATAACACAATTAGAGCATTACATTGTTAAAGGAGAGGAATCTTTAGTTTATAGGTTAAAAAATTATGTATATAGTCTTAAACAATCTCCTAGAATATGGTAACAAAATCTTGATTCATTTGTGTTGGGTTTGAGATTTCTAAGATCCAAATTAGATCACTATTTTTATTAAAAAATGGATGGTGATTGTTCCTTGTTATCACATTGTACATATATGATCTATTTTTTGGTAGTAGTAAGGATGTGATTTGTGATTTGAAATATTAACTTTCAACATTGTTTAGAATGAAAGACTTAGGGGTTCCATACACAACTCAGGTATGAAAATAAAAATAATATAGAGTGAGCAAAAATATTTGGTTGGGCCAAAGTAAGTAGGTGAACTTAAATTGTATTATTTTAACATTAAAAATTTAAAATCATTGAGTGTTTATATTTTCACAAGAATTAAGATTTCAATGCAATAGTTTACTACAACACCAACATATATGCCATGTTCCTTATGACAATGTGGTTGGGAATTTGATTTATGTTATGGTCTATACTAGACAAAACATTGCCCAAGTAGTGGGATTCTTGAGCCTCTTTATTGTTAACCCTGGATGAGATCGTTGGGATGCAATTAAGAGGATATTCAAATATTTTAAAGGTACCTCCAATTACTCTATTTTTTTTACAATGGTTCAATTCTACAAGGGACCAAGACTTGGTGGATATTTGTGGATTTAGATTAGGCAAGAGATATGTGTTACATTTATTTGATGATTTTAGTAGTTGGATGACTAAGTGATAGGTTGCGTTCAATTTTTCCATTGCAAATAATAGGTACATATTATATTTTTGTGCCTATAAGGAGGCCATCTAACTAAATATATTATGTTCAGATGTGGGTTGATTCAAGGAGCTAGCAAAGTTCTTTGTGATAGTTAGAATGACATATGTCTAGCAAATAATCTAACCTTTCATACAAGGATCAAGCACATAGATGTCTAGTACCATTTTTTTGTGACATGGTAGAGAATGGGAGAATGATCTGATAAAAAAATTCATATTGAAGAATGTTATAGATGCATTAACGAAGTCAATTAGCACAGAGAAGTTGAGATATCAAAATAAGTCTATGGGATTTTTGGCCCCCAATAGGTAGTCGATTACATTGGTAAATAATTGTATCTAAAAAGGTGTTTGAAAAGTGGGATAATGTTAGGAAAGGTGTCCCAACCTTACATCCTAATGTTAAGAACCAAAAAATATATCATTTTTGGGCCATTGAACACAAAATACAACTTTTAAGGCTCTAGAGGTCATAATTTGCCCCAAAAAAATGTTGAAATGGGCCTTAACTAGAGAAAGTGGGTTATAGTGACATGGATATCTTTGAGATCTATAATTTTTAAAAATAAGCTCAATTAGCTTCCTAAATCAAAATTTATGGCCTTTGGAATTTGGGCCTCTTGCATAAGAAATGTAAGAGCATCTATGACACATAAGAGAGTTGTAAGAAAGTTACATTTGTTGACCAACTTATGATTGATGAGATTTATAAATTCTCTTATTTATTATGTTTATTTCACTTTTTATAGAATATTTCCTCTGAAATTTCCACTTGATACTTAAGAATTTTATCAAAATTTGAAATATAAAGCACTAAAACTGATATATAATGTTTGATAAATTATTGTGTGTTTAGATAATTACTTTTAAAATATAGTAGCATATTATGTTGATTATGGTGATTTTTCATAGAAGTATTTTCGAGAAAAAGTTAAGTCTTTATGCAACAAAGACAATAAACAACCCATAGCCAAGGTTGTTACGAGCTTACAACTATAAGAATGATTATTTGAAGCTAAAGGAGCAAGTGTTTGTATTTGAAGGAGCTAATACATGTAACCCATGATTTCAATCATCAATGACTCATCAACAACAATAATTTCTTCCAAAAAATAAAAGAGAACTCAAGGGTGGAGACTGTAGCAATTCTTTAGCAAGGATTACATAAGTTATCCCTTTTGTTTGCACGTCTCTATTAATTATGTTCCTTCTATTTATAGTTGGAAAATTGTATGACGATTAAACTCCTTTAAGGTTTAATTACATTGAGTTTACTATTTGTGTTTTTGTTGGAATAAATTAGTCATCTTTTTATATTTTAGGAATGAGATAACAATTGTAGCTTAGGTTGAACTAAGAGTCCAATTAGCTAAGGATAGTTAGAACTAGTTTATATATATTATGAAAAATTTATGTATTAGATAATAGATGTTTTTACTAGAATTTTCTATTGTTTTTTAAACAAGTAATTTAAGATTTTTTCTTCAATTCAAGTTGATTTTATGTGAATGAAGGATAAATAGATTTGATTAACATATTTTGAGTAGAAGAGTATGGTTAACCCCAAGCAAGGGCCCCCTTAGGTAAATTTCTAACTCTATTGTTAGATTTATAAAAATTTAGTAACCTTCACTAGATTTATTTTGCATAGATGATTGGTAATTGCTAGTATATTAACTATATTTGTAGCATTGTAATTTTTTATTACTAGTGAAACCTAAAACATTAGAGGTAGCTTACAACAACTGTTGTAGAACTTATGTTTGGTTAAATTCCTTTTGAATGCCAAGTTTGTTTTCCTATACACAATTGCTTAGGATAATTCCCAAAACTCCTTAAGTCATACATACAATACATGTACGATCCAAGAAAACACATCCCTAGTTTGACATTGTAAATGTAACACTTTATTACTAGTGAGTCACTTGATAAGGGATGTTCTAATCCATTGAGTTGAGTGCATGCTTTTATTGCACACAATTTATTGGTCAATCATGGGGCTTGATAATGATAGATGTAATGACACATCATAAGGCATATTGTAATGAAGATAATAAATCCAAAATGAAGTGCTCAAGTTGGTTAATGACTTATGACAAGATTATGGTAAGTGGAAGGAATATGTTATTTTTAGCCCGTGAACTCATCTTTTAAATTTAGGAATTAGATTTTTTTATTAAGGATTTAGGTGCCAAAATTTGGGTGGTTTTTTTATCATGGTTTCCTAATTACTATTTGATTGTTCATGTATTTCTTCCCTTATTTTTTGTCACTTGAGATGGAGGTTTCATAATGAGTTTTTTAGGTACTGTTATTTTTATAAAACTGCTCTTAATCTCTTATTGGTGATATTCCTAGAAAGGCTTATACTTTGCAAGTGTATTGTAACCATTAATTATTGACTAATACATTGATTTGATTTTGAATGTGATGTTTTTCTCTTGAAAGGGTTTTTCCCATATAAATCAATGTGTTATGGTTATTTCTTTTGTGTTTATTTTTTGTGATTATGATTAATTTAATTTTTACACATAATTCCTCTGTTAGATTAATATAAGAAGCATATTTTTCACCTCTCCTTCCTTTCATATCATACCTTTGACCATGAGAGTGATTGTAGAATTATTGATTGTTTGATGCATAAAATATTTTATTTACTCCTCATAAAGGAGCTTTCTTACATTTCCTCTTTAGATATTCAAACAATATACTAAATTATTGTTGAATCAAATTTCAAGTAGGAATATTAAATTTATGTTTTTTTCTACCTCTAGTAAGTGTGTTCAATAATTTATAAATCTTACTAGTATCAAAGCTTATTTTTAATAATCTTTTAGATATTAAGGGTTTGTGGTGTGGTTTGATGATAATGATTTTTTTTACTAAGTACAAAGAGTTTTTACTATGTGATCTAGATATATCTACAAGAAAAAGAAATTAGTCGGTGAGGGAGATGGTGAAGGATATTTCAAAGAGAGTGGATACACTTGAAAACATGGGAGGTTGGTATGGTCCCAAGAAAATATTATCTAATTGAAAGATATTATGGATAGGAACCAAACATCTATATACATTGTGATTCATTCTCTAGTGCTAAAACTTATAATTTTAGATTATAGACCTACAAACTTTGACCATTTCCTTGCTTACAAGTTTCACCACTTAAGTTTTTTGATTAAATTTAAGTTCAATAAGATAAAATAATTACACAATAAGTCTTTGAATTTATCCCATCTAATTACAACATATTTCTTCAACTTTGTTAAATGATACTATAAATATTTTCCACTAAATTAGAGCATGTCCTTTCATTTTAACCCATGTTTGAAAGATATATTTTGAATCTCACTAACATGGTTTACACTATAATATATACCTACTTATACTTTCTACTTTTCATTCATGAACATGCCTATAACAAAGTCAATATCTTATTGCAATATATTGGCAAATGCTTCCTAGCATTATAAATAATAGCCAAGCATTGAATAGAGTAATTGAAATGTACGTCCTACATGTACTAATTCTTGCTTAGTCTTGTTTAATAAATGATTAAATCAAATAATTTTCTATATTATGATGATGTTATAATTGGATGCTATTATTGAAGCTTAAACCATGAAGTTGGTTAATTTTATCGTTTGCTTCATCTACTTTTATGTTTTGTATAAGTGTGGGTAATGTTTGATTGAAGTGTGCAAGTAAAGGTAAAATCATAAAGGTGGTTAATTTATTTAACATTGCAAACCTTGTTCTATTCTATATAGAATAATGAACATGAGATGTTGAAACCTATAAAACTAATATTTGAATCAATTATAGTTATGCATCACTATCATACTAGCCTAGTAATATGTTTACTTCTTATACATTTTCAAATATTAACTTATGTGCATTTTGATTGATATAAGTGAAATTAATTGCATGGCTTAGTGAAATGTCAGTATAAACTTGAAATCATGAAAGAGATGTTTAAATTTGAAATGAATAAATTAGAAATATAAGAAACTGGTATTTTGTTATCTATATTGCAAAAATAAATGTTCTTTCATAAATATATGCCTTGTAATGTTTCTAACTTTTTTAAAATATAAAATTAAATTTCTAAGCTTGATAAATATGTTGAATAGATATTTTTTTGAAAATAGATACTAGCTCAATGTGCATTGTTGAGTTTGAAAGGAGTTAAGGGTCTTATTTTAGGTTTTAGCTCATATGAGAAAAGGTGAGTTTAATTTATTTATGCATTGTATGAGTTTGTGGGAATTGGAGAGCAAAAAGGAGTGAGTATGCATTTTTGTGACCTTTGTTTTTTTGCATTGAAAGATTGGAGATTTTGTAAAATCTTGGGATTGCTTGTTGATAATTTTTGGAGTGGGAAAGATCTACAACCCTCTAAGCCTTGGATTGCATTGTGAAAATTGAGATATTATTTGTGATTTTATTGTAGAATAAGAAATATTAGTATATTTTCATTAATGTTTTTATAATAATTTATGAATGTTATTTTAGATAATTGTATGGCTATACTCCCAGTTCTTTTGGTGATTCATGTGGCTTTATTTTCTTTATGTTTCATTGGATTAAAAAATAAAATTCATTATGTTGTAAATGAAGATGGTAGATCTCATTTTATGATTATGGAATTAAATTTTGGAAATATGAATTGTGTACTCATACCTTTCAAATATTCTTATAAGATTTATATGATTGCAAAATTTGTGTTGATGGGAAAACTTGGGTCAAAAGAGTATACTTAGAATTTTTAGATTTATGTATTTCAATTTTGAGAAAATTAAAGGTTCTTTAACTGAGGAACTTCCAATGAAATTTTGGGATTTTTTGTAAAATCTTAGTTTATTCATTTTTTCAAATTTAGAGCTATTAGTTTGATATTATTTTGTGGTGTAATGAGTATTAGCATAGAATTAGCTTCTTGTTCTTTGGGATTCTAGTTTGTAAGGAAAACTAAACCTTATCCATACTTGAGCTTTCATGTAGACATTAGTATCTTGGATTATCTTAGAAATGAGGATGAAGTTGGAGGATAGGAGTGAAAACATTGGTATTGATCAGTGAGGGGTCAATGTGTAGTGTTTAAGGAAGATAAACATTAGTACTAATCCATGAGGAATTGGTGTGTAATGTCTAAAGAACTTAACAAAATTGAGGTTTAAAAACTAAATGAATATAATATTGGAACCAACCCATAGTTTGATTGATAGATAATGCTTAAACAATAATTTTAATGGAATAATTTGTACCAATTTATAGGTGGTGGATGTGCAATGTTATTGGCCTATGTCCCTAATGATTGATGTTGATGCTTTATGGAAATAATTCCTTGAGGAGAGTTCTTGTTTTGAGGCATAATCATGTATCATGTTCCCCAATTGTGCTTTGGAATGCCAAGTTGGAAGTCACTCTAAATTCTTTGACATACTCTTCTTCCTTACGTTAATTAGCTTGTTTAATTCTAATCATGTATTGAGGAGCCTTGTATGTTGTGTGTGAGGCCAACTTGTATCTTATTTATGCTCGTAACCATAGTGTTCTTCTCTTAGTTTAGAGAGGTGGGCTTGAGGGTCCCACATGGTCGAGTAGTGTTAATCACCATTCATATGCACAATGGGATCATGGAGTTCCATCTTAGCGAGTGTGTGTGGGTCTTAGTTCTCCTCATTTGTGGTATCATGACTTATCATCTTTGATAAAATTGTAATATATGTTTATTGGTAAACTTTTGTAAAGACATGAAAAAGTGGTAGTTGTATAACTATTTCATATTTGTATTAGAGTGTGCTCCTTCCATGTTTGAGATGTAGTCATTATTTTGAAATCATGTAATAAATATAATTTGATTGAAAATTATGCATTGATTTTTAATGAAATCATTATTATTTATATATAGACCTAACTTGATTTTGTAATGAAAATTGGTGGTTTAAACATATTAGACCTCTCTTTTAATGTAATGAATATGTGGAATTCAATAGTGGTGTGGTGTGGTTATCATCTCTTGAAATTTGGGAGTTGTATGTGTGCATGATATACTATTGCATTCTTAGTAAATGCATAAATACATATGAGTAGTACAAAATTTTGTTAAATTTAAAGAATGGTATCTTGCAATTTTTATGTATGACATGTTGTAGCTTAAACTCATTAAAAAACTCTAGTTAAAACTATTCATTAACAACACATAATTTGAGAAAGTTATGCCTTGTTTTGGCGTAGGTTGTTTAAGGCTTGCAATGGCCCAACCCTTCATTCATCTTGGGTTTTGTGCCCTTCTTGCTTGTTGTTTGAGATTGTATTTTAGTGTTGAGTGCTATTAATGCTTACATGCCTACTTATAGGGGTCAATCTCACCTTGGAATCAACTTTGGTGCTTCTAAGAAGCTCACTACCTCTCTAGGTCATGTTATCTCTCTAAAATCACTTATCTAGAAATAGGGGCAATTTGATTATCAATATGGGTGATTTGCAAATCGCCCAAAAGATTCTTAATTGGTAATAGGGGTGATTTGGGGGAAATGCGCACTTCCAAACCTTTTTCAAAAAAGTTTTCTAAATGAAGGTTGTTCATTGGGATCTACCTTAAATGCATATCTTCTTGGGTTGGTGCTATCTTTTTCCCTTTGTTAATTATTATTATTATTATTATTGTGTTGTGGTGTGGCCCTAGGTGTGCTTGGTCAATCTCTAGTGAGACTTAGGTGATTTGTGGCATCTCCCTTGCAACTAAGCACTCATGGATTGTTTCAAGTAATGTTTAGATATAGTGAAATCATCCTTTAGATGTTGCTTGTAGGTTTGTATACATTAGGGCGGAAATTTAGTATGGGCTTAGTCATTTCCACTTTAGTCTCATATTGTGTCATTAATTAGAGTGGATTAATCTATTGTCAATGGTAAAGGGGGTTCTACCTCATCCTTTTTTTAGCATTGAGTTATTCTATGTGAATGATCACATATCATCATGCACTTGATGATGTCATCATATGTTTGAACCATGATATTATGTTGATTCAACAATATTATGTTAAAGTAAACGATATTTCCTAATTAATCAATTATTATGTTCTTTTTCCTCTAATTACTTAATCTTACTGAGGTCATGTTCTTTTTATGTCTCATGTCATAGGATGAGGACACATGTCATGATCTTGTTTTATTCTCACCTAGGGTTTCTAGGTTAATTATCATTTTATAAGGATTCTCTATTGTATAATCATTAGAAGATGCGCATTAATCAATGAAATGCTCTTTTGGATCAATAGCTCTTGGCTTCCATAATTTTTCTATTCTCTCTTTCTGTGACAGGTGTTTTATTGTAGGTGATCCTTGGGAGTTGTGGAGTTGATTTTTCCTAACTTCAATACGGTGTCAAAGCTCCAAACTTGTAATCCCCTCTCTTTATTTTGAGAGGTTTCATGCCTTGAGTTATCATTCAATGCATCCTGGACCAAAATTGAGTTTTCCATTAGATTCAAAGTAGTCAATAAAGTTAGATTTTCCTTTTTCTTGGCTTGATTTGGACTCCCGAGGTTAGATTTGCGAGGGTTTGAAGTAGTTGCTTTTTTTCCTAGATCCGAAGGGTAGCTGCAATTTCAAAGTATTTTGAGTCGAAAAGAACCTCACAGTTGTGTTCAAGAGGCCGATTCGATGAATTTTGATATAAATTTGACCTATTTTGGTGTCGAGAGCTTCTAAGGCAAAAATAATTGCCAAGCTCGAACACACAAGTCGAGGTAAGAAAGGGTTTGCACACAATTTTTTTTAATTTTAAAAGTTATATTAATTTTTTTGAGGCAAGGTACCATAGGCGTACCTACCACCCCTATAGGGGTGGCAGGCTCCTCAAGTCGTGCCCCCTACATGGGGGTACTAAGGGGTATTGCCGACAACGACCCCCTTAGGCCCCGCACAGGGCTAGCTCGGGTTGGCTTAGCCCCCTTGTTGCCCAATATAATATTTTTTAATAAAGTATTTTTATATATTTTTTTAACAAAAAAAATATAATAATTTTTTTAGCTAATTTTTTACCTTCAAAATAAAAACATACAATTTTTTGCGATAATTTATTTTTGCAAATAAATGAAACTATCCCTATACATGGAGGAGTTTTTTCCAACATTTATAAAATTGGCAGACCTCCACATTTGGAGGTGGTTTTGCTAAATTTGGCGGAGATTCTTTTTTTCCCTACTCTATCCCTCTTTGTTAGACTTTTCAGTTTTGCACCTCATCTTCCAAAGGCCATATCTCAGTCATACAGTGGTATTTTTTCGTGCATTTTTTTTGAAGCGGGGTAGAATTTTGTGCTATTCATAGTGGTGTAGGTGGTTTTCAGTTTGGACTTTTGGTTTTTTTTAGAATTCAATTTTCTTAGTTTTTTTGTGCAGTTCTCATTTTGGAGACTTTGACAGGTCATATCTTCTACATTCAAACTCTTTTTTGAGTGCCATTTTTTTTTTTTGAAAGTGCATGTTTTTTGTGTATTTCATCACGGTGCTACTAGATTCCTCTTTTTCTATCAAAGAATTGTATTTTCAGCATGCAATCTTTTTTGGACATTGCGATCTTTCATTGTATGCACTTCTCTTATGTAAATGCATTAAAATAATGTGCTTATGTATTGCACATGATTGTTGGGATCATGCACATCATCTTGTGCCTTATTGTACTCGCACTATGATATAAAGTGCCATGAGGGGTTTGATTTTTTCCTTTGTTTTCAATCACACTTTTGTCAAGTGAGCATCCCTTCCACTATAACAACAAATCACATTGATTCTTGCCTCATACATCTATGCCTTTTGTTTGCACACCCTTTATATTTGCTAGTACTTTCATATTTGCATGTTCAAGTGTTCTTGATTTTTCTTCACGCACTACATTTTGGCATTCAATTTTAGTGGATTTGTCATGGCTCTCCTTTGTCAACATTATGGGGGGTTTCTATTATTGGTGCTAATTCTTCCTTGGTTTTGTGTTGGAGTGAGCTACGTATATAGTATTTGTTCCTATGTACTAGGCGGATGCAATGTACATCAGTGGCTGGTTATCCTTTCATTTCATTGAGATGAAACATTTACCATATGGACATTCTTGTATTCCAATTTTTGGAAGTGACCTTCCATTTTCACTTGATCAGTTCTTTAGACTTTTGATACCTGAGTAAGTGCAAGAAGTTGAGTCCACGAAACGTGGAAGTTTTTGCCTTAGCGAAAAAAATAAAACCGGCATTGAAAAAACAAGATCCCGTTTAGGTTTGGAATCTCGAGCTTAAAATAAAAAAACGGGATCCCGTTTTGAAAAGTTTCTGTTTTTGGAAATTGTGCATTTTTGAAAATTTTTCAAAAGCATAAAAAATATATTTTTTTATATAGCAGGATCTCGTTTTTTTAAATATGAATTTTTGGCCGAGTTTGTGCTTTGTTTTTTGGTTCGAGAAAAGGTTTGGGGATCCAAACCTAGGCCTTGGACTTGGTTTGACTTGCAAGTTGAAGGTCCTAGCAATGCCACAAGAAAATAGTGACTTTGGGCATACGTCTGAAGACATTTTTTGTAAAAAAATTTGACGAAATTAAAACCCATTATAGATGAGACAACGTAGATTCCAAATATGTAATTTTATTTACAATTGGATTAATTTTTTTATTTTTCATTTAATTTCTAATGAAACAGGTCCATAAACTTGAATTATCAGGATTTTTTAGTATTTTAATAATTTTTAACATAATTTTTAGATGAACGGATTGCACAAAAGCGTACTTCAGACAATTCTTTTCAATTTAAAAAAAAATAAAAAGAATGATAAGTTTAGGTCATCTTATGCGTGACGTACACAATGATTTTTCAAAACACCAAATATGGCTAATAAAAAATTAACAAAAAAAAAAATTCAATAAAAAATTACAAAAAAATATGAAAAGCGTGCTTCAGTGAGATACAAATCTTTTCCCAAAAGGATTTAGAAAAATATGATTATTTAGGTCAAGATATGGATGGGTACATGTGCATGGTATGGTAAAAAAAATACTTTTAAACAATGGTTTTTAGAAACACCTATTGAAAATCGATTTGTATCATTCGGTTATTGAAATAAATTACATATTTGGAAACTAGACTTCAAATACTACATTTTATGATTAGTGACTTTTTCCAAGATTTCATCTCTAAGTGCTTCAAATTTTAAGGTCAAATGTGTCGAATTCTGAAAATTAGGGAAAACACTTCCACTAAATGGCCGAAAAGTGGACTCAATTTCTTGCCAGCACCCACCTATGCCATTTGTATGTTCGAATTTCATATGTTTTTCCTTTGTTTGATAGTTGATTCAAGTAGTGTCGTTGGGGGCACTCATGCATATTCTTGTCTTCTTGATCCTGATCGTCATTTGTTTAAGAGGGGGTTCTTCTTTCAAGACTATAACAATCATTCTTCAATAGTGTTTGCAACTTCTTCATGCTTCAATGGTGTTGTTCATGTTCATCTTTTGTTATGATCTTTTAGGATAATTTTGTTTTGGAGGCTTTTGAGTCCTTCACTCTTGTTTGGAGGCTTCTTAGTCCTTCACTTGTATTTCTCTCTTTTGGAGAAGAGTTTTCTCCCATAGGGGTTTTCTCCTTTTCTCTAGTTTTGAGAGATCTTTTGTTTGTAAATGGGTACCTCACAAGGATTTATTTGCCAAGACCCATTGTGCATTCATCTTTAGAGTTTTGAGCTTCTCCCTAATTTTCACTTAAGGGGGGTGTTAGAGTAATTTAGGTATTTCTTAATTAATTATTTATTTAATTATTAGGTTCATTTTCCTCTAATTACTTAAGCTTATTTAGGTCATGTTCTTTTTATGTCTCATATCATAGGATGATGACACATGTCGGGTTAAAGTGCAAACTCGTGTCACATTTTATAAAGGAATCAGTTAACACCAAAAAAATTCTCAACCTCGACCACATAAAAGTGGTCTTTATCTTTTGAATTTTAAAATGATTTAAACTAATGCAAAGTAGAAATCTTGATGAAGTTTATTCCTGTAATTTTTCAGATTTAAAAAAAAATTGATATATTTTTTTATCAATTTAAAAGCAGATTTTGAAATGTTAAAAATTTCAAGAAAAAAGTGATGTTCAATTGATGTCAAGAAACAAATTAAACAAACTTCATTTTCCCCTGATTTTTTTTCAAATATAGGTAACTTCAATATCTAGTGCATGATTTTTTTTTTGAAATTTGGATGTATATTTTTCTCGTAATAACGTTTTAAAGTCAAACTTACAAGAATTTGATAGTTTTCATTTGACGTCAACTATTGTCTACTTTTTCTTATCACTTTCAAAAAACAAATCATACCCTTTTAAAAAGGATTCTCTCCTCCATGCACCATACATTTTTCAATTTTTTAAAATATGTTTTACTATTTTAAAAAAAATTTCTACCACGTGGTTTCACAAAACTGTTTCAACTGAAACAGTTTAAATCAAAAAGATTTCACTGAGAACTATTTAGTTGGCTGAAAGTGTGACATAGGTTTGTGTTTTTACCCTATCATGATCTTGTTTTATCCTCACCTAGGGTTTCTAAGTTAATTATCCTTTTATAAGGATTCTCTATTGTACAATCATTAGAAAATGCACATTAATCAATGATTCGTGCTTTTTTGGATCAATAGTTCTTGGCCTCCATAGCTTTACTATTCTCTCTTTCTTTGACAAATGTTTGGTTATAAATATTCCTCGAAAAATGTAGAATTGACTTTTTCCAACTTCAACATATCATGCATGTGAATATATGTTATGACATGTATATGTCACAAATATAATGAAAGAAAAGACTCATCCATATTTTATCCACTAATATCCTAATATAAAAATTAAACATTAATATAAAAAAAAACATAATACTCTATACAAGAAAGTCTTGACCAAACTAACATCTATAAGTATATTTAATTTAATTTATATTTTCAAAGCAACACTCATCTAACTCTAAACAAGCCAAGTTGAATTTGAAACATAGGGAAAAGTGTAAGGCATGCATTTTTCATCCGTACGAATCGAAACAATTTCGTGGAGTGTTCTGTATGTACCTAACAATGCAGATATTGCTTATAACAAGACTCAAATTAGAGTTATTCATGATCTCACAATGGAAAGGGCTTTGATGGCGTTCTCGTCTTCGTTATCTCAAAGCCCAAAAATCTTCACTGACCTCACCAACAGATATGCAACTGAGCTCACCAACAGATTTGCAGTACCCGCTTCCGTTGCGGTGTGGAGGTCTACGCCTACCAAGCTCAAGACGCCAAAATTAGCATTTACAGTAACACCTGCAGCTGCTCAACCCGTTTCTCCTCTTTACTGCTCTGCATCATCTCGCCATCACACCACTGCTGCATATTATCACAACCAGTACCAACTGTTCCCTTGTTTCTTCTTTCTAATAATAATTAATGTCATTTTATGCTTCTTTGAAATATTGGAATTTTAATATGATAGGCGATGCAATTTAACATGTTTAAGACTCGTCTCCTTTTAATTAATGTCATTTTATGCTTCTCTGGTATATTGGCATTTGAATACGATGGGCAGTGCTATTTTAACATGTTTAAGACTCCCCATTTGAAGCTGCACTGCATTTGGGTTGAGATATAACCATTCCACTGCATTTGGGTTGAGTTATAACCATTCCACTGCATTCACAATGCTAAAATTGCTGGGGTCAGTGTCCCATAGGCCTTCTTTTGTTCTCGTGGACGTTAAAAGTCTTCTATTCTATTCATTCCACTGTATTTGGGTTGAACTATTACCGTTGATTGCATTCAATTTCTAGTCTTTAGAGCATTAGAGCATCTGATATCCAAGCCTGCAGCGACAAATTAACATCACTTCTTAACCAGGCACAAGATTCTGCGTATAATCTAATGTATCTTCGTACAGGGAGAAGTACTCCCTCAAAGCCACCAAAGGGCATCTTTTAGGTCACACCCTAGTAGCACATCTTCTGGGTATATGATAACCTCCTCGTTTTTTCTGAGTTATCTTAAACAATTTCTGTGTGCTCAAAACTTCCAAAACCCTAAGTGTTCGCAATTTTATAAGAGGTCGTTTTTAGGTCACGCACTGGGTAGCATAATTTCTGAATTTATGAGACGCTCCTTGTGGGAACGAGGGGACTCGTGCTGTGTATCATAAAAGATCATTTTTTAAGCTTTCAGCCTAGTCAATACACCTTCTAGGCATACGGGGCCTCC
The DNA here is from genome assembly GCA_007115665.2 of Sequoiadendron giganteum. Lineage (NCBI taxonomy): Eukaryota > Viridiplantae > Streptophyta > Pinopsida > Cupressales > Cupressaceae > Sequoiadendron > Sequoiadendron giganteum. Next base: position 484,720,996 of record CM021105.1, on the reverse strand, counting down.
TTATGGTAGCGAGGGAGGTGACTTCTTCAGTTTATTAAAAAAATGACATTTTTGAAGGTCACTGTCTAGTCCGCACACCATTGGACATATGGGATCCCTCTTGTGGAAACGAGCACAGCATTGGGCACATGAGATCCCTATTGTGTGAATAACACAATTTATGTCATATATTTTACAAACTTGTATCCCTTGCCTTTTGTCTTTAATGCCAAGGTTTTGAAAAACTTGGCCTTGTCAATCCATCTACATGATGGGATACTGTTGAACTGATCATTTAATATAAGAGTTACCTTGTTTATGAAATTGACTCTTGAGGCATATCTAGTCAATATTCTCATTTCTTATGAAGAATAATTACGAAAAATAGTAGCTTCAGCATTATGAACATGATTCAATTGTTTTTCTGGAGCATTTATTCTCTGAAGTCATGAAGTATGACACTCATTAGTTGTGATAGCTGGCTTCAACCAACAGGGAACAACCTAGTGAGATTTTAACTCTGTGTGTCATAATTATTGAGGCCTGAGCTTCACCAGCTCGAAATAAAAAATCAAAATCTGTTATGATTGCTGGCTCTAAATAATCTCAAACTCGGTTTTTAACTTATTATGTGGTTCACAAGTTCCCTTTTTGGTGTTGTTTACTTTATCCTCGACTTCTCAATACAGTTGGAATTTCACAGAAAGTTGCATGATCATATTTTCTTCTCACCAAAAAAAGTAAGATGATTTCTGTTGGGCTTTGCAGAATGTGCAGTACAACACACGATCAGGGGACTATAAAACCCTAGGACAAGTCCCTTAGCTTCTTCATGGTACAATGTTAATCAAATTCAAAACATTTCATTGTTGAGGGCATCCTGTAGCACTTAATGAGAGCAAAGGAATGAGACAGCCACTGCAAAATGAGTGATATTTGCCCCCTCCCATCCCAAGAATTTTTGATTAATGCTGTTTCTGAGAGTAAGTATCTGTGCAGGAAGCTCATTGGGATAATATTAAAGGGGGCATCAGACTCGGCTGGAAACATTGTGTAACTGTGTTCCCATGGGAATTGCGTCTAAAGCATTGGGATTTTGCTTTGACTGGCCGTAATTTAATTGATTAAATATTGCCCTCTTTGTTTTTTATTTAAAATCTTTTGTCCATTTCCTATCCTATGAATATTTCAGCAGGATACAAGTCTATGCTTTTGCTTTTATGTCTCTTTTGGCATTGTGTATGTCAATGATTTTGAGATTTCTACCTTGAGTCATTTTCTCTTTGTCACTAACTTTTTTCTTTGCACATTTTAGGTACAAACATGCATCTCAACCCCTTAAAAAGCTATGCCCATAGAAATAGCTTAGATATTCAATTGAAAATTTGAAATTAAAGGTTTATTGTCTGCACAAGAGCATGTCCTTGGAGTTGGGGGAGTGCTCCCTGGTAACTTAGGGAATTGGGATGAGGAGATGCCTCAGAGACATCCGTACAGTCAGGGAGACATCAGGGACTTGTTACTCATTACTGGGCCATTAGGAAATTGACAGGGACTCCAGGATGTTCCCTACCAAAAGCCACCAAAATAAATATAAATAAGTTAATCTGCTTATTGCTTTAACCCTAACTCTCACACTTGAAGCAATTGTTTCAACTTGAGTAAAAAGGGGCAGAAACACAGAGCGACGAGACAACAACATGAGATAAAGAGGATATTAGGGGACAAAAAATGAACAATGAGATCAGTTTCAACATGGGAAAGATTTGCAAAATCTGCAACTTTTTATTTATTTTGCTTTGGAATGCAAAGGATGCTTGATTTGGCTGTTGAATTTTCAAAACTTTGGCATCAGTGTCCATGCTAAGGTTACTTCAAAAATAATTTGGAAATGAGTACTACTGAAACTTACACTGCACTCTTTATGAATCTAACTGGTGAAAGGTTTGTAGATATTTCTGTTCATTGGTCTCCCACTCCATATTGTAGAATCCTCTTTGGAAAAAGTGCTTGTAAGGGTAACGACAAGGGCTTTAGGTATAGGTTCTTGTGTCACAGCTCAGGCACAAACTTAGGATGTTGCCCCTAGATAAAATGGTGCCTAAATTTGATTTTTGAATGTATGAGGGCAAATAGGCGTGGGTGACATTAGGATGCAGTATCTTTAATTGAACAAATATCACTTGTCTCCCACTATCAACAGTAACACCATTGCCACCTCATCAGCAAGCATTCTTACTCTAAGCAGTTGAATGTAGCCGAAAGTATGAGATAGAAACTTTTCAATTTAAGTGTCAAACATTGTAGGTGAACACATAGAAGGTTAGAAAGTGTAAGATACCAACTTTCCAATTCGAGCCATAGGGGAGGTTAGACCCTAAAATGCAGTCTAGGTGGTTATATTCTCATCCAACTGATTTTATAGTCAGCATCTACAAACACATTTATTGGACCCCATTTTGTATGCATGCACTTGATGATGCATTGGAAGGAATTCAAAAATTCATTAATCCAAGAGCTGACCAACTGCAAGGGACCTGCAGATGTTTACCTATACTAAGTATTATAGGACCCACGAATACATCTTATGGTAGTTGCTTTTCTATTTATGCTGATGGTGATGAAGGTGTAAGAGACTTTGTAGAGGACAATAGCATGTAGTGTGTCGTTAAGATACTGAGAGTTTGAGTCAGATGAGACAAAGAAGGTGAAATTGAAGTATTAAGTAATATTCGGTGGGAAATTTCAGCTTCTAATATGCAGGCAGTTGTATTCATTGCTTTTGAAGGTTACATGCCACACAGGCACAAGCTTTTAGTCTCAAAGAGATTTGAGACATTTAATAGCATTTATATCTATTATCCATGAGAGGGGATCACATTTTGGAGCTGCATAACAATTTCTAGTGCAATATAAAAAGTAGGTGGGATAGGAGGAGCACTTCTGTTCATATGGCAGGCATTTTAGTTACCAAAATCGTATGCAAAGAGGTTTGGAAGAGTTCCTCAAACTGCTGAGACATAAAGGCAGAACATTATAGTAACACCTTCAAAATAATCCCCCCAAACTAAAGTAAGATAAAACTTGTCAGTGAATATGAGTTATATCCATGGCATTGCCATTCAAAACATTGCAATCATACAAATTTTATAGCCTCACATCAGTCATCAAAGATGTCAAGTTGTTTTAAGAGTGACATGTATTGTGATTTTCTTAAAACCAAGAAAAATAATTAGATCGTAGATGACAGTAACACTAATAATCCTGATGATGGATGGCAAAGTGTGGCCTGAAACTTTGATCTTCTAAATCCCTATGCAAATTTTCCAGAAGCTTTGTTATTTTATAATTGCTTCAAATATTAGTATTTTTTCAGAGTAGAAAGGCATGTGTATTTAGTTTAGAAAATTATTATTCGTATATGAACCTTAAGCTTAGTTTTATTTGCTGCACATAAAGATTCCTTGTGATCAAATTGGTCTTCAAGTTGTGGTATTTGTTGACTTCTTCTGCACGGCATATATGTTCAGCATGCTTTCAGAAATTCCCTCAAATATTCGCTTTGTTAATACATCACATGCAAGATTTAGGCCCTAGATAAAAGCTTACAACGTGTTGATCTTATCAGCTAGCTGTTTAAATAAGGGAAATATTTCTTAAGTACGTGTTCCTTGTGTTCTGTATTTTTGCAGCTTCATTTATATACCAGTTTTTGTGTTGGATCTGATTATCAAAGGGCATGGTTCTTGATAGAATTTCATGAAACTATTGTAGATGTGTATTGTTTTGTTGTAGTCTTGTTCATGGTCTCTTATGCTTGATATTCAGGGCATCTGTGGACAATAAAGTTTTGAAATTAATCTCTGGATCATACTACCTTCCACATCCTGACAAAGAGGAAAGAGGTGGTGAAGATGCTCTCTTTATCCTTACAGAGGAACAAGCTATTGGTGTTGCCGATGGTGTTGGAGGGTGGGCGGAAGTGGGTATTAATGCAGGAGATTATGCTAGAGAACTCATGGCAAACTCTGTTGTTGCCATTCAAGGGGAGCCTCAAGGTTTAATTGATCCTGTTAAGGTGTTAGAGAAAGCCTATTTAAGTACAAAGTCACAAGGATCCTCTACTGCTTGTATATTAGTACTTTCAGATCGGGTAACAGCAAAATCCGAAGGATCCTCTACTGTTTGTTTTGATTTGTTATACAATCCTACATATCTTTTTGTTTTAAATATTCTGCATCCATTTTGCACAACAATGTTCGTAGATTGGCATCTCTGAGATTCTTCTAAAGTAAAGGTTGCTCCCTGTTTAGATTTATTGATATATTCATATTTACTTCTTCACAGTTCTAATTAGGTTAGCTTTTATAGCTGAGTATCTGCTTTTTTGTTCTTTTTCATTTCCAGGGATTGCATGCAGCGAATCTGGGTGATAGTGGATTCGTTGTAATAAGAGGTGGGCATACACTATTCAAGTCCCCCATTCAGCAGCATGGCTTCAATTGTTGTTTTCAGCTTCAAAGTGGTGATGGTGCTGATCTCCCAAGTTCTGCTCAGGTAATGGAAGCATATATTATTTTTGATTCACTGCATTAGACTTGCAGCTCGACTTCTACACCTGATATGGCGAGGGATTAATTTTTACCCATTTGGGAAACATGCATGCAGACCTTCACCATTAATGTGGCACATGGAGATGTTATAATTGCTGGCACGGATGGACTATTTGACAACTTGTATGATGGTGAATTGAGTGCACTGGTAGTTGATGCGATAGGTGATAATTTTGAACCTCAGACAACTGCTGAAAAAATCGCAGTATCTGCAAGGCAGCGTGCACAAGACAAAGATAAAGACACTCCTTTCTCTGATGCTGCTCAACGGGCAGGCTATTGGTATCAAGGGGGGAAATTGGACGATATAACTGTTGTTGTTTCATATGTCACAGCCATACATTGAAGAGTCGTGTGTGCTTTAAAAGTGAATATTTATGATGACATGGATAGGGTGATGCTTATTACTTGCAGGAGCAGGACAAATTAGATCACAGGCTTGCAAGAAGTGTGTTGCTCGTGGACAAACTTAAAAGGCTGAAAGCTGAAATTAGCAGTGATTGTATAAGGTACAGTTTTAAAGATTATTGTGATGGTTTTCATGCTATAACCTGTAAGCTACCAGATGTCCCTCTATAATTCCTTCATAGTTTGTCATCCTGTTCACTGTTCTCCTTGTTAGCTTACAAGAATTTGAGGCGAGTCGTATAGGTGCATTGCCATGCAAATTGAGATCATTCAAGCATTTTCTTGCCCGTCAAATCCTTAATTTCTCTACTTTTCGAAGGTGTGCAATAATGGAGATTGTGTACATTGTAGAGTCATGCAGATCACCCTTTAAAAGAATTCAGATTTCCTCAGTTAAACATTTTTGTTACTTTTTTCTGAGACCGAATTGTATCCATGCAACTCCTTTTATCCTTCATCTGGATGTTGACTAGTTATTGAATTATCACATACAGTCAGAGCTGCGCGACTTAAGTTAACCTTTATGCACAACTAGAGCTATACCATGTTTTTTATTAAAATCCTAGACAAAGTGTATGCTTAACATGTTTCAGCAATTAAAATAGTTATCTCAAAACTTGGTTTCCCTTTCAACTGTGTTTGTGACCCCACCAGGTATCCATTATTTAGGAAAATCCCATAAATTTTGCTATTCTTTCGAGGATTTATTATATATGAAATGTATCTAAGATAGCATAGCTCAAGACCAACTGAGTTAGCATGCATAGAATGGCAACGAACAATAATGAAGAACGTTGTGGAACTTAAAACCTTTAAAGTGGTTTTGGAGTAGATAGATGGTACAAGGATCAGCTTACCAAAGCTACTGAGTCAATAGTAGACGAGGATTTTTTGTTAAATTATAATAATGGTAATTAATAGTGTATTTCTCAAATAATCATGTAGTGTGAACCATACCAATAAAAGAATTTTGTTGTGCTTTGCTATCGCAATGAACCTCATAATAAATCTCTTGCATATCATATCTAGGCTCATATACCTCATTGTGACTTGTGTATGAACCTTATGATTATTCATATACAAATATATATAAGATATTCAAATCAAATCATATACAAATATACACAAGATATTCAAATTTTGATTAGGTAGAGCTATTGAACGATTGCCCTATCATTTAACAACCTCTACATCTTTCATATTCGTAGTCAATCAAATATTGTACCTTATGTTTGTTGTGTGGTATACCTATTATCTCTATAATACCAACAAATATCATACCTTATGTTTGAGACCAATACAATGTTGTGTAGTATGCCCATTATCTCTATAATACCAACAAAAATCATGACACATCCAATGGGTACACCTTTAGAATTATCCAATGGCCAAATGGGAGGAAGAGTAATCATATTATCACCAAGCAAAATTCGAAACTCTCTTTAAGGGTTCATTCAACTTAGTAAACTTTCTAAAATTTCTAGACTTGAATATAATAACATTAGATGCATTAGCCACATGTTGAGCACTATTTATACTCTCTATTTTATCACTATCCTTTAGAAAATTATTGTGATTTTGAAATTTCAAAAGATGGGATGATATAGTAGTAAGAAAAGAATCACATTTTAAAGTACTAGAAGCCAACTATTTATTTTCCACATAAATCCATAAAAGGTACATTTAATTGTTAAAGTACACATTTTCTAACCCTAAACAAAGATATTCTATAACAAATTTGGGAGGTCATGCCTCATATTAGCACATAATGACTGAAATGTAATCACATAACCATTAATCCTTTTATTTAATCTTTATGAACATTCACACAAATTTGAAACTATACTCTTCAAACCCGAATTGCCATGGAAATGACTAAGAAAAGTTTGGGCTAATTGATCATAAGAATGGACCCAAGAGATAAAGCATAATGCCCCAAAGTGTGCAAAAATATCATAACCTAACAATTTACCATTAGACACAAAATCTGAACATGAAACTTGAAAACCTATAAATGAAAGGTCACCTTTTCCATGATGCAACTCAAAATGAGGTGCCACAAAGCTAGTTGATAATGCATATGTTAATATCTCAAATAAAAGAGAAGTATGATGGTGCCACAAAGCTAGTTGATGATGCATATGTCTATATGTTGTCCACCATGCATAGAGTTAATTTTACACTTCACTTAATCTAGATTATACAAGAATGCATCAAAGGTGTTTGTGAGAATGGTGGTGATGGTGAGAGTATTAGCAACAATAGATGGAATATAAAGAGGATGGGGTATAAGATGCAAAGAGATGGCTTGAGAAGCAAGTGAAGCAACACTATAGGGCTAATATGAAATATGTAGTAGTTAATACTAGAGGATGGGGGATAAGATGCAAAGAGATGGCTTGAGAAGCAAGTGAAGCAACACTATAGGGCTAATATGAAATATGTAATAGTTAATACTAGTGGGGTATGAAGTGGGTGGAATGCTAGTATGTTTTAAAAAAAGGAGAGAGAGAGAGAGAGAGAGGGGGCGGGGGAGGGAGAAAGAGAGAGAGAGGGGTATCATGCTAAATATGAGGAACCTTAGAGGGAAAAAGAGTGACAAAAACATGAGAAGGTTGGGTAGGGGGGAGTATGCACTATGTAAAGGACTAGAAGAGGTAAGCTTAGCATCAAAGCTTTGGAGAATCGTAGAACCACATGGTGACCTAAGCAACAAATTATGTTGAATAAATAATTATTTGTATAGAGATAGGATTTTTTTGCTTATCTACATGCATTTCATGATCAAAATCATTCCCTCATGATGAATATCATCCACAAGAAAGGATTACCATGAGCATTTCTTCTCAAAGAGAAATGATGATATTGATGAGACTTGGTAATAATAAGATGCTCAAACCCTAAAGGATAATAAAAGAGAACACAATGGAAATGTACTAATGTAAATCTCAAAATATCAAACTCTTGAATCTTTAAAATAAATTAGAAATAAAAAACAAATTTCAAAGGTAAAAACCTAAGGGGGTATAAAGCAATTAGGTTCACCAAAATGAAAAGGAAATAAAACAACTCTTATCAAAATATTTTTTGGTAAATAAATAAATAATGAAAAGACTTTATTTACCCTAGAATATATCATCTAAGATAATATGTTGAAAATAAACAAACACATCTTTTAAAATTACAAAGAAGTATTAGGGCTAGCTCTATGCATAGCTTGATGTCATGAGATTGCAAACTAAAGCATTATGAACCAAAATTGTATTCTAGTATCAAATTTAGTTATGTAATGCTTTGATAAATAGAAAAGTGGACTTTGCTTTGATGGCACGAATTTGATCTAGATTAGTACAATGCAAAATAGATCCTTGTATGACTAATTTATATGGCACGAAAACAACTTGACGGGTTTGTTCTAGAAATTGATTTGCCTCACCTTTTGAAATTTGAATATTTAGGAAAAGTGGTGTTTATTGGCATTGTTTTGGAGTTTTCTAAGCATTGGATTCTCCCTTGGTCAAAACCCAAGGAAACTATTTTAGCAATTTGTGAACAATATTGAAGACAAAAAACAATCATGCAATATGTCTATATGTTGCTAAGTATGCAAATGTTGTTGTATCAATAATATTCATATGTGCTCTTTGAGTGATAATGTGAATGAAGAGTTAGAGCTTTTGATTCTAGATTTTGGATGTATTAAAATGAATTAGAGTTTGTTCTTTTATACAAAGTCATGGAATACAACTTGAAATATTTCACTTTTCAAGTTAGCATGTAATAATTAGTTGGAGGGGGATGATATGAACCCAATTTAAATTTTGAAATCTAAAGAAGTTAGGATCAACATTATGACATAATTTCAAAGTAGGTAGGAAAATGTGTAAACTGAAGATTTAAAGTAGCTCTTAGAGACGGGTAAAAACAAAATAAAATTATGCTCAAAGAACATATCAAATTGTTAATACATAAACACATCATTTATATATTAATTATTATGTGAAATTAACTCAATCAAAATAAATCTAAAACAAAGAAAAAATACATATTAAATTTTACCATTATTTATTATAATACACTTTATTTCATAAAAATACATAATTTATATTTTTTATAATTTTATCTTTTGATTTATTACAAAATTCTGAAAATTTCTTGCTACATTATCTTTTATTACCACGAAAGCAGAAACAATACACCCCTATAACTTGCCCTTTTACAACTCTTTCTTTAATGTAAGAATTGACATATGCTTACAATAGCAACATTATGGATAAAATCTTTGTTAATGTTATAAGCATAAAGCCTCACACCCTTACATCTACACATTATATTCATGGGTGTAATTGTTGGATACTTGAATTAAATATTCCAAAGGAGTTGATTGGGGCATTTTTATATGGATTTTTTTAATATTTAAGACAAATATCTATCAAATATAACATATAATTGTTTTAGCCCTTAAACAAAGTAAATTTATTCATTAACAATTATTTATAAACATGTGAAAATAGTTTTCTTTTATCTTTGATTTTATTATTTTCTTAAAAGAAGGTGAAAAACATATTATTATTATTATTATTTATTTTAGATTTTGTTGTGTTTCAAAAACGCTACTCCACTTCCTAAAATTAAATCTCACATACAAGGCCAATGTCGTCAATAGATCATGGCCAACTCTACAAAAGTAGTTTACATCTCCTACTCTTTGAGCTTAGTTTAGACTCGAGAAGGTATTCCCAGGGCTATACCTTAACAAGTATTGAAATCACATGAAATGAACAATAATAAATTAATGACAGTCTAACCCAACTTGTTGTCTTGGCCCCAAAAAATATCATTGAACCAAGAACAATTGGCTACTTCAAAATGCTAATATAGTTGAAATAACTATGCAAGTAACCCACATGAGATAGACTCAATTAATAATCTATTGAAGATATAACCCTAGTTATAATACTAGGTTACAAATGCACATAGGATCCTAACCCTAAACTACTTATAATTTTTTTGTTTGATTGAATGTGTGAGATTGATTAGGGTTCTAGACTGGTGCCTGTCTATTGGGCAATAGAGTCACGATACATTGAGAAAAGAAAAAACTGAAATAAAAGAATGTAAAGCCTTGTATTTGTGTACAACAAAAAATTATGAAGTTATGCAACAAAACATACTTATTAATCCATGACACAGTTGCATATTTTCATGTATAAAAGTGAGAGATTGTTACAGTACTTACGTTTCTATAATGTTGTTACATTCATTTGACCCAATCTTACACTCATGCTAGCAATTGTGACAAAGGAAAATACATGGCTGCAACCAAGAAGTCTTTCTAAATATACACCTAATGCCTTGGAGACATTATGGGACAAATCACATTTACAACATTAATCTTCTTTAATTCTAGAGGTTTGTAGGTCCATGAAATGAACTAAATTGGAATCAACAATTGCCCTACAATTTGTTTGGTGTCTGGAGACCACTCAATAGCCAACCTCTTTCAAAATGATCCAAATCTAGACCTTTACAATATATTGGGTGTGATACCCTAACTTGTGGCACTTTTAACAATGCCAGATTTGTGGTCCAAGAAGAATCACACCCAAAATAGATGCCTTATATTGAAAGATGGGTCATGCATTAACGTTTGGTAATTGGGCAACCTCCTACATTAATGGTAGGTAGTTGGTCGAGTGAAGCAAGGTGCTTGGAACTTTGGCACCTAAATGCATTTTCAAAAAAAATATTTTTTTACTAGTTTTTGATCGAGTTGTAGGTTTGGGGAGAAACATAGAGCCACCGAGGTGCCCCATAGGTCCCTGATTCTAGTCATAACCTAGGAGCAAGCACTTGAAAAGTATAAGTGCACCAGTGGGCATTAGGCCTAGAGAGGAATTTGGAACCTAGTGGGTGGGAATCATGTTGGGAATAGGATGCCATTTAATTGCAATTCTAAACATATTTCATATATCTCCTAAGTCCTTGGAAAGTGTTCACCAACACTAGGATTAGAAAGAGATTAAATTTGAATGAAATGAACATGTAAATTGACATTTGTAATTATTCCTAAATAATAGGAACATGTGGGGGCCTCCAAGAAGAATTCCTAAATAATAGGAGCACATGGGGTGCACACATGGAAGGTGGAACCCACCTTGCTTCAGTTAATTGTTTGGAGGATTGATAACACTTCAATAATGCATGTCTTGTTCCTACAAAATAGGGATTGATATTTACAAGAGTGGAGTGGCACTATCAGTTTAGTATCAGTTCAATTCATTTCAGTTATGGTTCAGTTATCTTCACTTGCATGTAGTTATTTTGAGTTGCATGCTAGTTGACTTGAGTTGCATTTAGTTAATTTGAGTTGCATGTTTGTTGATTTGAGTTGCATGACTAATGACTTCAGTTGCATGACAGATAATAGGTGGATACTTTCAGTTAAGTGGGGATGATCAATCATGCATGATGTTTGCATGAATTGGTGGAGAGATATGTTTTAGTTAACTAAGATTGAGTTGGATCCACCTTGGGCATCCAAGTTGGCATCTTTCAGTTAACACCTTTTGCATGAAAATATATTTACAAGGTTCAATTAAGTGCGCCCAGTCTTGGGCGCCAACTTTGAGGTGAAGCTTCCAAGATATCTTCTTATCCAAAGTTCAGTTCAGTGTTTAGTTTGGTACGCCAAAATTGAGGAGACTTTGGTTTTGGATTCAAGTTACATTGTGAAACTCTACTTGCACAATTTGGGTGTGGATATTTGTGAAGAGAGTTTATCTCTTGTATTGAGAACTCTTATGTGAGTTTACATGCTCAAAATTTTCTATAAATTGCAGCAAGTGTATGAGAGTTTTAATGGGAGTTCAATGAGAGTCAAAGAGAGTTTATTGCAGGTTGTGAAGAAGAATTGTTGAAGGCAAGGAAGCATATCAATCAAGTATTGATATAGTATTATTGTAATCTTGTTCTAAGGTCAAATAATACAAGCACTATTGATTCTGGTAGTGGAGTTTTTTTTCGAAAGGGTTTATCCACGTATATGTTGTGTCATTTCTATCTTCTATCTACATTCTTCTATAGTCTTCTGTCTCTTTCTACAATTGGTAAAATTGATCTAAACAAGATTAATCATACACAAAGAATTGAACCAAAGGACACTTAATTAAATCTACAATCACATAGGTTTACAAGTTTTAAGCTACAATTATTACCTTCATTTTCAACAAATCAGACACCAAGATGGAACAAGAACTTGGTTCTAGGTCTTTGTTGAGGCCTAAGGCTTGACAAGAACTTAGAGAAAATGTGAAGTGAGAGTCAAGCATTAGGGAACGAGAACTTGGAACCCACTATTGCAGCTTAGGGCCCAAAAGGAACCAAGGAGGAAAAGTGGGTGGTGGGAGAGGAAGAGAACTTGGAACTAGAACCTAGGTTCTAGGTTCCAAGTTCAACCCAAGACCCACAACTTGATGGGTCGAAATAGAAATACAGGAAAGGATTGGTAGGTGAGAGGAACATGGAACATTAAACCTAAGTTTTCAAGGTCCAAGTTCAACCTAAGACCCATGGTCTGATGAAAGAGAAGAACATGTTGGAAATCAAACATTGAGAGGAACCAAAGCCTATAGGTTCAAATTTTTTGTCGAGGATTGGGGCTTGATAGGGAATTGGAAGGTGGATGGGGGAAGGGGGTGAGGAATTGAAACCTAAGGGTTCTAGATTCCAACTGAGGCTCAACTCGATATGGAACTGAAAGGAAAATAATAAAATGAAATCATGGAGTGTTGGCTATGAGAGGGAACAAGGACCTAAAACCTAAGGTTTAAGGTTCTCATCAGGGCCCATGACCAAACAAGAACTTAAAAGAAATAGAACTCTAGGTCAAGGAAAGAAATACCAAATCCTCCAAAAATTTAACAATTATTGATAATGGTTCTTTTCGGGGATGTGTATCTCTTGTAGGCACAACAAGAATCCAAAATCTCTAGACAGACTAATGGGAACTTAGAAGAAATAAAACTCTAGGGAAAGGAAAGAAACACCAACTCCAAAAATTTAACAGGTATCAATAGTGGCTCTTATAGGAACAACTAGAATCTAGAATCTCCAAAAAAAATAAAATTGATGCAACAAAACATGAGGCTAACACAAAATAGGGAAACAATGTACATGAGAATAATAACTTGTAGCCAAAGGCATGGAAACAAGAACAAAATGGACATATGAATACAAGCATACTTGAAACAAAATATGTAGGTCAAATTTCACTTGAACGCAATTGCTTTCCTCTATCAAACACCATTCTAGTAAAGGAGCCAAACTCCCTTATCTTGAAGTTGTTTTCTTCACCCAACTGCAATAAATGCAACATTCTTCTCATCTATTCAAACTTGTGATTGCCTTTGAGATATGGCACCACCATCAATTTTTTCATTGTATGGAAACCACATGTCATAGGCCTCTAAGCCATTCCATGATAAATGAATGAAATCCAAAGCAATCAAGGGTGTAATTTGAAAACTTATAGGTTAGTACCAAAAGAATCCATGGTATTTTCATACCTACTAACCTCCATGGGTGGATCAAGGAAATAGAAAACACCTCCAATTCACACTACAATGGAAAATATGCCTCATCATCATGTTGACCTATAAAAAGGAGCTCATCCTCTTACAACTCAAATTGAAAAAATTGAAGCTGAAGCATACAAGAAACTTGAGCAACTGGTTGATCATCAAACTATAAAAGTTGTTGTTGCTCAATGCCATCACAAATTGTATGATGGGCCCAAGTGAAGCACTCAAACTCGGGCACACTATCATCCAAACTATGAGAAGCTACACCTTCATCACAAAGGAAAGTCTCATATTCAATTTTGCACAGTTTTGGGACAACAAGCCGCCAACATACCCCACTATCATCATGTTGATGAAATCTTTATCAACACAACAATTTAGATCATGAGACACTTAATGCAAACAATTATACTCTTTGAAATATCTCATTGTTTCATCTCTATCTTAGCAACTTGTTGTGGCATATGTGCTACTTCAATTAGACCTGTGGCACACACAACTCCCTCTAGATCCAAATTTGAAATGACACTTTTATATGATCCTTTTTAAGTACATTGTACATGAGGAAAAATACATGTTGCAAACCAAATGAATAGGTTCTCTATGCTTCCATATGATCATCAACTTTGTACTCTTCAAGTGTAAACTCGTTACATTGAACATCATCAATTTTTAAAATACTTATCTTTGCATTTGTCTATTCATATGTACTTGTGCATGTGCTATTCTCATGGAAACCATCAATAGCAACTTCAAACTCCAAAAATGGGACAAAGTAAGGTAAGAGACTAAACAAGAAATCATCTTGTTCACCACCAGAATTACCAACATGTGCATGCACAACATAATTAGCTACTATAATTGATTCACATGATGATTATCCCACATACACATCTTCCTTCTTGTCTATATTACAACAAACATCATGATCATACTCATTCTCAAACTAGAAATCATCATTGGTTTCATCACTATTGTGATCCATGGATGATTGATCTAGCTGAAGATAGGTGCAAACAATGTCTTTATCCTTTGTACTTTTATCATACAATACACCAACACCTTCTACTCGCCTATGAAAAATAATCACCACTTGATATTGTGCTTCTACTTGATTTCACCTCCATACAATGTTGTCAACAAAATCTTGTTCAACACTAGCAACCCCTATTCTTGAGGATAAATATTTTGCAATCATATCTCTTCTCAAACTATTGATGAAATTAATACACTTGTATGTCTATACATGTCCACCAAGTCAAACTTTTCCTGTATTGAATCAAAACCTAGAGTAACATCATAGGCTTCGAGAAACATAACAATATAGGCTAGTGTGTTAGGTCTAAAATCGTTTGGATTCTGAGAAATGGAAACAATAAAATTATGATTGAATTCCATGCTAGACTCTCTCTCTTTCCATATGATGCTTTCTAATTATTCAACAAGAGCAACAAGGTCCACATGCAAAGAAAGTTCTTCAAATGTAGTTGCAAGTTGATTCAATGAAGCAAAAGAGTGTTCAAAAAAATATAATACCAATTTTTTCCTTTCTATCCAATGACCTAGCAAAAAATATCATCCACGTGTCCTCATCTTCAAAAATAATTTTTACTTAAATCTAAAAATGCATCATGTGCACCCCTCCCAATGATTATGCACATCAAACCTAAGCATTGATCCATATATTGAAGATGTCATCACTTTCATTTCATAATTGATCCAAGAAAGGTCAAGTTGCTTGTAAATAAGATCAAGTGGGACAAGAGGGGATGGAGAAAAATATTTTTCTAATACAAGGTTTCTTTGTGATCTCAGGGCCTTCATTATTTATTCATATTGCCTTTTGAACTCAATGGGCACATCTATCCTTAACTTCTTTTCAAGTATGGATTCCTACAATTCTAAATCTGAGTTTTTTTATTTTGTGTTGGGTTGTCTGAATAGCATGGGGGCTCATCCTCATAATATTATTGGACAAAATCCCTACCATATCCTCTAGGGTTTGAATTATATGTTTTATTTCTTGAAGAACTCTTTAGGGTAAATGCATCCATTCTAGCTATCTATGGTTGGTTACAATTAATTATGCAGGGTAGAAAAGAGAGGAGAAATAAATTGTTTCTTTACCAAGAAACAAACCATGATTTGAATTGGAAGAGAAAAGGGGTACCTCTATCCTACTGTGGTTGCTTTGGTTTGTGTTTAACAGTAGCATTATTTTTTTCTTTGAAAATAGAGTTGCCACCTCACAAAAGTGAGGGAATCCTTGAAGCATACAAACCTCCAAGGCACGATTATGATTCTCAACCCATAAATCCTTTTCATTCTTTGTGTCATTCTATTGGCATAATTTTACAAGATGTCAAGTTTAACACAAAATAAAATTCAAATTGTTTACCACCGAAAATGACATAAAAACTACCCTTAACTTCTCCTTGACAATGACACCATTATATTGGTGTTAGTTGACGAGCCATAAAACTCACCCAAAAAAAATGCACAACTATGAAATTTTTGTTGTTGAGGTGTGAATGATAATACTTGAGTCAAAAGTTATCCTCGAAAATGACCATTTTATTGGCATGAGTTGATGGGCTATCAAAATCACCCAATCAAAATGCACAACTATAAAATGTATGTTGTTGAGGTGTGAATGATAATACTTGAGTTAAATTATCCCTAACATCGACACTATTTTGTTGGGTCTCAAAAATGTTGCTCCACTTCCTAGAACTAAATCTCAGTTATAAGGCCAAGGTCATCATCATGCAAATAAAAATTGGCTTATCAATAGACTATGGAGGGTTGAAGGCCAACTCTACCAAAGTGAGTTTCATCTCC
The DNA here is from genome assembly GCA_007115665.2 of Sequoiadendron giganteum. Taxonomy (NCBI): domain Eukaryota; kingdom Viridiplantae; phylum Streptophyta; class Pinopsida; order Cupressales; family Cupressaceae; genus Sequoiadendron; species Sequoiadendron giganteum. Next base: position 484,704,573 of record CM021105.1, on the reverse strand, counting down.
TACTCTTTGATATCATCTTAGACTTTGGAGGGTATTACCATGGGTATACCTTAATAGGTATCGAAATCAAATGAATTAAACAATAATAAATTAATGATAACCAAACCCAACTTGTTGTCTTGGCCCCAAAAAATGTCACTAAAGAAAGAACAACCGGTTGCCTCAAAACCCTTATATAGTTGATTTGAATGTGCAAGTAACCCACATTAGATAGATTTATTTAACAACTCACTAAAGATATAACCTTGGTTATATTACTAGTTTATGAATGCACATAGAGTCCTAACCCTAAAATACTAATAATGTTTTGTTTGATTGAATGAGTGAGATTGATTAGGGTTCTAGACTAGTGCCAATATATTGGGAAACAAAGTCACACCACATTAAGAATAGAACAAACTAAGATAAAAGAACATGAAGCATTGTATTTGTATACAACATAAATTATGACATTCTGCAACAAAACATACTTAGTAATCTATGACACAATTGTATATATTCATTTATAAAATGAGAGATGTCATTACAATACTTATAACATTTCTAGAACATTATTACATTCATCTGACCCAATATTATAGCCATGCTAGTAGTTTTGACAAAGGAAAATGCATAGTTGTGACCAATAATTCTTTTTGAATATACACCTAATGTCTTGGGAATTATGCAAAAAAACTCATTTGTAGTATTAATATTCTTTTATTTTAGAGTTTTGTACCCATAAAATGAACTAGATTGGCATTAATGGTTGCCTTGCAACTTTTATGTTGTCTAGAGACCACTCAACAATCAACCTCTCTTTCAAAATTATCTTAAATTTCTTTTACAATTTGTTGGGTGTGTGGCACTATAACAATGCTAGATCTATAGCCTAGGAAGAATCTGACCCAAAATGGATGCCTCAAATTGGAAGATGGGATATGCATTGATGCTTAGTAGTTGGACAACCTCATGCTTTGATAGCAAGTAGTTCATTGGTCGAAATAGGGTGCCTCGAACTTTGACACCTAAACACGTTCTAAACAATACACTTTATGTTAATTGGTGTTCGATCAAGTGACAAGTCCCAAGAGGAACCTAAAACCACCAAGGTGTCCTAGAAGTCCCAAGTTCTGATTGAAACTTGGGAGAAAGCACCTAAAAATTTGAAGTGCATCAGTGAGTGTCGGGTCTTGGGAGGAAGTTGGAACCTACATGGGCATCGGACCTGTAGAGGAATTTGGAACCTAGAGAGTGAGAGTTGGACACCAGGAGGGAACAAGAATTTGGAACCTCAAGTTCTTGTCAATTCCCAAGGCTCGACTAGAATTTAGAGGAAATATGAAGCGAGAGTTGGGCGTTGAGAGGGAATGAGAACCAAGAACCCAAGGTCTAATTTCTTATCGCGACCTTAGCCCCACTAGAAACCAAGGAGGAAAAGTGGGTGGCAAGAGCAAAGTAGAAATTGGAATCAAAACTTAGCTTCCAAGTTCCAAGTTTGACCTAGGACCGATAGATTAGAATAGGAACACAGGCAACGATTTGGGGTGGGAGGAACATGGAACATAGAACCTAAGATTTCAGGTCCCAAGTTTGACCCAGACCCATAGCCTAACAAAGGAGAAGAAGAACACATTGAGAATCAGACACTATGATGAACCAAGGAACTAGAGCCTATAGGTTCCAAGTTCTTGTTGGAGCTCGAGGCCCAATAGGGAAATGGAAGGAAAATAGGGGAAGGAGGTGAGAAACTAGAACCTAAGGGTTCTAGGTTCCAATTCAGTCTTTAGGCCTAAAGCAAAGGAAAGGGTAGGGTGCAAGCCATGAGAGGGAACAAGAACTTAGAACCTAAGGTTCCAGATTCCTGTTGGGTCCCACAACTCGATAAAAAACTTAGAGGAAATAGAACAACTCTCGAGTACAAGGAAAGAAACACCAACTCCTCCAAAAATTTAATAGGTCTCAATAGATTTTTTGTTTGTTTTTAATGTAATATTTTAATGTTTAAATGTTTTTTTATATGAGTAGATATTTTTTTTGTACTTTTGTTTATTTTGATTTGTTCTCCCATAGGAAAGCCCTGATCCTCACATATTTATTCTTTATTTTGGATCAACTGTAGCTACAACCTTGAACCTAGTTCAAATTGCATAAACAATTTGGCTCCCAATTTCCTAAATCAAATTTAGTCATTGGATCAAGCTAAATTACTTCTAGCTAGTCATTTTCTACTAACTTAAGCATGAAATATTCAAATTTGCATGTCATGGTGTTATATATAAGGATAAAGCCCTAATTTACTTTAGAGATCCATCTGTAATCAGGAAGATTTGAGGTTAGGATAATATTAAACACAACAATAAAACCTTAAATTCTTAATCTAGTAATAAAGAACATATAAGTATAAACCAAAGAAAAATAACGTCTCATTTAATTTCAGTCGTTGGTTGAAATTAAAAATCATCCAATCTCGATCGTTTATTCAAATTCATCTTGTCTAGATAAGACATCGGTCACTATCATTTCAACAATCTTAGAAAATTGAGAATTAGGCTAAGACAATTATCTTCAAAATTTTGTTGGCATAGACATAAGATTTTATTGTACGTTATAATATGAGGGCATTAACCATTTAAAAGAGAAATGGAGAAGGGTAATGGAGGTGATGCATTGATGGTATGAATGTTTGGTATATTTCCTTGGTTTATGCTTATATTTTCTTCATTTCTAGATTAGGAATTTAAGGTTTTATTGTCGTGTTTAATAATCCTAACCTTGAATATTCCTAATTACACCATCAATTGATTGGTGTATCACTTGAGCATTATCTAAGAATCACATTAGTAATGCAAATTATAAGGACATACATAAGCATTTAGAGTTCTAATCAATATGCTCCAAACTTGTTCCAAATCATTAAATTGATCAAGGAGACATGAGTAAGGCACAAGGTGGGAAGTTGATTAGTTGACTTCTCTTCCCTAGCATAATGAGCTCCAACAATTCTTTTAGACCCACCATTTTTGGATATTAGAGGTGAACACAAATTTGAGAAGTGCAAAGTACAAGGCTACATTCTCAAGTTCAAAACAACACAAGAAGGATCAAATCTACAAGTACAAATATTATGGTTGCAATTACAAGATTAAATTATATGTAGCATCATAAACTATCACCCTTGATAATTTCACATTAGGTTTAGCTCCCCCTCATGTGCCTGGACACATTTTGTGTGTTTAATTTTCACATCTCATAATAATCTTAAGAAAATCAAAGTTGAATTGGGAATAATGGAATAATATTTATTTGTTGATACTCAAAGCCCCAAAATAGGTCTGGACTAGGGTGCCAATGCCCTATCCCACCTATTTTGGCCCCAATTCAAATATGTTAGTGTTGTAATTTTAAAATTTGTAAATCCAAAGTCTTTTGTCAATTGTCAATACTTAATTTGTGGGATATTATAAAATTTCATATAAATACAAGTCTTTTTCACCATTTGAAATCCTAAGAAAAATCATAAGGCAATTGAGATCACAATTGAGCATCCTAAGAGTAGTCAAGGGAAGAATTATGGCAATATTATTTTAGTCAAGCATCATGTTAGCAATGCATCATATTTTCATGTGAGCTTGTTCATGTTTTATGTCTATTTATCTTGTGAGTAGTAACATTTGCAAAACTTCAAATCAAGCATTCAAATTCTCCTTGAAAGTGATGAGTATAATGACTTCAGTCCATCAAGGAATGCAAATATGAGTGGTGAGTTGCAACAATTTTCAATTTGACACTTGTTTATCATTTAGCCTCTACCCAATTGAGGGTAGGCTCTCTTTTACATCATCATAGCCATTGTGGAGGTAGAAAACCAAAACGGGGTTTGACTCGGGCAAGCCCATATATGCCACAACACTTTCCCCTCTTTCTTGTGTTTAGGTTATAGATCTGAAGTGAAATTGAAGAAGATTGAAGACCTAATTATTCATTCAAGCATTCAAGTCCTACAAGTCAACAACTTAGGGAAATTGGATTTTATTAGTGACAGATGAAATTCTAACACTGAGCCTAAAGAAGAACCTATAGACATATGCCAAATGAGAGCTGAATTTTGATTCTAAGTATCTTCACTTCAGGTGCAGGGTGTCCAGTTTTCCTGTCCAACTATCTCAAGCTCATATTTATATGCTAGGCTCCTCTATATTTTCACTTTGCTCTTCCGAATTTTGTTTCTTGATTTTAATTTTGTATTTTCCAAGAATCATCTCAATTTGTTGTATTTTCATAGTTAACCTAGGCACATCTTTACATTATAAAATTAAATCAATTAATCATCACACCCACACACACACCAAAGGACTAAAACCTTGATCCACAATTTTGGCACTTCCATTGAGGTTAGTAGCCAAGTGGGTGTTTGAGATCAATTTTAGTCCTTTCCCTTAGGATATTGGAAGAAGTGTGATTTACACGGTCCTAGATCCCTTTTTCCAACATCACATTTTGGTGGACCTTAATGCTTGTGCATTTTAAAACCTTCTATAATTTAATTAGATCATGTTGAAATATGAATATAACTTACAAAACTTTGAATTCATAATTTATGCATGAAAATTGTGATAAAAATCATTAACAAAGTTGAGACTTGCAAAGTATTTTCAATCCAAAACATTACAAATGTTAATTTCAGTTTTTGCAAGATAGATCCCATCACTTATTGCATTATACAGTCTTAATTAGGCCAGATTAAGGTTTGAAAATTAATATGAAAGTGTTTAATTTTGTAATTTATGCATGCATGTGTTGTCGAAAATGTGAAACTTTACATTGTCGTTGACATTTTAAAGTTAGAAGATTTCAATTTCTAGATTTGTCAAAATAGGTTCAATGAATTTTTATATTTTACAATCTAAAAATTTCCTTTGGGCACAATTACATTACTCCAAATATCTAAAATTGCATGCATACTTGTGTTTATGTATAGTAAAATCTGCCTATTGTAAGACCCAAACATTTACAAATTAGGATCCTCAAACATTATAGCACATTTCTATATTTTAAAGTTAGCAACAATCAACCTCATTGGTCTAGGGTGCCCAAAGCCCTTGTCCAATCAGTTTTGGCCAAAATTTGGATCATAGTTCTGTCTTTGTGATTCCTATATAATTTTGGGTTTTGTGTTTACAAATTGTTTTGATTTATGTGACTATGATGTGTTTTCCCTTCATTGTATGAGCACTAAAGTGTTCTGAATCATATAAAATTTATGAGCTTCACAACCTAGTGTCCCATAGCTAATAACCCTATGAGAGGTAGTTCAAAATTATGGCTTCTTGTGTTGCAATCACAACCAATGTTGAGCCTAAGTCTTATAACTCTTTCACTCAAGGTATTGCATCTACCCAGCCTATTTTTGATCATCTTCCTAATCTTACATTACCTATGTCTTCATTAAAACCTAACATTCATCTGGACTCGGAGGTTGCTATTGCTCATATCCTTGAAGATAAACTAAAAATATTGGATAAAGATCTAGGACATCAAGACTACCTAAGTATCAATCCTTTGGCTGGAGAAATGATGCCTATAGTGGATAACCTTGGGAAATTAATAAATGACTCGCAAGGGATAGAAGTGTTGTGTAGCCTAGCTCACATAGTAGATGCTAACATTCCTACAAAAACTAGTTGCTCTCAAGCTTTGACTAACGCACAAAACCAATTAGGAAAATAAGTTTTCTCTCTTATAACAATGCCTTCTAATCCTAAGTTTACTCCTCCAATCATTGCGTCAACAATGCAATATAGCAATGTTCTAAACTCAAGCTTAGGGATTTCTAATGGAAATCCTTATAGTTTTGTCACTTCACCTATAATGCTTCCATATTCATCACCCCTCATAAATGTGCAAAAAATAGCTCGTTGATCATCTAGACTAGTTTTCCATATTCAACAAACTCTCAAAACATGTCACCAACGATCTTGTGATAAATTAACTTTTGTAAAATATGACATCATTACAACAATAAATTCCAAACTTAAACCAAATTCAAACCAATGGTAGAACTCCATCATACCTCACATGTAGTCCATTATTGTTTGCTATCTTAAAGACACCTATACCATAAAACATTGAAATACCTCACTTTGAATAGTATAATGGTAAAGGAGATCCTAATAATCGTGTGTCAGCTTTTACCACCTTGTGTAGCAATTACATTTTGAAGGTGAGCTCCTAGTGAAACTCTTTCCTAGATCATTGAAAGCTATGGACTTGGATTTGTTTTGTTCACTACCAAACAATTCAATTACCTCCTTTACACAACTCATTAGTGAGTTCCTCCAACACTTCCAAGAAAATATTGGACCTCAAGTTACACTAATGAATTTAATTCATTATAAACAATGAACTAAATAGAAAATAACATACTTTATAGGACGATACCTATCACTTTAATCACAAATTTCCTATAGTCTTCCAAATAAAGAATGTTCATAAGAAACCTACAACCTAATATTCGAGATAAGATATTATTGATGAAATATCCATCATTTACACATTTTTGTATGGCCCTTCATGATTATCAAATATTGATTAGTCAATATAAAGGTACACCTTCATTGGCTCTTACTAATCAATATGAAATTATGCTTCAAAATAAATATCGATCATTTAAGAAGAAAAACAAATATTTCATTAAGATAAACACTCCTCAAACTACTAATAACATTAAAACACAAGTTACAGATATATATGCAATCAAATTGTCGCTGCCGAAATTGACGAAATTGGCGAATTTGCAGGCTGCAGCTTGCCTTAGGGTTTCTCTGTGCCCTGTGAATGGCGTTTCCTCCACTGATGTGCCAAAAGTTGGGGTTTTTGCTGCTCCAAAGGGTATTGGCATGGTCTCGCATGGTTTCTTGATGGGTTCGTCGGGTGTTCGGGCTGCTCCTGTGTCGACTTCTGCTTCTTCCTGGGCATCATGAACGATTTTTCTTCAACTCCCAGCTCTCCACCGCTACCCAATCACGGTGAAAACACTGCGGGATTCACTCATATTGGGGCGGATTTGTCTCCCAAGGGGGTTCAAACGCAGAATGATCAGGCTTCCAGTAATCGGCTTCATGGGCAGGAGCGGAATGGGTTTAAATGCTTGTTCTTGGAGGCGGCCAAATCTCGCTCTCACTCTCCGATGGACACATCACAGAAATCCAAGAACTTTACCAACAATAAGAGAATCGTGCAATGCTCAGGTAAACCCGTGTATCTCAATTTTGATGACACTTTGTTGAAGGAATTGCACCAAAATGAAGGCTTCTTTTTTTAGAATGGCTTAATTGGGCGATTTAACCATCACTGGCCCAGTCTTCCAGATCTTCATGATTGGTTTACACAAGCATGGCTTCCGCATATGGAGGGAAATCTTGAAATCTACCCTAGTACGAGTGGTTTTTTCATTGTGGTTTTCGACTGCAAGAGAGACAAGAACAGCATTCTTAATTATGTTTGGATATGGGAAGAAAATATGCTACAGCTGAAATCTTGGCATCCAAAATTTGATCCATCTACTGAATCATTTTAAGTTTTGCTCATTTGGGTTCAACTTCCAAATTTTCCTCTTCACTACTGGTTCGAATCTTGTTTCACAACAATTGGAAATTCTTTGGGCATTTTTGTTAATGCGGATGATAACTCTTAAAAATTTATCCACACAACTTATGCCAGGATTTTGGTGGAATTGGACATCTCCAAGGATCTACCGACAAAAATTATCTTGAGGGCCAAAGATCAATGTTGGAAATAGACATTGGACCATGAAGGTCTAATTTTTAGATGTAGGAAGTGTTACCAAACTGGGCACATTGCAGTGGAATGCCCAACAATCAAATCTCAGCCAAATAGGGAGGTTTCTTGGTGGAAAGGACAACATATTCACAGACGTCCTCTTTTTCTGATACCTTAGCAACAACAACAAATCAACATGCAGAAACGTTGAATGATCTCTCCCCAAAGGATGCTTTGCCGCCTTCAAATGGGCAGGGCTGCGAGGATAAATCTGAAGGAAATTGTCATTCAAATGATCAAGGTTGGATAGAAGTTAAAAGGAGGAGATATATTCCTCCACATCAGATGACCAAGAAGGGGTAAAATGTGGCAACTTGACAACCTTATCTGGGTGATGTGATTCTATTTTGTCTCTTGTTTTTAGGGTACGAGCTCTATATTTTGGTTCACTGTAGGCAAAGACACTGGGAGTGACTATAATAGTCTTTGTTTTGTTCTTTCTCCATTTTGGAATCTTTGAATGCACCCCTATTAGAGGGTTGATGCAATTCTTCTTTTTATTATATCTTATATGGGAGTGGACCCCATGTTTGCAACTTCTTACCGATAAAAAAAACATTAAAACACAAGTTGCTACCACAAACACAACATACTAATTTAGGTCAAGAAATAAATAAATTTCACAATTTTTTTATTCTCTCCATACGATCATGTTGCAATTGTTAAATAACAATATGATTCAACTTCCTCCAATTATGTTTACTAACACAACTAAACCTCTACCACCAAAATTTATGTAAAATATTTTTTTCAATATCATCATACATTTAGACACGATACAAAAAGATGTATACATATTAATCACCAATTGCAAGACCTCATCAACTCTAATCAAATCTAATTGGCTAGTGTTAACGATAAAGGAAATAAATCGGTCTCACCACCTAACCAAAACTTGTAAATATTTTCAAACCCATTGCAAAGTCATTCAATAAAATTTTCTCAATATAGTGACAATGAGGAAGATGATAATGATTTATCCAATATTGTAAACACGATTGAAGTTCAACCTCATAAGGGTCAAACCAATATTTTTCTCGATATTACTTTCACACATATTGATGTGTCTATAACTGCACCTGATGGTCCTCTTTATATAATTGGTAGAATCAATGATAAACCCACAAGGTGAATCCCGTGTGTATAATGAATATGGTCACCAAAGAATTCTTATATGTGTATGAACTCTATAAAGACAATTACAAACAATCAAAAGCATTGTTAAAATATCATGATGGTTCTATCCGCTCTACAATTGGTTCTATAACTCTTTTGGTCAAGGTTGGACCTAAACAATTAGATGTTTCATTTACCATAATTTCAATGGTAGACTAGTTTTGTGTGAAATTAGGTCTTCCATGAATAAGCTTCATAAATGTGGTTCCAACATTTATTCACAAATGTCTTAAAATTTGAACATACATCCTATTTACTATAACGGATTTAAGCCTTTGGCCTCTCATGGAATTTTTTTGCTAGATTACTTTTGGCCTCAAATAGTCCAACCTGTTAAATCTCGTGAGTATTTTTTATTTGCGTCATATCAAAATTTTAAAGCTAAGTGTATAGTCGAATTATTCCTAAGAAATATCTTGCTTGAGGCTCCTCAATCTTCAGTGACTTCGATGGTTGTCCCTCCTACCCCATAGGTAGTGGATGAACCTAATTTTGAACCGGGTATCCTCCCCTGACCACCTGGTAGATATGTTGTGATTCCACCTCTAGTATCCTATAAAAGACCAAGAGATAACCATGTAATTACTTTGTGAGTTGGAAATAAAAATAAGACTTTAGAATGAAACTTAACAATTTGGTGGTCTTCCAACCTATGGTGGTCCCTTCACTTCCTCCCCCAAAGGAAGAACATATACCAATTTTGGGGAACACCTCAATTACCCCTTTGTAGCCTAAAATTCATGTAAGAAGAAATAGAAGTGAAAAAGTGTGTAGACGAAGACATTGTTCTATGACTCATCAACTTGTTGAAGAGTGTAACACCTTACTTAATGACCATCCATCCATCCAACCCAATACTGATGAGATACCTCTCACCCAACCATCCTCATCATCGCTTGACTCCACCCTACCACCCCCACCAAACCATACCTATCACAACCTAAGCAAAGAATTAAAGAGTCTCATACAAATGCTCGCAATCATTCTGATAGAACTAATATACAACCTATTGTGATACATTCACATAGTAAAGAAGAAGATAAAACAAAAAGAACATAACAAATTAGCTCTTATGTTTTCCAAATCGATAAATTTAGATGAGGGAAACCATGATGATCCTCCTGAGGAGAGTGATCCACAATGTATTAAACCTAATGCTTCTCCTTGTACCACAATTTTTTTAGTTACTTTAGTGTATTGTTTGTCTTCCATTTATGATGAGAAAGATTGGGAGGTGCACAATTTTCTTTAGATTGGCCCACATTTGTCATGCCTCTTATGTGTCTTTGTGTACTTACTTGCACGCAATATTATCTCTCTGATGTTTTTTGATGAGCTTATTATTTGTCCTATTTATTTTACCATTCCTTATGATTTAATTCATGTTTGTGATGTTTTTGATAAAGTAAGTAGCATTTACAGGGTGTCGTACCCTATACACGGAGAGCCCAAAGGGCCAAAAACAAACTAGTTCAAAATAGGACATGAAATAGGCAACAAAAACATGACATGAACAACAGACACACTACATGTCAAGAGGACAATACAACCCCAGAAACAGATGGACCGGACCTGACTCCCAAAACCCGAGGCTGTGTTTTGGGCAGTCCCTTCTTTTTTCTGTGCACAACAGACCAAGAAGTCTTAGTGACACAATCCATTGAGTGAGGAGGGATGAGCGGTTGCTCAACAACCACCAAAGAAAGGTCATCATGCAGCGTAGTCAGAAATGAAGAAGAGGAGTTTTGAGAATTCAGAGGAACAACAGAAGAGTTCATCGGAGGAACAACAGACGTGGTCATCAAAGGACAATCAGGTTTTGTCGGTGCAACGACAACATTACAAGGCAACACTGGTTCCATAGGAGGAATCGAAGGAGGATCCAAGGGAGACTCAGCCTCCAAAAAAGTATACAAGGAAGGGACGTCCGCCACAGGAACATTCGAAGAGGGAGAGCCCACCGTGAGATGGTTCGTGAGAGCATCCTTCCACCAAGTTGTAGCGCTCTTACAGCGAACAAGAGGGCAACCAAAGGCCAAATGACCAACAAAGAAACATCTCCTACACCGAAAAGGGAGCCCCTCATAGTCCAAGAGCTACTTCCAAGGTCTGTCCTCCACCATCATAACCACATCCCCAAAGAGAGGTTTGGAGATGTCCAAATCGATCAAAATACGAGCCACCATAGTATGCCCAAGGTCTCGAGATGTAGAATCCACCTTCAAAAAGCTACCAATGGCGTTGTCAATAGCTTCAAAACAAGATTCCTCCCAAAACTGGAGAGGGAGATTCGACAGTCGAACCCAAACTGGTCGGATATTCAGAGGCTTCGTAAGAGGGTTGAAAGAGCAAGACCAAGGCTGAATGAACAATGAATGATCACCCCACATCTACACCCTGTCCAAAACACAGTCACGATCCTCGGGGGAAGAAAAGGTTGCAAAGAAAAGAAAAAACCTCTAGCACATCCATGTTCATGATGTTATAATATCATTCCTAAGACATTTATGAACTTTACCTTGATTCCCTGAAGCATTAAATATGATTAATGATGATTTATAAACGTTTGTATGTTTTAGTTAGTTGATGCTAAATTATGATGAATAATAATATTAAATGTCAAATATTTGTAGAAGGTTTAAAATATCATTTGTGGAAGGAATGATTCATTCATGCAGATGGAAAGCAGAGAAACAAGTTGACAATTGTCAACATGTAGCTCTCACTGGAAAAGTGCAAAAAAGTCAAAAAAATAGTTTCAGTAAAACATGCATACCTCCCTCGTTTCTGAATGAAATTCAGATTTTCAAAATGATCTGAAAAGTTGAAAAAGAGGAGCATGAAACCCATAAAGCGTTTGAAGAGCTATGCAATAATAAAGGAGTTGTTAATGATAGAAGTTTACTAAGTAAAAAGTAGCAACTGAGAAGGGAGAAATTTAGTCCAACCTCCACCATTTGTTACACTCTGAATTTTAACTTGAAAAGAATTTGGATATGGATTGCCATATATTTATACACATCAACAAATCTCCAAAAAATTAGTTTGATAATAAAAGAGTTCAAACAAACTCTTTTCCAATCAGCCAGATGAAAAGTTGTAACATGACTCTATTGTCTAGTCATTGTATTTGTGTCATTTTAAGAATAATTATTTTCCTCATTTGAAGGAATGATGGGACACCTATTAGATGTTTGTTATCCTATATATTTGAGTATGTAATCAAGCAAAAAATATAGAAGATAATATAGAAGGAGAGGATTCAATTTATTACTTGAAGGCAGCTGCAACAACTACTGTGCAAAAAGGTTTTTTTTCAGTATAAACTGTATTTTGTTTAAGTTATTGAATTTTAGTTATTCTTTCACACAATGATGATAGATTAGAAGTCTCTCATGGTGCACATACAGTGCAAACCCATCACAAGTTTACAGACCTTGGTTGATAATTTAATGTAGGCTTGCAATGTCAAGTGGACTATTCAACTAGGTACACCCTTGAATTACACAAGTCTACGACACATTAGTTAGACTCTACATTTTTGGCACCGTTGTCGGGGATGGTGTCAAGCTATGAGAATCTCTAGGTTTCTTAAAAGTTCTTCCTTGTTTTTGTAGAATCATATTTTATATTCAAAGCACTTAGGATTATTAAGCATTTTGAAAGTTACCACAATCAGATTTAGCAGCAGAAAAATGGATCAGATTGATATGCTTGAAAAGAGTAAATTGGAAATCAATGAAGACATGTTCTCTAGCATCATAGAAGAATTTTGTTCAAGAATTGATGCTAAAGAGGACAAACTTGTTTTGCAAAATGAAGAAGTTATTATACACAAGGTTGCTGGTAAAGATGAACGTGATATCAAATCAAAACTCCTACTTGAAGAAGAGAGCTGCTATGAAGTCAAAACCAGTATTCTCATGCATAAAAGTAAAAAAGAGATTGAAGAATACCAATTTTGGGATTACTTAGAGGTGTTTTTCTCAACTTTAGATGCAACACCAATATCTTTTATAGAGCAAAAACATGAGCAGCATGAGCATCCTGCAAAAACTTCTATGATGCTATCAAAAGAAGCGACCCATCAACATGAAACCAACAAGGAGGGTTCAAAATTTATTCTTTCAAGTGGATGTCCTATTAGGCATCTAGCTGAAATGGAGGCCACAAAAGCATCACAAGTCATGCTTGCATTCAAGAATGAAGTTACAACTGAAGATGAAGCTAAATACATAGTTACAGTTAAAGAAGAATGGTCTCAACTTACTTATTTCCTTCAAAACAAAAGTATGTATTGTCAAAATGAAACATAGTAAGTGAGTTTTTTTATGTATGTCAAAAATTATTGCAACTATTTCTTAAGTTTATACTTATGTTGCACCTCTTTTTGGATGCTCACAAGTATGTGAAGCATTGTAAATTGCTAAGGAAAGGCAACTATTTCACATAACCATTCAATGGTTTTGTTTGATCAAGTTTTATTTGTTGGTTAGTATAGGTTAGGATAGGTTTTTCATTCAATAAGTGTTGTTGCACAATGTCTTAGATGTCTTCTTCTCCAAATATTGAAGCATAATTAGTTGGGTGTTGTCTGGTGTAGTTTGTTTTCCCATTTCTTCTTGTTTAGATGACTATTTCAAAGGTATTCATAGTTGGTCGTTTGGTCATATTCCAAAGTAATTTTTCTTTCAAGGTTGTGATTCATGTCTATCAAAAAACAAGTTTCCATTAGTTGGTTGGGTCTTCATGGGATCAAGAATGTCTATTGAATTGGTGTTGTTCAATTGACCTAATCAGATTTTATTCAACGGTAATGGATTGCATCTAAAGTTACATTAGAAGTCATTGGATGGATAAACATTTTCTGCAGTGAGTAGCCAGGAAACCTAGAGAAACTAGTGATGATAAATATGCAGCCACTCTTAGAGGGGCTTGTACATTCAGCTATTTAGGAAATTGTACTTTCAACTATTCACCAAGTTTACAGATTTTTACTACATCATACCAGGTACTTACATTTATGATTCTCATTCATTAGTAATATTGACCATTTTTAGTTAATTAACTACCTATGCATTACAATATGTTCATCAATTATCATTGTTCTAATTACATGCTTCATAACTGATTTATTCTACCACCCGCATCCATACATTGGCATTTGAGGACAAATGACCTTTCAGTTGGGGGGAAACATGCATGCCTTGTATTGTTGTCCTAGACCATAGGAGGATGACCTTGCTTATATATTTTCATACCTACCTCCTACATTCATGGCTATGTTTACTTCAATTGACATATTGTTCTATTGATTTCCCTTTGCCATTATTGCCTCAAAGTGACAAAAGATAAAAGTATTTAGGGGCAGTTGTAGTAGATGTTATTCATCTTATCTCAAGAATGAATTAAAGAGAAAAGATGTTAAGAGAATATGGAGAAATATGCATACAACAATGTTTCTATCTTGATGAAAAAGAAGAAAAGATAAATTCATTGGACTTCATGTTGGTAGCTTTCATGTCTAACCAATGTTCATCTCTTGCTTGAGGACAAGCATAACATCAAATGGGAGGAATGATGAGCTTGTTATTTGTACTATTTATTTCACCATTCCTTATGACTTAATCCATGTTCATGATATTATAATATCATTCCTAAGACATTTATGAACTTTACCTTGATTCCATGAAGCATTAACTATTATTAATGATGATTTATAAACATTTGTATGTTTTAGTTAGTTGGAAGGATTAAAATATCATTTGTGGAAGGAATGAGTCATTCATGCAACTGAAAAGAAGAGAAACAAGTTGGCAGTTGTCAACATGTACCTCTCGCTGGAAAAGTGCAGAAAAAGTAAAAATGGCAGTTTCAGTAAAACATGCACATCTCCCTCGTTTCTTAATGAAATTCAAATTTTCAAAATGATCTGAAAATCTGAAAAAGAGGAACACAAAACCTAGAAAACATTTGAAGAGCTATGCAATAATAAAGGAGTTGTTAATGATAGAAGTTGATTGAGTAAAAAGTGGCGACTGAGAAGGCAAAAATTTAGTCCAACCTCCACCATTTGTTACACTCTGAGTTTTAACTTGAAAAGAAGTTGGATATGGATTGCCATATATTTATACACATTAAAAAATCTCCAAAAATCAGTTTTATCATAAAAGAGTTTAAACAAACTCTTTTCCAATCAGCCAAATGAAAAGTTGCAATAGGACTCTATTGTCCAGTCATTGTATTTGTGTCATTTTAAGAATAATATTTTTCCTTGTTTGAAGCAATGATGGGACACCTATTATATGTTTGTTAGCCTATATATTTGAGTATGTAATCAAGAAAAAAATATAGAAGATAATATAGAAGGAGATAATTCAGTTTATTTCTTGAAGGCACCTACAACAACTACTGTGCAGAAAGGTTTTTTTTTCAGCATTAACTATGTTTTGTTTTAGTTATTGAATTTTAGTTATTCTTTCACACAATGATGATAGATTAGAAGTCTCTCATGGTGCACATACAGTGCAAACCCATCAAAATTTTACAAACCTTGGTTGATAATTTAATGTAGGCTTGCAATGTCAAGTGGATTATTCAGCTAGGTACACCCCTGAATTACACAAGTCTATGACACATTAGTTAGACTCTACATTTTTGGTGCCATTGTCGGGGATGGTGTCAAGCTATGATAATATCTAGGTTTCTTCAAAGTTCTTCCTTGCTTTTGTAGAATCATAATTTCTATTCAAAGCACTTAGGATTATTAGGCATTTTGAAAGTTACCACAATCAAATTTAGCAGCAGAAAAATGAATCAGATTGATATGCTTGAAAAGAGTAAATTGGAAATCAATGAAGACATGTTCTCTAGCATCATAGAAGAATTTTGTTCAAGAATTGATGCTAAAGAGGACAACCTTATTTTACAAAATGAAGAAGTTATTATACAAAAGGTTGTTGGTTAAGGTGAATGTGATATCAAATCAAAACTCCTACTTGAAGAAGAGAGCTGCTATGAAGTCAAAACCAATATTCTCATGCAGAAAAGTAAAGAAGAGATTGAAGAAGACCAATTTTTGGATTACTTAGAGGTGTTTTTCTCAACTTTAGATGCAACACCAATATCTTTTGTAGAGAAAAAACATGAGCAACATGAGCATCCTGCAAAAATTTCTATGATGTTGTAATGTCACAGAATTGCACCTAGGGGCAATTCCACATTTTCGCATCTTGCCTAGCATTTATGACACCTTAGAAACATTAATAGCAAAATCCCATGAATCACGGATTCTGACTCCATGTGGACACATGGCGAAACGACAGAACCTTGACAAGGCATTTCCCGAAAACCTAGGCTTTGGACGCCTGCACGACATGCGGACATCCGTGCGGCGTGCTAGCGTCCTGGTGATTTTGTGAGTCTAAAACGACGAATCTAGAACCTTGACCCTTGTGACACGTGCCCTGGCAGTTAGGTCTCGAGTGAAACGGCTCTATGTTGTCCTTGCATGCATGAAAACCCCCTTTTGGCTCTCATTTTTGGGGTTGGAAGTCATTAGTTGAAGCATAATCACTACTTGCTCTAGTCTTTGGTAAGCTCTATCCTTGAATAGCAACACTTTTACAAGAAAATCCATGTTGAACTGAGGTCCCTCCAGTAGCTACCAGCTCTCAAGAAAGCACATAGTGGTGCACTTGTGTGCTTCGAAAGAGGGTCTTGACCCGTGGGTAACACTCTCTCTCCCTATCACTCTTTCTTACTAGTTCATTTGCTACTCTATGGTGTAGGCTCTACTCTGAAGCGGGTTTTGTTTTCACCATGCACTTTGTTTACTTCCTTTACACTCTTTTCCAAACTTGGTTGTTTGTGGAGATGGGAACACCAAAAGGGGGGTCTGACTGAGGCAGACCCCTACATAGCCCCAACCTTTTCCCCTTGATCTTTTGTGTGTGGGTCACAAAGGGAAGCTTGGAATAAAGATTTAGATGCACGAGGGTAATCTTGTTTCAAGTTCTCTTGTATTTCCCTTTAATATCTAGCTCTTTTTCGGTTATTTGGTCCTTCAAGCTTCTAACCCGAGTCAAAAAGTGAGATTCAGTTTCATCCGCTTGAGCTCCTGAGTTCTTCACGGCTTAGGACGCTAGCACGTCTTGTGGACAACAGTGCGCCGTGCTGGCATCCCGAAACTGCATTGTCGTCTTTTAGCCGAGAGCTCCTCAGCCAGAGATAGAAATCTCAAAGTCTTGCTCTTTCGAGGCTTGAGATCATTTCCTCTCTTTTCTTCATAGTTTCATTGATTTGTTCAGTTTGAGGTGTATAAGGGTAGTTCGTTCCCTAGTGATCTCTTGAGAATAAAGAGACTCGTGTGCAGTGAATCCCTCTTATATCACATTTTGGTGAACCCAACGTGAATCGTCAGACCCGTTTCCATAATGTCGCATAGTCATGAGGATTCTTTCTTTGAACAAGATTTTGATATGTTGGAAGATGCTCTAGATGATTTTTTAGAAGCACTCTCCCTTATCTGTAAATCTTTTAAACAAACTCCTTCCTCGCCAATTGAGGAGTCAATAAATGTGGTAGTATTTTTTGTGGCTCCTCCAAGCCCTAAGAACTCGTCATTTATGTGACCTCGGTTGAGCCATTCCCTAGAGAGAACTATTTCGTCTATGGGATTTCATGTCGTAGCAATCCATCAGACTTATATTCGAGATTCGCGAAAGCTACTGACTCTACTTCTTATAATATTGTCGTGCATACGTACCCCACAAGGAGAAACAAACAAAACTTGGAACAGTAAGCGTTTGTTCCTGCATCGCAACCTACACAAACTCCTACTTCTTTACCACCGTCTCAACCTAGCCTTCCTTCACCTCCTAAACCTGTGATCAAAGCACCGGGTGATTATGATCTTGTTGAGCAATTCCGGGTTACTCCAGCTAAGATCTCACTTTGGGATTTGCTTCAGACCGCTCTGGTTTATCAAGAGATGTTGCAAGAAGCCTTATAAAAGATTCTCTTACCTGCCTTTGCTAGGCCTACAAACGTTGATGCGTTGATGGCACATACTCGAGCAGATTCGTCGAATATTATGTTCCACCCGCAAGAACTCCCGCCTTCGGATGTGCATAAGCAAGCAAAACCTTTGATGATTATAGTAAACGTTAACAACATCGGCATTAGGCGTACCCTCGTTGACACTGGCTCAAATATCAACGTTTGCAGTATAGTTCTACTGTCTAAAATTAAAGTCGATCCATCTTCTTTAGCAACTTCTTCCTTGTACATTCGCGGGTTCAATAATGCTGGTAGCCAAGCTCTAGGTACGATAATGCTACCTTTCAGTTGGGTCCCATTACCTTGCCTACGTTGGTCTATGTAATGCCCGACCCATTACCATACAATCTTCTTTTAGGAAGACCTTGGATTCATGATATGGGTGCAGTAACTTCTACCCTACATTGTTCCTTAAATTTTGTTGCTAACGATCAGGTGGTTACGGTTAAAGCAGATCCAGAGGCTGTGCACCTTTGCTTACTAGTTGTTATTGGTCGTAGTTCGGCCGCACCCACTCTCAAGAATTTCATTCCCTCCTTAACCGCTGATGCTATGGCGTGTTCCTCGTTGATACCCTCTGTGGGAGTTGTCCCCTAAGCGAGTATTGACCAAGATGAACTGCCTAAAGTGGAAGATTTTAAATCTCCCCCATGTTTTATGTCATTCCCTCAATCGAATGCTCTCTTAGGTGATGATTGGGGTTCCTTGAACTTCTCTGAATTCTTCATAGCAGAGTATAAGTCAAACCCCTTTGGTATAGAATTTCCAGGTCCTACTAACATGAGGATGAGTGACCCTCCCATTGAGGAAGAGAAGTGTGATCCTGTTCATGAAACCACTCCTCCCCGGGAAAGTGACTCCACTCTCGTAAAGGGGGTTAATGTTTGTGAACCGAGTAAGGGAAGTGGGACCACTCCCGTAGAAACTTTTGACATCCATTGGTGGAACGAGATGTTGTACGTGGATCCACCCCCTCCTGAAGCTCTACAAAATCGTTATGGGTTTGGTTACGAACTCGCTTCTCGGTATGGATATGGGCAGAAAGGCCTAGGACGTATCGAGCAAGGAATATAGGTCCCTATCCAGTTTAAGCAATGACAATGCTATTTGAGTTTGGAATGCCCTATTGAACAGTCTAAACAAAAACCTTGGTGGAGTGGTAATATGATTTCGGCCTAACCGTTAAGCTTGGTCCATCCTGAGTTGATAGAAAAAAGGGGACAAGCCAAAAAATTTCCTGTGGATGCCTTCTCTTCAGATGAAGCATTAGGAAATTTTTTGGGTGCTTACACTTTGTTGCCTCCTTATCATCACAAGAAACGATTCCCGTATTGCTTACATAAACAAGCATACTTTGGAGAATCCATTCTGAGCATTGATGAGGAAGACCCTCTATCTAATGTCAGCGATGATGTTCTGATATCTCATCCCTTGGACCACAACTCTCTCCTTAAAGGAGATACCATTGAAGTCCTCGTGGATACTAAATCTTCGGAAAAGGTAATCAAGATTGGGAAGTGCCTCTCTTCCGAGGAAGCAGATGAGCACCCTACTCTCTTGCATACTCACCCTGATATCTTCGTTTGGACGTATGAGGATATGCCCGATATTGAGGAATCCATAGTGGTCCATAATATCATTCTATGCTCCGACACCAAGCCCGTTAAGCAAAAAAATCAAAAGATCAATCCTAGGGTAGCTTTAATGGTCAAGACCGAGATAAAGAAGCTATTGAAAGCAGGCTTTATCCGTCCTATTGACTACTCTCCTTGGATTTTGAATATAGTTGTTGTTAGCAAACCTGACGATCGTATTTGTATATGCATTAACTTTCGAGACCTTAACAAGGCTTCTCGTAAAGACGATTTTCCATTACCTAATATAGATATGATTGTGGAATCGATCGCAGGCCATGCGTTCTTATCTTTTATGGATGGCTTCTTGAGTTATAATCAAATCCGTATTAACCCGGACGATCAGTACAAGACAACCTTCACTACCCCTTGAGGGACTTTCTGCTATGTGGTCATGCTCTTTGGTTTAAAGAACACAGGAGCGGCTTATCAACGAGCGATGACCCTAATATTTCATGATTTCATTCATAAAATCTTAGAAAATTATGTTGATGACATCTTGGCGAAATCAGTGAATCGTCAGGATCATGTGAGGAATCTTCGTCTTATCTTCGAAAGGATTTGAATTTACAAAATGAAACTCAATCCCCATAAGTGTGTCTTCAGCGTAGACGCTGTCAAGCTTCTTGGGTTTATAGTCTCTTATCGTGGGATTGAAATCAACACGAATAAGCTTGATGCTATTGTTAACATGCCTCCACCGAGGAACATCACCGAGTTACAAAGTTTACAAGGAAAGATTCAGGAAATTCGTAGATTCATATCTCAGTTGGTTGATCGTACCCTCCCTTTCACTCGTTTACTGAAAAAGGATGTTCGCTTCATATGGGATGAAGAGTGTCAGAAAGCCTTTGAATCCATCAAGGCTTATTTGACCAACCCTCCTGTATGCAAGATAGACCCTTCTTGCTTTGCCTTGTTGCATCGCCATATGCTTTGGCAGCCCTACTAGCTCAGTATGATGACGCAGGAAAAGAGAGAGCGGTCTACTAAATTAGTCCTGTCCTCGTCGATTATGAAGCTCATTATTCATCCATGGAAAAGCAGTGCCTTGCTCTTGTATTCGCTATGCAGAAGTTGAGGCACTACCTCCTCCATGTGGAAACCCACGTCATAGTAAAAATAAATCTTTTGAAACATTTGTTCTCTAGCGCTAACCTTGCTGGAAGATTAGCAAAGTGAGTTATGTTGCTTTTTGAGTTTGATATAAATTTTGTCACACAGAAATTGGTAAAGGGACAAGCAGTTGTCGATCAATTGGCAGACGCTCCCTCATCTCGTTCCTTCCTTGGGTTGGATCTATTCCGTGATGATAATATTTTCACAATCAACTATGACCTCGAATGGAAGATGTACTTTGATGGATCAAGGTGTCAAACCGGTTCGGTCCAACAAGTGTGGTCCTGATATCCCTCGAAGGCAAACCGATTCCCCTATCCTTTCGATTAGATTTTCCTTGCACTAATAATATCGTAGAGTATGAAGCTCGTATTGTCGGTTTGTGTGTCACGATTGCATTGAAGATTAAACATCTTCGTATACTGGGTGACTCTGAACTTATTGTGAATTAGATCACGGGAACTTATCAAGCTAAACAAAGTAAATTGTCCCAATATCGAGACCTCACTTTGTCTCTGCTCAATCATCTTTCCTCTTTCAGGATAAATAGTATCCCTAGGAGAGAAAATAGACATGCAGATGCCATGGCAAGCGTTGCTTCCTTGGTACCTTCAGAAGAGGATACAAAGGAATATCAATTTGTGGTTCAGGTCGCGCGAACCCCAGCGGTTCTCGATCAACTTGAGCCTGAATCCCTAGTTTTCTTTCATACAGATTCAAGAGAGTGGTTCTCTAGTATCTACAACTAATTAAAGACAGGAAACTTTCTCGGTGACGCGACGAAAAGCGATCAAACTCGTATACAAAATATTTCAGCACGTTACGTCATCTTATTAGACGTTCTTTATTGAAAAGTTTATAACGGCTTGTTGCTAAGATGCCTCACTAAAGCGGAAATACCCCTTTCCCTTAAAGAAGCCCATGTAGGCTCTAGAGGTGGACACTTTGGTGGTAGATCCCTAGTGATGAAACTGGTACACATGGAAAACTATTGGAAAACAATGGAACAAGATTCCTTCGATTTTGTCAAGAAGTTCCTTCAATGTCAATAGCATAGTTGCCTTATCCACGCTCCTGCTCGGGAATTGCAAAATCAAACTTCTCCTTGACCCTTTGCAAAATAGGGGTTGGACATTATTGGAAAAATATCACCTCCTTCTTCTAAAGGACATACCTTTATCATTACCGCTACAGATTATTTCACAAAATGGGTTGAAGCTATTCCGCTCCGATCTACGAATGCTGAAATTATCTGTAGCTTCCTCTTGAACAACATCATTTCTCATTTTGGGCTACCTGCTACGCTTGTTTTTGATAATGGTACACCATTTAAAAACAAGGAAGTAAAGCAATTCTTGGAGACATTTCATATTCAACATAGGTTTTCTACACCGTATTATCCACAATCCAATGGCCAAGCAAAAGCTTCTAATAAAACACTTGAACTCATTCTTTGTAAAAAAGTTAATAAACACGACAAAGATTGGCATATTCAGTTAACATATGCTTTGTGGGCTTATCACATGAGTGTTCGCACGACGACGAGAACGATGCCTTATAACCTCATGTATGGTGCAAAAGTTATCATGCCTTTGGAGTTGGAAATTCCATCTTTGTGGGTTTCCCTTAGAGGGTTGATTGACAATGAAACCTATCGAGTGAACCATTTGCATCAGCTAGAGATGCTCGACGAGCATCGTTTACAAGCCCTTGATCATCTTAAAGATTATTAGCGGTCGCTATCAAGACAATATAATCAAAGTGTGCTTCTCAGAACCTTCAAGCTAGGGGACATGGTTCTATATGAAAATCAGTGAAACGTAAACGCATCGCCCGATCGGAAAGGGAAGTTTAGTCCTAACTGGCTAGGTCCTTACATCGTGGTTTTTGTGTATGATTCGGGTACCTATGGATTATCATCTATGGATGGAACACCTTTAAAAGAGTCTGTTAATGTGATGCATCTTCGTCGATACTATGCATAGTGTCCCAATGTGTCACATTTGTGGTCTTCTCCCTAAAGGGTAGTAATACTGCATATGTTATCATTTACTCATTTTCACATCTTGAATTTTTTTTTGTTTATGGCATGACCATATGTGTGTGCGTATAATAAAAACATACATATGTGTGTTTGTTTGACTATGTCATATATCCATACATCACATCACATCCTTTTAAAGTAATTATATCATCATAGCATTCAATTAACATGTAACCAAACGTGTTTAATCAAATCATGATTAGCATCTAATGAAAGCATACATCCATATCAAAAAATAACATCCATAGTATGAGCATACATGAAAATGGAAAACATACACATAAACAAAGCCATGATATTGAAACCGATCTATATATATATATATATATATATGTCCAATGTATGAATCAAATGTCATGTACATGTATCGGCCACCGCTATAAAAAAATGAGTGGCTGCTGAATATGTGTCTATACAAAAAGATCTACAAGTATATATGTGTATCTATATCCAGCTACAAAAATGATAAACAAAAGAGGGATTCCTATCCTCGTGGTGCATGGCTCCCCGAGCCCTCTGGCTCTGGTGGCCACTCTAGTACACTGGGAGGAGGTTGTACGGTGGTCTGCAACAAGGATCGGTGTGAGCGTAATATAGATAAACCCACCCGTATCCCTCTGAGCTCCCCTGCAGCAAACAAATATCCATCTTCGCTTGGATGAGCTCCTATTGTAGTCGTTGAACATTTGTCGGGATCACAGCTGTCAACCGCGCGTCAAGCTCATCAATGTGCCTCTGAAGAGCATCACGTGCTGCCTCAGCGGCATCAACCCTCCTCACTTTCGCATCTCGCTCGACAAGCGTCGTCCACAGCTCCCCCAACAGTTGATCTTGTTGTCCTCATGTGGCATTTAGCTCTGCAGTCAGCTGCACCACCTCTGCACCCCGCTCCTCGTATGTAGTCCTCAGATGCGCTACTGGCTCAAAAGTGGGGGCATGCCTCCTTGCTGAAACTGGTCAGTAGGCCTCAAGGACTGTCCCCTGCATCGAAACGACAAGGGCCACCTCTGAAATACACTAAGCTATAAGCCTAGTCCATCCCTATGCATCCTCTGCAATCACAAAGAGAGAAACATGGATCAATATCACATGGCATGTATATAAATAAACGTAAAACAAAAAAATGGAAAGCATGAGAATAACAATAATGCACTATGTATACTTGGATCCCCTAGCTGTCATGTGGGGTCAGGGTGTGGGTTGACGCTAAAGCTTACGCCGCTAGTATTGGTGGCCAACTCGAGTGACACTAACGTTGCTACTGCTGGGACGGTGGAGACTGGTGGCACTGATGAAATAGGGGTAGTTGGGGGGGAGCTGATCTCCTCTGTCACCTTGGCCTCATAGGCATTGCCACATCCTCCTCTTGTGTTGGCTCCTCCTCCTCTGCGTCGCCCTGTTGACGACCTCTCCTCCTGTCCTGTGGAGGTTGGTGGGGCGCGTCCTCCTGTGGGCCAGGGTCCCCTCTCGGAGCACCCTCACCGAAAACTAGAGCAGGACGATGCCTCTCCCACCACTGCGTGTAATTTGTTGCTACCCTGACATTAGCTATCGCCGCCATGGCCGACAGATCATGATCCAGCTCATCATCGTACGAGAAGATGATGTTTGTAATGGAAGTACGAGGGTGATCACCTACCCTCATTGCACTGCGGTGTGCCCTGGTGTATGTGGGCACGTCAGGCAGTATGGTTTGAACATGATCGTGTTGGCGCATGACCCAACTCCAGTAATAATGAACAGTAATATAATCATGACGACCAACCAAAAAATGGTCTCGTTGTAGGTTCCTAAGGAACTTGTTGTCATCGACCCACCTAAAATATCGGTAAGGTCTCCAACGAACCTCTCCTGCGGCAACAGTATCAAACTGTAGCCTCCAAAACTGTAAGTCCTTGAAACGCCACTGGCCTATCATGTCATACTAGTGGGCCATTGAGACCTAATATGATCGTCGTTGGGGAAAATCGACTAGTCGGGTGCACATGATGTGGGCGAAAGCCTACACCTGCAAAAGTATGCATGCTATAAGACTGCAGTACTCATAATGAACGTACCGCCCAAGCTCTTGGTATAGGTGCGCCAGCATGCTGTGCCCCCAGGCAAAAATAGTCTTATTCTCAACCATCTCTCTGATGATAGGGATGAGGCCCCCGTGCAGGTGTGAGCCTCGCCCGTCTATGGTGATACAGAAGGCGATTGTGACTACCATCACCTGGCGTAACAATGGTGTTGTGGTCCTCGCCTGGTCATACCAGTGAGTGTAGATGTGACCAGTGTCATCGCCATCGTTGGTCCTCACTATGCAATAGAGGACACCCTCACTACGCTCCTGCGCCGATCAGGTATCATCTAGCACGACCCGCCATCCGTGGATGGGTAGCCCAAGGATCCGATAGACGTCCTCGGAGTGATGCTCATCTCTGTATGGCAGCTGGAAAGATGATGTAGTGGCATCCCACCGCTCCATAAAAGTGGTGAGCATCTCCTCGTGATATCGCATCTCTAGCATAGTGAATACATGCCAGAGACCGACCTGCTCCAAGTGTGTGACCTCATCCTACGAAAGGCGATCCCTCTGCTCGTGGACAAGTCAGAATGCTCGCCCTCCGGGATGCTCTCAGATCTTTGGATACTCCTGAAAAAAGTAAAAAAAGGTTCTAAGTCAAAAACATCATCATGATAAGCAAACATGTAAAGGGACACATGCGCGCCACGCAGACGTTTGTGTGCCACGTATACGTCCCGAATCGCCATGGTCTCTCGGAGGACGCCAACACGTCCTTAGGACGACATCATGGATCTGGGACCCCAACGGATGTCCCAGACGATAGTGCGTATCGAGGACGTGAGTGTGGATTTAAGACGCCTGCGCACCTCGACAAGTAGAATTTTTTTTTTAAAAAAAAGCTAAAATGCATGAAAATCGAGGCTAAGATGCCTACCTGGTCAACCTCGCGACCCTCGGCGATGTCCTTGCATAGTTGTTCTAGCCTCGACGCCTCATACTCTCTCCTGCTCGACATTTTGTTGACTTTTCTCTCACAAAATTCAACAATCTGCTCGCAGTGAATAGTGAAAATGACCCTTCTAGGGACCCACCTAGGTATATATAGGCCCCCCGGGGCCCATTTTTCCTAGAGCTTGTGGCCCCCCGGTTTCTCTCGACTTCACCCCACCATGTTGGGGGAAAACTCGGGAGGGGGCATATAGTCACCTCTTGATCATATTTTTCCTCTGAATCGAGCACTTTTTCTTGATCATTCTTCTCTTTGTGGTAGTTTCTTTCGATTTTTCGAAACAGACTCAAAATTTTAGTTTTGTAGGATACAGTTTTGAGCAGTTTTTCACAACTGTTGTGTTACTATTTGTTGAGCTCAGGAGCTGGGGGCATCCTCGGGACCGTTTAGCTCGACCTCGGTGAACTCTATGGTCCCTCTTTCTAGCATGCATTTTTGTAAAATTCAGAGTTCAAGTGAAATTTTTCTTATCTACTTTAGTGAGGCTGATTTTTTCCAAAATCAAGCCCACTAAAGTGGGGGAAAAATGTATTGTTGCGGAATTGCACCTAGAGGAAATTCCACATTTTCGCATCTTGCCTAGCATTTATGACACCTTAGAAACATTAATGGCAAAATCCCATGAGTTGGAATTTCACAATTCTAACTCCATGTGGACACATGGTGAAATGACAAAAGCCTAACAAGGCGTTTCCTGAAAACCTAGGCTTTGGATGCCTACGTGGCACACGGACGTCTGCACGACGCGTTAGCGTCCTAACGATTTTCTTAATCTAAAATGGTGAATCTAGAACCCTGACCCTTGCGACACGTGCCCTAGTGGTTAGGTCTCGAGTGAAACAGCTCTATGTCACCCTTGCATGCATGAAAACCCCCTTTTGGCTCTCATTTTTGGGGTTGGAAGTCATCAGTTGAAGTATAATCACTACTTGCTCTAGTCTTGGGTAAGCTTTATCCTTGAATAGCAGCACTTTTACAAGCGAAGCCATGTCGAACTGAGGTCCCTCCAACAGCTACCAGCTCTCAAGCAAGCACATAACAATGTGTCTGTGTGCTCCGGAAGAGGGTCTTGACCCGTGAGTAACGCTCTCTCTCCTTATCACTATTTCTTACTAGTTCATTTGCTACTTTGTGGTGTGGGCTCTACTCCGAAGTGGGTTTTGTTTTCACCACGCACTTTGTTTACTTCCTTTACACTCTTTTCAAAACTTGGTTGTCTGTGGAGGTGGGAACACCAAAACAGGGGTCTAACTAAGGTAGATCCCTACATAGCCCCAACCTTTTCCCCTTGATATTTTGTGTACAAGTCACGAAGGGAAGCTTGGAATAAAGATTTAGACGCATGAGGGTAATCTTGTTTCAAGTTCTCTTGTATTTCCCTTTAATTTCTAGCTCTTTGTCGGTTATTTGGTCCTTCAAGCTTCTGACCCAAGTCAAGAAGTGAGATTCAGTTTCATCTGTTTGAGCTCCTAAGTTCTTCACGGCTTAGGACGCTATCATGTCTTGTGGACGACAACGTGTCACGCTGGCATCCCGAAACTGCACTGCCATGTTTTGGTCGAGAGCTCCTCAGCCAGAGATAGAAATCTCGAAGTCTTGCTCTTTCGAGGCCTGAGATCATTTCCTCGCTTTTCTTCATAGTTTCATCGATTCATTCAGTTTGAGGTGTATAAGGGCAGTTCATTCCCTGGTGATCGCTTGAGAATAAAGAGACGCGTGTGCAACAAATCCCTCTTATATCACAGATGCTATCAAAAGAAGCAACCCATCAACATGAAACCAACAAGGAAGGTTCAAATTTTTTTCTTTCACGTGGATGTCCTATCAGACATCTAGCTGAAATGGAGGCCACAAAAGCATCACAAGTCATGCTTGCATTCAAGCATGAAGTTACAACTGAAGATGAAGCTAAATACATAGTTGCAGTTAAAGAAGAATGGTCTCAACTTACTTATTTCCTTCAAAAAAGAAGTATGTTTTGTTAAAATGAAGTAGTGAGTGAGTTTGTTTATGTATGTCAAAAATTATTGCAGTTGTTTATTAAGTTTCTACTTATGTTGCACCTCTTTTTGGTTGCTCACAAGTATGTGAAGCATTGTAAGTTGCTAAGGAAAGATACATATTTCACAGAACCATTCAATGGTTTTGTTTGATCAAGTTTTATTTGTTGGTTAGTATAGATTAGGATAGGTTTTTCATTAAATAAGTGTTGTTGCACAATGTCTTAGATGTCTTCTTCTCCAAATATTGAAGCATAGTTAGTTGGGTGTTTTCTGGTGTAGTTTGTTTCCCCATTTCTTCTTGTTTAGATGACTATTTCAAAGGTATTCATAGTTGGTTGTTTGGTCATATTCCAAAGTAATTTTTCTTTCAAGTTGTGATTCATGTCTATAAAAAAATAAATTCCATTAGTTGGTTGGGTCTTCATAGGATCAAGAATGTCTATTCAATTGACCTAATCGGATTTTATTCAATGGTAATGGACTGCATCTAAAGTTACATTAGAAGTCATTGGATGGATAGACATTTTCTACAGTGAGCAACCAAGAAACCTACAACAAATACCGATGATAAATATGCAGCCACTCTTAGAGGGGCTTGTACATTTAGCTATTTAGGAAACTATACTTTCAACTATTCACCAAGTTTACAGATTTTTACTACATCATATCAGGTACTTACATTTATGATTCTCATTCATTAGTAATATTGACCATTTTTAGTTAATTAACTACCTATGCATTACAATATGTTCATCAATTATCATTGTTCTAATTACATGCTTCATAACTGATTTATTCTGCCACCTGCATCCATACATTGGCATTTGAGGACAAATGACCTTTTAGTTGGGGGGAAACATGCATGCCTTGTATTGTTGTCCTGGACCATAGGAGGATGACCTTGCTTATATATTTTCATACCTACCTCCTACATTCATGGCTATGTTTACTTAAATTGACATATTGTTCTATTGATTTCCCTTTCCATTATTGCCTCAAAGTGACAAAAGATAAAAGTATTTAGGGGCAGCTATAGCAGATGCTATTCATGTTATTTGAAGAATGAATTAAAGAGAGAATATGTTAAGAGAATATGGAGAAACATCCATGTACAACAATGTTTCTATCTTGATGAAAAAGAAGGCAAGATAAAGTCATTGGACTTCATGTTGGTAGCTTTCATGTCTAACCAATGTTCATCTCCTGCTTGAGGACAAGCATAACATCAGCTAGGGGGAATGATGAGCTTATTATTTGCCCTATTTATTTCACCATTCCTTATGATTTAATCCATTTTCATGATATAATAATATCATTCCTAAGACATTTATGAACTTTACCTTGATTCCCTAAAGCATTAACTATGATTAATGATGATTTATAAATATTTGTATGTTTTAGTTAGTTGATACTAAATTATGATGATATATTATGATGAATGATAATTATTAAATTTCAAGTATTTGTAGAAGGATTAGAATATCATTTGTGGAAGGAATGATTTGTTCATGCAGCTGAAAAGAAGAGAAACAAGTTGACAGTTGTCAACATGTAGTTGTCGTTGGAAAAGTGCAATAAAAGTCAAAAAGGAAGTTTCAGTAAAGCACACATATTTCCCTCGTTTCTTAATGAAATTCAGATTTTCAAAATGATCTGGAAAGATAAAAAAGAGGAGCACGAAACCCATAAAGCGTTTGAAGAGCTATACAATAACAAAGGAGTTGTTAATGACAAAAGTTGACTGAGTAAAAAGTGGCGACTAAGAAGGCATAAATTTAGTCCAACTCTACCATTTGTTACACTCTGAGTTTTAACTTGAAAATAAGTGGATTTCCATATATTTATACACATCAACAAATCTCCAACAAATCAGTTTGATCATAAAAGAGTTCAAACAAACTCTTTTCCAATCAGCCAGATGAAAAGTTGTAATAGAACTCTATTGTCTAGTCATTGTATTTGTGTCATTTTAAGAATAACCCTTTTCCTTGTTTGAAGCAATGATGGGACACCTATTAGATGTTTGTTAGCCTATATATTTGAGTATGTAATCAAGAAAAAAAATATAGAAGGAGAGAATTTAATTTATTACTTGAAGGCACCTACAGTGACTATTGTGGAAAAAGGTTTTTTTCAGCATTAACTGTGTTTTGTTTAAGTATTGAATTTTAGTTATTCTTTCACAGAATGATGATATATTAGAAGTATCTCATGGTGCAAATATAGTGCAAAACCATTACAAGTTTACAGACCTTGGTTGATAATTTAATGTAGACTTGCAATGTCAAGTTGACTGTTTAGCTAGGTACACCCTTGAATTACACAAGTCTATGACACATTAGTTAGACTCTACATTTTTATTAGTGTGTATTTGTGTTTGTTATTTTTCTTTGGATGGCCTTTGTTTCTCTTGTTGGCACAAGGATAAAAAGAAAATAAATCTATCATATTATTCATTTATTTGTATCTACATTCATCTTTATGTTGTGAGTGTCTTTTGTCTTGTATTTTCTTTTGGGAATGATGCAAAGTGTTGAGACATTTAGGTCTCTTCCATGTGGACCGAAAAGTGTTTATGTTTTCTTCATGTTTCATTCCTCCATTATGTTCGTAGTTCCACAAGTATTCAAGAATGATGTTGATTTCACACATGATCATATTATATTATAGATATGGTCTATATTGACCTCAGATCTATGGATCCCTTATGTGTTATTTTATCTTGTTATGTGGCTTTGTCCTAGGGGTAACCCATTGTCATGAGTTAGCTTTGTTGGGAACATATCATTCCATTATTAATTACTTTAGTAAAATTACTTTAAGGTGGGATTATACATTCCATTATGTGCTTCACTTTGTTCACACACGTTGAGCATTGTAATGCATTCTTGACATATTGATCATTTTTGTAGCACCTTATTAGAATTATTGAGACTATAATTCTTGGCATGGTTGACATGAGAACACACCTAATGAATATCAAACTTCACTAGCCCTTGTTTGTTTCTCATTTTTTACTATTGCAAAAACTCACCTAGTGAATATAAGACTTCACTAGCTTGTGTTGTTTCTTGTGAAAACTCACCTTGTGAATATTATAATTCACTAGCATGTGATTATTTGTGTTTATGGTTCACCTAAAAAATATAGGACTTTGTTAGCCTATGATTCGTGAACGCTTTGGGTATGGATCGTACTAATATTTTTGTGTAGCTTGCTAGTGTATGATTGTCATACCCCTTTTTGCATTGTGTTTGCATCGCGTTTTATGAGTTTGAATTATGTTTTGTTTTTTCATTATTTAGTATTATCTCTTCATTGTGTATTCTTTGTGTTTGTCATGTTGTATTTCACTTTGTGTGTGTTTTCCTTTGTCCTAAATTTTTCTCATAGGATCTTGAAACCGGGGGCTAGTGCATCCCTTAGATTTGATGTCATACTATCTCTTCAATGTTTATGTGATCAAACCCTTCTTCGCTTATCCTTACTTTTGTGTGAGTTTGAGTGTAAGTTTATAATCTCACTAAAGTGGGGGCTAAATGTAGCATCATAAATTGTCGCCCTTGATAATTTCACACTAGATTTAGCTCCCCCTCATGTGCCTAGACCCAATTTGTGTTTAATTTTTCCATCTCATAATAATCTTCAAAAGATTAGAGTTGATTTGGGAATAGTGGATTAATATTCATGTATTGATCTTAAGGCCCCAAAATAGGTTTGGACTAGGGTGCCCTACGCCCCTTTCCTACCTATTTTGGCCCTAATTCAAATATGTCAATGTTGGCATTTTAGTATTTAGAAATACAAAGTCTTTTTTCATTTGTCAATAATTAATTTGAGGAAAATTAAAGAATTGCATATAAATATGCCTTTTTCACGATTTGAAATCCTAAGAAAAATCATAAGGCAATTGAGATCACAACCGAGCATCCTAAGAGCAGTCAAGAGCATAATTATAACATTATTTTAGTCAAGCATCGTGTTTTATGTCTATTTATTTTGTGATTACTCACTTACAGGACTTCAAATCAAGCATCCAAATTCTCCTTGAAGGTGATGAGTACAATGAATTTAGTCTATTAAGGAATGCATATCTAAGTGGTGAGTTGCATCAATTGTCAATTTATCACTTGTTTATCATTTAGCCTCTACCTAGCCAAGGGTAAGCTCTTTTTTACATCATCATAGTCATTATGGAGGTAGAGATACCAAAATGAGGTTTGACTTAGGCAAGCTCCTATACGACACAAGCATTTCCCCTCTTTCTTGCGTGTATATTGCAAATGTGAAGAAAAATAGGAGAGGATTGAAGACCTAATAATTCATTCAAGCATTCAATTCCTACAAGTCAACAAATTAGGGAAAGTGGATTTTACTAGCCACATGAAAAGTTTTGACACTAATTCCAGAGAAGAACCTACAAAGAGAGAGGTGATATAGAGAGAAGTAGAGAGGGAAGGAGTAAGGTGGAGAGATTGAGAGAGGGGGAGAGAGGGGGAGAGAGGGGGGAGGGATGGAGAGTTAGAGAGAGAGGTGAGATAGAGAGAAGTGGAGAGAGAGAGAGAGAGAGAGAGATGTAGAGAGGGAAGGAAGCGGGGAGGGAGGAAGATAGAGAGTAGAGAGGGAAGGAGGGAGAGGGAGAGAGAAGTGATATAGAGAGAATTAAAGAGGGGAGGAGAGAGAGAGAGGGGGGAGGGAGAAGTGAGATAGAAAGAATTAGAGAGAGAGAGAGAGAGAGAGAGAGAGAGAGAGAGATGGACAAGTAGAGAGGTAGTTTTTGAGCTCAAGGGAGAAAGAGTTAGATAAAGGGATGGAAATAGTGAGAGAGAGTTCTAGAGTGTAATACATAAACAATAAGTGAGCTATAGAGAGTGAAAGATGATACAACTTGTTGATTACTAAAATTTCACCTCCTAATTATTGAAATTTAACTAAATCTAAAAAATATAAGATCTTCTAAAAACTATAATTTATATTATAACTCCCAGAGATTTGAAACCACTCTCAAACATCTTCAAACTATATGAAACTATATACATGAAATATAACTTAAAGTATAAGAAAGTAAATATCCATATACAAATATCAACTTATACAAGTCATGTATATAGTTTCACTAAAAGAGAAGGAGAAAGAGAAAAAGAAAAAGAAAGACAACAAATTTCAATGCAAAACTAACGTGCTCGCATTTTGTGAAAGCATTCACCCACATTATGGCTTGGTAATGATCGAGCCTAGGCTCGATCACTACCAACCCATAACACGAGCACATTTCATTATAGCACGCTCAAATTTTCTCTTTTTTGGGACCAAAAAGTGGAGTGGCCACTTTTTTGTCCCCCGTCTTTTTACGCTTACTTGGCATGCACATACATTCACAATAACAAACCAAGGGGTACTCTTTGAAATGAGTAGTAAAAAATACAAAATGCTAAAATACATTCATATTCCTACAAGCTAGTAGACCATGACCAAATAACTCTTTAATAAAGAAGGATTAAAAATTCATTATATATTAGAAATATAAAATATATTTATAAAAGCACACAACCTTTATTCAAACAACTATGATAAACTTGTGTAGTTACAACCAAAGAAACCAAACAATGTTTTACAAAATAATGGAGAAGAAAAGAGCGGAAACAAATGTTAGAGGAGGGGGATAATCTACCAAATAATATTTAATTATACTAGATTGAAAAAAGAGATTTTAAATGTGTAATCGATTAGGGAATTTAATCTCAAACGACTAGAAACATGAGGCCTACTTTTCATTCATGCACCAATTTTTATCTTTGAGAATAAAGGGTCTATGTGATCCAATGAGAAATGAATCGCAATTGACCACCATAAATATTAGGTGGTAACTTTCAATCAATGGTCATTACGGATAGAGTTTTTGTTAAACATGAGGCAACATGCACCATGTTGGACTGATATCAATTAACTAGGCGGGTCAAACACACTTAGAAAAAGTTGGGAGAGCACTACAAAATAAATATGCCTTTTGCATGAAGATCCTTCAAATAAATAGGGGTTTGAATTCATTTAGAACTGGGAGGGCCATGCAACTCTATACTATCAAATATCGCCTTGAGATCAATGACTAACATAATCCAAAAGAAACCAACATGTTGGGGGCTCAAAATATCTTGAAATCAAAAGGAATCATTCCAAGGCAAGGCCCACTACAAGGTCAAGGTTGATAACACATATAATATGACAATGCCAAGACAACAACATTGTTAGATATCTTCAAAAGATCAATGTTTGGTGCATCCATGAGGATGTTAGCATGGTTGTAGTCTTGAGACCTTTTGAAAGGGAAAGAAGTTAAGCAATAAGTTGGGATCCACTATGACATCAACATCTTAGGGAAGGATGACCCATATTGTTTGATAAACAATGAATTACTCATAGGTATTTGACCCATTAAG
This sequence comes from Sequoiadendron giganteum, assembly GCA_007115665.2. Classification (NCBI taxonomy): domain Eukaryota; kingdom Viridiplantae; phylum Streptophyta; class Pinopsida; order Cupressales; family Cupressaceae; genus Sequoiadendron; species Sequoiadendron giganteum. The sequence continues at coordinate 484,670,259 of CM021105.1, read as the reverse complement.
TCACTATAAGGAAAAATATATTTATGATTCTAATTAATATGAAGAGGTGAGGGTCATGCAAATAGGGGGCTTGTGAGTGAAGAGATTCTTTAGAACTGATGAAAATTGACATCAAGAGATCTTTAGAGGGGATACAAACTTTTTAAATTTGAGAAACAATAGATTATGAATACCATAAAGATGCAAGAATCCCAAAGGAAGGATTTCACAAAGATCATGACATATATAGCTTAAACATTGAGTTGCATAAATCGTAGAGGGTGACTTGAGATTTGAAGAGAGAACCCTATGGACCCAAGTGGATTTGGAGTTGAAATTAATTCATTGGAAGAGACAAAAGGAATCCATTAATTTTTTAGTATGGATGACTTGAAGGGAATGTGTTAGGAGAACACAAAAAACTATTCATGGTTTGTGGTTTTGTTCATGCCTATATATTGAATTCTTAGGTTAGAGGTTTTATGATTAGTTTTGCAATTACTATTATTCTTCCAAAATTTCTCTAACATTATGTTGATTTGTATGATATTATATGAAGGATTGAGCCTAAATTTGTATTCTAACCATTATATTTTATGATAATATAATTTGTTTGAACTTGGAGGTTGGATTTTTTCTTGAAAAGGTTTTCCTAGGGTAATATTGTGTTAATTATTTTTTTGTGAGTTGTCTTTGCATGTCACTTTCATGTATATGCATGTGTTGTTTTCTTATTAAAAACCATTGGCTCTAATTCTATATGTTTTCTATCTTCATAGTTTAATGTAGGAAGCATTTCCACCTCCCATATTCCTTTTATTTGGTATTAGAACTTGATAATATTGCGTTGTTGTTTTTTTGAACTAACCTTGGTTTGAGTGGAAGTTATGCATAAAGGAGATATTTGTTTTATTGAATAAGGAAAGCACATCTAGATTGGATATGAAAATATTTAATGAGACTAATTTTAAATCATGGAGCTCAAAATGGAAGATTTACTCATAGATCAACATTAGGGGTTGCAATATTCAGAAAAACCTACATCTGTCACCTAAAGACTAAATTGTGTTGGGTAAGAAGGTGAGGAGTGTTATCATACTCTACTTGGCCAATTTAGTGTTGCTATATATTTCTAAATAAACCACTATAGGAATCCTCTAGAAAAAAATGGGGAACTTATACTAGGAAAAGTCCTTGGTCAACAAGATTTTTCTATAGAAGAAATTATATTCTTTGAGGATGGTTGAGGATGATTATTTTGTTGGTCATCTCAAAATTTTCAACATTATCATGATCTTGTTATAATTATTTGGTGTGAAAATGGAAGAAGATTGAGGCAATACCATTTTATTTTCTTTTCCAAACTTGTGGGACAATTTGGTGATGGTTGTTGAAAGAACTAGTTCAAAGCTTGTGATTGATGTGGAGAAAAAATATTCTAATTTTATTAAGGAAGCTTTAAATATTTGAGTATAGTTGAAGGAGAAAGAAAGGAAGGAGGAAAAGAAGGATAAAATCTCATGGGGGATTTAATAAAATGTACAAGGAAAATGTAGGAACTATGACAATACCAACCATTTCAAAAGAGATTATAAGGATGAGAAAAAAGGAGAAAAATAAAGGTGAACATGTTGATGATTATGATAAATCTTCTCAAGAAGATGCAATGCATGCTTTTGTTATATCATTAGACATGCATTCATTTGAAGATACATGGATGATCAACTCTAAAGCATCTTTTCACATTAATCCCCATCAACAGTGATTTTCAAACTATGAGTTTTTATGGTGGGAGGGTTTATCTCAAATACAACTATTACCTTAGTATTTCTTGTCAAAAGAGACTTAAGATTTTATTCTTTAATGGGAGAATTAGGGATATTTTAGGAGTTATGCACATCTTGATTTTGGAGTGGAACCTATTATTTATTCACTAGATGAATGATATGGGTGTGAAAGTATTCTTGAGTAGTGGTTGTTGTAAGATGCTTTGTGAAGATATTATTCTTCTAAAGGGAGTTTGGGTTGGGACTATTTTTCCTTGATACCAACACTGACATTGAGTTTAATTGTTTGATAGTACCTACAATAGAAAAAAATTATAGCATATATGACTACAAATTTGGTGCATGCACCATATTCACCTATAAGGTCAATATTTGCAACAAAGGAACATACAACATCAAGATTTATAGCAAAAACACTTGCAATAGGGGTACTTGCAACAAAAGGATTTGCAACACTTGGAGATGTAGTTTGGGTTCTTAAACACATTTTCACTTAAGAACAACTACCAACTGAGAAGACTATGTTGTCGCATTATCACATGGGCCACATTGGTTAAAAATCCCTTAGAGCCTTGAGAAATAAAAATATTGTAGAGGGGTTTGTTCATTGGTCTCTTTAATTTGACTTTAGTGAACATTATATTTATGGAAAGAAAAATTATGTTTATATTTACTGGAGTTCTCATAAATTGTTTAAGGTTTTAGATCTTATTCAATATAATGTATTCAATCCTATAAATGGTCCATCTTTATTAAAATCCATGTATTATGTGCCTTTGATTGATAATTTTGTAGGATTTGGGTTTATTTTCTAAAGAATAAGTATAGTTTTTGAGTTAGTTTGTGAGTTTAAGGCTCTAATAGAGAGTCATACTAATAAAAGGAGCAAGACATTGAGAACTAATAACAATAGAGAGTTATATTTAGAAGAGTTTGATAGATTTTGAAAAGAGAATAACATTGAATGACATAAGACAATTCCATAGACTCCTCAATAGAATAAAGATACAAAAAGAATGAAGAGGACATTAATTGAGAATGGATCAATTATGGAAAAGATAGCATAAGATTATTGGAGCACCCAAGTTTGGTAGTTGCAAGTTCTAATTTGTTGGAAGTTATCTCGACTTAATTTGGGCATTAGATTTTTGCATATGGTAACCTAAAATATCTAGTTGTTTCAAATACATGGCTTTAGAAACTATCCATGCTTTTTTGTTTTGTTCATGTCTAGATTTTAAATGATTTGGTTCAAGGTTATATTATAAGGTTTTATAGCAAGTGTTGTATTTCCAAAATTTCTATAGCAATTTATACGATCTCTTGTGAAAGCTTGAGCCTAGAATTGTATTATAACCATTATAGTTTCTAATAATACAATTTATTCAAATATGGAGGCTAGGTTATTTGTTAAAGGGTTTTTCCAAGGAAATACTATGTCAAATTTACTATTTATGAGTTGCATGTATATACACGTTATTGCATTTTTTTCTTATCATAAATTATTACCTAGGTGGACTTGGAGAAAATCATGGAGCGATTCTAGAAAATATGGAAAATATTACTTGAGCACCCAAGTTTGGTAGTGGTGGGTTCTAAATTGTTGACAATTAAGTCAACTTGATATGGGTATTAGATTTTGTGCATGAATATGTGCATCTAAATTAACTAGTTGTTTCAAATACATGGCTTTAGAAACCATTCATAGTTTTTTTAATTTTGTTCATGTCTATATATTAAATGCTTGGGTTCAAGCTTGTATGATAAGGTTTTATAGCAATTGTTATATCATCAAATTTTCTCTAGCAATTTATATGATCACGTGTGAAAGCTTGAGCCTGGAGTTCTATTAAAACCATTATAATATCTAATACTAAAATTGGTTCAAATTTGGAGGCTAGATTTTTATGAAAGGGTTTTCCCAAGGTAATGTCAATTTTGTTTTTATGAGTTACATGTCTATACATGCTATTTCATGTGTTTTCTTATCACAAATTTTTAGATTTGAGTCTTCATGAATTTTTTCTCATCATAAATTATTGTAGGAAACATTTCTTTAGTCTCACCTTCTTTTAAAAATAGATAAATAACTCTACATAATTTTATATGAAGTTTTTTAAGTTATGCTAGTTGAAAATACAAGTTAAAATAAATACAAAGATAAGTGAGTTTTGTTTTCTAAAAAAATTTAATGGTTTGGTAGGATAAATAGTTACAAGAAGATTGAAGCCTTAATTTGATTTGGGTGACAAGGCCAAACAATCCCAAGTACTCACATATATTAAACCTTTTGCCTCTAAAACATAATATGATCTAAAATAAAGCAAATAAACTAAAATTACATCTGAACTCATATAATTCTATTTGTATTCTCATTGAAATGCATTCTAAATGTATATCAAGAATTAGAAATCAGATATAATTTAATAATCCATATACTATCACATAAGCTCTATATATTAAAAAAAACATACTTTAATAATCCTCAAAGAAACATTATGGCTTCTACTTAAGCCAATCAATTAAAATCAATACTTATATTTAAAAATGAGATATTAGATATAGTTATGATCGCTTAAAATATATACCAATCCTAAGGAGACTCCCAAATCAATGAACACTTAACAAAAATATATCCTTTCTCACCTCTATCATCTGCATTCATCCATAATCCCAAGCTGAGCCACCAAGAGAATTGAGCAATCCTGAAAGAGAACACAAATAGATGATATGTATTGTTGTAGTAGCATTATGTACTGTTATACTTGTTGTTGTAATTCCTAATTCCTAATTATTTTGCTTCTTTCAATATATATATATATATATATATATCATTTCTCAAAAGTTTAAAATATAAATGAATCCCTTGAATTGTAGTCTTCTTTCATATTTGACACCCTAAACATGCATCTAAGAACAAAAACAAAGAAATATTATAAGAAAGACATTAAACCAACAACTACCCTCTTATAAGTAATGATTTTACATGTATAGCTTGACTAGAGAGCCTAGAATCATCAAGATCATGACACTTGGATTGATCTTAGTCATTCAAATATTAGGTCAAAAGCTTACTTTATTTACAAATAACTACTCCTACATCTCTATCCTAGAAATGAAGTCATGAAACGCAAGCACGAATCATGCAAAGAATTTGGATTATTACAACTTGGCACATATGGATCCCATACTATCAATAGACTTGAATAAGTTTGAAGGTAAATATTCCCCTAGATTTCTACGCAATCCATTTGAAAAATCAATTGATATAGAATAGGGTACGAGAAGTGCACGCTAGCCAAGAACATCAAGTTTTAAGATAAAATTATATTCTAATAATTTGGGACGAACTTGAGCATTTTGCATTTAGTTTCTATTGACAATAAAATAATGGGCCCCATGTGATACAATAAGAATGAACTCAAAATAATTCTGATAAAATAATATATACACAAAAGATATATGATATTCATTCACACATCATAAGGTTGCTTCATTCATATATTTATATTACATAATTGTTACATACATTTTCCATTCATACCAAAAGTATAAATCTATACATCATATGTCTATCTCTTTGCTCTGTAGTGTAGTGAGATACTAATAAATCCTATATACACGCAATAACATGTCTTTTAATCCATCCCCGTATATCACTAATCATTAAGAGATACCACACATTATTAGATGCTACTGCAATGTACTCCTTGAGAATTGAAATAATGTTGGCTTGTCTTGTTTTACTTCTAATTCCATGCCTTCCAACATCCTCCATCAAATTAAAAATTATTTTTTTCTTAATACAACCTATCTCTAATTAGTTCAAAAAGAGATTGCATAGTCATCATTTTTTTTGCTAGAATAGGCCCTCCAATACCTCAAAATATATCTCAAAACTAGGAAAAATAATAAGATCTTAGATTATGGTAGCACATACTTATAAGTGATCTTGGCCTACTCACAAGAAGTTTCCTAGTGTAAAAATAGTTTTTTGAATGCACTACACCCACATTGAGATGTTGATGGAATATTTTTTAATAGTTTTTAGAGTAGTAGAGTAGATATCAAAGTAGGGATCATCTGCTTGATGTCCAATAGGAGATTTGATAATATAGAAAGATAAAATTTGATATCTATGCTCAACTCTTTTAGTTGGCCAATCAATCGTGTCTTTTGTATATTCATCTAGTTGTGTTGTGACTAGAGGCTTCTTATTTTTTGTCATTTTGAACAATCTAGGTCAATCATAATGTCATAGCTTCCTAATAGCTATAAAATTAGGTTCTCCACACTATCCATCTAAACATTTCATTGTATGGTGGTCTACAACTAGTTCACATACTATTAATACAAAATAGAAATATTATTGCAAGTTGTGTAATTTCTCCCCTTGTTTATCCAATTCATTCCTTATATTCTTCCAGTTTTGTTATTCTTGATCCAAATTCTCTACCTTATAATCATTAACTCTTTGATCCTTTATTTGTTTCTTCTCCTATTCTAACCATTATTTTGTCCTAGCTATTCTATTTCTCCCTCTAACTATAATTTCATGGTTGTACAAGAATTGAATTAGAGTTGTAGTTTCTTATGTTGTATAAATTTAATCATGTCCATCCTTTCTTCTATAGTAACATATTTTTTTATTAAATTTTGATTGGCATTGCTCCCAAATACTTCACTAAGCTCTAACTTTTGCAATGAATAAATATGAGTAAATTTTCCTTGTGATCATCTAAGGGTAGTAATAAATATGTTTAGCCTCATGGTCATTGTACTAAAGCTATCTACTTTTTATTTACATGTATTCCCTTACCTTTCTTATGGGATCACTAGTTGGTTGTTTCTCTAGGGTGACTACTTGATTACTGTTATCTTCATCCTCTTATTCTACCTACTTTCTACCCTTTTATTTTTTAGGACTATTCCTAGTTGCATTGCTTAGTACTTCTTTTTCTGATGATTATTTTATGTGTACCACTTGGTCATCCTTTTTATTCTCCTCATCATCACCTAGTTTTTCCTTTTGTTCTAGTACTTATTGTGATTGTATTTCTATGCCAAGAAATTGTGATGGTGTAGTAAGTAGTGACCTTGGGCTTGCCCAACACCTATTTTTCCTAAATTATTATATTATAAGTTTGTTTTTCTATTGAAATTACTTATTAATATAAGTTTTGTTTCATTTTAATAATTTTGCAAATTTGCCATCAAGTTATCAACTTGGTGTTTCATTCATGATTCTTGACCCTAAAGAGCTCAAACTTGGCTTAATGTTTTTATGAGAGGTTCAATTCACATGCTACCTCCTCCATCACTTGAATTTTGAGTGATATGTCAATCTTACATGCTTGCAAGGAATTTTACTACCTTCTAACTAATAAAGTACTTAAAAGTAACATCAAAACCAACAAATATAACTAGAAAGATCAATAAGAGCAACAAGAGTTCATATAATATTCATGGAGATATTTAAATAGATACCAAATTTGTATACTAAATGTGTTCCTTGAGGATTATAAAGTTATATTATATGATATGGGATAAAACCTAAAAGAAATACAATATTGTAAATATTTGGAGTTGATCTTCTAATGATGCTTGAAATATGGGATTTTGATAAATTCTAAAAAATGTGTATTTGGTGTGAAAGAGGGAAAGTAATGATTGGCCTTGAAAGAGTGAAATAAATAAACCTAATCCCTCAACCTAAGACAATCAAAGGAGTGTATTCCTTCTTTGGCTAAATCAAATTTGTTAGAAGGTTTGTTGCTAGAATTTTATTTTTTTTAAAGATAAAGGCTATTTCAAAGATGCACGCAATAATACAATTGGGTAGGCTCATCTTCACATAGTCATGCCCTACTTCTTTCCATTCTTGAATCATTCCAATGCCATGACATTATTAAAATGTATTCAAATTTGGTGCGTGTTATTTTTTCATTTGTTGATCCATGTTAATGCTACACAAACATCAAATTGGGTAGTATTATAATATTATAACTCATTACTTGGATCCAACATAATAATTCATGCACCATTTTTTATGTGGTATACACAATATTCTTGTACATTCAAGTAAGTCGTACCATTAATTTAAAATGATACATCATTGGTTAAATTTTTAGGCCAAGCCATAGAGTGTTATGTTATGGCCTCTTTAAATATTTTTTGAATGGATTAGTTTACTTTCATGTAGCTTTGAAGCTATATTTCTAGTCTCGAGTACATGCACCACATCTTTATTTAGTCACATATTCATCCTTTTGATAATATTACTTTAAATTATTTGCTTGTTTTGTGTTGTGCTCTCCCTTATAAAACATTGCACACCATGTCCTTCATGTCTACTTGTGCAAGCCACCAATGCTTTTTTTATACCTATCATTATTTCATGCCATTTATCTACACCATCTATAATGGTTGTATCCATTTACTTTGTTGCATTCATATCCACACCATTGTCAAATATGCCATGTGCCACCTATTATATGATTCAATCTCTCATTCCAACTTATGTCATGGTAGGTTAGCATTCAATTTTTATTTTAACCTTTTTCAAAAGGCCTAGAACCTGTACCAAGAACGTAAATCAAAGTCAATACTCAAAATACCATGGACCCAAGTAACTCCTTAGTTTAATTGCATGAGGATGAAAGGCATGTGAAATAGAAAAATGGAAGTCCTTACAAGTTGGATGTGATCCCCCACCAAGCTTTACATATACTTTGTTCGAGTCGAGGAGGCATAGGAACATACAGGTGAAATAAAATGATGTGAAACCACACAAAAAAATTGTGATATAACTATTTTTGGTCCATTATAAACATAATTTAATAAGCTCGTGGGCATGACAAAGTCTTTACTTTGAACTTCAAAGAACCACTTAGCAAGGTTCAAGAAGGATAGTAGTTTCTAACAAGGATATGAGCACTCAAGTGAATGCACAATGGATGTGAGATACCCTCTACAACTTGATCTATATTTTTCTTTGGTCTATTATATTTAAGCCAAGCAAGCTTATAACAATACTAGCCAAACCAACATGAATTTTGGACCTCATCCTCTCGTTCCATTACAAATATCAAGTGAAATGAGAGAGCATAAATTTTGCACTTTAGGGGGTGTAACCAACATGTCTCACTAGTGAGGATGAGGATCTTTTACATTTTTTAGAAGATGTGTATTCCTACAATGAGAAAGATGAGAACATTGTTAATGGTCTCATGAGAAGTCTAGAGGAGGAAATTGGTGTGGGCCTAAGTGAAAGTCATTTTAAATGCTTGTGTTTTTTATGTCTATTTTGACCAAAATTGTTTGCTTGAGTTGAGAATAGATTTGGGCTACCTATTAGATGCCTTTGACGAGGAGCTTGGCATATCACTGATGGTAGGGAGCTTGTTTGAAGTGTCTTGCTACATGGATATTTTAAGGAACCATGTCATTCCTACCAAATAATTTTTTAAGGGCCTCAACCTCTAGCAATTTAAATAGTAAGATTTGCTCGATTTTGAGTATAATGTAAATAGATTCAATTTTAATGAGATAAATATTTACTTTTTCATCTTATTATGTAGTTCTCCTTCAAATTCTAAGAGAGGGCAAAAGAACTTACACATTGTATGATTGGAAGCAAACTAGTCACTAAATTGTCTACAATAAGCATTTTTTTTCTAGGGGACAATAAAAAAGTGAATAATTCTAATCAACTTGTCTAGTGGTTGTGCCTTCTTGTTCATGCTACTTATTGCTTAGTATAATGGATAATATTTTACAAAATTGGATTGCTCATAATTGATGGAAATTTTCTTGATGGTAAGTTTTACTTTTTAACAACTTGTGTTGACTTGTTTATTACGAATTATTGGCAATTTAAGCAAGATAATTTGTTGAAAATGAGTTGTGCTTTTGATTCAAGGGATTAAGTTCTTCTTGATTAAGTCTTTCACTTTCAATAACTTAGAAAAATTAAGATGAACCTCATTTGTCTTTCTCAAATAAATAAAACTCATCAATTTTATTAAATTTTCATGACTTATAAATGAAAGGTTTTGAAAATATTTTTTTACTCATTTTTATATTTTTTAAATGTTTCAATGTTTTCTTTTTCAAAAATTGTTTTTACTTAGCAAACAATAAGTGTTGTGACATAAGTAGTTCACAAGTATTTTTTTCTCATGCTTTCAATTCTAAAAATGCTTGTTTTGAAAATGTGTTTTTTTGAAAAATTATTCAACGTCAATAGATTTGGATTGTATCTCAATTGGTAAGGGTGATGGTATGTTCCTTAATTACACAATCCACTAAAGTTCAAATCCCTAAAGGCATGATATAAGGGCTAAGATCACAATCGTGTCCAAACAACTTTGGCAAAATAGATACCCCTTAATCCTTGCCTCTCAACTAAAGAAACATTAACAAACTTGTACTCCCCAAAAAATAATATAAAATCTTCCATTATATATTTACGTCGAAGGCATGTCCTATTTGAAAATAGTCGGCTGATTTTGTCCATCCAAGGTGCACGCTACTCAAGAGGAGATGCAATACGAATCAAACGTGCATAGTCGTCGATCAACTTCGATTGTTTTAACCATTTTGTGGCTTTTATTTTGCCTATTTTTAGAAAACTAAACAAATGACAATCCTCTCATATCGCCTGCTCTTGCCGTGTCGTTTGACCCATAACAATAATTTAAAAAAAAAAACACACAGAATATAGGCGGATCAATCCACACGAAATGTAAATTTCGACATGGATTGCCACATCAAAACTTGAATTAGATTAACCCTCATTCACAATGTTGTCCATGGAATAAAAATCTAACATTGCTAGACGGTTTTTTATAAGTGGCGAGTAATGGCGGAAGTAGAAAGAGCAGTTGCTTTAAAATAATAATTATCAATCCACACATTTTAATAAATAAAAGTATTTGTTTAAAATTTTAATTATTATCAATGGGTTTTGATTATTTTTATGTAATTTTTATTTATTTTTAAATTAATTTATTAATATTAAATATTAAATATTATATGTTTTTATGTTTATTTTGTTGTGTTTTAAATGTTTATGTATAATCATAATATTTTGAAATGTAAATATCTATTTAGAAAAATTTATGAACACAAATAGATAAGAAAAATAATAAAAAGATAATAAACTTATTTCTATTGTAGTGTAAATAATATACATGAGATTAAATGTAATGATGAAATGGAAGAAAGAAAACCGTAGCCTAGTAATAAATTATTATTATTATTTATGACAATTAATAGATTTAGTTTTTTTATATTTCACATAATTTATAATATACATATTGTTATTTAACAACATTGTTATATAAATTTTATGTTTAAATAATAATCGCAATGTTAAAACTCGTTCAGCATAATCCTATATGAACTTTACAAAGCTCATTTTGTCCATCTAGGGACATTTTCATAACTGCCTTTTTCCATCAAGTTTCACATCGTTCTTATTTAATCAACTTTATGTATGTTACAACAAAATATAATAATAATGTAACATCATCTAAATTGATATATTAATAATAAAAAATATAATAGTAAATAAATAAATAAATATTAATATAATAATATTATTATATAAAAAAAATATAATACGGATAATCATAAAAATAATAATAATATAATATATAAACAAAAAAATTTCTAATTGATCTCTTGCACTACACAAATGTACGCCAAAAAATCAATTTATTTCCTAATTGACTTTCCACAATTCTTGGCGTACCCATTGCACATCAAAATGCGATTGCTAGTTATAGATATTCTCAATACAACAAAAAGAAAATTACAATGCAAATACTAATTTATTTGAAAAAAGGTTCTACATTACAATATATTTTTAAAGAGTATTCAATACACGGTAGATCTAATTTGTAAAATTCAACTTAAAATACTTTTAAAAAATAAAAAATAAATTCTTACCAACCAACCATACTTTGCAATTCTGTACCGAGGAAAAAGGAAAATATCAGAATATTTTCCTCTGTTGAAAGAGCATCAATTATCTTGCATTGGAAAGCACTCCAACGGTGGCGTACGAGGATGATTCAAAAAATGGCTTCAAATGGTCAAGCAAGACGTTGAGGTGAGCGAGCAGCAGCAAGAACACATCAATATTATCGGCTTCCATAGTCCACCGACTGTCGATTTTCGTTGGTAGTTGATCTCCACTGCCTAATCTTCCCCATCTATACTGCTTAAATCCACGAATGCATTCAGAGCAAGCAATAACAGCCAGCAACAATGGCAAAAACCCTAGCTTGGCGGCTGACGGTACTGTACATGGCGATGAGCAGCGTCGGCATGGCGGAGGAAAAAAAAATGCTGTTTTACATGCACGACGTGGTGGTTGGAAGCAACCGAACGGCGGTGCCTGTGAGCGTGGGAAGCATTACAAAACTAGGGTTTGGCGCCACTGTGGTTATCGACGACATCCTCACTGAAAGCTCTAACCCTAATTCCACGCGCCTCGGCAGGGCCAAAGGAATGTACGTTTCCGACTCCCTCGACGTTACACAGCCCGATCTTTTGCTGCTCTTCACTGCCGTTTTCGAGGAGCCCCCCGAGTACAGAGGGAGTACGCTTTGCATCCATGGCGCTGATACAATTCTCAAGGAACAGCGTGAGGTCGCCATTGTTGGCGGCACCGGCAAATTTAGGTATGCACGGGGCTCTGTAGTTATCAGCACCATTGAAACCTCTCTTCTTGCCAACGCCGTCCTCCAGTTCAATTTAACATTCCGGCTTGACTGAATCCAGTTTAGATGCTAGGGTTTTGAATTCCTTATCCTTGTTTTTGTTACTACGAAGCTTCAGGCTTTAATGGCCGTGCTAGGTAACTACTACTCGGAATTTGAGGAATTTTTTTCAATAAAATTTAGGAGCTGTCCAGCTTACTGGATGAACCCATACTATATATGTATATAAATATTTCAAATCACAGAATATAATTATAATATCAGATTTTGTAATTTGTGAGGAAGGGTGACATTTTTAACTTCGGTCACAACTGAAGCCTGCGTATACCACTGTTGTGGTGGTGGTGGAAAAATTCATGTTTTATATTTGTGAAAATGGAGTATGGTTGAATTTATTTTGTGGCTAATTACTAGCATTTGTATCGGGGAGTGCAAGGGTTATGTCGATAGAAAAATATATAGAAGTAAACATAAAAAGTGTAATTTAAAATAGATGCAATCTTATTAACAACATGATCTCAATATAAATACAACAATATACATTGGTGCACAAAAGCAAATTAAGAATGTCCATTCATAATACGATGAACAACAATTCTACAATACCCTAAAAGATAGATAGATCTGCTAAATTTTGGGCTAAATTTATGGAATGCAATATTGTATTTGGGCTTGCCTAAAATCGGTTATGCTTTATGTTGAGGCCATGCCAAATACATGAGCATTTCTTTAAATATTGTCTTCGATTATTTTCTTTTCTATTTGATTTAATTCAGTTCCTGGATTGAAATGGGAGAGTGTAAACGTAGGCAATGTTGCAATGAAGAAGAAAAAAGTGAATTAGAAGACTGTTCTCTTTGCAAACAATTTTGTTGGCTTTCCCCTAAAGTAGAGGAGTGTATGCACATTTTGGAAGACGCGGAGGAATAGATGATGTGATGAAGAGTCTCGACGAAGAGATCATTGACTCTGAAACTCGTGACATTGTGAAAAGCTTTGCAAAGAACTAGCATTTGTTCTTTGACAACGATGTTGTGTCGATGATCAAGATGGGCCAACTCACATTTTGACTAGAAGTCAAGACCATCCACCTCAACTTTGTTTAGAACTTCATTGGATTGCATGAATGCAGTGACCTGCAATTCAAATGAAAATATATTTTAGTGAAGAGATATAGCTCTACAACTATCCACCTCTAACTAGGCAACTAAATAACCTTGACCACAAGTTGACTTACAACTGTCATTGTAGCATTTAGATCTAATAGAGTTTCAATGTAATGTTTTAAGAATACCACAATCACGCATTTGAAAATGATTCTAGAGAGGAGGTTACTAACCAGAATTTCAGCAAATGTTATTTAAGAAATATAAAATCCAAATTGTTGATGAAAAAATAACACTTATTGTTTAAGAAGATACAACCTAGTGAGAAGCGTTTAACTACAAGTCAGCTTCCAACACCACCATTACAGTATTTATGATCAGTGCAAATTGAGTTGCACATTAAAGAACACAGCATACTTACAACTAGGTGTAGTCAGCTTGAGTGTCCTAAAGCAGATATCATACAAAGCCTCATTGTCCAAAACCATGCACTCCTCTGCATTCTCCACCATTTGATGAATTGACAACGTAGCATTGTGGGGCTCCACAATTGTATCAGAAACCTTGGGCGGGGGAAATATAGAAAATGTCAACATCATTCTATCTGGGTACTCCTCCCGAATCTTCAAAATCAACAGGGTACCCATTCCAGATCCCATACCCCCTCCTAGTGAGTGGCACACTTGAACCCTACATAAAAAACAACAATTGTTAGATCTGAAATTCTCAAATCCCATTTCACAATGCAAATGGAAAACCCCTAAAGCATGCCCACTTGAAACCCTACACAAAAATAGAAAGGGTAAGGCCCAAACACCTCAAATTTCATTTCACAATGCCAATGGAAAACCCCTGAAGTATTGACATAATATAAATTAGGCATTAAAAACTGCAAATATCCCAAAATAAATTGTGTACGGTATTTTTCTCTAATTCCATCATCTCATAGATGTCAACTAATGTCAATTGCAAGCAAAAGTACTGATAAAATCTATAATTTCCCATTTTACACATCATTTTTCATAATAACTTCTTCCAATATTAATCCATTTTTGAGTAGTTATTTAAGTGGCTTGTTTCTCATTGCAGTCAATAAGTGTTGTTTGTACAAGTGAAGTAGAGAAATCAAAAATAACATAACTAAAAATTACCATTCTATAGCATCAGTAGTCACAAGCTTGCACTTTACTTGGGTTCCCTGTCACACAAGAGTACTCCAACCAGAGTCAAGCACATCATCGCCCATTGAATTTCCTAGTAAGTCACTTAGCCTTATACTAGTGTACTTAACCACCATTTTTTCCCACAACTTGGTCCACTTATTTTACTACCTCATTTGCAAAACCCTAGAACATTTTCAATATCTTCTGAGCCTAATCTATAATATTCCCCCTTAATTTTTTTGTTTTTAGACCAGCACAAACACCATTGATTAGCGTTAGCTCCAAAGATAACCAACTTGGAAAGTAATCCTTCACCGAGAATGTTCACCAAGATCCCAATGTGGGCGAGGTGATAGCATATAGTGTCGGGAACTGTTAGCAACTGGAAAGAAATACAATTAAAGCTTGCTAGGCGGCTAACCGACCATGGATGAAAAGTAAATGGAAATACAAAGTAGACGGATAACCGACCATGTAAGCTCTACCACTTATTCAGCAGGAGTGATTAATACAAACTATAAGGCAGCAAGCCAACCATGAATCCTCACTACCACTTGTTCAGTGGGGGGAATTTATTATACTTAAAGTGCTGGAAATAAAATGCTTCAACCACTTTCCAATGGGAGCTAAATACAAAACTTAATTGCAACAAATAAATAAATGACTGTTAGTACTACTAACCAGCCTTACAATGAATGAATTTTAGCTACAAAACATGTTAGAATAAAGGCCAAATACAACCAATGATTAAGGTCATTAACCTTAACTCTTTTACAATGATTACGATCGAATTCTACCTCTAAATATCATAAAATTAGAATTACTTCAAGTCTTATTAGAAACAGTAAACACAAAAAATCAGAACAACAAGTAAGAGAATCCGCCAAAATGCTCATAACTCCATCAAAACTCATCCAAATGACTTCAAACCAAATGTAAATGAAGCCTAGGAGAAGGGCGACCAAGGTCAAAATAACAAACAACTTCAAATATTTCCCAAACTTTAAATGCACGCATTCCAATGCAAGCTAGAAATGATTGAACCCTCTTGTAAACTCTAGTAAATTGGATACTTCATATAAAAATTTAAAACTTGGAGAAAGGGGGCACCCAAGGTAGTAAAATTGATATCTTCAATACCCAGAATGAGATAAAAATCATACAAGGAGCTATGAATGAAAATCTGCTTCAACTATACTTGAACTAGCAACACAAAAATCAAAAAATAACAACAAAACCTTCAATTTTGAAGCTCAATTTGTAACTCTGAATTGAAGAAGTAGTCACACTCAGCTAGGTGTTATCTTTCAAACACGAAACTGATAAAATTGCTAGGAGGTATGTGTTCCTCGAAGCTAAAGGCCTGAAATCATTTTAGCAACACTTTTTTGTAGTAGAAAATGGATGCCAAAAGTTGGAGCAAAGACTCTCTTAAATAAAATTCTCAAATGACCTTTCATCTTCCACCTTTTCCCTCCAAGAGGGGACGCCCAAGCCTTTTGAAATATTTAGTTTTTAAAATACACTTATTCCTCCTTCATTCTAGGCATCCAAGGCTCATGGGGCCCAAAATGAATTTAAAACATTAAATGACTTAAATAAATCATTTTACCAAATGAACCTCAAAATGTTGAAAGCCAAATATGCTCCAAATTGCCTTGCCCGAAATAGAAAGTACTTTAAACTGCTACCAACCGAGACACTGCCAAAAATATAACTTGCTAAAAATAACATACTACTAAAAATAGTAAGTTATTCCAAACTCATTTTGAGCACAAACTGGGCAGTCGTCATGACTTACTAAAAATTGTAAGTGCTTAGAAAGGTTGTCAAATGGAGATGCATGTTATACCATTCTAAAGCTCTCTGAAAACCTAGAAACCTTTCCTACATGTAATGTATCCATCAAAAATGCATGTCATTTTCATAACATGTATGTTACCTTACCCTAAAGCTCTCCAAAAACCCATATTACTCCACCAGAAATGCATCAAAAACACTCACATGCAAACCTTCAAAAATTCATATAAAAGTGGAAACCCTAATTTCTATTTCTGCTTAGCCTACGAACCTCCGAAAATAGGCTATCAATCACAGAAGAGCATATGGCTAAAATGGGGACATTACACAATCCCATTCATTTTGCTATCCATTCAAGTTACTCTATTTTGTCATTTTAGATATATTTTTCCACTATTGACTGCAAGCATTTACAAGATTGTTTAAATTACCCATTTCTCCTAAGCACCCATGTCTTCACAAAACAAAAAGAAAGCTATACCAATTTTTAAAAAACAAATGCCCATACAATAAACCCCACTTTTCCTCAAACAAGCCCCATACACAAAGCATTCAATCCCACTTAATGTTCTACCCTATTTGCAAAAATCCTTAAACCAACATTGCACCCTGTAAACAATTCATAAGCATATTTCCATTATTTAAATTTTAATGCAATTAGAGTTTCCAGATACATTTCAAACTATGCAAAAAACCAATGTACATACCTTGCAAACAATCACAATTCTCAGCCTCCTTTCTGACAACATCCAACACCAAATCAATAAACTCAACGCCCTTAGTATAATGGCCCTTGGCCCAGTTATTTACAGCCCCAGATTGGCCAAATACAAATTCATCAGGCCTAAATATTTGACCATACAGTCTAGAGCACACAATATCCATGGTTCTGAGCTCCAAATCCATGAGCACAACCCAGGGAACAAAGCACCCATAACTGGCCTCATTATAATACACATTTATTCTCTCCAACTAAAGAAGATTGTCACCCTCATTTCCCTATATCATCCAGTTAGATCAATGTCATGCTCATCACATATCACTTCCCAAAACTTGGCACCGATCTAGTTTCCACACTGTCCACCTTGAACATGCAATATTTCCCTCATTTTCTATGACAATAAAAACACAACCCACCAATTTAGTAACCTCGAACACCTTAACCCCAAGTGTTTTGTCCTAATGGGGAGATAAGAAAGGTCTTTTTTCATCAGCAACCTTGGATCCAATAAGTTCACCTACTTTTGGCTCTGAATTCACCTATTTATGCTAACCTTTTCCATCAATTCCATTTTTGCTCTAGTCTGAGTATCCATTTAGTTCCTTTAAATCTTGTGCCTTGAACTTCTTTGTCATTGTTTCTGTCTTATATTGTTGCCAACGTGGTAATTTCACATTGCCTATGTGTGTTAGTACATTTACCTTAAAGATTAATTGGAAAAAAGAAGTAAATTTATAACACATTAAATAACAATAATGGGACTTATTTGTTTAATATTAATGGCTGGTAATGTTGTGCTCTTGTATGCCTTGGAAAATTACATTATTTTTCGATGCCTTTCCATTTGGGTTTGTAATGCCCCGCCAAATAACCTTAAAGGAAGTTGCAATTAACATCATAAGCGAACCAATTTTTTTTTATAAAGTGCATTTAACATACACATTCACTTACTAGTTAACAACAACCTCTAAGGCTACAAGGTTAGGATTACTTAAACCCACACATACATATTACATATAACCATAGCAATATAACTTATGGGATAAACATCATACATCATAAGAATACCACATAACATAATAAGATAATCAACCAAGATACAATCTCATAAACATTATCTTAATCCAATAGTTACATCACTCATTCCCAGAATGAGGCAATAGTACTCAAGGTTACAATTACAAACTTCCACCTCATAAACATAAGAGGGATAAAATAACTTATACAAGCTGAAATATTACAATGCAAGAAATTACAACAAGAACCGCGAGCTGTCCATCTGGATGTCTCACCACCAAGTACTGAAGATTGATGGGGACTCAACGGTTTTGGTGCATGTTCCACCCAACCAATGTGGTACCCGAAGGCCCACCCCCCATGCTAAGAGATAGTAACAAAGTAACATGGACAAAGATTCTACTGCCTCTAACCAAAAGCAGACTCAAACTGACTCATACTGTTATAACCCACCAAATGAATTAACAAGTACAACTCATTCACCATACAAGTACGAATCAAGTACAACTCAAGTACAATACAAGTACAAATCAAATACAATACAATACAAGTACAAATCAAATACAATACAATACAAGTACAACTCCAACATCACTAACATAGGTCACATTGCTTCCAGACATAAAATAGATCAAGTATGTTCACAGAACCATACATATAAAACAATTAACAATAGTTGTCCTAGATAGAGTGTCATCGCAAGGTTTGTCATGAGATCTCCTCTGGGCATTCTTCATAGGCTCCGGCACAAGTAATCTTGGTGGCCTCAACCGAATCTCGGCACTCATACTCACTCAAGCGGAATCAACTACCTCTCGCAAGAACAAGATAGTTGATCTTGCCATTCCAGGCCTTCTCACTCATCCCAAGTCTAAACAAGCCCTTGTGTCTATGAGTGAGGATTAAATTATTTTGATTAGTGTGAACTGCATCCTAATCATCTAAATACATTAATTTAATTATCACTTGTTTAAATCACTCCTGAAGGTTATCCAGTTTACCTCTTTGGGTTCTGTCGCCTAACAGAAGCCACTCTTCTATTTGACAACACACACTCAAACAATCCACCAAGGGAACCACAAGTGCGTACCAACTAGGCATCATAATCCACTCCAACACAAGGAGGATACAAATAATAGAACTCACTCCATACATCTTGGAGGCAACAAACACATAGTCCACTCTTTTCGCAGGAGGTACAAAAGATCTCACTCCAAACATCTTGGAGGCAACAACACATAGTCCACTCCTTTCACAGGAGGTACAAAAGATCTCACTCCAAACATTTTGGAGGCAACAACACATAGTCCACTCCTTTTACAGGAGGTACAAAAGATCCCACTCCAAACATCTTGGAGGCAACAACACATAGTCCACTCCTTTCACAGGAGGCAACAAGATGAAACCACATAACAAAGTCACTCCATACAAGGAGACACGGATCCCATAATCCGCTCTTACACCAAGGAGGTGCAAACATCCCCGTTCTTGAAAATCGGGTAAAACTAAAAAGACGCCATGCACTACCCAAAGGAAAACAACTGGATGGCCTAAAGATTCAACAACCCTTATCCTCTAAGTTCTTTTGGAAGACTTATAATTTAATACTAACACTAAATCTCAAAACCAACAATGCAACTTGACGACATAGCAACAAAAGCATTCAAGTCATCAATCAAATCTAATATTTGGATTTCCTAAATCCATACTCATTCAATAGGTAGTGTTGACAAAGTCAAAGACATGATAGCTAGATCATCTAAAATAATCATAACCTCTATTTCCCTTTTCATTATTGGAGATCTAAAACAATCAAACTTGCTTCCTTTTACTGAATACAGAGAATTAAATCCTTTAAGATAATCATAAGGAAGATACTACTTTTGGATATATTAAATCCATATTTCTTTCATAATCCAATCACAATGATTCAATTAATCTAAATAGAAATTAATAAACAACATAATTGATTGCCTCATCAATAAAACAACTTCTTAATTTACTTTTAAATCGACACAAATCCATGCAAATAAACTCTTTCCATTTCCTAACCAAATCTTACGTCTCATTCACTTTTCTATTTAAAACATTCAATCACTTTTCTATTTAAAACATTCAATCACTTTAATATAATAACATATTGTTTCTCTATTCATTTAAAAACATGCAATTTCATCAATGTATCAAAAAATATCTTTTGACTTATCTATTCGACCACGCATTCATATTGTTTCTAATTAAATCTCATTAATTAAAACAAACATTTACATATAAATATTTCTATAATTCTTCAATATATTTAAATATCTTTTTCTTTATCAATTTTGACCATACATTCAAAACTTATCTTTTAAATTCTTCATGCAAAGTTAAATTACACGCACTTAAATAAAACAAAGTAACTACTGATTGAAAATACTCATGGATATATATATACATCTCAATATATTTTTTTCAATCATATTAACAAAATAAAAATTTTCTTTTAAATCAAATAATTCCTTCTATTAAAAAATATCTTTCTCTATACATTTTCTACACATACTAATAATTTCTTTTAGAATACTAATAATACCCAATTTGCAAACAACAAAATAAAATAATAAAATATTATTTATTCTCTCAAATGGATATATATTTTCAATATATACTAAATATAAATTAATATATTTAATCATTAACATATCTTCTATTCTTTACAGAATATCAAATTGTTTAATTCAAAATAAAATATCTCTTATCATCAATATTCCAAAATATAAATATATTTTTCCAATTAAATCAAATTAATAATTGGACCTTTTATATATGAATTTAAATTCCACAATTAAATTTTAAATTATGCATTCTTTAAATCAAATATTTAACTCTTTCAATTAAACTTTAACATGCCATTTTAAAATAAACAATAATTTCCTCATATGTTTATAATTTTAATTCCACTAATCTAATATACAAATTTTATTTAAAATAATATAAATAAATATAATACTTTAGTATTATAAATTATAATATAAAATATTATTAAATAATATTTTAATATTATAATAACAATACATAAAATATTAATATTTATAAATATCAATTTATTATTATTTTATTTTCAGAACAGCCATGGGAAAAATAACTTAATAGCAGTCTCATGTTTCAAGCATAACTCAAAAACTACGATCTGGGTATTCACGATTTTTTGACAAGGGTAAGAAAATTTCAAAATGCAAAAACCTTTTAAATTTCCTGACAACCCAATTTGTGAAAGTGAAGTTATAGGTGACGCAACCAGACCATTTTACTATGAAAAATATAATTATACTGCAGATTTTAAAATCCGTTTTTTAATAATAAACAGAAGGTCTCATTTTCTAAAAAAACATTCTAAATGCATTGTTCAATCTCTATGTTTGATTTCCAATAACAACAAAATCGATTTCTCCAAATAATTTAAATTCAACTAAGGTTTTCACAATTTTCACTCAAGAATTTTTACAAGCAAGGGCTGTAACTTTATTTAATTATTTTCTTCTAATATCAAATTTGTTTTCTAAAACAGATTTAACAAACAAATTTTTAATCATTACTATTTAAAAGAAAACAATCAAGAACAATAAAACACAAAGAGGAAAACCTGGTACAATAAACTACAGGAAGAGATGAATTTCTGATGCAAGCCTCCTCCAAAGATTTCCTGAATTTTTTTCAATCCTCCAATGAATCCAATCCAAAATCCAACAAATGCAAACAATTTTTCCTTCAATCAATTCTACAATCAAACTTTCTTCAAACCCTTGTGCAAATTTTCCAAAATTTCTTCCCTGCTGTAAAGATGTATTTTTTCTAAAAACTTTCCGCCCTAAAATTAAAACATGTATTCTTTATAAATCAAAAATACCTAATACAACCCTAATTCACATTACATGCAAATTAGATATTTCAATTTCAATTTTTACAACCCTAATTCACATTGCAAGCAAATTAGATATTTGAATTTGAATTTCAAATTTCAATTTCAATTTCACTTTTGGAAAACCCACTTTCAATTTGAAATGCAATTTTAAATAATAAATTAATTTCCAAAGTTGCAACCAATTTCCCAAATAAACATTTAATTACAATTTCTAATTTAATTCCCACACGTTGAAATTAAATTCCAAAATTAATTTTAATTCTTTTATTTCCTTTCATTCTCTTGCATCACGTTTAATTAATTAATTTAATTATTTAATAACTAAACTCAACCCCCTTGGATTAAATTTAATTAATTAAATAATTTAAATATAATTAATTAATTTAAATATAAACTTTTATCCACATTGCATTATTTAAATTAAATAACCATCAACATGATTTAAATGCAATTATTCTAAATATCTATTTCCAAAATAAGAATTCTTCAGAATTAAATAACATTAAAGCAAGATAGACAATGACTCGACACACACAACTGACAACACACTAAGACTAGGGTGTAAACTTGACACATGTTACCTAGCTACTATCTCCCGTTCAACTTAATCGTTGGATCGACACGCTCAAACCTGTGAAACCAGGTGGAGTCGATGTCATGTACCTGCAATCCTGCAACCAAATAAACAACATCATACAATATATCCAGCATATAATACACACCGTGAAGAAGGAATTATGGATTCGCAGGGCGCTCGCAAGTGAGTGATGTGAACTCGTCCTCTTCACCCATACACTCATCAAAACTGACACTTCCATCATAATTCCAATAATTTCATAATAATATCTCATGCTAACTCTACAACATCATTAATCCATAATTCATGTGAAACAATAATCAGATAACTACATCCCACAATAATATTTGTCACTCAATAGTAACGATCAAAACATCATAA
The DNA here is from genome assembly GCA_007115665.2 of Sequoiadendron giganteum. Taxonomy (NCBI): domain Eukaryota; kingdom Viridiplantae; phylum Streptophyta; class Pinopsida; order Cupressales; family Cupressaceae; genus Sequoiadendron; species Sequoiadendron giganteum. Next base: position 484,647,094 of record CM021105.1, on the reverse strand, counting down.
CAAAATGTATCCAGTATCAAAGTAATTGCAACCAAACATAGCATAAAGCAACTTGAACAAGAATGAAAATGGAGGGGTATTACAGGGTTGGCTGCATTGTTATTTGGGGGAATCCTCTTCAGTTGAGTTGGCCAAATAAGAGAGGTGTCTCCCAATCGTCAAAATTCTTTGATGATAATCGCTGTCAAAGTTGGGTTCTTTTATCCCTTGAAAATTGTATTTCATATGATTAACTTGTTTGATATAAATGACTACCAAAGATACGCTCTTTTATCTTTTGTTAAATTGCCCTACCTTGGAATGAGATTGCTTGATGATAATGATTGAAAATTTTGAGTTCTTCCACCCCTTGTATGGCACTCTTTATCTTTTGTTAAATTGCCCTACCTTGGAACGAGATTGCTTGATGATAATGATTGCAAAAATTGAGTTCACCCACCCCTTGTATGGCTGCCAAGACTGTGTTGTTTAACCCTTGGGAAATTGTATTGTAATAAGATGAGATAGTTTGATGATAGTGGCTACCAAGGTTATGTTCTTTCGTTGTTTGAAAATCGCATTGCCACAAGACAAGATTTTTTGTTGGTAATGGCTACCAAGGTTTTTTTTATCCTTGGGAAATTTCTTTGTTGCAAGATGAGATTCTTAGATGACAATGACTACCAAAGTTGCATTCTTTATGCCTTGGTAAATTATGTTCTCATAAGATGAGATTATTTGTTGATTTTGGTTGTCAAAAGTGTGCTCTTTTATTCCTTGTGGAATTTCATTGTGATAAGATGGCATTGTTTGATGTCAATGGCTGCTAAATTTGTGTTCTTAATTATGATTTTTTTGCATTCTTGATATATGCTTAAATATTGAACAAAGAACTAAGATGAAGACGTGCAAAGGTTATGATCATATAAAACATCATATCAAATGTTTGATGAAGAATTATGATGGGAGGAACATAAAAGAAATGTTTTTCCACTGAATTTCAAAAGATGTACATGGCATCTAATATCTAATATGTGTGGCCCTTCAAGGCACTCGAGGTATATGGAATTTAGTACTAGTAAATAATTTGTAGAGTAGGTTACTGAGTTGTTAAAATTTTGTATGTCTGGAATAATAAGAATATGTATACATGCGAGAACAAATAATAATACATAAATAAAAGGAATTGCAATAGCGTCATAACAATTTGCTTATATATCAAGGACTTATTAAATTATAAAAAAATTCTAGCACAATTCAACAATTTCAAACATTTTAAAGTCATGTAGCCTACCACATCAGACATATCATAGTGCAACTTAGTTACTGAGTCGCCTCTACCAAGTTCAAAATAATACACGGTAAATGCCTTGACATACAAATTTAGGTAATTACCTGATCAGTCAATAGCAAAACTCCTTTTGACATTACCAATTACTAACATATGGTATTTGATATCTTTAGGGAATTAAAATCAGTCAAATACAAAATAATCGATACACCATGATACTGGCAATTAGAATTCAACCTAGTGTTCTTCCTCGGTCGGCCACTGCTCGGGCCTCTACACAAAACTTGAAAGAAAGTGAAGAGGTGAGTTACCTTTAGGGTTTCGTTAACTCAAAATTTCGCATAAATTGTGTTGTGTTGAGGTGAGTTACCTTTAGGGTTTTGTTAACTCAAGATTCCACACAAATTGTGTTGTGTTGTCAATGATGCCAATGAGGAAAAATGCACAAAGCTTGTAGGGAAAATTTATGAAGCCCTACCATAGCAAAAATAAGTAAAAATGAGACGAACCAAAAGAAATCTCCCTACAATTAGAGGAGAATAAGAGCTGACAGATGGAAACGTGAAGGAGATTATGAGTCCTTCATTTCATTTGTATTAAGGGAGGCGTAGTTAGAAGCCTCTGTCCCGACTTTTTCACAACGATGCTCTGCACATAAATGACAACAGAATCCCAACAAAGAGCCATACCATGAAATTAAACATAAAACATTAACAATGGCAACCATTAAACAGTTTCTAAAAAAAAAATCGCTGAGAGCAAGGCAAATGACTTACCTCAAGATTCTGCAAAAATTGTGTTGTGCTATCAACAATTTGATGAGGAAAAATGCGCAGACTTTGCAAGAAAATTTTATGAAGCCTAACCAAAACCATTATCCTTAACGTTGATGCTTCAATTTATTCACAGTAAAGGCAAAGTGGATTTGAAACTATTTTGGTTTTAGGGCCATATAATACAACAGGTATCAAATTCATAGATTATATGCTAAGGACTAATAAAGTCGTGGGGATCAAGCTAATTAAAATTTGTTTTCAAGCATATGGCTTAAAAGCATATATGATCAGAGATTTGATTCTATCTCACAGCAATTGAAAACCAGTAGGCAGTTTCACAACAACCTACTAATTGTATGTTGGTGTGAGAGAGGTTTCAGTTCAAACTTCATTTTATATAAAGTCTATCTGCCAAAAAGGTAATGTGTTTTATTTGAATATTATTTAGTTCAATGGTTAAATAGTCAATAGTAATCTCAGTCAAATTAAAAAATGGTAAATATTCATCATATTTTCAAATAACTTTAGAAATTAAAGAATATTTCTTAGTTGTATTTAATTTTTGTCTTAAAATGCTTAAATATAATGTAATTTTATCATTTTTAGTCGATAAACTACATATAGTGTGAGATTTGATCTACAAACCACTATTGAGTCATTGAAAAACAAGTTTCAACTACCATTTAATGGTAAACTAGCTATCGCTTAATGGTAAAAGCCTCCAAAATCTCACTTATCACATAAAAGCTAGATAAATATTGATTTGACAACTGGATGAGAATATTCTATTTCCATTTGCAGTGGTTTTTGTCAATTTGATGGCAACTTTCTTTTTTCATTTGCATGGCTTTATGTTTTAAATCTATATGCAAACATTTCATAATTAGATAATAATTTTTTCAAGGGAAAATATAAATTTATCTAAGTTTATTTTATTCCATTATTTAGCACTTATTAATAACTGTTTAATTCAACCACATGCAAATAGAATTTGCAGCGCATCCATGCACAAACACACATTCTCTAACATATTAACATACGTATAGTTTTGTGTTGACATAATCCTTGAACCTCCTTTAGGTGCAAGTGCTAGTTATATTCTTTTGTAAGAAAGAATATGTGCATGTGTCATGTGTGTCATAGTATGTTGGAAATAAATGCATTACTATTTTTTATTCATGCATTAGGATTTGTGAAGAAAGATTTATGTTATTTCATTCTATTATTTAAAATGCTTGTGAAATCGAAATGAATTAATGGACGTTGCTCAATTCATATGCATCCTCTTTTACGCTTGAACCAAGAAATTAGAGAATGAATGACATCCTTCCTATTCATATTAATTCTTATCTTGTGTGATTAGGTTATGGTTAAGAGTAGCTAACCTAATCAATAGTACAAACTAGAACCATATCTCATGTGTTTGATGTCATTGGTTTAGCTTGATACATGTCACTATTCTTTCTTTGCCCTTCTGATGAATTGTATCACATGGGATAAATCTTCCACTAGTGCATGGTGTACAATGAAGGTGTTACATTGGTATGTGTGCTACCTTCAAGTGGATGGAGGTAATCATGCTTCTACATCTTGTGTGTATTGATTGTCATGAGAAATAACAATACATATATGTTTGAGTGTGTATTATACACTATTGTGTTATAATTGTTAATGAAAAAAATGTTGACCATGTTTTCTCCCATTTTGTCTCTTGTGTGGTTTGTGGGATTACAATTCTTTGCAACTCAATGTAAATAGTAATTAATAATTATTTTTAACAAGTACACAAACAAGTCAAAATAGTTAATAAATTATTTTTATAAGCATAAATTATACTAAGGATAACGAAGAAGACCATGAAGATGTAAATTATCATATCATGAGCAAAGACTTAACTTTGGTCACTTACATATTAGTGCATTCACTATGTATCCATCTCTATTTTGTCCTATTGGCATTAATTTTCACACAATCCCTCACCTCAAGATGGTCACTTTATCCCTTTGTATCATTTCCAAGTGGCTTGGGTTTTTAAATTATTAGCTTTTATTATCAACCTAGGTATATTGCATGTTCAAGCTTTTTATCTTTGATCATTGTTCAAATTTGTTAAATTTGTTTTCTTGGGAGCTTAACCAAAGAAGAATCAATACTTACCTAGTAAGTTCTCAAACAATGTCTATAGACACCACTCCACTTCATACACAAGTATACCAATCCCAAACACATCTAATACATTCATAAATTCCTTACTAGTTCATCTTCGTGAGCTAGGTTCAATTCCGCACAATGGATTGATTTTGTATTTGTAAATCTAAATCAAAGTGAAATATAGTCAAACTAATGATTTTGAGGCTTTCTCTTAGACAAGGCCCTAATTTTTAAGACAACAACAAATCAATTCTTAGCATCTTCAACAATACATTCCATCATCTAGATTTGAGCTAAGAATCTTATTTTATTTATTTTATTTTTGTATTTATTATAATATTTATTGCATTATTATTATTTTAGCCTCAACTCTAAATCGTTATCTTTTAGTGTTTAGTTGTTTGTGGATTAAGTAAATTGTACTAAAAAAGAATTTATTTTTCATTATAAACTAATAAATAATTATATTTAATTATTAATATGCTCTATTTTATATAATATTAATAATTTTATTAGTATCATAAATTAATCTATAAATCATTATATAATATTAAATATAGTTTAAATAATGTTATTGATTAAGAATTTATGTAGAATATTAAATACATAGGATTTTTCACTAGGGTGAGGATGTGCAAAAATGATGATGATGTTACGAAGCAATAAAAGGAGTGGTAGTATAGTAGTAGAAAGAGAAGAAAGATTTAAACAAAATTACTGACAAAGAAACAAGCCTAAAACTAAATCTTAACAAGAAGCTTGAACTTCTACAAAGGTGGTTAAGGAGGCTATAAAGGAGCTCAAATGTGACTTCCTCTCCCCTTTATTCATTTTTTCGTATATTCCACACCACAACCACCTTGTGCCAAGGGCTTATAGGACCCTCAATTATATAAGGAGTGCACTAATATTATTAACCCCTACCATGGATACAATGAATATTGTAATGGATAAATCTTAAAGGTTAATTGTAACCTCTCCCCTTAGCTTGAGCATAGAAGTTCAACAATGACCTCCAAGTTATTGGGAAAGGTGTGTTGTACACATTGAATGTAATAATAATATTAGTAATGTAAAAATAAGTATTTAATTAGTGTGCATCTTAGAAATATGGATATCACATGGGTTAGCCATTCTTTGTGACAGTTGCATGTTGTATGAGAGATTGGGATAAATATTTAATGTGGGTGACACAATAAAAATATATTTAATATTAAAAAACTTAGTACCAATTATTTAATTTTGTGGTCATCATTTAGTGATCCCATAGTTTTAAAGCACATAGTTTATGCAAAACCATGTGATAGTTTTGTGTAAGCTTGTCTTATAAACTAAGTAAATGAGTAGTTGTTGAGGTTGGTTTGCTGAACTTTTGGCTTGTTGACTACTTGATTGGATTGAGCATCTCTTGTATGTTGCATATGTGGAAGCATGGATTGGGATGTGCAGCCACATGGTTATCATTTAAGTTTTTTCACATGGAGGAACGCAACTAGAGTGATTGATGTTTAAAAGGCCTTGCATGGAAACTCTACAAGTGTATTTCAATATTGTTCTTAAGATAACACATTGGTTGTATGGGTTCTTTTGGAAGTTATATTTTTTACTTGAGAGGGTTTTCCCAAGGTGCATATGATGTTATCTTGTGGTATGTTTATTATTCTTTTGCATTGTAGATTTTGAATACTTCTTTTTTATTTGTTTCTCTCATGAGGGTAATGTGGAAATGATACACTTGCTACAATTTCTTTTCACATGTATAATTATTTGTAGGTTTCTAAGGTGCTTCCACAATAGTGTGTCACGCTTGTAGAATGGGGCAGAAAAGTAAGTTTGAAAAGAAAAAATTATTTCAAGCACCTTTAATGAAGGTCCTTCATTCAAATGTAGAATCCCTACCACATGTAAATAGGGTTCAAATAAAGGGGGGTTTAAATAAAGGTGGATGGCGTAGATACCTAAAATCTGACCACACCTAATTTTAGTCTATCCTAAGCCATGAATTAAATAAAAAATAATTAATTTACCCATCACCTTTATCCCATCTTGTCCTATTCAATTAATTAATTAAATATTTATTATTTATTTAATTAATTTATTTATCTTTCACCTTTATCACCCACTTTAATTAAACAAATATTTATTTATTATTTAATTAATTAATTTATCCTTCACTTTTATCCCTCACTTTAATTAAATAAATATTTATTACTTATTTAATTTATCCGTCCAGATCACCCTTCTTTAATAATTAATTAAATTATTTAATTATTTAATTAAATATTAAGAGTCACATGACTAACTAAGACCTTGTATAGACTTGACAAGGGATACCAAACCACCATCCAAAGTTCCCCTCGAGTCCCACCCACATCGTTACAATCCACATCACCCCATTCCTACAAATCCACTTTGTCCCATGGCTTTCATGATTCCCTCCAATTACAATTAGTAAAGGATCCTAACCCTCAAGTAAGTGCAAGAAGTTGGGTCCACGAAGAGGGGAAGTTTCAACCCAAAAAAATGTCGACGTGAACAAGTACCCATTTTGAAAAAATAGGTACCTGCTTAGGAACGAGATCCTGAGCCTTAGATCAAGATCTCATTCCTAAACGGATACCCATTTTGAAAAAATAGGTACCCGTTTAGGAACGAGATCCCGAGCCTTAGATCAAGATCTCATTCCTAAACGGATACCCATTTTAAAAATAGAACGGGTACCCATTTTGAAGCAAGCACTCTTTCTAAAAAATTGAAATCCCAACCCACTTTTTGATTTGGTTTTAGGCTAGGGAAAGGCTTGGTAACCCAACCCTTAGCCTTGGACCTGCAACTAAAAGATTAAGGTAATGTTAAGAGAAATAACTGGCTTTGGCAATATATTTGATGGTTTTTTTTCAAAATTGGTTTATGAAATTAAAACCCATTATAGATCATAATGTCTAGTTTTCAAATATGTATTTTTTTATAATTGGATTATGTTTTCTATTTTTAATTAATTTCTAAGGAAAGTAGTCCATAAACTTGAAATGTCAGGCTTTTTTATTTTTTAATAACTTTTAATTTGTTATTTTTTTGTAAAAAAATTATATGACATCAATCTATGAACAATTATCTATGTAATGAAAACTCAAAAAATGAATCTAGTTTAGGTTAAATTATGGTGTCTATACAGGATGGTTTTCAAAAACAACAATTAGGGCCAATAAGAATATATATTTAAAAATATATATAACAAAAACCTCATTAGTCTTTATTTTTTACACCTTTTCCCAAAATAAATTAGAAAAATAATTTTATTTAGATCAAATTATGGTGTTTGTACACATGCATGGTATGGTCCTAAAAAATGACTTTTAAAAAGTGATTTTTATACATGTATATTAAAAATTAATTTGTATCATCTAGGTATTAAATAAATTACATATTTGGATACTAGACTCAAAATAATAAAATTTCATATTATTGAACTTTTTTAATATTCAATGTGTAAGTGCTTCTTTAGTCGAAGTGTGATAAATTCAAAAAATCAGGAAAAACACTTCCACTTTTTGAACATTTTGTGGACCCTTGATTTCTTGCACATGTCCCCCCAACACCAATAAAGTTGTACAGTCTTCCCATGTTATACATCCACCTCCATCTCCCATTCTCTATCCAACCAAGTTGAAGATTCTATCCCACACTCTTCTATCACACAGTCCACATAGATCCAAACTTGCCAAGAACTTGGTCCAAAGCATGCCCATATGTACACCGTAGCCTGAATCAAGATCATGCCCATGACCATAAAACCTTAGATCAAACTCCACCATCCACTCTATCTAAAAAATTTGATGTCCATGATAATCCTATGTTTGATCATGATATCTATGATAATCCAATCATTGGTAATGATTTTATTCTTCTTGAGGACATCCAATGATCCACTTCCATCTCATGATTCCCTGCCTTCAACTTCATATCATGATCCCCCTCAATCTCATGATCCTAACCCATGTTGATATCTTATCCTATATCAAGAGCCACATATCTCTCCCATTCCATCTCATGATGCTCTTCCAAATCAAGATCAAAGCACACCTTCCATCCCATCCAATGATCCTCTCCCCTCTCATAATCAAGACACCCCTTCCACTCCATGTCATGATCCCCTTCCATCTCACAATCAAGAGAAAATTATACCATCCACTCCATCACATGATCCCTCCCCAAGTCAACAACAAAGTGCCCTTCCCCCTCCATTTCATGATCTTAATCCTCCACAAAATCCCTTCACCCCTATTAAATTTATCCATAAACTCGACAACTCTATCAAATGGGTTCTTCTACCATCATCCAATTTGGTTTACTCCATGAGTGTATCATTCCTTCCATGCCATATCCTCCTCAAAATAGACTCGCAACATTATGCTTTGAAAATAACAAGTGTCCCATTGGAAAAAAAAAAGGATTTGTCAAACTATGCATTATCAAGGCAAAGGTTTAGGCCTCCATGAGCAAGGCATATTAGAACCCATCTAAATCCAATAAAATCACAATTTTAGTGGCCTTGGCTATCAAGCTCAAGACATTGGTACTCCTCCCAAACACAAATCCCTCCACTTAAGTCCAAACGTTCATATCATCAATTCTCCAAATCTATCTTGGGTCATGTCGGTAAACGGATTTGTCACTTAAAGTTTTTATGTGAATCACCCAACAAGCATGACAAATGTTCCAATAGTTGGAGAAGTTGTTACTGGACTAACAATTGTCCTCTATGTTTGAAAGGGGTGGCTCCCTCGTATGATGGGGTTTTTAAGGTTTTTGTGTACTTTTAGCCTGATTGTACATAAAGGGAAAGGGAAAAAATAAAGAAAGTTGAATAACATAAACCCTAGTAGCAAATATGTAAATACCAACTAGAAATTCACAAGATATGACTTGAACTACGAGAGGGTTTTTCCACATAATATTTTTGATGTACAATGATGATGAAAGAAATATAGTGAACCTTGACAGAGAAAGAGATAGGCCACTTAAACACATTCAAACCATGATACCAAGATATGAACATTTTTCATTACATCAACTTCGTAGATTACCAATGGTTTGCGCAATCACATAGAGGTATTACCAACTTAACATATGATAAATCACTAATATTAACAAATAACACATTTAAAATATACAAATTAAAAATACATTCTTCATGTAAATTTATACAATTCCAAAAACCCTTAGGTATAAAGCATCAAGCCAAAATTATTTATACAATCTCTCTAAAAAGTTCTTATCAAAAGTTTCCCTCTGCAAGATTCTCTCCCTTTACAATAACAAAATCCTTATATTTATAGGCTTCCTTGGATAACTCTACATTGTAACTACTTGGTAACTATCCCAACTACCTCTTTGAAATACAATAGTTTTAAAAATAATAAATCTTATTCAGTTAGGCTTTTCATCACTTTTCCAAAAATAAGGCTCTTTTTCTAACTTCTAATTATAATAAGTGACATAGGTCACTTTAAAAAAAAGGTAATCTAAGACCCATAACTTAAATAAAGACCAAGTTATAGGTCTTGATATAGCAGACACTATGCCTTATTTCAATCCATGAGTTACATGTTCATCAACAACTTAGCCTTCAAGGAAATGTATTCCAATTGCATCTACAACATCTATCAGTGGTCCCATTAGATGAAGACACTCTCCATAATTGGAATCCTAAACCTTTACTAGATTAGAACCAAAAGGTATTATGCTTGCATCACTTGTATTTGATTGTTATGCTTAGCCATTTTTGTCACCCTTTGAATTATTTTCCAGGTGAGTCTCAACCTTCAAATGTTGACTTCTAGTTTTGTTAGTCCTCCAAGACCTAGACATCAACATCAAACATTATCAAGGCCACATTGAGACTTTATGACAACCATGATGGTAGGGGAGTCCATTAGGAAGTTTTTGTTGTTATTAGTTGGAACCTTCTTGTATGCTACTCTTATAACCTCTCTTATTGTATTGTGAATAAATGGTGCTAGAAGCAAAGGTGGTTTACTAGAATATTTTGAAGAGAGAATGTATTTTTGGTGAAACAGGTTAATTAATTATTTCAATATTAAACTTTCGAGGTGTGACTTGTCAATTGTTGGAATTTTGTGTGTTCATTTTCTATTATATACTTGAGCTTTCCATTCTTGTCAACAACATGTTCCTTTGTCATGAAGAACCCAAATACTTGCAAAAAGCACCTTCTTGACACATGCATACAACATATTTAGCAACATATGTTGAAGAATCTTTTGGTTCAACTCAAGAATGTATTTAGCAATAAAAATTTCTAATAAGACTCTCCATACAAATGCATTTTAGAAGGCATTGTCACTTCTTGTTGCTCACAACTAGTAAATAACTTTTGAATTTTGACTTGTACCTTCAATATCCTTAATTATGCTTTTGATGGTTATATTTATTAACTCATGTTTTTATATGCCAAAATATTATGCCATCTTAAGCCATTTTCCATTTATTTAGATTCAAAATCCATTGATAAAAGGAAATATAATGATGATTCATATTTTGGTAATGTAACTACTTGGCCTTGTAGTTAATGGAAACAAATGCAACCACCCCATGCATAACAACATATTTGGTGGAAAAAGCATATAAAAATCCTCCACGCTTCCACAACACTCAAAGAAAATCAAAGTCATAGCAATATTCCATGACAACTTCTGATGTTAGCATATCGTATTCCACAACTTCTACACCTTTAAAAAAGTCTCTACTAGAGGATTTTTTTGGCCTTGTTGTGTTACTACAATGGTGTTATTGGCTAATACACCCAAAATATTTGCATCTTAGGGGAGTCTCAATGATCTTAACATAATCATTTGAGCAATTAAATGACTCCCTTCCTGTCTGGTTGGACATTGAATGCTTGTGGATCTTCTAACTCAATCCATGTCTACTTGTCAAGGATTTCAAAGATCGACTTCACATCTTCCCTACTTTTTACCACATTTTGAGTTAAATCCATTGTAACTAAGAGTGTATAAGAAGCAAGATTTGGTATCATACATGTCATAATAACTTGAGAAAAGATCATCATTCCATTAAGGACGAGTCTTGAGGCATTCAAAATGGACTTGCAACATTATGCTTCCAAAATAACAAGTGTCCCATTAGAAAAAAAGGATTTGCCAAACTATGTATTATCAAGGAAAAGGGTTAGGCGTCTGTGAGAAAGGCATATTAGAACCCATCTAAATCCAATAAAATCATAATTTTAGTGGCCTTGTTTATCAAGCTCAAGATGTTGGTACTCCTCCCAAACCCAAATCCCTCCACTTAAGTCCGGACATTCATATCCTCCATTCTCCAAATCTATCTTAGGTCATGTTGGTAAACAAATTTTTCACTTAAAGTTTTTATGTGATTCACCCAATGAGCATGATAAATGTTCCAGTAGTTGGAGAAGTTGTTACTGGACTAACAAATTTCCTCTATATTTGAAAGGGGCGGCTCCCTCATATGATGGTGTTTTTATGGTTTTTGTGTACTTTTAGCTTGATTGTACATAAAGGGAAAGGGAAAAACTAAAGAAAGTTGAATAACATAAACCCTAGTAGAAAATATGCAAATACCAACTAGAACTTCACAAGATATGACTTGAACTACGAGAGGGTTTTTCCACATAATATTTTTTGATGTGCAATGATGATGAAATAAATATAGTGAGCCTTGACAAAGAAAGAGATATGCCACTTAAACACATTCAAACCAAGATACCAAGATATGAACATTTTTCATTACATCAACTCCGTAGATTACCAGTGGTTTGCACAATCACATAGAGGTATTACCAACTTAACATATGATAAATCACTAATAATAACACATAACACATTTAAAATATACAAATTAAAAATGCATTCTTCATGTAAAATTATACAATTCCAAAAACCCTTAGGTATAAAGCATCAAGCCAAAATTCTTCATACAATCTCTCTAAAAAGTTCTTATCAAAAGTTTCCCCTTTGCAATATTTTCTCCCTTTACAATAGCAAAATCCTTATATTTATAGGCTTCCTCAGATAACTCTACATTGTAACTACTTGGTAACTATCCCAACTACCTCTTTGAAATACAATAGTTTTGAAAATAATAAACTTATCTAGTTAGGATTTTCATCACTTTTCCAAAAATAAGGCTCTTTTTCTAACTTCTAATTATAATAAGTGACATAGGTCTTTAAAAAAAAGGTAATCTAAGACCCATAACTTAAATAAATACCAAGTTATAGGTTTTAATATAGCAAACACTATGCCTTCTTTCAATCCACGAGTTACATGCTCATCAACAACTTAGCCTTCAAGGAAATGTATTCCAATTGCATCTACAACATCTATCAGTGGTCCCATTATATGAAGACACTCTCCATAATTGGAATCCTAAACCTTTACTAGATTAGAACTACAAGGTATTATGCTTGCATCACTTGTATTTTATTGTTATGCTTAGCCATTTTTTTCACCCTTTGAATTGTTTTCCAGGTGAGTCTCAACCTTCAAATGTTGACGTCTAGTTTTGTTAGTCCTCCAAGACCTAGACATCAACATCAAACATTATCAAGGCCATGTTGAGACTTTATGATAGCCATGATGGTATGAGAGTCCATTAGGAAGTTTTTGTTGTTATCAGTTGGAAGTTTCTTGTACACTACTCTTATAACCTCTCTTATTGTAGAGTGAATAAATGGTGCTAGAAGCGAAGGTGGTTTACTAGAATATTTCGAAGAGAGAATGTATTTTTTGTGAAACAGGTTAATTAATTATTTCAACATTAAACTTTCAAGGTGTGACCTGTCAATTGTTGGAATTTTGTGTGTTCATTTTCCATTATATACTTGAGCTTTCCATTCTTGTCAACAACATGTTCCTTTGTCATGAAGAACCCAAATCCTTGCAAAAAGAACCTTCTTGACACATGCATACAACATATTTAGCAACATATGTTGACGGATCTTTTGGTTCAACTCAAGAATATATTTAACAACAACCTTTTCTAATAAGACTCTCCATACAAATGCATTTTAGAAGGCATTGTCACTTCTTATTGCTCACAACTAGTAAATAGCTTTTGAATTTTGACTTGTACCTTCAATATCCTTAATTATGATTTTGATGGTTATATTTATTAACTCATGTTTTTATATGCCAAAATATTATGCCATCTTAAGCCATTTTCCATTTATTTAGATTCAAAATCCATTGATAAAAGGAAATATAATGATGATTCATATTTTGGCAATGTAACTGCTTGGCCTTGTAGTTAATGGAAACAAATGTAACCACCTCGTGCATAACAATAGATTTGGTGGAAAAGCATATAAAAATCTTCCACAACATTTAAAGAAAATCAGAGTTATAGCAATATTCCATGACAACTTCTGATGTTAGCATATCGTATTCCACAACTTCTACACCTTTACAAAAGTCTCTACTAGAGGATTTTGTTGGCATTTTTGTGTTACTACAATGGCATGATTGGCTAATACACCCCAAATATTTACATCTTATGGGAGTCTCAATGATCCCCTTCCATCTCATGTCAGGTTCACCAAAATGAAATGTAGAAAAAGTGAAACCCTAGGATTTGACCCTAGGGTTTAGGCACTTTTCTTAAGGTATTTCATTAGAGGTTTTGAAGATGATAGGGGATTGATTGGATTTGGAAAAGGTATAGGGTTGGCTTACAACTTGAAAGGTGATTAAATCCTATCCTTCATCAAACTTTTTATGAATTTAGGATTGAAATTATATGATTTAACTACCCTAATGATGTAAATGATTTTTCTAATACAAAAATAATAAATATGAGATATTATAGAGAAATTCGAACTTTAGAAATGAACTGAGCAGGACACTGTGAACTTGTGATATCAATTTACAATTGAAAATACAAGACATAGGCACCATAGGCACCACTTTCTTTGTAGGGCTAATTTAGATCTATTTTTGTTGTCCTCTAATGTCAAAACAAAGCTTTCATTTCCCGCCTATCGCAATGTTAGATCACAATTAGATAATTTTGTAACAGAGTTTTCATGAGTTGTCAAGGTGTAGTGTTTGATTGCAACAATGAATAATTGATCCTCAAAATTCATTCAATCTTCTTTAGACATGAAACCTACACATTCAAAGAGAGAAGAAAGGTCATGTCATTTAGGGGCTTGACTTGGTCAAGCCACATGTTAGTCTTTCCATTTCCATAATGATAATGTCAATTATATATAGACAAATGATAGCAAGGAATGATGAATCCACGAAGTGTTGCAACTCACCACCCTTTAATGGCTTCCTTGAAGGACTAAATTCATACACATCTTCTCAAGGTTTGGATCTTGCTTGCTTGAATTACCTGAAGACCTATAAGGGTTAGCTATCACAAATAATATAATAACATAAAAATGAACACACACTCACATGATGTTTGGATCTTGAATTGTCATAATAAATCCTCTAATGCTTGCTCTTGACTTTCTTGACAATTCTCTTGATCATAAGTTCTTCAATAATTTCCACCTCTTACTGGATATCTTTCAATTCATTCTCAAATTATGCAATAACTAGGTATTTATATGCTATTCTAACTTCCCAAAAATTAAATCCCAATAGCCAACTTTAGATATTTGAAATTCAAATAATAAAATGCAGCCTTTGACATATTCAAACTTGGATCCCAAATAGGGGGACATAGGTGCCCTAGGTGCTAGTATCCCATGCCTATTTTCCAAAGTTTAGGAGTCGGGGGCAAAGTATTAAATGCGAGCATTTGTTTTGTGCTTGCAAATTATTGGTAAATATTTAAAATGGGCTATAGAATGCATAATTTAGGAAATTATTAAGTGTTCAATTAAGTCCAAAAACTTAAGGGGGAGCAAAACATCGTGTGAAATTGTCAAGGGTGACAATTTACAATGCTACAGTTGGTCATTTTTCCATTTTTATGTGATTGTAATGTTAATGAATATCTAAAGTTTTAATTACTACATGTATAATCACCATTATGGAAGCCCATTTTATAAATCATGAAGAGATAGCTATTTTTAACTAGATTTTTGTAATTGAATGTCTCCTTGACCAGTAGTAGATCTCCAAAAAGTTTTCTAAGTGAAGAAGAATCATAGGTTGTTCTCAAATCAGGGTTTCCCTCATGTTGCATTTGCTAGTGTGAATGTAATATTGATTAGAAAAGTGTTGTAGCACTTTAATACATTACAAATGTTATTTTTAATGATGTTTCTAATATTGCATGTGAGTTTTTAGAAGTTTTGAGAAGAAAATTATTAAGCATGTCCAGTTGTTAAATACAATATCTTTTGTTATTTTTGTGTATTGTCTCTTATGGTCTACTATAAATTTGTAACCCAATATAATTCACCAATCTTGGAATTGTTTGATGCTCTATAAACTTAAAGTAAAAAATTACATCAACTATAAGTTCAGAGTAGGATGTAGATTTGCATGCATTCCATGGTTCAAAATTTTAACTAGGGAAACATCTCCAACAAGCCTTCAATGATTTCACCTTAAGGGAATCATGCCATGCATGCCCACATCTCATAGCATTATGTAACAATGATCTTTTCATCAACTTAATAGAGCTCATACTAGTAGGCTAATCTTTGAGCTAGTGATATAATTCAAGATCAAAGTGCACATCCATATACTACTATAATTTATCTATATTGCATATCTTCAATTGTGATTAAATATTGTTAAATATGACCTCTAGGAACACCCGCATGGATTGAGTTGAGCCCAAAGTAAAGGATATTTTATCCACTCTCAACAACTTGTATGTTGTCACTCATTTTTTATTGACAAGTTGGTCTATCCAACTTCAGGATTGACATATCCCTGGCCTTGAAGTGGATTGATTCCTCTAGATATTTGAGTAGTGATTTCATTACCCAATACAAAGGCATCATTACTATTGATGAATTAGCCATTGTTGGTGAAGTGTTAGTCCACATCATATATTTGAAGACCTTGATATTTTAGAATTTATGTAGATATATGCTTTATTTGTGTAGTGTTGGCATCCTTGTCTAATATTTTTGAGGTTCCAACTACTAGAAAAAAATCCTCTTCCAAGTGAAGATTGATGACTTTGTTTCATTCATGTCTCACATCAAAATACTCAAATGTGGAGAGAAGGAAACCATAATATTTAAAAGAATATACAACTCTCAAATTCATTCAAGGAGACAAATAACATTGTGGAAAGCTTTAAATATTTATGTCACATAGACCTACCTATCGAAATTGAGAGGTAGTTCTTTAGATAGAGATAGTTCATGCATATGTTTGAGTTCAACACCTTACAATTTTAAACATTTAGCTAATAGCATAATCATAAAATATAAGAAAATACAATGGTTTGATTATGAGACAAAAAATAGACATATGCATGTTGGGTTCAAAAGGGTGTGTGACATGATTAATGAGTGTATGTAAATTCGTGGCATATAGTATCTGTATACACCTAAAATCGGTCAAGATAATCAATTAATTAAATACAAGGTATTTAATTAATAAATCCTCTTAATTTGTCTACTTATAAATAAATTGAAAAATTTATTTATATAGTTCACTTTCTTAAATTCTTTCTAAAATCATTTTCTTCAAGATTTAATTAAATAAACAAATCTAACTAATTTGTTTTATTTGATTAATTCCCTTTCATTAAAATTCAATTTTTAATTCAATTCTGTCACATTTCTATATAACTCTCTAACCTCCTTCCACCTCATTTGCCACCTCACCATGTGTCACATGAATTTAAATATTTCTAATTTCTAAGTAGGAATTTCCATCAACAAACTACTAACAAGATTGGAGACACATGGCTTATCCTTCCATTTGATGCTCTTCAACACTTGGCAAAGTGCTCTTTTAAAGGAAACCATCTCCATGATTCTCTCTAACTTCCTCACTTTCTACCGTTGATCTCTCTGGATCATAATCTTGACCGTTGAATCCTGCCACATCACTTGCTACCTTGGAAAATCTATAAATAGGAGGCTCATTTACAACTTTTGGATAGGAGATTGAGCATAAACTTACTCTGCAAAAATCAACATAGCATTTGAGAGCATTAGCATAGCATCTTAATCTTGCATTTTGGCATTTGATTTGAAGTAGTGTTATAATGGCAAATTTCCTTTATAGAATCTTAGTTATTGCATTATTTTTGTAGTATTTCTCATAGCATTTCATTTAGATTTTTCATCTCAATCCTAGCAATCATCTTAACATCATTTTTAAATTCAACAGTATATCATCTACCATTCAGCATTGTATAACACAGTCCACAATCATGTAATGTAGGCATATAGTCTTGCATTTTGTATATCATCTCGTTTCTTAGGTTGCCATCTAATGAATTCATGTGCAACATACAAATCTTAGAGCATGAATTAGAAGATCCCTAAGATTAGAGAGCAATAAAACTATTTTGAATGAATAGTTGTAGCAACTTGTTTTGTTATTTCAATTTCATTAATGTAATACGTTTCATTGATTGTGTGGTTAAATTTATCTTTTTGGTACACATATTTTATATCACACAATATCAATACTTAATGGCATAATTTGATGGTCACCAACTCACCTCTCCTAACATGACATAAAAATAAAATTGAATAGAGCAACATATTATATCTCCTTAAAGATGAGATAAAGGGGGTTGTAACTGTGGCCAATGCACTATAAGGCTCATATACAAAGTTATGATGTGGTTATTGGTGGAGAAATATGAAAATATTCCTTGATGCGAGTTTGCAACCTTTTAAAATGAGATATAATGACATTGTTGACCAGTATCCTTCTCCTCCCAACATATCATGCAAAGATGATATTGAAAATTGTAGGGTAAAGCTTGGGTTGTTGGAAACTCAAAGTACCACATTCAAACATATGAGTTCCCTCTTGATGAACCATAAAGAATATTTCCCTTATGATTATTATGAAGAAGATTATAATGATAAGGAAGCTCAAAAAAAATGAATGATATGAATATTGGTTGAAGATATAGGGATATATATTGTGATGCACATATCCCTCACTCAAATCCTATGTCTCTGATTATATCATATGAATTAGAGATTGGATTAGAAGAGCTCCTAGATTGCCTTAGACAAAGAGGAAAAAGAACTTCTAGCGATGGTTGAATTACAAGAGGCCCAAATAAAAATAATTGTTATGTTTCCAGGTATGACAGATAGGGATGGACCTTATAATGTATAAAAATTTAGCATGAAATATCATGATGTGGAAATACACATTCTTGCCCAATATTTCCCTCCTCCCAAGATGCCATATAAAGAAGAAGTTGGTCAAGATGAAATATTATACCAACTTGAATAGGATAAAATATAACTTTTTGTAGAACTTGGATTGCACCATGTCTAACTTGCCACACTTATGAGGTCAAAGGCTTGTTTATGTTGAAAATGAAGGTAAATTTGTAGCTTAAAACTTGTAAAACTATGTGACTGTATATCTAATTAAGTATTCTTTGTCACAATTATTTGTGCATGATTAATCTATTTAGATGAATTCTTTGTATATGATTATTCTGTTTAAATAAATTTTATCAATTGTAGAACTAGACAAAAGATAAAAGTGACACAACATATACGTGGAGAAACCCTTTCGGGAAAAAACTCCACCAGAACCGATATTGCTTGTATTATTTATCCTTAGAATAAGATAACAATAATATTGTATCAATCCTTGATTGATATGCTTCCTTTTTCTTCAACAATGCTTCTTCACAACCTGCAATAAACTCTCATAAAACTCTTATGCACTTGCTGCAATATATAGACAATAATGAGCATTGCAAACTCCTAAGAGTTGACAATTACAAGAGAATAAATCTCCTCTCTAAAACTTACGCCTAGATTTGGCAAGTAGAGTTCCACACTGTAATATGAAGTCAAAACCAAAGTCTCTTCAATTAAGGCGCCCCAAATTGAACACTTAACTAAACTCTGGTCTCGAAGATATCTTGGAAGCTTCACCTTAAAGTTGGCACACAAGAATGGGTCCCACTTAATAGAGCCTTGTAAATATCTTCTCATGCAAAAGGTGTTAACTGAAAGATGCCAGCTTGGGCACCCAAGGTGGGTCCAAGTCAATCTTTTTTAATTAAGACATATCTCTCAATCAATTCATGCAAACTTTATGCATGATTGATCATCCCCACTTAACTAAAAGTATCCACCTGTTATTTGTCATGCAACTAAAGTCATTAGTCAATTCAACTAGTATACAACTCAAAATAACTACATGCAATTGAAGATAACTGAACTGAGCTAAACTAAACTAATATAGAACTGATACTGAACTGATAGTGCCACTCCATTATTGTAAATATCAATCCCTATTTTGTAGGAACCTAGACATGCATTATTGAAGTGTTATCAATCCTCCAAACAGTTAATTGAAATAAGGTGGGTTCCACCTTCCATGTGGGCGCCCCATGTGCTCCTATAATTTAGGACTCATATTGGACACCCTCACATGTTCCTATTATTTAGGAATAATTACAAATGTTGATTTACATGTTCATTTCATTTGAATTTAATCTATTTCTAATCCTAGTGTTGGAGAACACTTTCCAAGGACTTAAGAGATACATGAAATATGTTTAGGATTGCAATTAAATGGCATCCTATTCCTAACATTCTCCCACTTGACATTATACATTGCAATTATTCTAAACAAGGAATCATTATTATAAATCAGGTACAAGACTCAAGGCCAATGGCCTTCCTGTACCAAGATAACTTATCTCTAGGAACTGGTTTCATAAGATAATCTCCAACATTGATCAAAGTGTCAACTTTCTCACTCAATACCTTCCCACTCTCAACCATTTCTCACACAAAGTGATACTGAACATCAACATGCTTAGTACAAGCATGATGCATAGGATTTTTTGCTAAACAAATAACACTCTGACTATCACATTCAAGTTTAATTTGCTTGCAATTAAAACCAATACCTTTCCCAAGTCTTTGTAACCAAACTTCCTCTTTAGAGGCATGTGTAGCAACCATGTACTCTGCTTATGTGGTGGACAAAGCAATTGTGGGCTGCCTCTTACTCATCCAACTAACCACAGCTCAAACAAAGTAAACACATAGCTACTTGTCGACCTCCAATTGTCCAGGTCTCCTACCCAATTTGAATCAACAAAACCTTGTATGTCCAATGATCTGTGCATAATATCAATATCATTAGCACCATTATAAACCAAACAATAATCAAAAGTATCTTATAAATATCTAAACACCCTCTTAACATAAGTCCAATGTTCTTTACGAGGGTTAGACATAAACCTACTTAGAACTCCCACTGTGTGGGCTATATCTGGTCTTGTACAGACCATTGCATACATCAAAGTACCAATTGCACTAGCATATGGAATTTTATACATTTCCTCATGATCAAAATCAGATTTAGGACTCATGTCTAAACTTAACTTCATGCCAATTGGTAAAGGAATATTAATTGGTTTACTATCCTGCATGTTAAACCGTTTCAAAATAGTATCAACATAGTTGCTTTGACTTAAGAAAATCTTTTTGTTACCTCTATCTTTGCTGATCTCCATACCAAGAATATATTTTGCAGCCCCTAGATCTTTCGTCTCAAATGTGCTAGAGAGTTCTACTTTTGATTCTTTGATCATTACTTTGCTATTACCAACAAACAACATGCCATCAACATACAATATAATAATTAAAATCCGATCATCAATAAACTTTATGTAAACACAATTATCTTCCTCACTCATAACATAACCAATTTTTAATGCAAAAGCATCAAATTTCTGGTACCACATTCTAGGTGATTGTTTCAATCCATATAAATATCTCTTTATCTTTAACCTGCAAACCAAAGATTATTTTACTTTTGCAACAAAACCGTCAGGTTGCCTCATATAAATCTCCTCATCAAGATCCCCATGCAAGAAATTAGTTTTCACTTCCATTTGTTCTATCTCAAAATCATGAGCAATATCAATAGATAAAAAGAATCTAATAGAAGTTAATTTAGCAACATGAGAGAAGATTTCATTAAATCCAACTCCCTCTCTCTATGAGTAGCCTTTGGCTACTAATCTAGCCTTGTACCTTTTTGAGATTACCATCTGCTCCAATTTTCTTTTTAAAGATCCATTTACAACCAATGACCTTTCTTCCATTGGGCAAACTCTCAAGATCCCATGTGCCACAAGCATCCAAGGAATCCATTTCCTCATGCATAGCTTGTGACCAAAGCTTGTTCTCATATGAAGACAAAGCTTCCCTGTAAGAACTAGGTTCATCATTAGTACTCATCAAAGAAAATATACAACAGAAATTAGGTGGGCTATACCTATCAATGAGATTCCGTTGTCTTGTGGATCTTCTCAAAGAAGGTTATTCTTGTTCCTCAAGATGCTCATCATGAGCATTTATCTCAAAAATTTGTGAAATCTCCTCATCCAATCCATCCAATTGTTCTTCAACATGTGCATCTTCATGCTTCTCAGTTTTTGTCTCAAAATGCATTGTTCAAGAAGTATCCTTCTCCTTTGGTTGTTCTTCTCTAGTATAAACTCTAAATTCCCTGAAAATCACATCTCTAGATAAAGTAATTTTTTGGGTTAGAGGATTCCAAAGCTTGTAACCTTTTACATTTTCACCATAACCTATGAATATGCATTTCTATGCTTTTGGATCCAACTTAAACCGCTTTTTTTAAGGCACATGAACAAAATCCTCACAACCAAAGATCCTTAAATGTGCAACACTAGGTTTCCTATCTAACCACATTTCATAAGGGGTTTTATCTTCAATATATGAACTAGGAGATATATTGATTAAATAACAAGAAGTACAGACCACCTCAGCCCAAAGGCACCGATCTAGCTTAGCACTACTTAATATACTCCTAGCTCTTTCCATTAAGGTTCGGTTTATCCTTTCTGCTACTCGATTTTGTTGAGGTGTATATGGAGTAGTTTTCTGTCTCACAATTCCTGCATGCTTGCAATAATCATCAAATTCCTTAGAACAATATTCACCACCATTATCTGATCTCAACACTTTTATCTTATGATTTGATTGTTTCTCAACTAAAGCCTTAAATTCTTTAAACTTATTGAACACATCAGATTTTTTATGCATAAAATAGATTCAAGTGTATCTTGAGACATCATCAATAAATGTAACATAATATCTAGATTTTCCAATAGAGTCAATATCCACAAGACCCGTAACATCTGAGTGAATAATCTGTAATAATCTTTTAGCTTTATTTGTTCCTTTAGGAAATGAAGATCTAGATTTCTTTCCAAACACACAATGCTCACAAAAATCATTTTTGCCAATATTATAATTAGGAATATTGTCAATCAATTTCTTATTAAAAATGGTCCTATGACCTTTTTCACCAATGTGGCCCAATCTATGGTGCCACAACATACATGTATTTTCAGCTTCAGTTACATTGGCTGATTTATTCAAATCGGAGGTATCCAGCTTAAATAAAGTACCAATCTAAGATCCTTTAGCAACCACCATATTCCCTTCCACCAATCTACAACCAATTTTATCAAATGTCACATGCATTCTAGAATCATTAAACTTAGATACAAAAAGTAGATTTCTAGCAAGTCCTAGAATATGTAAAACATCATTAAGGGTATTAACCCTACCATCACTGAAACACAACTTTACCTCTCCTTTGCCCACAATATTTGTTATGTTATTATCTCCAAAGAATACATTTCCTCCATCATATTTAGTATACTTAGTGAACCTATCCTTATTAGGAGTCATATGATAGGAGCAACCTGAATCAATAAGCCAAGAGTCGTCACTAATATTTTTACATGAAATGATCAATGTATCATTACCGTCATTCGAGGATTTCTTTGTAGAAGCATCATAACTCTTTTTATTGTTCTTACAATCCTTCTTTACATGACCTATTTTCCCACAGTTCCAACACTTTACCTTACTCTTACCAGGGGTTTTAGGCCGTCCTTTTGACTTATGCTTTCCTTTTTTGTTTCCCTTGGGTTCCTTTTCCTCAGGCCTACCTCTTACAAACAAGGCATCTTGGGAACCTGATGTAGACTTCCTCCTCATCTCCTCTGATAGGAGAGTAGGAATTATATTGTCCATATTAGGATCTGCACCACTACCACTAATAGTAACAATTAGATTTTCTCCTGATTTTGGTAAAGAACAAAGTAACAAAATGCATTTATCTTCATCTTCTAGCTTTACATCTACAGATGCTAACTGAATCATAATCAAATTGAAAGCATTTAAATGATGTGCAATAAAATCACCATCTTTCATCTTTAAAGAATACAACTGTCTTTTCAGATACAACTTATTTGTAAATTTTTTGGTTTGATATATATCACTTATTCTCTTCCACAATTTCTATGTGATAGTTTCATTTGAAACATTCAAGAGAACAACATCAACAAGACATAATCTTATGGTTCCTCTTTCCTTCTTATCAAGCTTAGCCCAATCCTCATATAACATAGATGTAGGTGACTTTTTCTTATTACAAACAACTAACCATTGATCTCTCTCTTCAAGGAGATCCTCCATTTTTTAGTTTCCACATCTCATAACTAGATCCATTGAATCTCTCAATATCTAGACAAGGAGTAGAAGTCATTGAAATACACTTCTTTTATAAATCTGCAATAAAAAAATAGTAAAAGCTCCCACTACAACCAAAAAACGTTTAAACTTTTAAGAGAAAGGCGCCTCAAACTCTACCCAACCATTAGATTTGATACCAAATTTTGAAAATGAAGTTAAATTTGTAGCTTAAAACTTGTAAAACTATGTGACTGCAAATCTATTTAAGTATTCTTTGTCACAATTATTTGTGCATGATTAATTTGTTTAGATCAATTATTTGTATATGATTATTCTGTTTAAATCAATTTTATCAATTGTAGAACTAGATAGAAGATTGTAGAAGAAATGTAGACAAAAGATAGAAGTGACACAGCATATACATGGAGAAACCCTTTCGGGAAAAAACTCCACCAAAACCGATATTGCTTGTATTATTTAACCTTAGAATAAGATTACAATAACACTGTATCAATCTTTGATTGATATGCTTCCTTTTTCTTCAATGATGCTTCTTCACAATCTGCAATAAACTCTCATGAAACTCTTATGCACTTGCTGCAATATATAGACAATAATGAGCATTGTAAACTCCTATTCCATGTGGGCGCCTCATGTGCTCCTATTATTTAGGAACTCATATTGGATGGCCACACATGTTCCTATTATTCAGGAATAATTATAAATGTCAATTTACATGTTCATTTCTTTTGAATTTAATCTTTTTTTAATCCTAGTGTTGGAGAACACTTTCCAAGGACTTAGGAGATACATGAAATATGTTTAGGATTGCAATTAAATGGAATCCTATTCCCAATAGTTTAATGAATAGAGAGGAAGGACTTCCTTACAAGGAAGGCTACGTCAAGCATAATGAGGATGAATATAATTAGTATGATGCACTGAAATATGATTCTAGGGGAGAATAAATTGACTAGATACTAATTATGATATAATTGATTCAAAATTTTAACATGTTCATAGTGTAGAATCAAATAAGTATGAGTTACCAAATCTCAATACTAACCATCCAAGGGAATTCATGCAACTATCCCAATAGTCTAAGCCACTAGATATTGGTGCAATTTCCCATATTAATGCAACAATAGTGAAACTCCAAGATGTATATCAATAAAAAGAAAGATATGTTCCTACTATTGCTAGATCAAATGAAAACAATATGAATAATAGTTATGCGAAGTAAAATATAGAGAATGAGACACAAAATAATCATGCCATGAAAAAGGTAGAGAGAAAGAAAGATCTAGTGTAGTAGTGGACAATCAAAGAGAATGAGGTGCCAGATGAGAATGATGAGGCAAAACCAGTCTAATCCCAACCATTGAAAGTGCAATGTATATATATATAAAAGAGAAGGAACCAAGTGTTCCTTCATGTGGTCAAGTCATGCCTTGCACTCCAAATGTAAATAAATTGACCTTCCAAAATGATTAGACAAACATACCATATACTATTGTTCTATTGCATGAAGAAGAGGTTGACCTATAAAGGGAAGAGAATCTGCTACATATTATTGAGGAAAAATATGAAATTCCAACAAGGTTCCATCATTTGATGCTTATCTTAACCTTCTTAGTGGATATGATAATAAACAAGATTATGCAACTATTGATCTCTCTTTTTCCTTACTCTTATTGAGGATGTAAATAAAAATCTAGTCATACAAACTAAGGTACCAATTGATGCATATGTACGAATTAAGGAATACCTGTAAGATACACTAGTATTTGTATTTCAAAAAATTATGATCCTTATTAGCACTTATCCCTTGTTGTGTAATCATATACTACCACTGCTATTATGCTTAGAACAAATGAAGATGTGTATGAGTAGCCTATTGCACTTACTAGAAAGTCATTACAAGGTGACAAGTGGAGGTATGCACCATGAGTTGACAAGAAAACATATGAATAAGTTGTTGATAGGAGCTCATTTGAGCTATTTTTTCAAGAAAAAATTAATACACCAACTATCCTGGCATCTCTAGTGCATATCTTTCTACACAATGTTGAGGTCCCTATAAGGCAAGGTGTAAGTCTAAATGTAGTAGAAGTCAATGAGATAAATTAAAGTGTGCATCCACCTTTTTTCAACTCAATGATGATCCAAGAGGCAGGGATATTGTATCCTACTTGAAGAACATGAACTATACCCATGGAAGGAATGATGATTGACAAGGAAAACTCGAGTTGTAGTCCCTAAAGTAGGTGTTGATACATACTAGTTTGATATGAAAAGATTAGAATAAGTTGCTCCTCAAATTCTTGGAAGAAATAAGAGTATGGATTACGAAATGACCATACAAAGTTATTGATAAGAATAATGATAGTGCATGTTGTTGTAGGTGTTTCAATTGGTATCAAGCGTAGCTACCAGCTCATGACACTACAAATTAACATTACTTCATGTAAGTAATGATGTCCTACCTTGCATATATTTTCTCATGTATTTGCATAACTTTGATCATTGCTGGTCATGATGAAGTGTGACTACTATGATCCCCTCTTTGTGTATCCCTTTTTGTGGTCTATTCTCAAAGATCTTGATTTTTTATGTGTTTGCAAGAGACAAAAATCCCCAACTATAGCTAGTGTCAGGAGTCAATCTAATAGTTCTAAAATTTTCTTCTCTCCCAACTCCTTTACATATTTAGGCCTTATTTTACCCATCATATAATCAATTTGAGAAATATTTAGGTAGGCTTTCATTTCTTAGAATTGTCTAAGCATTGTTCTCAATCCTCCCCTATGTGTCTATCATGTGTTAAAATTTGTTAATATTAATGTTTTTTCTAAGCATGGAGATATTATGTTCCAATTGCTATGGGTCTCCATTTTCCAAAATTGTGTAAGTGTTGTTCTCAATCCTCCACCATGTTCCTATCATGCACTAAAAGTTGCTAAGGTTCAAAAAAGGTTCTAAGTGTGGAAATTTTATGTTCAAATTTCTAAGGACTATGGAGCTTCTCATCTTGTCACACCTTTTCCTCGACCCCCATTGTTGTCCCCTTTTCATGTTAAGATTTTAAAATTTTCCTTCCTAATATCCCTTTCCTCCAAACCTCAATTTTCCCTTTTATTTGTTGGATTTTCAAACATTATATTACTGACATGCTTTTCCTCAGACCCCCAACTCTTTGATCCTTCATTTTCAGTTACCTTTTGGAGAGAGTTTTAGTCATTCATTTACCCATATACTTTGTGGCATGAGTTATGTGGTATCCCCAATCCTAAACTTCTAACATTTCCCTCCATACACTTCTTAAAGTTGAAGATGTAGGAATAACTCTAATGTGGTAAGTTTATAACACAAATTATTAAGTGCCCTCTAATTTTGATCCCTAATATTTTAAGCTATATTATTTAATTGAGTTCACAAGTTTAGGCCTATTCTCATTTGCATGCCTTGTAGAATGAGATACTTGGTATCTTTGATGCCTGACTCCTAATGACTTCCCTCACATATCCTTTCAGAGTTAAAGATGTGGGGGTACCTTCATTTGTTTACTTTGAGCATGAATCATGTCATACTCTTGATTCTCAATCCTTGAAACGTGGTATGGGTTATGAAGTAGCCTTGACCCTTGATCCTCAAAACTCCTATGTTTTGCATTGTTCACTCCCACATGCCTCTTTGCATGACTTAGGTCACCATTAATGACCAAATTTAATGTCACAATTACTCTAAGGGGATTTTTTTTCTCCCAAAAATAGTTGTCCATCTTAAGAGCATAGATTCAAATGTACTTCATAGGATGAGCAATGCCATGTTGCCATTCACACGACCTAGCTAAGTTTTTGACACATATGATTTCCACACAAGCTTTAGGGAGTCATTTCATTGAATTTTGTGGGATCTAACCTTGCCTTGTATGCCTCATGCATTGACCAGAAGTTCCTCCTTGATTTTCAAAGTGGCAAGGTAATCAACATAATACTATCCATGCTAGTTCATTTAAAAAAATAAGGTTAGTCTTTTCTCCATTTTTATGCAATTGTAATCTCAAGCAAGATCTAGGGTTTCAATCCATACATGTCTAGTTGCCATCAAAGAAACTCATTTTGTAAATCATGAAGATGTAGCTAGTTTATAGTAGATATTTTTAATTGGATGTTTTACTGGCTAGTTGTAGATCTTCATGAAGATTTCTAAGTGAAAAAAGTGGAAAGTTCTTAGCTTAGAGTTTTTCCCTCACCATATTTTCTTGTGTGAATGTAATATTGACTAGATAAGTGTAGCAACACTTTAATATATTGTAGATGTTATTTCTAATGATTTTTCTAATATTGCATATGAGTTTCTGAATGTTAGGAGATGGATTATTAAGCATGTCCAATTGTTAAATATCACCTCTTTTGTTATTTTTGTTTGTTGTCTCTTGTGGTCTATTGTGACTTTGTAACCCATTATAATGTATCGATCTTGGAAAATGTTTGACCTTCCATACACTTAAAATAAATAATATCATCAACTAGTAGTTGGGAGTAGGAAGTAGAGTTGTATGCATTTCATACATATAACATTTTAATTTGGGAAACATTTCTATTGAGCATTGAAAGATTTCACCTTAAGGGAATCATGCTGCATACCCACATCTTGCAACATTGCAAGGATGTTTTCATCAATTTAACATAGGTCATAGTAGTAGGATAATCTTTGATCCAATGATAGAATCTGGGATCAAAGTGTACAATTGGATCCTACTATAGTTTGTCTATATTGCATATCTTTAGTTGTGATTAAATCTTGTTAAAGGTTACCTTTAGGAACACTCTCTTGGGTTTAGTTAAGCCTAAAGTGAAATAGATTTTATCCACTCTCAACAATTGATTTGTCATCACTCATTCTTTATTGATGAGTTGGTCTATCCACCTTCAAGAATGACATGTCATGAGCATTGAAGTGGAATAATCACCACATAAGTTTGAGCAGTGATTTCAAGACTCCACACCCTCCAAACATAATATCAACTATTTTCAACTTTATCAATGTTTTGAAATAATGCATATATGATAGTATAGGGAATGGTAAACATAGAGGGTTAGGTGCCACTAGGATGTAGGAGCTATAGAATAAAGCACAAGATAAGGTTCACTATGACATATGTAAAGAGAAGTGGGATGAAGAAGATAATGAAGTGTGAGGATAAATGAAGATATGTAATTAGATGTACATTGACAAGAAGAAAATGTGATATAGAGTAGATGTAGTGATGACATAAACATTAATATAAATATCTTAAATACATCTATCTAAAAAATATTACAAAATATTCTTGAATTGTTTTACTTATTTAAGAAGTATTTATTTTTTTAAATGATTTTATTTTAACTATAGAATTTATTTATTTATATTTACTTAAGAATTATATATACCTTGTATTTTAATTTTTATATACATTATCATTAATGAAATAAAAATCTTAAATTATTTTATTTAATTAAAATAAATTTTAGTTTACTGAATTATTTTATAAATATCACTTTTAAAGAACTAATTTTAGCTGAAAGTTATTTATTTTACTTCAGAACTATTTAAAAATTAAATTATTTTATTTATGCTGTTTACTTCATTTTAATTTGAATAAAAATAGGAGGTCAAGCTCTGAAAGCAAGAGAATGTGGTTGACTGTTGAAAAGAATGATGTGAGATGGCTGGATTGCCATGGACGGAAAGCAAAATTCTACGCATGGGAAATGGCCTTGGGAGTGCAATGGAGAGAGATGCAGGGCGGGTATGCCCTGGCTTTTCCAATCACTCTTCAACGCAGGGAAGGTTATCACCAGTTTAACGAGCAGCAATGGTCGTATAAAACTGAAAGCAGCAGCAGCGCCTTCTAAATTGTCTCCAGAAGAGCAAGGAGAGGCGGAGGAGCGAGCTCTGGCGTTAGCACTCGCTACGAAGAAAGAGGCGACTCTCTTAGAGTTCTACTCGCCCAGGTGCAGACTTTGCGCTTCTTTGGCAAATATTGTGGCCGAGGTGGAGGCCAAAAATGGTGAATGGCTCAACATTGTTATGGCCGACGTGGAGAACAAAGCATGGTTGCCGGAGGTGCGCCTGCCCTCCGCCCTCATTTCTTTTATTTATTTCTAGGGCTTATTTTGTTTTTATTCATATAGTCGGTTAATAATTAATATAGATTAGGGTTTTGTTTTGAACACCGTTAAATTCCCCGAGCGTATTTGCACCTCGCTGGTTGAGGAATACAATAAATTAAACGATTTCAACTACTTAATACATAACAATTTTACCCTATCGCAACTCTTTACATTGAAATTGAACTTCAGAACCCTTTTACCACTCGATATAATTCCACTCGGAGGGATATTAGTAAAAGTGGTGAGTGGATTTTTGATTTCGAAGTGTGAAACCCTTACAGGGTTTAGGATTCAGAAGTAACTGCTTCATTGAAACAGGAAGGACCGCAATTTTCCCAGACCATTTCTTCTTTTTGTTCGAAAGGGTTTTGATGAGGATTTTCAAAATTCTCTCTTTTTTCTTTTCTCAATATTAGGAATCGGTTACGAAAGGAGATTGCAGTATATGGAGCAGTAACTCCATCAACATAGGAACAGAGTTTGACCAGGAAAAACTACAGAACCGACGGTATACAAAATAGTTTTATCTATCTATGTGCCATCATTTTGGATGAGAAAAGACAAAACATGTTATAATATCATCATTCCCAGCAGCACCTTTGGTTGCTGCTAACCTCATGCTGATCAATGTTGTAAGTCCCAATTGGCAGATCAGGTAGACCATTTAGGTTTGGGTCCTTTACCACAGGCTCATACCTCTCATTTACTGTTGGTTCAGTTATTCTTTTCTTTTCAGGCCTCATGATATTATGAGTCTTCAGGTAATCATTGAGCACAGTCATTTCTTCCTCATTCAGATTGCTCCTACCCTGGGGCCAGAAATGAGCCCTCTTAATCTCCTCCTTGCAAACGATAGTAAGTCCTCCTTCCAGGATCATAGTTACCTGCAAAAGAATGCTATTAAGGGCGTTTGCATTGAAACTCAGTAGGGTATCTCCTTTTGCCTTAGAAAGGCTCCTTGTTCCTCCTTTTCCAGATAAACCACAAAATTTCATCGGTGAGCACAAGTTAGAATTTATTAAGATCTATAGAAAACTTTCTAACATAACCAAATAAAATTTCATACCAGGTAAAGCCATCTTTAACATACCAACCCAACCTGTTACCAAAAAAAGAAATCCACAGCAGACAATATTGGCTATCAAAAAACAAGTGCTCAATGGTTTCAAGTTTCAACTTTATTATAGAGGGAACACATTCTCACAGGAATACCCATAGACACTAACTCAGCATTCACAACAATTTGTTAAAAATAAGAAGCCATCTAAAATAAGATTTTTTGGGTTCAGCAACATAAGACCAAATATAGCTCAAATACAGGCCCACTTCGAATCAGACCAGTCAAGATTCCAATTTTTTATTCAAAAAAATAAATAAATTCCCTCGTATCAAAAAATAAGGCATACATTCTTTTAGCAAACATCTGATAAAAAACATTATTAAAATAATATTTATTATTTATTATTAATGCTCAATAATGTATTTTATTGTAAAGTATATTGATAAGATCGTCTTTGATCTTATTAGAAGTTTCTTTTTAGGAACTTTTTGATTTTGTACATTTTGTAAATTTATTGAAGCTTTCGCTTCGTTGTTAATACATCAAATTATTTACCAATTACTTGCGTAATATGGTATCAGAGCCCTATTAATTCAAATTTTTTTTCAAGAAATTTTTTCTTGTTTTTTGGATTTTTTTTTTAGAATTTTAGAATTTTTGTTTCGATCTGATTGAAGGGTTTGGCTTTCATTTTCCCGCCCGTGAGGTCGTGCCTGAAGTTTTTTGTTTTTCATGGCTCTCTAGAACTTGACATTTTTAGTGGGAGGTTTGTTTATTCTTTTGTGCGCTTGAAGACGTGTTCGTTTGTGCATTTGTGACCTCCTACCCGCGTCGTCCTGCAACAACTTGAAGATGTGAGCGTCTCTACACACGTTTGTGATCGATCAAGCCCGTGACGCCTGCATCTCCTGTTTGGTTTTTATTCTCTCTGCCCGCAACCTCTTTGTATTTCTTGCGACTATGGTTGAGCTTGTGACGTGATTTCGTGACCTAGTTTTTTGTCTTCTGCGACGAGTGACAACATTTCTTGGCTTTGCAACTTGTCAAGGGTTTTCAATCCCGCGTTTTTCCTTTGTGTATTTGCCTTTTTTTTTTTTTTTGGCTGTCGTTTTTTACAAGCGGCTAGGGTTTCGTGGTTGCTGAACGATTTTCATGTGTGTTGGTTCATCTATGGACACCTAGGGTTTCTGAGAATTTTTGCTAGGGTTTTGACCCTCTATTTCCAGTCGAAAAATTATTTTGATTGCAGATTCTTGGTGGGTTTTTCGAGACCTATTTTGGGTTGCCTTTTGATTTTTTTGGGTCTTCCAAAAATTTTACCTCAGGATTTGTGCCAGCTTTACTTCATACTTTTTGAAGTCTGTATTTGAATTTGCCTTTGTTTTTGCATTGAAATTCGTGCTTCGGGTTTTGTGTTTTTCAGCCTCTTAGTACCTCGTTTTTCGTGCCTTGGAAAGTGTGAAGATGGCTTCTTTGACCAACATTATGTTGGATGGCAGTCAACGTTTAAATGGAAAAAATTATAACACTTGGAAGTAGCGAATGATGACCATCTTTGAATATCGCTGCCTTGATCAGATGATTCTAGGTAACACTACTCGTCCCACAACGGTAGATAAAACCCAAGAAAAGTTTGATGAGCAGAATTGTGAAGCGGTGATGCTCATTAAACTTTCAGTTACAGATGATCAATTTCCTCAAATTCCGATTGGTAAATCAACAAAGGAGATTTGGGATTATCTTAAGGGTCTTCATGAGACTTCCGACAAGAGTCGTGCGTTCTTCTTGGAGAACATGCTGTTTTCTATCATGATGAATGAAAAGACAACTTTGCAGGCGCACTTGAACAAGATCTAGGAGATCAGAGATCAGTTGGAGGCTATTGGTCGGAAAATGGAGGAAGACATGGTCGTGATCACTCTGAAAAGTCTACCTAAGTCTTATGAACATTTCATCGAGACTCTCAACATTACATCTGTTAATGTTGATCTAAAGTTTCCGGAGCTTTGTACTATCCTCTTGCAGCAGGATTGTTGGAAACAAGAGTTTGGTAGTAGTGCTTCATCTTCCTCTACAGAGCAAGCTTTTGCAGCCAAGACTCACTTTAAGATCAAAGGGAAAGGTCAACCTTCACAACAGATAGGCTCAGCACAACCTTAGGACAACTCTAAGAAAAAGAACATTCAGTGTAATTATTGCCACAAATTTGGTCACATGAAGGATTGTCGTTAGCGTTTGGCTTCTGAACAAAAGTAGGGAGGGTCTCAGCAAAATGCACATGTTGCCGAGCACACTGAGCAGAAGGAATCTGCCTTTTACGCTTTTATGGCTAAAAGGCTTGCAGATCATGTAAAGTTCTCTGCCTGGTACATAGATTCAGGTGCTTCGCGACACTTCACACATCGGTGTGACTGGTTCACATACTTCTCTCCTTTCACTGACTCAGTTATTTTTGGAGGAGGTGAAGAGTACACAGTCGTCGATAAGGGCACTGTTCAGATTCAGTTTGGTGGGAGGAATCTCATATTCCTCAATGTCTATTATGTTCCTGGCATGGAACTTTACCTTCTCTTAGTTAGTTAGATTATGTGGCATTCTCCTTAGTTGGATGTGGTATTCAATACTCACAGATGTTCCATTGATGATCGAGAGACTCGCACCACTGTGGTTATTGATATTGAGGATCATGGTCTTTACAGACTTGTGGATACTGGTGATTCTCTGGAGTTAGCCATTGCAGCCAAAAACTCTGCTATTACTAGTCTTTGTCATCAGTGGTATGGGCACTTAAATATGCACTATCTCTCTCAGTTAGCTCAAGAGGGACTTGTAGCTTGTTTACCTGACATTCCGACTCAGCATCATGGCATTTGTGGAGCTTGTTAGGCTGGGAAGCAGCACAGGACACTGTTCGCGGATGGTGACTCATGGCAAGCCTCTAAGGTACTACAATTGGTTCATGCTGATGTATGTGGACCAATGTCTACACCTTCTGTTACTAGTTGCAGGTATTTCTTGCTTTTTGTTGATGATTTCAGTCATAAAATGTGGGTGTATTTTCTTAGACAGAAATTAGATGTGTTTATTGTATATCAGAAGTTTAAGGCCTTAGTGGAAAAAGAGTTTGGTTGTTGTATAATCACTCTTAGGTCAGATAATGGGGGGGAATTTTGTTCTACTGCTTTCTCCACCTTCTGTGATACACATGGAATCAAACATTAGTTAACCACACCCTACACTCCTCAACAAAACGGTGTTGTAGAGCGGCGCACTCATACAATTGTTGAGATGGCCCGCTCCATGTTACAACATAGGAGTGTACCTAATAAATTTTGGGCAGAAGCAGTCTTCACTGCAGTTTATCTCCTTAATCGGTCTCCTACTCACGTTGTTAAGGGGAAGACTCCTGAGGAAGCTTGGACTGGTAGAAAACCTAGGATTAGTCATTTGAAAATCTTTGGCTCTTTAGCATATGTATGGATTCTAGATGTCAACCGCTCAAAATTGGATTCCAAGAGTCAAAAGCTTATGTTCACAGGGTACAGTGACAACCATAAGGCTTATTGGCTGATTGACGTAGATATTGATCGTCTTGTCTTTAGTCGGGATGCTGTCTTTGATGAAGAATGAGGGCCCTTTCACATTTCCTCGTCTAGGCAACATTCTGAGGATTAGCCTTTGAAGGCTTCTAATTTGGGTGTCCGTCTCCCGTTAGGTCTACCTGATGGGAGGGATGATGAAGATTCTATCTTTAATGATGCTCAACCTGATTTTCCTCCGGATGATATTGATTTTCCACCTGTTGAACCTGTTCCAGATCCACAACCAGTTCCAGCTCCTCCTGTTACTTCTGATGTTGGCACTTCTACTCTCCGACCTAAATGGTGGACTAAGACTATTGGTGATCTTCATGATGACAAGCTTAGTAAGGGTAGATCATCCAAAAACAAGAGCAAACAACAACATATAGTTAATTTTGCTCTCATGGCCAACATTCACAGTGTATATGAGCCTCAGAAATATTCAGAGGCTAAAGGAATTCCTGAGTGGGAAAAGGCTATGGAGGTTGAATACCAAAGTCTTCAGAAGAATCACACTTGGGTCCTTTTTGATCTTCCTCTAGGGAAGAAGCCCATTAGCTGCAAATGGGTGTATAAGGTGAAATACAAAGCTGATGGAACCCTTGACAAGTACAAAGCTCGTCTCGTTGGTAGGGGTTTTTCACAGAAGGAAGGCATTGACTATGAGATCTTTGCTCCTACAACCAAGATGAGTACCATTCGGCTCATCCTTGCTTTAGCAGCCTAGTTTGGTTGGAAAGTCCATCAGATGGATGTTAAGAGTGCTTTCCTCAACGGTGAGTTGAAGGAAGAAGTCTACATGATACAACCTCCGGGGTTCAAGATTGCTGGTAAAAACACATGGTGTGTAGATTGGTAAAAGCATTCTATGGCTTGAAATAGGCTCCTCAGGCTTGGTACATCAAGATTGACAAGTACCTCACAGATCATGGCTTTCAGAGGAGTCCATCTGACTCTAATCTGTATGTCAAACATACTGGTAGTGATATTCTTATTCTTGTTGTCTATGTGGATGACCTGATCATTACTGGCAGCTCAACACATTTGATCACTAAGATTAAACAAGATTTGTGCAGCACATTTGACATGACAGATTTGAGACTTTTGCATTATTGTTTAGGTGTTGAGGTTTGGCAGACTGAGAGCAGTATCTTCATCTCCCAGTCCAAATATGCTCGAAGTTTACTAGATAAGTTCCGATTGCAGGATTGCAAACCTGCCTCCACACGCATGGAAAAAGTGCTCAAGATGTCAGCTAAGTCAGACTCACCTGTAGTAGATGAATCATTGTTCAGGCAACTAGTGGGCAGCCTAATCTATCTCATTGCCACTAGACCTGAACTCAGTTTTGTAGTGAGCTACATTTCACGCTTCATGACAACCCCCAAGGCTGGTCATTGGGTAGCAGCAAAGCGTGTGCTGCGTTATGTGAAGGGCACTTCTGATCATGGACTTCTTTACACTAGAAGTCAAGATTCTAGACTTAGTGGTTTCACAAACTCAGATTGGGCAGGTTTGGTTGATGACTGGAAATCAACATTTGGGTATGTGTTCAGTTTGGGATCTGGTGCAGTCACATGGACTAGAAAGAAGCAGTAGGCAGTGGCTCTTTCCTCGATAGAAGCAGAGTATTGGGGAGCAGTTAAGGCAGTTTGGCTTCGCCGGATGCTTGCGGATATGCAAATATCTCAAGCAGGCCCGACTCCCTTGTTCTGTGATAATCAGGGAGTTCTCAAACTTGCCAAGAATCCAGTCTTCCATGAAAGAACCAAGCATGTGGAAACTCATTGTCACTTCATTCGGAAGCTTGTTGAAGATGGATCAGTTCAGTTGTTGTATGTTCCAATAGAGGATCTGACGGCATATATTCTCACCATGTCGCTCAGGTCAAATAAGTTTGTAAAATTCAGGGGGCATCTTGGTGTAGTTGACAGAGTGAGCATTAAGGGAGGGTATTAAAATAATATTTATTATTTATTATTAATGCTCAATAATGTATTTTATTGTAAAGTATATTGATAAGATCGTCTTTGATCTTATCTGAAGTTTCTTTTTAGAAACTTTTTGATTTTGTACATTTTGTAAATTATATATTGAAGCTTTCGCTTCATTGTTAATACATCAAATTATTTACCAATTACTTGCATAATAAACATTACCATCTTTCCATTTGACATTCATTGAGATCTTAGTGTTCAACTTCAAGGAGATGGGAAGATTCACACTATACAGGATTTTTTTTCAAAACTGAATAGGTTCTTTTCTGATTGAGAGGAATATGAAATTCCTTTTCAAACTTTCCCAGGCCTTTAGATTGCTAGCAACAAAGATATCCTTAAAATTAGAAATCCCCTTAAATGTTAGATAATTGAGATTGATGTCAAAGGTTAATGCATGCAAAAAGATATAAGAACCTGGTTAATGCACGCAAAAAGATATAAGAACCTGGTGTTAGAAAGAATTCACATGTAAAAGAAGACAGAAGCATGGTTAAAACAGATAAAAGAGCAGCTGGGCGCCACCATGGAAATAATTCTTTTGATAAGATTTAATAAGGTTTGAGAAAGGAAAGTAAATCACATAAAGCTGGCCACCACTTTTTAGAAGGAAATAGAAAGATAAGTCGAAAGGGGAAAAACAGATTTATAGATGAGAATAGAAGGAAACAAGAAAAGAATGTTTGAAGATATGAGAGGATAAACCAAATCTGATTTATTTCATGATAATAAAGATTTATGTCAAAAAAAAAGATTTAATGTGACATAAAAATAAAGATTTATGTCGTAAAAAGAAAGATTTAATGTGACATAAAAATTAAGATGTAATGCAGATTTAGAAGCAGATTTGATAAGGTTTCATAATCAGATTTGGGTATCCAAGTTATTTTAGAAATCTTCTATTTTGAGAATTCAAACAGCAGCTCATGTGCAGTTTTTTTTATTGTTTAATTAAGTTTCTAAAAAGAAAAATAAAATGGTATGGCTGCGTGTAGTTTATTGCTTTTTGGACTAAGTGAATAAAAAGTTTTTTTGTCTAAGGAAATGATAGCTTTTTGCTTTTGATGAAGGCATGAATAGAGTATGCAGTTTTTCGAGATGATGATGTTTAAAAACAGGATAAAACTTGCAATGAAATATATGCAGATAAATTCATGCATCCAAATTAACAAAGTAATAAATCACAGCTGAAACTAGATTACAAAAGATGTGCAAACCATAACTCAAGAATTACGTGAAGAAACCCTTGCGGGAAAAAAATCCACACCCAAAGAGATCCAAGACTTGTATTAATCCTTCAAATGAGTTACATCAATACAACTTCTCCCTTTGAATCACTGCACCACTTCATGGCTTCAACAAACTGCAACTTAACTTGTTTTCTCTTCAACTCAAGTACTAAATATATAGGCATGAGAGAAAACACAAATCAAGAATGGTTTCCAAAACCATTTAGTCATAAATCACAAACAAAACAAACTTTCTCTTCCAACTCGTAATTTTATCAATCTTTTAGTAATGTGCACGTTCAACTAAAAAATCTGTTTTATCCTTTTCCAAACTCACATTTATCTTCCCCTTTTTTTCACGCTCTTTCTAAGTTGACAATTAAAACACTTTGCAAGTTGTTATAGTTGTATTTAGCAACTTTCATGACAACTAAAAGATAATTACAAATTGCCAATTAATAATTAAAAAACAAAGCAAAGTTGAGACACTTTCTCAACATTCTCCCACTTGTCGAACACTCTGCAAAAAGCATAAAGGGAAACTAAATAAATCAAGCTCTCCAGACATCATGATAATCATCTTCTAACTGAAGATCCTCCATGACCCCAATGCAATCAAAGGATTCAACACCATGAGCTCCCAAAGGGAATAGTACAAACCACGATCTCCAAACCAAGAAGATACAATACTACCAAACCATCACTGTCACAAGCTCCCACTGAAACATGTAACCAAGCTATCCATGACATCGTGATAACAACCTTCTCAATGCAGATCAACCATAACCATGATCCTCAAACCAAGAAGATACACTGCCAAACCATCACTGTTACAAGCATACAAAAGAGCTAGGCTATTCCAGAAGCATTAATATCATCTAATGATCAACTCCATAGTCTCACTGCATTTGAGGTTAATGAAATAGTACCTTCCAATGCCAGGGACTAAAACCAAACACCCAACATAAGCACATCAAACCATAGTCATAACAACATAAGTTTCTCCATATGACTAGGGAGCCAAACACAGGTACCCAACATGAATACTCTGCTACACATGACCACAGAATGTTAGAATTTCGCCATGCACGAGGATTGCTAAAGCAATGATCAGATATGAACAAGAGCAAAACTAACTGATACGTGTTTGAAGGTATTCGATCTACAAGAGCAAATATTAGTTGATTTCTATGTTTACAAGTGAGGATTGAATGAGGTTTAAATAAGTCAAAGGGAGACACGCCCCACGAGTGGACATGTCTCCACAAAGTGGAGACACATCCGTTCATGGGACGTGTTCCTTCTATTCATACGATTTCATCAACATAACCAACCGATTACCAATCGGTGGTTTAGTCACTCAATCAATTCAATCATCTTATATATATCTGACTGAAGATACCTGTTTTCAACACTCCCTCTTAGCTAGGGAAGATAACTCCAATCAAGCACATATTGATATCACCTAACTCGTGATATCAGAAGGTATGAAATGCTTATGACATTCTCCATAACACATCTTCACTATTCAACACTCCCTCTTAGCTAGGGAAGATAACTTCCATCAAGTAAAATTGATATCACCTAACTCGTGATATCAGAAGATATGGTATGCTTCTGAAAGTGTCAAGTCACATGACATTCTTCATAACACATCTTCATTATTCAACACTCCCTCTTAGCTAGGGAAGATAACTTCCATCAAGAAAAATTGATATCACCTAACTCGTGATATTAGAAGATATGGTATGCTTCTGAAAGTGTCAAGTCACATGACATTCTTCATAACACATCTTCATTATGGTATGTGCACTAACATCAAGTCACATGATGTCTACCATAATAAATCATGGCATATCCATGGATATATATGCATATCCACCATGAATAATGTAATGCCCCCTTCCCAACTGTGACCGTTTCAGTTGACCGTTGGCCTATTCCGGGGACCCGTAGGCTACGCGGATGGTGAAATTAGGGTTTCCTGGTTTTGAGGAGGGTGTTGCTTGAGGTTCAGGATTTTGTTTGCGGATTCTTTTTGGGTTTTCAGAGAGCTTTGCAGTAATGTGTTCAGTTTGGCATTCCGGGCAACTTCGCGAATTTACTATTTTTAGTAAATTCTATTTTTGGCAGTGGACAGTTTGGGTTCAGTTCAGTTGGTCCTCTTCTTCAGTTGGTTCAGCTGGCACTTCAATTCTTGGCCTTGGGTGCATATTTCTTGGAGAGATAAGTATTTTCATTATAATATTATATTTTAATATTATACCCCTTGCCTAGCAGTACAACTTTAAGTTGTTTTAAAAAAGGGGGAACTTTGAGGGTCTAGGCGTCATGGAGAGATAAGTTATATCTTTTAAATGTCAAATATTGAGATGAAGAAAGGGACGCCTATTGAGAGAATTGATTTTATTTTATAAGAAAATACAAAGTGAAATATTTCATGGGTGGAAAAGGATGCCATTCTTTGGAAGGAAAAGGTGAATTTGAAATTAGGGTTTGGGCGCCTTCTGGAAGCTTCTAGATGTTTCTCTCTTGTCTATTTAATCAGGCCTCAGCTCTTCATTTGGTATCTTTTGTCTACTACATCGTTATGCTGCTGAATTGTCTTCAGGCACTCGCTTCGAGGAAAGCATCCCTCCTAGCATGGGCTCATCTTCTTGCTTGAAAGATAGCAACTAGTTGAGAGGTTATCTTGTAATAGGTTTGAATTGCATTTTCCAATTGAGTCATTGCATTTTGGGAGTTCTAGTTTACATTTTCTGTCATATTTTGATGTTGCTGAATGTCATTGAGGAATGTAAGATTTGCTCACAGCTCATGAAATAAAAATGCTATCATTCTGGGTATTGAATCTATCAATTTGTTTATGAGGGGCGACCATTCCTGCCAATTTCCAGATTTTATTTGGGTCTCTTTGATTTTATAGAGGAAATTCGCCCTTGCAGCTGGGCCGTACCATCTTGAAGTGCATAAGTTTGTGCAAAAATAAATAAGGCTTGTTTTGGGTGGTTTAGGAATTGCATCTTGGGCGCCTATATCAGTATAGTAATCTGCATTTGATTTCTCGTCAATAGGATGTGTTTAGAGTGAGTTATGTGCATTTTCGTGAGTTATTATGTTGCTGTTCTACATTAAATCTGTCAAATCAGTCATACCAGATTTAAGGAAGTTCATTAGTTGGGCGAGGGGTTGATATT
Source organism: Sequoiadendron giganteum (assembly GCA_007115665.2). Classification (NCBI taxonomy): domain Eukaryota; kingdom Viridiplantae; phylum Streptophyta; class Pinopsida; order Cupressales; family Cupressaceae; genus Sequoiadendron; species Sequoiadendron giganteum. Next base: position 484,605,997 of record CM021105.1, on the reverse strand, counting down.
CAAAGAGTTTGTGATTGTAGAAGAGGGATCTTATCTTGTTATAGCTTTGGAAGGTCTTACTCTTATGATATTTGGCAAGCTCTCTAATTTGCTGTAAGCTGAACAGTAGTATTGTCAGCAATTCATTCCCTTCATTTTGAATTTACATGTAATCCCCACTGAATAAGTGGAAGAGGCTGGCTTGCCGCCTATTTGCTTTCAGTTGAGTAGTTTAGGGACCCTCTGACCATATGTTCGCCATCCATCGGTGCCATTCTTGGTTAGGGTTACATTCTATCATCATGCATTGATCCTTTGACCATATGCTCGCCATCACTCGGCGCCATTCTTGGTTAGAGTTCCTTCAGTTTGCATTGCATTGATCCTTTGACCATATGCTCGCCATCACTCGGCGCCATTCTTGGTTAGAGTTCCTTCAGTTGGCATTGCATAGATCCTCTGACCAATGCTCACACCTTGCCCACATCGGGATCCTGGTGTACATTCTGGTTAGAGTTACTTTCCGCAACGTTTTGGTTTGTGCTAACCTTAACGGGTGCGTGTTGCATTGTAATCAAATTGTGAAAAATTAAAAAAAAAATTTGGTCCGGTTCATTACAATGGTATCAGAGCCATGATTCTGCCAACCTGTGCCCAACAGTGATTCAGTGGTCAGATGAGTGACAGTGATTGCAGATACTACACTAGAGGTCAGGCCAGAAGACAACAGACACAGCTTCCGCCAGTGCCAGAAGCAGATACTCTCTCAGAAGCCTTGAGAGAAACAGAAACAGCAGTGGATAAGGGTAAAACAGTTGAGAACATGTCAGACAATCTTAGGCAGGCCATGGAGGAGAAGGATGCAAGGATGGAAAAGAAGTTTGATGGAATGATTGAGATGATGTCTCGGTTACTTGATCGGATGGACCAGCAAACTTCTCAGAACCATACTCCGAATCAAAACCATGCTACAGGAGAAAACAGTGGAGTCAATGGAAACAATGGGAATAATGGGAACAATGGTAATGGAGGCAGTAGAACCATTTGGACAGCATGATGCCATCTCTAGCGGATCAACCTCTAGACCGCTCTTTCCTACATTCACTCAGAGGGAAGAACAACAAGTTGAAGCTACCATTCCTTTGGTAGACGATGCCAGGCAGGCCTACATGGAGTATGCTACCCTACCTCCTGATCTTAGAGACCAATGGTCCTTTGATCAATTCTTGAATCAGAGAAACAGAAGACATGGAGGAAGAGTTGATAATCGAGCTTATATGGCTCCTAGAACTGATTTTCATCAAGCCTTGGGGAAGGTAACATTGGCTCACTTCGATGGAAGTGATAAGTGTTCAGCAAGATCGTGGGTTCAGAAGTTAGACAACTACCTTTCACTTCGTCCCATGCCAGAAGAAGATGCCATCAAGTTTGCAACACTTCATTTAGAGGGAGCTGCTCATGAGTGGTGGTACCATGGTTTGGTCACACTTGGCCATAACCTTATTCGAACCTATGGGGAATTCACCAACAAGCTGATTGAAAGGTTCGACACTAAGGATCCTGAAGTAAGATTTCGTGAGCTTGCACAACTGAAGCAGCATGGCTCCTTGGATTCTTACATTGCTGATTTCCAGAGACTTTCTGTGATGGTGCCCAACATCACCGAAAGAAGATTGGTTGTTTTGTTTTCCGAAGGTTTGGTTGAACCCTTGAAAGGGTGGGTGATAGCTTTCGATCCACCAAGTCTTGATGAGGCAATCAAGAAGGCTCGTAGTATGGAGTTATCAGCCCCTAGGCCTAAATTTCCACCTAAGCCTTTTGGCCATAAGAAGGATAAGAGACATTCTTCTAATCAGCACAAGAAGTTCCCACCTAAGTTGACTGAAGAGCAACGTGAACAGCTCAAAAAAGAGGGCAAGTGTTACACATGTTTAGAGCCTTGGACTAAGGTCCATAGATGTCCTGGAAGAGGGCGTTATAATCAAATGGGAACATATTTTGATTATGAATCAGCATCTGATATGTCAGATCAGCAGTCTTATTTTGGGGACAGCAAAGATGAAAGAGCCACAGAAGAGTCCGATCATGAGCAAGGAGTTGGGGGCCCTATTGCCCAACTCTTTAGTTTCCAAAAGAACGAATCTTTCAAGGTTCGTGGGGGAGTTGGAGGTCATCGTATCGTGGCATTAATCGATACTGGTGCAACGCATAACTTCATTGATGAAGGTGTGGTTGCAAAGAGAGGTCTCAAAACCGAAGAATTTGAAGGCTTCAAAGTCATGGTGGCTGATGGGTTCCATATTTCTTGCACCCGAAGAGTTCCTAACATGTCTTTGCAGTTGGGTTGGGAAACTATGAAGTCAAAGATGACTTCTATGTGGTTACTATTGGTGACACAGATGCAGTTTTGGGCATACAATGGTTACGTTCACTTGGTGAAATCTCTCTCAATCTACAAACAATGGAGCTCAAGTTCCAATCTGATGGCAAGAGGGTTGTATTGAGAGGAATGTCCAATGGTGGTCCTCGAATAGTTTCATTCAAAAGGATGGAGAGGTTGATTAGACATGACCAAGTGGAGTGGGCTGCGGAATGCATGGTTCTTCCAGCTAGTCCAGTTGAGACAAAGAGGGAATACCCTCCAGATATTCAGTCAATACTCACCAAGAGGAGTAAGGTGTTTGCTGATCTACCTCCTGGGCCACCACCTGAAAGAGGAGCTGAGCATGTCATTGAGCTCAAAGAAGGTGCCAAACCTGTCATCACAACTCCGTATCGATATCCTAAGAAGCAGAAGGATGAAATTGAGAAGAACATAAAGGAACTTCTAGAGATGGGCTTCATTCGCCCTAGCAAGAGTCCCTTTGCTTTAGCTGTGGTTCTGGTGAAGAAGAAGGACGGCACCATCCGCATGTGTGTGGATTACCATGCCTTGAATCAAAGCACAATAAAGAATCGGTATCCTATTCCTCGGATCGATGAGCTCATTGATGAGCTACATGGTGCTAAATTCTTCTCGAAAATTGATTTGAGATCGGGTTACTATCAAATCTGGATGAGAGGTTCAGATGTTGAGAAGACGGCATTCAGATGCCACTATGGCCATTTTGAGTTCCTAGTCATGCCCTTTGGCTTGACTAATGCTCCCGCCACTTTTCAGTCTTGCATGAACAGAGTTTTCCAGAGACAATTGAGGAAATTTGTGTTGATATTCTTTGATGATATTCTCATCTTCAGCAAGACATGGGAAGAACACCTCAAGCACTTGGAGGAAGTGCTTAGCATCCTTGAATCAGAAAGTTTGTTTGCGAAAGAATCCAAATGTGAATTCGGGATGAAGGAGCTGCTCTACCTTGGTCATATAATCAGCGCTAATGGGGTGAAGGTTGATCTTGAAAAGATCAAGGCAATAGTAGATTGGCCACCTCCAGAAAATTTGACTCATTTGAAGGGATTCTTGGGTCTGTGTGGCTTCTACAGAAGATTCGTAAAGGGTTATTCTCAAAGTGCTGCTCCTCTTACTGACCTCACTAAAAAGGGGGCTTTCCTGTGGTCAGAAAAGGCTCAAAGTGTGTTTGATAAGTTCAAGAAAATCATGAGTTCTTGTCCAGTATTGGCCATACCTGATTTCTCCAAACCCTTCAAGTTACAGTGTGATGCATCTGGGGAAGGTATTGGGGCTGTTTTGATGCAGGATAAGCATCCTATCGTGTTTGAAAGTAGAAAATTAAGGGGGGTTGAAAGAACCTATTCTATCTATGACAAAGAAATGCTTGCAATCAACATGCATTAGCCAAGTTCAGACAATACCTGGTAGGGAGCAAATTTGTGGTCAAGACTGATCACAACAGTCTCAAGCACTTCATGCATCAGAAAGATTTGAATGAAAGACAGTAGAAGTGGGTGAGTAAGCTTCAAGCTTACGATTTCGACATCGAGTATGTCAAAGGGAAGAACAACATTGTGGCTGATGCTTTGTCCAGAAGGCCCCATTTGAGCTCATTGTGTGAGCTTACTGCTGATTGGAAGGAGTTGTTGCTTGCTGATTACACCAAAAATCAGTTTGCAACCGGTGTCATTGAAGGTACTTTTCATGATGAAAGGTACAAGGTAGTTGATGGGTTGATACACTAAAAGGGAAGAATCTTCTTGGTGGCTGATTCTAAACTTAAGAAGAAGATTTTGATGACTTTTCATGACATCCCACTTGCTGGTCATCAAGGTTACTTCAAGACATATAGGCAGATTCGAGAGAGGTTCTTTTGGAAGGGTTTGAAAGATGATGTTCAGCGTTACATCAAGGAGTGTAGCACTTGCCAAATGAACAAAAATGAGCACTCTCTTCCAGCTGGTCTACTACAGCCACTTCCCATTCCGAACCAAAAATGGGAGAGCATCTCGATGGATTTCATCACCGGATTGCCTAGGGCTCAAGGCAAAGACTGCATTTATGTTGTAGTTGACAGATTGACCAAGTTCGCTCATTTTTTTGCCATCACTAGCACATTTTCAGCAGCTCAAGTTGCAGATTTGTTCTTCCATGAAGTGTTTAGATTGCATGGGTTGCCTAAAAACATTGTGAGTGATAGGGACAGCAAGTTCCTAAGCACCTTTTGGCAGGAAATTTTTAGGATGAGTGGTATAGTGCTTACTCCAAGCACTAGCTATCACCCACAAACAAATGGTCAAACAGAGATTGTGAACAAATGGTTGGAGGGCTATCTTAGGAATTATGTCTCGGAACAGCAAAGAGCATGGGTGAAATGGCTCCACATGGGAGAATATTGCTACAACTCATCTTTCCACATGTCAATAAAGATGTCTCCATTCATGGCCCTCTATGGCTACGAGGCTCCCAGCTTTGCTGATTTGGTGTTTGGCGATAGCAGAGCTCCCCAAGCCAAGGATTGGTTGCAGCAAAGCCAAGATGTTTTGAAATCTTTGAAGGACAACCTTCAAATGGCACAAAATCAGCAGAAGATGTACGCTGATCAGCAGCGTGTTGAGTGCTCATTTGAGGTTGGTGATATGGTATATCTTCGGCTTCAGCCTTACAGACAGTCCACACTTAAGAAGAGTGGAGCTGAGAAGCTTAAACCACGCTTCTATGGACCATTCAAAGTTGTTAGGAAGGTAGGAGCGGTGGCTTACGAGTTGGAACTACCTTCGAGTAGTAAGGTCCACAATGTATTCCATGTGTCTCGCCTCAAAAAGGCACTTGGACACAATGTTGTGGCTTCATCATAGTTACCTCCTTTGGATGAAGAAGGGCAGTTGACATTGGTTCCAGAAGAGATTATTGATTACAAAGAGCGTTCTTTGAGGAGGAGAACAATCAAAGAGTATTTGGTGAAGTGGAGGAATTTACCATTGGAGGATGCTACATGGGAGAATGAGGGGATTCTACAACATCTAGACTTGCGATTGCTTGAGGGCAAGCAATCCTGGGGAGGGCGGACTGTAATGTCCCCTTCCCAGCTGTGACCATTTTAGTTGACCGTTGGCCTATTCCGGGGACCCGTAGGCTACGCGGATGGTGAAATTAGGGTTTCCTGGTTTTGAGGAGGGTGTTGCTTGAGGTTCGGGATTCTGTTTGCGGATTCTTTCTGGGTTTTCAGAGAGCTTCGCAGTGATGTGTTCAGTTTGGCATTTCGGGCAACTTCGCGAATTTACTATTTTTAGTAAATTCTATTTTTGGCAGTGGACAGTTTGGGTTTAGTTCAGTTGGTCCTCTTCTTCAGTTGGTTCAGTTGGCACTTCAATTCTTGGCCTTGGGCGCATATTTCTTGGAGAGATAAGTATTTTCATTATAATATTATGTTTTAATATTATACCCCTTGCCTAGCAGTACAACTTTAAGTTGTTTTTAAAAAGGGGGAACTTTGAGGGTCTAGGCGTCATGGAGAGATAAGTTATATCTTTTAAATGTCAAATATTGAGATGAAGAAAGGGACGCCTATTGAGAGAATTGATTTTATTTTAAAAGAAAATACAAAGTGAAATATTTCATGGGTGGAAAAGGACGCCATTCTTTGGAGGGAAAAGGTGAATTTGAAATTAGGGTTTGGGCGCCTTCTGGAAGCTTCTAGATGTTTCTCTCTTGTCTATTTAATTAGGCCTCAGCTCTTCATTTGGTATCTTTTGTCTACTACACCGTTATGTTGCTGAATTGTCTTCAGGCACTCGCTTCGAGGAAAGCATCCCTCCTAGCATGGGCTCATCTTCTTGCTTGAAAGATAGCAACTAGTTGAGAGGTTATCTTGTAATAGGTTTGAATTGCATTTTCCAATTGAGTCATTGCATTTTGGGAGTTCTAGTTTACATTTTCTGTCATATTTTGATGTTGCTGAATGTCATTGAGGAATGTAAGATTTGCTCACAGCTCATGAAATAAAAATGCTATCATTCTGGGTATTGAATCTATCAATCTGTTTATGAGGGGCGAACATTCCTGCCAATTTCCAGATTTTATTTGGGTCTCTTTGAGTTTATAGAGGAAATTCGCCCTTGCAGCTGGGCCGTACCATCTTGAAGTGCATAAGTTTGTGCAAAAATAAATAAGTCTTGTTTTGGGTGGTTTAGGAATTGCATCTTGGGCGCCTATATCAGTATAGTAATCTGCATTTGATTTCTCGTCAATAGGATGTGTTTAGAGTGAGTTATGTGCATTTTCGTGAGTTATTATGTTGCTGTTCTACATTAAATCTGTCAAATCAGTCATACCAGATTTAAGGAAGTTCATTAGTTGGGCGAGGGGTTGATATTCAAAGAGTTTGTGATTGTAGAAGAGGGATCTTATCTTGTTATAGCTTTGGAAGGTCTTACTCTTATGATATTTGGCAAGCTCTCTAATTTGCTGTAAGCTGAACAGTAGTATTGTCAGCAATTCATTCCCTTCATTTTGAATTTACATGTAATCCCCACTGAATAAGTGGAAGAGGCTGGCTTGCCGCCTATTTGCTTTCAGTTGAGTAGTTTAGGGACCCTCTGACCATATGCTCGCCATCCATCGGCGCCATTCTTGGTTAGGGTTACATTCTGTCATCATGCATTGATCCTTTGACCATATGCTCGCCATCACTCGGCGCCATTCTTGGTTAGAGTTCCTTCAGTTTGCATTGCATTGATCCTTTGACCATATGCTCGCCATCACTCGGCGCCATTCTTGGTTAGAGTTCCTTCAGTTGGCATTGCATAGATCCTCTGACCAATGCTCACACCTTGCCCACATCGGGATCCTGGTGTACATTCTGGTTAGAGTTACTTTCCGCAACGTTTTGGTTTGTGCTAACCTTAACGGGTGCATGTTGCATTGTAATCAAATTGTGAAAAAAAAAATAAAAATTTGGTCCGGTTCATTACAAATAAGGATCATAATGATCTTCAAATTGATATCAAGTCACATGATATCTATCAAAATGTCCAAAAATACTATCATGACATGTCCACGGATATCAAGTTACATGATATTCATCATGATAGGGAAACTAATCATTGTAGAGTCGTCACCTTACAATGTCAAAGTGTTCATTATCGAAAGATCGTCACCTTTCAATAATGTACACAAAGGGGGTGAGCCCATACACTCATGGAGTCACTCGCATGACAAAAGAGTTTATACATTAAACATCTTATAAACATATTAGTACAAAATAAACAATTTGAGTCTCAATCTCAAAAATAACTTACATTTCAACCATACCAAGTTTCTTCCTGAAGGGTTCAATTTTGACTTTGGAGAGAGTTATGGTGAATGTCTGCTGTTTGATTATTTGTACTAATATACACCAACTGGATCACATTCCTTTCTACCATGTCTCTTACATAATGGTAAGGAGATTCTATCTACTTTTGATCAATTAATCCCGCAAGCAATTTACGGAGCCATACTGCTTCTCTTGCTCCCATAGAGGCAAAAATATATTCGGCTTCTGTTGTACTTAGTGCTACAGAAGATTGCTTCCTGCTACACCAGGATATCATTGCAGACCTCAATCTGAAACAGCACCCAGAGGTACTCTTTCGATCATCTTCGTTAGGTTCAATAGGCTCCCCTTGAATCTTCAAGCATTTGCATCAACCTCCCGACTTTGATGTCCAAGATTGCTTGCAACACCTGAGCCAATCTGATCTCAACTGTAGAAGAGGTACTTCAAGGACTTAACATCTGTACTGCAACCCTTACTGAATCATAGAACTCCCTTTGAAGGTTAATTCTTCCTCTTCGAAGAGATGTCTTCAGCCATTCACACAGTCTCATGGCTGCAAGCAGTGCCTTCATTCTTCAACCTACAGAATGCATCAAGCTTTTCTTGAAAGCAATCTCTTATGTTTCTTGTTCCGTCCTGAAAGTAAAAGAAGAGATTAGTAATAGTTCATTGAACTCAACTATCTCGAACAAAAGTACCATTGCTAGAAGTATATATGATTGATTATCTCAATGTTATAGCATGAATTAATAACTACATAACAATTCATGAACATTTTTCAACCATGCAATACTTATCTCATTAAAATTAGAATCCTGTACACAAAAATGAGGAATCGATATCAACAATCACAATATCTGCTCTCTCCGCCCTTTGCAGTGGCGTCGATCGTTGTTGTTCTCAATGCAAACTCTTGGCTTCGATTGCAACTGAATATCAAAAGAAGGTATTTACCAATTTAGGTACCCTTTACCCAAACCTCACCATACATGTGTCAATACTTTTGCTTTGAGTATTGATGGTGACTTCTCTGTCAAGATGTTCAACTAATCTTTGACAACAAGGGTCTGAAATAGCTTCTCATTCAAACTCTTTAAGCTTTCCTCAGATTGATCTTCAAAGCATATGCTGATAATCACTAAGGCAATTGCAAGATTCTCTTTATGGTGAAAACGACGTGTTTTTCTCCCTCCTCATGAATATTATGTAGAACAAAATTGATACTAGGCACATAACTTAACTCCTCATCAAAATCATGCAGAACAGAGTTGGAAATAGGCACATAAATTGCCTTCTCAATCTACCCTGCCAAACTCTCCAGCATTTATGTGAATTCTACACGCACTAAGCAAGGCTCCCCAGACAATAGCATTAGGTTCAAGGGGCATACTGTTGATAAGGTCCTCTGCCTTGTCCAACCTCCCAGAGCGACCAAGTAGGTCAACCATACATGCATAATGCTTAGCTGTTGGTCTGATATCATGATCTCGGCTCATAGAATCAAAATACTGCCAGCCTTCATCTACCAAGCCTGTACGATTGCATGCAAACAGGACACTGACGAAAGTAATGTGATCAGGCTTTACACCCGCTTGTTGCATTTTCTCAAACAGTTGGAGAGCCTCTTCCATTCTTCCACTATGGGTATATCCTGTGAACATAGCAATCCATGAAACAACATCTCGTTCCATTAAGCCATCAAACAACCAGCGTGCGTCATCGACCATCCCATTTTGTGCATATCCCAACACCGTGACCGTCCAAGAGATCACATTCCATTCAAGCATTCTATTAAACATGTCGCATGCATCATCTATTCTGCGATCCTGAACATAAGCTGTGATCATTGACGTCCAAGAAATGGTGTGAGTCTGATCGCGGGAGGTGCTTTGTGATGGGGTGGCTAGAGCCAACGTGATCGTGCCTCGGCAGATGCTTCTCGTGTCTCCTCTGTATAGCCTTGCTTCACAATGATGTCGCTATTTCTGGATATCCACCCGATCCACAAACCCGGTGATCCGTTACAATGCATGCGCTCGGGGGGTTAGTGGGAGCCATAGGCTCTGCCACAACTTGGCTCTAATCGCCTACCACAATCGCTGCGTGTTCTCCCACTGACCAGCAACCATGATTTCTGAATGTTGAATCAATGATAGATAAAGAATGGTGACACCGAACCATTGGTAGAGACTGCTGGAGTGAGTTCGACAATGCTAACAACTTTCTTCAGATAGCCTTCGATTTTTTTACATAAATGCAAGCCTGAAGATTATCAACGGATTTTCTCCAAGATTGGTTTGAGGTAGGCTCGATTGATTTGATTGCTAAAATAAATCTGATCAATCTCCCGAAACTTGGCTCTGATACCATGTTAAAGCAATGATCAGATATGAACAGGAGCAAAACTACAAGAGCAAATATTAGTTGATTTCTATGTTTACAAGTGAGGATCGAATGAGGTTTAAATAAGTCAAAGGGAGACACGCCCCATGAGTGGACGTGTCCCTTCTATTCATACGATTTCATCAACATAACCAACTGATTATCAATCGGTGGTTTAGTCACTTAATCAATTCAATCATCTTATATATATCTGACTGAAGCTACCTGTTTTCAACAAGGACTATAAAATTCTGTCAAACAGGAGCTCCAGATCAATAACATATCAAAAGTAACTACACGATCAACTCCATAAAACTTTATCTTCAACTTCCAAAACTCATATTTAATATTGTTGAACTTTTCAATGTCCAACCGAGATGAGCTAGCCATGATTTCTTATCACACTGAATCTGAAACTGCAAGAAAACACAACACACTCCCACTGCAACTAAAAAATCCCAGTCAAACACTTTAAGAAAAGGTGTCCCCTTCTCTAATCAAGCCAACCAGGCTTTGATACCAAATGTTGAAAAAATAGGATAAAATTTGTAATGAAAATATACAGATAAATTCATGCATCCAAATTAACAAAGTAATAAATCACAGCTGAAACTGGATTACAAAAGATGTGCAAACCATAACTCGAGGTTACGTGGAGAAACCCTTGCGGGAAAAAACTCCAAACCCAAAGAGATCCAAGACTTGTATTAATCCTTCAAATGAGTTACATCAATACAACTCTTCCCTCTAGATCACTGCACCACTTTATAGCTTCAACAACCCGCAACTTAACTTGTTTTCTCTTCAACTCAAGCACTAAATATATAGGCATGAGAGAAAACACAAATTAAGAGTGGTTTCCAAAATTATTTAGTCATAAATCACAAAGAAAAGAAACTTTCTCTTCCAACTTGTGATTTTATCCATTTTTTTATTAATGTGCACGTTCAACTAAAAAATCTGTTTTATCTTTTTCAGTGATTAAAGATCAAAGATAGAGTGTGATGAGCAGATAAAAAATTGCAGATTTATGAAAAGAGATTGAGCAGAGTACTAAGAAGTTTTTTCAAGTAGAGTTTATTGGAGGTTGGTGCCTCATACTGAGTTGGTGCTTAGAGGGAGTTGGTGCTTCCAGTGAGTTGGAGCTCACGTTTGTAAAATTAGTGTTTTATGTGGGTTGTTGCCCACAGTTTGTAAGAAGTTAATAAAAACAATATTTTGCCATGGTTTTTTCTCTTAGGGGATTTTCACGTAATTTCTGTGTTCTTGCATGTGTTATTTGCTTAATGGTTTTGAAGTTATATTTGCAGATTTGAAATAAGTGCTAAAATTTGCCTTAATACTGATTCACCCCCTTCTCAGTATTAGCTTGTGCTCTTCAATTGGTATTAGAGCACGGTTCCTTTAGAAAAGAGCCTTACAAGCTTGAAGGTAGATCTTGAGAAGCACACGATGGTTGGTAGTGATGGACATGGTTTTTCCACTAATTGGGCTCCTTTATTTGATGGAACAAATTATGCTTTCTGGAGCATAAGGATGGAGACATATTTAAGTGCATTTGGGTTTGACATTTAGCAATCAGTGATTGATTGTTACATAACTCCGACAACTGCTCCAACTGATGCTGCTGGTAAAAAGGCTAGTGAATGTAATACTAAGGCCAAGAATGCCATTCTTTGTGGGCTGTCCGAATCTGAATTCGTTGAAGTGATGCATTGTGCATCTGCAAAAGAGATGTGGGATAAATTGAAATTTTTTACCAAGGAGATGAAAAAGCTAAGAATGCAAAGCTTCAAACTTACAAAACATAGTTTGAGAGCCTCAAAATGGAAGAAGAGGAAACTATTGCTCAATACCTACTTCGTGTGAATGAGATATCAAATACCTTTTAAGGCCTTGGTGAAGAGATTGAAGAATCCAAAATTATTGAAAAAATTCTAAGGTCACTCCCCTTGTGATTTGATGCAAAGGTTTCTGCAATAGAAGAGATGCAAGATCTTAGCAATCTAACTAAAGATGTGTTGCATGGCATTTTAACTGCATATGGGATGAGAACCGTTGGTCAAACATCCAAAAAGGAGGCTGCATTCAGTGTTTCACAAAAAACAAAAATGAAGAAACATAAATCGAGTGAGTGATTTAGATGAAGAAGAAGCTCACTTCATGAGAAGAATGAAGAAAGGTTCGGGAAAGTACAAAGGGTAAATGAAGAAACATAAATCGAGTGATAGTGATTCAGATGAAGAAGAAGCTCACTTCATGAGAAGAATGAAGAAAGGTTCGGGAAAGTACAAATGGAAGCTACCCTTCAAGTGTTTTAGTTGCGGAAAGGTAGGACATTTTGCATCCAAATGTCCTTTTGCAAAGAAAGAGGACAGCGAGAAAGAAGAAAAACCAAAGTACAATAAAAAGGGTTTTCAAGAGATGAAGAGGAATTTTCAAAAATCTAAAAAGAGTCTTTATTCTAAAAAATACATCAGCTCATCAGAAGATAGTGATGGAGGTTCTTCTAGTGAAAGAGAAGAAATACTTTTCATGGGTATAGAAGAAAACAATGATTAGAAGGAAGATTCTGAAAATAAGACCAATGAAGAAGACAAAGGAGTAGATCTTGAAGAAGAGATTTTCTTTGCCTATGATGAGATTGAAAAGCTTAAGAAGAGAAATTCTAAACTGAAGGTGCAGCTTCAAAAAGACAAGGAATCATCATATAAAATATCACAAGCTTTTGATGAAGCTGAAAAGAAAATTATAGATCTGAAATTCAGATTGAAGAAGCTAAGAAAATTGAAGAAGTGAGAAATCACTTGAAAATAAAAGAAGAAAACTGCGAAAAATTAGATGCTGAAATTGTTTCCTTGAGGAAGCAATTAGATAAAGCAGTGGTACAAGAAAATATAAATTTGAAGGGTGAAAAGAGCTCTGAAATTTTGAGTGACATCATCAATGCACAAAAGCCTACTTTTGATAAAAGTGGTCTTGGATTTGCAGAAGGTCAAAATTCTAAAGCACCTAGAACGTTTACGAAATCAAATGAAGAAAAACAAACAAGCTATGCTGAAAGTCTTAAAAATGGTGGAAATAGGGTAAAAGACAGCCAGAAGACAAGTACATATTTTGGAGTTAGAAATGATGGCTTCAGAAAACCTCTTCCATCTAGACAAGCACAAATAACTAGGTTTAATAACTCCTTTTATGCTTATTGTTTTTCATGCAGTCAGTTTGGTCATAGGGCCATGGATTGCAGAGTACATGCAAGAAATAGTTTCAGTCATAGTAGGAATTATGGAGGATATCCTAGAAATAATCATGCATGGAATATGAACCGAAGTCAAGGTTTGATGAGTAGAAATTCTTTTTCTCCTTTAATGAATTTCAATATCATGTGCTACAAGTGCAGAACCCCCTTGACAAAATGAGCAAGAAGAGAAAAAGGTTTGGAGAAAAAAGAAGGTAGAAGAAAAAGAAAACTCTATGATTGTTCAAACAACCTTGCATGCACAGAATGAAGGCGATACTTGGTATACTGACAGCGTTTGCTTGAGACATATGACAGGTGACAAAAGTAAGTTTCTTACTATGAAGAAAACAAATGGTGGTATAGTAAGATTTGGTGATAATGCCTTAGCCAAAATTTTAGGTAAAGACACTCTTGTTCTTGAAGACGGAAGAACAAAAATATAAAATGTATTATTTGTTGAAGGTTTGAAACACAATCTTTTGAGTGTGAGTCAGATGTGTGACCAGGAACTCTCTTATTTTCAATTCTGAAGGGTGTGAAATAGACAAAGAAGGCAGATCTATTGTTGAGGCTGGTAGAACAAGCAACAATCTTTATATTCTTAATAACACCAAAAGTGAAAAGTGTTGATTGTCACAAAAAGATGAAAGCTGGTTGTACCATAAGAGATTGGGGTACCTAAATTTTGACAATCTTGTCAAAATCAGCCGCAAGGAAGCAATGAGAGATATTCCAAAACTCTCAAAACCTTCAAACATAATCTGTAAAGAATGTCAGTTGTGAAAGAAAACTAGAGGAAGCTTCAAATCTAAGGAGTATTCTACTACAAAGCCTCTAGAGCTGATTCATACAGATCTATGTGGGCCAACAAGAACAAGGAGCAAGCAAGGTGAAAGATATTTTATGCTTTTAATTGATGATTTTACAAGAATGACTTGGGTTGCTTTTTTAAAGGAAAATGTAAGGATCGTGACCCAATTCAATCTCACAAAATGATCAATAACTCAATATCTCATAAACATGGAATAGCAATGAATCAACTCCATTAGATAAATAAATGTCATAACACATTCTCATGTGTAGTGCATAATCGTGTTATAAGCACAATATATATATATATATATACACAACTCTGGCTCTCATGCCATGAAGTCAAATAAATATAAAATCTAGAAGTATAAATACAATCAATCATATAAGAATAATGTGAGGAATATACAATACAGTCTCTCACCGCCACCGACTCTCACAGTCATCCGTAAGTCAAGAGACGAGAACATGGCTCAAGCGCTTTTCCGCCCAACCACGAAGCCTACGCTTCCCTGAAATTCTTCCTAACACGAAGAATACTCGACCATGCATAGAGTACCTAGCAACCTGGAAAATAAAAGTAGGAGGGAATCTTGGTGCAAGCCTAATGTATATACATGCATTTCTAACATGAACATGCCATGTCCCGCAAATAGGATCTGACAGAGAAATATATAAATAATTTTGCTAGGTAAATTCCATCTATAAAGTATCATGTAGATCTTGAAAAGAGGATCAACTTCTCTGTTAACCCATATTCGACACCCTATCCCGGAAGGTAAACCCAATCATACATAGAAGACAACAATATGCATATATATATATCCAATGATCACAACAATAATTAACTCTTTTCTTTCATACAAAATTACTATATGATAATCTTTCACTATTTCAAACTTCACATGCATAAAAATGGAGAAAATATAAATCACTGACATGCAATACACTCTTTTACATGCAAATTAAGCTTTAATGATATTTCTCAATGTCATGCCATATTTATCGTACATGCAACACTATTTTCCCTTTTCATGCAATACTAACCTCTATTTTAACTATAGTGATTTTATTTGACATGCTGATTTAACTAACAGATTTGGATCCAAGAAATGACAATTGCAGACCTATTCATTATTATAGTTTAATGGTGGAACTATCATATCAGTAATCAGAGATAAATTGTTTTACTAGCAATAACTCTGACAATTACACTCAAAATATTCACTGCTGTTTGAAGTTGCAGGATATCACAGGGTTTACACATTAACATCAGGATTGCCTATTTATATATAATTAATAAATCCTCCCCACTGGCACAAGCTGTTCCTTTATTCAGATATAATTAATCCTCCCCACCTATTATATATATATATATATATATAAGGTTAAAAAGTATACTGTTATTTTACATTTAAGAGATCATGATGTACATTTATAATATTCAAATAAAAAGGAGGCTGCAGATAGCATGGAGAGCAAGCACTATGATTTTGTTCTGAAACCTAAATAATACAGAATATAGCGCCTTATTTCTTATATCCTAAACTATACCAATACCAAACATTATAATTAAGTTCTTAGAGCCTAAAATTTCACAGCAGGTATAACCTAAAAAGACTAAGATCCTTTGGACACAGTACTTTATTCTTTTGGAGTACAGTAATTGAGTGTCAACCTACTTTGCTGTTAACAGACTACATTTTTCTACAAGCAGCAATGAAAAATT
Source organism: Sequoiadendron giganteum (assembly GCA_007115665.2). Lineage (NCBI taxonomy): Eukaryota > Viridiplantae > Streptophyta > Pinopsida > Cupressales > Cupressaceae > Sequoiadendron > Sequoiadendron giganteum. The sequence continues at coordinate 484,590,147 of CM021105.1, read as the reverse complement.
GAATCTTATAAAGAGGAGGAAATACTATATATTTTTGTTTATTAGCTCAAAAAGTATTTAAGGAAATCTGCTGGCAACATACCTGAGCAAAGAAGAAACTGCCTATATATAAAAATAAAATCTTGCAGAATTGTTACCGTATGGAGTTCGTTCTCATTTTTACCTCCAGTGACAAAGAAGTGCAGCTCTGATATGAAATGCCCCCAAAGCTGGAGGTATGCTTGGTTACGAATAAAGAAGGCAACTGTGAACATTCATAGGCTGAAGTAAATGGCATAGTGGCGATAATAAAACTCATGGTTTACTCCTTTACATTCACGTGACTCCCCTTAATTTATTTATCTCTAAGCTTTATATAAACATAAAGGATCCTATATTTAGATTTAATACATGTTTAAATATTAAGGTTCTTAAGTTGTTGCCATGCGAAAAGGAAGCTGTTTTATGGAGGGACTTTGAATGCATGCTTTTGTATTAATTAATTTTATTTTACCTTTTAAATTTAATATTTTTCCATGCAAAGGTTTTCCACGGGAGTTGGAGTATCACTTTGATTTTATTTATTTACTTATTTTTTTATAATCTTTCAAATGCCTCTTATTCATGCGTTTTAATGTTTCAACTTTAGTTCTTTTATATTTAGAATTGGACGCATGGTTTCATGCAATTAATTTAATTTAATTTAATTTCTTTTAATAAAATCATGCAATTAGTTTAATCCACTATAATTATTTTATTAATTTTAATTATGTTATCTTTAATATAATTGCATGAAATTTATTCAAATTATTTATATTTTAGTGACAAGCTTAATTTAGTTTTATTTAACAATAATAATAATGCAATTTTTAATTTTAAGCAATTTATATATATATATATATATATATATATATTTTATTTTTGATAAGCTCTACCTTTATGGGGGGTAAATCCCAAATTTGAAAAAAATGGGAAAGAATACTATGCAACCAAGCATCTTGACAGTGCATGTATTAAGAAGGGCAAACACGACACTCAGATGCACAACAAAGAAAGATCCAAGCAGCGAGAACTGGAGAAGCCAAGCTGGAGATCCATTGGTTGTCAAGCGGTTAAATGCGAGTGATCCTTGATCAGATCGTTATTTACAAGGTCCCATAAGTCGTTGGGAAGGGAGATGCCATCAAATATACGTTCATCGTGGGTGCCCAACATTGCAGGCAATTTTTATATTTTATCATATAGCTTTATATATATATATATATATATTTCTTAAATTATTATCTATATATATAAATAAATTATGCAATTTATCCAATTAAAATCTTTTATTTATTTATTTATTCTACTCATCAATCATTTTAACTTTCAAGAACAAAATATTCATAAGCATACTTCTATTTTCTCAGTTAGTTTATTTTTGCAAACATAATAATCATAATATAACCATCAATTAGGTCATAACACACAATGACGTTTTTGGAGAGCACAAAAGCAACGATGTAATCAAGCTAACACAGTGAAATCATAACATACTCAATGCAAATATGAATGCTACTACGTGTGTGTGTGAATGCCTTAGGGTCCCATCCTACTATTCATCTATCAAGCAGCTAGGATACCCCTACCTCAACCTTGTTCTTGCCTTCAACAATTACCCGCTCATATTCTTGCATTCAGTTGCACATCAGTAGGTTAGTCCTTAAAAACCACAATCGAAGCATATACTAGAATTAAACTCATAATCTCAACATGATAATTATTTCTATTTCATTTCAATTCCAAATTCAATTTCAATTTCAATTTTAAGCATTTAAAATAACTTCTAATTTGAAACACATTTATCCATATTCATAAGAACATCCAACATTCTTAACCAGTTCATTTTATTTATCAAGTTTAGGCAAGAACAGGAGATGTGATAGACAAATTAGAAGCTCTTGACAAATTTAAGGCCATTCAAAGCCTTAGTGGAGAATGAGATTGGAAAGAAGATTAAATGTCTTCGACCAGACAAAGGAGGAGAATTCACTTCAAGTGAATTCCATGATTTTTGTGAAAAGCATGGAATAAAAAAGCCAATTTTCAGCTGCAAGAACACCACAACAAAATGGTGTTGTGGAAAGGAAAAATAGGATGGTTCAAGGGATGGCTCGGAGCATGCTGAATGAGTCCAAAGTCCCTGATTCTTTATGGAAAAAAGTAGTTCATACTGCTTTTTATATTCAGAATCGTTGATTAATCCGAATCAATAGCAACAAAAACTCATGAGTTATGGACAGGTAGGCCAACAATTGTGAAGTACTTCAAAGTGTTTGGTAGTCCATGTTATATTAGAAAAGATGGAGACAATCTAGGTAAATTTGACTCGAGAGCAGATGAGGGAATTTTTCTTGGATATTCTACCAAGAGTAAAGCATACAGATGCTACAATAAACGCTTGCACAAAATTGTTGAGAGTGCAAACGTTAAAGTTGAAGATAGAAGTCTTCCAAAACAAATACAAGAGGTAGATGATCTAGATTTAGAGAAGTTCAAGGAAGATAAAGAAAGTGTAGAAGGAGGTGCAGTTGAAATAGTTGCACAAAAGACACCATCAAAGACACCTTCCGTGACATCATCAAAAACTTCCACAAAGACAGCACCTAAATTTATACAAAGAAATCATCTAGAAGATCTGATAATAAGAGGTGATAGGCCAAGAGCAACAAGCACATTAATAGATTATTCAAAAAATGAAGATACGCCTTTGTTGTCCAAAATTGAACCAAAGAGTGTTCAAGAAGCAAGTAAAGATGAAAATTGGATAGAAGCAATGGACGAAGAGCTCGATCAAATTGAGAAGAATAGAACTTGGGAACTTGTTCCAAGACCCAAAGATAAGAATGTTATTGGAACTAAATGGATCTTTAGGAATAAATTAAATGAAGTTGGCCAAATTGTTAGAAATAAGGCAAGACTTGTGTGCAAGGGATACGCACAAGTTGAGGGTGTTGACTTTGAAGAAACATTTGCCCCTGTTGCATGGTTAGAAGCAATAAGAATGTTTCTGGCTTTTGCAAGCTTCAAGAATTTTAAAGTCTTTCAGCTGGATGTAAAATCAGCCTTTCTGAATGGTAGTTTGGAGGAAGAAGTCTACATGGAACAGCCTGATAGATTTATTATTTCAGAAAATCAGGACTATGTTTGCAAGCTGAACAAGGCTTTGTATGGGTTGAAACAAGCCCCTAGAGCTTGGTATACAAGATTAGACAAATACTTGCAGCAGCAAGGCTACAAAAGAGGATTTGCAGACAACAACCTCTATGTCAAAAATGAAGGTAATAGCATGTTAATTGTTGTTGTTTATGTAGATGATATCATCTTTGGAGGCAATAGTGAAAATATGTGCAAAGAATTTGCTACTACCATGCAGAATGAGTTTGAAATGTCAATGTTTTGTGAGCTGTCTTATTTTCTTGGTTTACAAATATTACAAGTAGCTAATGGAATATTTCTTTCTCAAACCAAGTATATTAAAGAAATGCTAAAGAAGTTCGAGGTAGAAGACTACAATCCTGTGAGTACATGGGTGGTTACAGGATGCAAGTTGAGAAAGGACGATGAATCTTCCAAAGCTAATCAAACTTTGTACAGGTCAATGATTGGGAGTTTATTGTATGTCACAACTACACGCCCATATATTATGCAAGCTGTTGGTAATGCGGCTCGATTTCAGGCTGCACCAAAGAAGACTTATGTAAGTGCAGTAAAAAGGATATTCAAATATCTGAAAGGTACCATGGATTTCGGTTTATGGTATCCAAGAGGTGAAGATTTCACCCTAACAACATACATAGATGCAGATTGGGTTGATAGTGTTCATGATAGAAGAGCACGAGTGGAGGTGCATTTTTTCTAGGAAATTATCTCGTTTCGTGGTTGAGTAAGAAACAAGAGTGAATTTCTTTGTCTACAGCTGAAGTTGAATACATTGCAGTAGTTTTTTGTTGCACACAACTTGTATGGATGAAGCAGACGTTGAAGGACATCAAGGTACAGCTTGATCATTCCATCTCTATTTTCCAATATATCCAAGAATCCAATTATGCACTCCAGGACTAAACATTTTCCAATTAAGTATCATTTTTTAAGAGAGCAAGTTAGGTGAAGTTAGAATAGGTTGTAGATATCTTCACCAAACCGCTTCCAAAGGAAACTTTTGAGTACCTGAGGAAGAAGTTGGGAGTGATGTCACACTCATCTTGTCAGTAAGGTTGAATATTGATTAAGGGGGAGCTTATAATTGTCATATTCTTTAGATCCGTGTGAAGAAGTTGCAGAGTTATTATCTCCTTTTCCATTGATGTCAAAGGAGGAGAATGAAAGATAGGGGGAGTAGTTTCAAGCGTTGCGGTTTTAGTTGGTAAACTTGAAGTTGCCATCAATGATAAAGGGGGAGATTGTTAGATAATTGTCATTGATGTCAAAGGTTAACGCATGCAAAAAAATATAAGAACTTGGTTAATGCATGCAAAAAGATATAAGAACCTGGTGTTAGAAAGAATTCACATGTAAAAGAAGACAAAAGCATGGTTAAAGAAGATAAAAGAGCAGCTGGATACCACCATGAAAATAATTCTTTTGATAAGATTTAATAAGGTTTGAGAAAGGAAAGTAAATCACATAAAGCTGGCCGCCACTTTTTAGAAGGAAATAGAAAGATAAGTCGAAAGAGGAAAAACAGATTTATAGATGAGAATAGAAGGAAACAAGAAAAAAATGTTTGAGAATATGAGAGGATAAACCAAATCTGATTTATTTCATTAAAAGAAAGATTTAATGTGACATAAAAAGAAAGATTTATTGTTTTTGTGTCACAAATGGAGGAAAAAAAGGTAGTGACTTGTTTCTGTGCTGCTCCCCTCCTCTCTGTTCTCTTATGTATTGATATTTTAATCTTTTATGTTCTAATATTTAATATATTTAAATTAGACACATTTATTAAATAAATACCTTAATTTTTATCCTTTAATATTTAAATTTATATGATTTCATCTTTTTTATATTTAAATTAAAAACATTTATTAAATAAATATTAAATTTTTCAATAAATTAACTTTTCTAATTTTTTTAATTTTATAAAATCTGTATAATGTTTATTTCTAAATTTATTTTTTTAATAATATTTATATTTATCAAGTATTTATAATAAATGTAAAGCCACTAAATATAATTTTATAAGTATCATTAATATATATTTCATTTCTATTTGCATATTTGTATATATTTATGATTTTTATATTTTTTTTGTATGGCCGTACCCAAAATGTACCTGGCTCCCCAATTTTTTTGCTGTACCAAGGTATCCACTTACCCAATCCGTACCCGTAACCAATTCGGCAACTTAGTATTTAATAACCAATTGTAATATGATTATTACATATATTCTAAGATGCTGTCAATTATCTTATGATTTATCTTCAATCATGCTTAAGAAAAGTTGTTTACCTCACCCATAATTTCAATTTTAGGTATTTGTCATCTGACCTGTTTTCCAAAGTGTGTAAGAGTTGACCTAGCTTTTCTTGTATCTTCTTTAGTCAAGGGATGTAAGCTTTTCTGTACGTTCTTATCCCAATTCCAAATTCAAATTATACTTGAAACATTTGAACTGGATCGAAACAATATTTTGCTATGAGATTTTAGTGCAAGAACGTTAATTTTTAGATTTAGATTGCTGCTAACTAATATTCACAATTTTAGATGACTTGCCATCGTATGGCAATAAGCATTTTCTTCATATGAGCATCAGTTATAAACTTTAAAGCCTATTGGATTTTTTAGTATTTAATTCAGTGAGGGACCAAAAATATTTGAACCAACTTTATTTTACAAATTGGAAGAGAATGTTGGTATTTTATAGTTTTAGCCTGCGGTAGTACTCTTATATGTTAATAGTTATAGGCTAAAGCCCAACTTCTTTCATTATAGAGCTTGACTGTCAATTTGCAAATTATCAATTTATCGAGCGTAAATATTTTTAGCTTGCATTTTGCACTTGTGACTTATTTTCATTAGCTCTATGTGTCAAGTTTCATGGTTTCCAGTTTGATCAGAATCATTAAAATTTCTGCTGAACAGTATGTCTTGTTAAGAATTTAACGTTTTATTAAATAAAACTGAATATTTTGTCCATCAGCTAGTATGGATTTTCCCTGTACTTTTGTGGCAATGGTACATTTTTTTGAATATTATTTTGTGATATTTGTTTTAAAAGCATGCTCATATAGGATAAGAATTTGAATGTTTTATTGCAGGTTCTCCAATATGACATCAAGTATGTTCCATGTTTTGTGTTGCTAGACACATATGGAACTGCACTAGCAAAGACAGGCACTCCTGCTAGTAGGTTACATGTATTGACAGGTTTGTCTTATCTTCTAGAAAGCATGCGGCCCATTAGAAAGGCAATGAAGCCTGTGCAATCCTCAGATGATACAAGTCCAAATCAAGGTACATAAAGTTGGCAAAGCTTACGAGTTTGCAAAAGCAATGCAAAGTCATCTTAATGATGTTAGATTCTACATTCATGGGGATATTTGTTTGAGATATTCTTCCCGTATTAAGAAGCATGTAATTATTCAGGAAATTTATTACAAGAAGCCAAAAAATCAATAATGATAATGTTAATTTTTGTTCTCACACTCGGGTGTTCTTGGTACAGTTTCTTCCACCAGAGTGATTTAAGCATGACTCGAGAATTTATTAATACAATTTCTCAAAGCCTTATCCACAATATAAACAATAGTTCTTTCAGCTGAGCTTTATTTATTCCTAACATTTATGCTGTTGTTTACTTCATTTTTTTTGGAATATTTTGTTTTATCTCCTATTTTCAAAGCTTTTGTCTCTTATATATCTTGTGGATTTACTTGGCAGGTAATTTATGTCTATTTATGGTTTTCATTGTTTAGAAAGATAGAAGTATCATCAAAGCTTTGTTCCAAGTAAACCAAGTAATGAAAATCCGATGTCTTTTTGACAGATAATAGAAAGTACAAATGTGTCACTGATCCAGTGGTCTTATGGAGGGGCTTCCTCCATTTTGCTTTTTGCTGCCGAGTGATTTTAGAAGTTTGCATTAATATTGTCCTGGAGTAGTCACATGGTCCCATGCACACTATATTGTCTTCTACATGCATTTTTTTTTGGGGAAAATATCAACCCATTCTTTTCTGACACTTGGGTATAAAGCCCTTAGTACATGTAATCATCAGCCTTCCCATCTGCAGCAGTTCCTTTAGATAGATCTCATTGGCTTTGTTTAACTTCATACCAGAAAGTTACCATGTGTGAAGTTGCTCTTGCTGAGCAACATCTTTATACATAAGCTGTGCTGGTTTATGCAAGTCTTAAACAAGAATATAACTCAAATGAATTGTTTCTTGGGGGATATTTTGATTGGGAGTAAGTAGGGCAAGCATGGTTCGAGGTTTTGATGAGTTTTTAATTGACAAATGCAAGTGAATTATTAGTTTGTATCTAGCAAGTTGCCTTAATTTGATCTAAATAGTTCTTTAACCTTGCCGTAAACTATTCCTTTTTCAAGTTAAGGCTTCAGCTTTAATCTCATCAAATTTTGTGCACAAAATTTTGATCTATAATTAAATAGTTTATATACATCATCGAGTCTTAGTTTTATTACATTGACAATTCATTAAATGATGTTTTGTTGATGGTCTCCACATTTAACCAATGCTTTATTATTTATGTGCATACACCCATTACAATTCATTCCTATGGTAGTTCTACCACATTGACAATTCATTAAATGATGTTTTGTTGATGGTCTCCACATTTAACCAATGCTTTATTATTTATGTGCATACACCCATTACAATTCATTCCTATGTATGTTTACTATAGATCGGAAGCATAGGAGTGGCTTGTAGGAATGAAACACGGGTGACACACTCTAGTAGTATGTTTACTATAGATTGGAAGCATAGGAGTGGCTTGTAGGAATGAAACACGGGTGACACACTCTAGTAGTATTTAACATTTGTTACCTAGCATCAAGCACTTGCTATGCCTCATAGCCAAGAAGTCTATACTTACTTTTAATATAGGCTATAGTACATGCCTTGTAACCTTTTTGGACCTACCTTTGTCTTAGTCCATGTAATCAAATAACTCATAAAAGAGAATATAATACAAAGAATGTTGCAAATATTTGAGATTTTTTCACTTTGAGGGGGCAAACCTCTAAAAGCATCTAAGAACACAATTTGCAATATGATGTTAATAAACTAATAACTACCTCATATATAAACCCAATTTATGCTATGGATGCCACCTAACTTAAGTATTTATATAAAACTATATTAATGATCATATGACTTAATTAAGAGTAATGGTAGCTACAAGACAACTACTCATATTTCAATGCACACTTAGGATTAAAGGTGCAACAACTTTGACAAACAAATACTTCCATTTAATGAGCCAATTTATGATAGTCATAATCCTCAAATTTTTGTGTGCATGTTTGGAAAATTAACTTAGGCTCCAAGATGGGTCTTACCTTTGCATTTAGCTCTTGTAGCATTGACTATGTTAAAATTTTGCATTGATTAGTTTGTCATTTTATTTTGTTTTGTACCTCTACCTTGTTCTCTTCAAGATTAGAGAGTTTTTCTTGCTAGTGCTATACTCTTATTCCTATAATGTGAATAGGGATATGAGTAGTCAACTTGTGGCTATCATAACTTTTAAGTAAGTTAACATGATTTTTAATATAGTCTTATATTCTCATGCCCACATTTTAACATATACATAAATATAGATCAACAATCTTTTTTCCTCAAAACATTAAACTTTTAATTTTTATCATATTCAACATGATATGAGGAGGATGATGAAGACAATGAGAATGGAGATCTGGAGGATGTGGATGGTGTTTCTAGTGGATGTGGAAGGCTTTTTCTGTTGGAGAACGGTCTAGGCAGAGCGAAGAAGGGCATGCATGGAGGTGCACAACAACGGCGAAAAACCCTAACTTCTAATGTTTGCTCCTTAGACGAAGATAAAGATGAAGATGGAGATGGTGATGGCATTGTTTCTCTTGTGGGGACTATTGCTCTTTCTGGGGCTATGGGTGCTGAGTTTGCCTGTGCTTCTGATTTGGATTGCGATGAGACAAATGCTTGGTGGGAGTTGGAAGACCTTGTTTGCCCTCCTACAGTGTCTTACAACGGGGATTCCCGAAATGAGGAGTAGGAGTTCCTCATGGATCTCTTTCTGGAGGCTTGTCAAAAGGTGAATAAACTTGTTGAGGTGCCGATGACTGAGGCCACTGATGGTGCAAAGTTTTTGGGTTTGAGGAAAGGTTTCCTCTTTCCTTCTAAGGGGGCCTTGCCTTTTACAAAGGATAGCTTGGATCTTGTCCTTTCCTCTCCAATCTCTCTTGCTTTAGAGGAGTGCAAAACTCAGCCGTTGGTTGATTCATCTCTGGTTGTTGCCCCTTTGTTTGCTGTCATTTTAGAGTCTGTTGTTCCTATGGCTGTTGCTCCTATTCTTACCCCTAGAGGGGTGGAAGTTGGTTGTTCTAATGCAGTTTCTAGCACCTTGATGGCTATGGAGGCTTTGGCTTTGGCTTTGGAGGTGTGCAGATCTTGGGTGTTGGTTGAAGAAGTTGTTGCTTTTTCGATTGTTGCCCCTTTGTCGGCAGTCTTTTTTAAGTCTGTTGCTCCTTTGGCTTCCGCTCTTGTTCTTACCCCTAGAGAACGACCTTGTGATGGGTCATTGGATGTTGCTACTCTTCTCTAAGGTGAGGTTCAGGGAACCCTTGGTGTCTCTTTCCTCTCGCTTTGGATTCTTGATGCTGTGGTGGAAAAATCTATTGTTGTTGTGGGAAATGCTCTTATTGGGAGCTTTTCAAGCTCTTGTCCAAATACCGACTTTGTTCGTAGCTGGGCTCTAGTTAATTGGAAGGCTTTTGGTTTGTTGCAAGTGGTTGCGATGCCTAACGGTTTTTTCCTTTTCTCCTTCCAACTTCTTGAGTAGAGTAAGGGTGCCTTACTTGGTGGGCCTTGGTTCTTAGGAAAATCTATCCTCCTCCTGAAAAGTTGGATTGTTGGGTTTGTTGCTTCTAAGGAAAGCTTTGGCTGGGCCCTTATTTGGGTAAGACTCCCAACACTTTGGAATTTTGGGATGAAGAAATATTTTGTGGTATTGGTAATAGTCTTGGTTCTTTCTTAGTTGTAGACAAGATCATGAAAGACAAGATACACTTCATTTATGCAAGATTTTGTATGTGTTGAATTTGGTAAGCTTCTACTAAATAAAGTTAAGATTCGTTCCAAGTTGGGTGTTTGGGAGCATAGTATCCTCTTTGATTCTTCCTCTTTAGTGTGCTCTCATTGCCTTAGAGTTGGTCACTTTTCCCACTTTTGTCAGGTCTTCAATCCCTTATAGACGTGTTCTATTGGGAAGGCTTCGGGTTCCTTTGCTGTTAATCCCATTGAAACGATTGACTTGGTGAACCCCTTGGCTAGGGAGTTGGATGTGGAAGATCCTGTCGATGTCCTAAGGGGAAGCCCACTCAAGGATAAATTTTTTCCTGTTCTTGTGGATGAGATTGATTCTTCTAAGAATCTTGGATTGAACCATTTAGATCAAGCTCTCCTTATGAGCTCTTCAGTTAGACACAACTTCAAACCTCCTTGATCAGTGAGGCTCTTTCTTTTGGTGTGGCCTCTCTTGTCTTTTGGCCTGTTTTGCTCTTGGTTATTTGCTAGCTAGGTGTTGGTTGATAGCTTTCAGTTGTTATGCGGTGCCTCTGTTGTTTCTCAATTTTTTGTGAGGGTTTCAGGTGCCCTTCAAGACCTGTTTATGGTGCTTTGTTTCTTTGGAAAAGTTTGATACTTTGGTATTTGGCTATGTTCCATTTCTTCGCTTTGTACAAAATTCTGGGCCCTTTCAAAACCCTACTTACCTTATCAAAAACATGATATACTAATGTGAACACTTGTTGAGATTACACGTCCAATGCCTTCACAAACATGCCACATGAAGACGAGGGAAGGGAAATATCGTAGATGGGTAGAACCCTTTCTACTCACCTTGCAATGAAGGCTAACCTAATTAGGGTTAGGTGTCTTTGTACAAGACACTTCAAGAAAGGACCAAACAAGGGTCATTCCCTTTATGGCTATTATATGAAAGTGGAATGGTCAAGTCTTCAAGATGAGACCTAATACCTAATGTTGACTAAATCAATTAAATTGATTACTTTAAATAAATGTTCATTGCAATTTGTCTAACTTTAATCTAGTAATAAATTCACATATCTGCTAAGGAAATCAATTTTTAAACATATTAACTATACTCAAGCTTATTTACCACTTGAAGAATACTTGCATCAAAGGGCAAATCTATCCTTCAATTTAATTAACAATTAAAACAATGTTTTGTTTTCTCCAAGTATTTAAACTATTGAATTAACATAATTAATTATTAAATATATATACAACTTATTAGATTAACCTTCTCAAAAGATCAACTTTTGAATTAAATTTAAAACCTCATACAATGTTTTCTAGCTCACATATTTATACCCCTTAATTAGACCAACTAGAAGTTTTGCCAATGAAATAATTAAAATATTAAAATAGAATTCACCTATGGTCTAAAACTCCCTCCAATTAAATTAATTAATCTGAACTCCTAAGTTTTATTATAAGCTAGATGAGATATTTTTTAACTTAATTGCAAAAAAAAACTCTCATAGTCACATTATAGTGGAAGTAAAATAAATTAATCCCACTTAAAAAATTTAACCTCTTCTAAAGCATAAATAGTAGCCTTAATCATTAGGGCAACAAAGGAATTCTAATTATGTTCTTAAAAACATTTTTTCTATTTTATTTTTCATTTTCACATAATTGGAAAATGAGAGTAAGAGTTGAAGAGAAAATCTCTTCTCTAGGGTAATAAATTTTTTCCTTTGATTATTTTTTTTCATGAAATGTTGTTTGTACAAAATTTTAAGAATGATTTTCACACAATTAAACCCAAGTTTATATATAGCTAGATTAGCCAATTTAAATTTTTGTCTAAAAATTTAGGTATGCATATTGGTTGAAATTTTTCTTCTATTATGGTGTGCAAGTAAAAAAAGAGTCAATACACAATATATATATCACCACCACCCACACACATAGATATACATATTGCAATATCAAATTGTTTACTACCTTGTATATATATGTATATTGTAGGGTTTTTAGAAAATTGTAGATCAAATAAGCATCTACAATACCATGAATTATAGGATGAATGTTACAACATAATACCGCATTAGACATTATTCTTTATTATTATTATTAAAAATAGATCTTATATGAGATGGGGGTAGATGGCCCCTTATGAGAGGTCGTGTCCCCAAATGGGGAGTGGGGCACGTAGCTAAATATGTTTGTAATTTATATATAAGGATTGTATTCTTTTTAGCTACAAATAGTTGGGCATTTAACATAAAATAAAGATAAATTTAAACACACATCTTTGTTAATTTTTTTAAAATTTAAATAACAAGGAAGAGAAATGCATGTAATGTTTTGGAGGGGAAATAAAAAAAAAAAATACAGTAATAGCATTTTGTACATATATTTCTTCAAAAGAAAAATAATATAACAGAGGGACAAATAATTTATTTAAACACTTACAATTTTCTAGAAAGGAAATAATAAAAAGAATAACTAGAACAACATCTTATCTATCTAGGAATCTATTTTAAACAAAAAAGAGAAAGAACAATGAATCATTCATTTATTCAACACGGATACCAATACTTTTTCATATCTTCTATTTTTAATTTAAGTCAAAATATTAGAATCATAGACTTTATCATTATTTCATGAATATAAGATAGTAAATCAAATTTACAAACATATGAATAATCCATTTTAATCTTTCTTGAACACAACTTTTTATTTGCACAATCTACATATTGATGACATTTACAAAACTTACATTTTCACAAAGAACTCTTAAGGTTCTTCCGATTGATTTTGCAAGGAATATATAACAAATAACCCTACGAGGGTGTTTACACAAGTTTATTTTTCTTGCACAACACAATAACAAGGGAGATTGTCATCCCAGTGACAATAAATACTCCAAGTGAATTCATAATCTGGACAATTAGCCCAAAATCTTTTCCACGTTGCCAACGTGTTGGGTGAAAATTATGTAATCAACTTTTCAATAGATTACACAACCTAGACTTCAGCCACAACTATGTGAGATAAAATCTCTCCTCTCAGAAAGGGAAGGCGCCCTTCTTATTGCTAACGGAAGCTATGATAAAACTAACAAAGTATTTACACAATGTACACTACACACGAAATGGGGGGCTGTGTCAAATTCATGCTTCTCTTTTTAAAGAGAAGGTGTTTTACAATGCTTCATGGTTTGGAAGTTCAAATTCAAAATAAATTTAAACTTAACAAAGAGCAGTAATGCCGATATTTCTATCTTGTCAAAGCAAAGCGTAGAAATACCAGATATGATTGATAATAAACAAATAAAGGAAGGGAGAACTCACAAAGGCACAAAGTCGTTCCGTAGCTTTTTCAATGATGGATTTGCGAAAGATGTATCGTTTGTTGCATTAGACGCACAAAGTCTTCTTAGATACAACAATTCTTTGAACAACATGAATGATTACAAACACAAAGTCTTGTAGATCTTTCAACCAAAGTATCCAAACATAACATAAATCCAAATAAAAAATGCAACACAAAGTTTACATAAATTACTCAAAGCCTTTCAAATATCATTCACTAATCACCACTGATCTCATTCAAATCAAAAGAGAATTGATTCCAACACAAAGTCTGGCATGCAACTTCCTTCTTTATTGATTAGATTCAGATTCACAAGATTGAACACAAAGTTTCAATGTTTGTTTCAAAAGGGCAACACTTCATTGCAAAAATACTAAAAGGTAAAGATTACAATAGAAGTCCCTCTTATTTATAGAAAAGAGGGAAGAGCTATTCTAGGAAATTAGTAGAGTAAAGTTAGGAAAATTAGGTGAGCAAAAATAGGAAAACCTAACTTTGACTAAGTCAAAGTGTAATTTATCGTCGTGGAATTACATCTCATATTTTTGGTGTAATCACACTTTACAAAAATACATTTAAGATGTCAAAAACTATTTACAAGATGTATAAAGGAAAGCATCAAAATGTTTAGCACTGGGAGATCAAGAATCTTCTTGGTTCCTTGCTTGGGCGTGAAAGTCTTCATACTTCTTCCTGGTCTCCTGCATGAATTTGTCATTTGGACCAACGGTGTAATCAACAATGGTGTGAGTCCTCGTGATTGATTTCTTGGCAGATGAGTGAACCTTTTTGCACCTATCAAGATGCGTCTTGAGGTTGTCAAGAGTGAGCCTTGTATCACACAGATCATTTATAGAGGCTTTTGAAAAGTCTGCGCTCTCTACTTGATTCATGATGGCTTCTTTGAAGGTCTTAGAAAGTTCTATGGCCCAAAGGAAAATGCGGTTTTCTTCAAGAAGCTTGCCTGGAAACTCCTTGATTCTTTTCTCGAGGATAGCATGATGTACTTCAACATTTTCCTGTACTTGGTGGAGATCTTTTGCAAGAGATTTGATCGTCTGAATACGATGCTTCAGTGATTCTCTTACTTCAACATATTTCTCCTTGTCGGGGATCACCCCACCAATTTGCTGAGCTTTACCTGTTTCATTTGTGATCACAACAACATGCATTTCTCTATTTCTTTGAGCTCTTGGGAAAGAACACCTTATTCTTTATCCAACTCTAATTTGAGCTGAGCTATCTGAGCAACCTTTTCATCCATAGCAATTATAATTTGGGAGCCATGTTCTATAACCTTATTAATGAAGTCATACAACACTTTGCCTTTGGAGGAAAACTTCTTAACTTTCTTGATAGTTGGGTCCTTAGTGCTTACCATTGCTAACGAATGTGCATTACTTGAAGATCTTGCAAGCTTCCTTACAATAGCAACATAATGCTCTGCTCTTTGTTTGTATAAGTTTCGAGTTTGCTCCATTTTGTCCAGCCTTCCTGCCAGTATATTCAAAGTCACTTGCGCATTTGGCTTAGCACTTTCACTTGTGACCTTGCCAAGCTGGACTCTTGTCACTGTGTAGTCCTCCATATTGACATCTCCTTCCTCTTGAGGTGGTATACCAATCTCTGCATACTTTTGACTTGTTTTGTCAACCTGGAGCCGTGAATACACTTTTTCCTTTTTCTTCCCCTTGGCTTTTGAAGGGGCTATCTCTTCAAGTTGAGCTCTTCTGGCGAGATCATTTTATTTTTCCGATTCGATACTTGAGATACCAGCCAAGGGGGAAGAGAGGAGATATGAGCTTCTTGATTGACCGTCAACTCTCTTGTTACCGCCACTTCTGAAGGAATCGCTAGTATAGTGACAATTGGCGTAGTGTCCGTCATTACCACTTCAGAAACTGGTACTTTAAGCCGATTCTTCAAAGAGTCACTCATAAACTTGTTAAACTCAGCTTTTGAAGTGAGATCATAGGATGGAGATGACAAGTTGGGAATAGATGATGGAGGGCTCGACAAAATGTCAACTGTTTGAATACTTGTCACCGAAGGAGTATCAAGTGTGGTTGACGCTACAGGAAGTGGTGCAATGCCCACTACAGGTATGGTAGATGTAGGAATAGGCAATGTGGGAAAAGGTGGCAGAGGAATGTTTGGAATAGGAAGTGTATGAGGAATGTTTGAAGTTACAGGTGATGATGAATGGGGAAAATCTTCAACTACATTCTCAGGTGGAGACACAGCTTGTTCTTCATCATGCTTGAGTTCCTATTGATCACTCTCATGATCTTCTAACTATTGTTCACCTCTTTGGTCACCTTCAAACTCTTGTTCATCTTCATAATTTTCTTCCTCATTAGAGTCTGTTTCTTCTGAATCCTCTTCTTCAGCAGATTGATCACTTGAATTTTCTTCTTCGTAGGAATCTATCTCTTTAGAAATAGACCCCTTTCCTTTCGAGCGAGATGGTTCATATTCCGTTGTTTCTTCTTCACGGATGGCTTGAGCATCCTTTTTACCAATAGTGAACTTAATCCTAGGGCCTTTTTTGGAAGAAGTGGGAATAGCCGCTGATTTGTCTTTCATGCAGGGTTCTTTTTGTTGACTGACTTCTACTCCAGATTCTTCTCCTTCAGATTTTGTCGTGAAATTTTTCATCTCAAAGCCATGCTTGTGTAACCATTCAATGGTGTTAGCCAATATTGGTGCTAGCCTCTCTCTGATGGAAAAAATTTCCTTTTTGGACCATTGGATTGCAGGCAAAGGTTTCTTGGAGATTTGTTCATCGTAAGCAACATTCATGACATCGCTAGGATCTATGAACTCCTTTGGTAGGTCAGCAACACCAAGATCTTTGATCTGCTGAACGGTTAACCTGCAAAAATCCATCTTACGAATAGCCTCTTCATCTTTGCAATCAGCCCAAATGTCTTCAAAGTGGTACTCGTGCTTGTGTCCCTTTTTCAGCATCTTCTTTACATTTCGGTAATCAAAATCCAGTCTATATTTATAGGTCCTGATTGTCATGACTTGCATCTCTACATAGACTGATTTAGCCTTTTGTACAATTTGATAGTATACCTACCAATTGTCAGTGGAAACTTAAATCTAGGCTTGTGAATCCTTTGACGTTCCTTGTGGACTGAAATCGGCCATCTGCATAACTCCATCAATATCCACTTGTCTGAAGGATATCTGGGCAACATGTAAGGACACCCAGTGTAGCATCCTACCCTTATGTAAGTAAAAGTCAGGAATTGGAGAAATACGCATCTGACTTTACTCACCACTTTGTAGGCCTCATCAAACACTCTCTTCTTCTCAAGAGTCAGGTCAAAGCTGAAGAGAAAAGGTGCAAAGAAAGCATCAGTGACCCTCCTGAAATGGTGATGGCTTTCCTTCAATTCCAGTTGATAGAAATAATTGTACATAGGTGTAGAAAGCTGGTTCCCTCTTGTAGATAAACCTGGGAATTGTCTCATCACAACTACAGCGTGCACCAGGTAAGAAGTCACATAAAACTTCAAGGTGGTTGGCACATTTATCAGCTGTTCATGGATTGCATCACTAATCTGTTTTCCCCAATCAATATGAGCTTTTTGTCTTTTTATGATCCGAATGTACTCGTACATCCAATCTTGAAAATGAAACGTTTCAGGCAATCCCTTAAATCTGCTCAAGAGTGTTATCATGTCTCTGATATCTTCCTTGAAGTCACCTCGCGGAAGTCCCTTTGGCCATCTGGAGATAGTATGCCTGGGTTCTTTCAACCATTGGCTATTGATCAAGTACTTAGCCTTGTTCGGATCTGAGTCATAGACTTCCTGTGCTTGTTGTACTGAAATATTAATGTACTTCTCCATCCGTGGGACTCTGAAGACAATATCAAAGAAATCCGGGTCTAGTCTCAATATCTCCTATCCAGAAGAATCTATCACGCTTCTGCTTTCCCGGATGTAGTGAGATGCAACTTTGAGGACAAACTTCGTATGGTGTGCAAAACTAGGGAATGTAGAAATAAGGTGTAGGTTACTATGCATAATAGCTCTCCTAGAGTCTTTTGCTCGGTCCTCTTTACGAAATCAATGAGGTCTTGATGACCAGCCTCAGTGTCTTTAATCTCGTCTACCTTTGAAATTACTATTGTTGGTGGATAAATGCCTTGGTATTTGTATTTCATTTTTCCTTCAGCTTTTGAAGACGATGGAGGCTTCTTAGCTGTAATCTAAGAGAAACTGGATCAAGAGAGCAATCTTCGAGGATCCCTTGACAAGATCTGAAAAGGAACTGCAGATAAGAATCAAGAACCGTTAGCTGAAAAAGTACCATTAGGATGCATGAAACGAGAAACGATGTTGAGCAAGCATGGCATGAGTGATGAGGCACAAAAAATGAGGTAGAAGCAGAAAAATGGGCTCTGGAGTCAAGAAAGAGCAAATCTGGAAAGTGTTAGGCAAAAACTGGGAAAAGTGTAAGGGCGCTGAAAATCAGCGCCCTTGCACTTAGGAGAAATGAACTTAGGTGCAAAGGCACTGAAAAATAGTGCCCTTGCACTTTAAGTGTAAGGACTTTAGAAAAATATGTCAAGGCGCTGAAAATCAACGCCTTGACACTTGGCTTAACTTAAGAAATTTTGAAGAGTGCAATGGCATGGAAAACTTGACAAATGATGAAAAATGGAGGACATGCAATGGTGTGGAAAACGTCCGCTTGGACACAATTTTTTTTATGCCTTCCAAATTTAGATCATGACATGATTTGAAACGAGTCTTTTCAAAGCTACTCAAGCTTCTTTATTTCACTTGGATGAGGGAAAAGAAGTTACGCACTTGAAAACAAACAAAAACACCAAGGGGCGATAGAGGAAAACCTGATAAAAAAGAAGGTGTGATTATATACCCAAACGCGTGAGAAAAGGATGGAAAACCCCAACACGTGTTTGGAGAAGGATGGGAAAATGATAAGAAATACGTGAGAGGGATGCAAGATCATTCAAGATAGTGAAAAACCCCAACGTATTTGCAAAGCAAGAAGAAATTTATAAAATATTCCAAAAAATGAAAAGATAAACGAATGATGGATGAAAAACAACTTACCAGGAAGAACAAATGGCGAATGGGAGAAAAATCGCTTTGAAAGAATGGAAGATCTTTAAAAACACGAGTTTACCAGCAACAAGGTAGTTTCCCAGCAAGGAGAGATGAAAATCAAGTGCCAAGAATGAGAAAGGGATGACCAATAATCAATTTTAAGTGATCAGTGAGTGAAAAAGAAGAATTCAAGTCATGTATGTAATTATGGCACAAAAGGTGGAGAAGGCTGGAAAATGTTCAATCGAGCTTAAAAACACCGCCCATGCCTTTAAAATGGCTAAGTCAAAAATTTTGGTGTAAGGGCGGTGAAAATCAATGCCCTTGCAACAAGTCAAAAAATCACTAAAGTGCAATGGCATTGATTTTTATCACCCTTGCACTTTTCATACTTAGTCATTTTTTCTCTAAGTGTTTGAGCGCTCTTTTTCAGAGCTTTTGCACTTTTGACAATTTCATGAAGTATGAACAGTGAGCGTTCGCGAAGATACTCGTTTCGAAGGTCTTCGCGAGTCAAACACAAGGGGATGCTCAAATGGACTATATGAGACTTCAAAACACATTTTGGGGTGGATGAAAAATTGCCTCATTTTGCATGCTTGAACATCACAAACCTAGGAAACAAACAAGTTTCGTAGGGGGGTTATCCGTGGAACGAGCGCTGCTAGATTCCGTGATAACACAACAGGAGCTCACTGCCTAGCCATAGGATTGAATACAACACACCTTGAGCTAGGAGGTCACTCAAAGAAGTCCATATACAATTAAACACCCAAAATCAAATACAAAATCAACAACACAATTTTACAACACGAGCAAAAAAAACACACTCATAAAATTCTAAGGATTACACACACACTGATTCTTTAGAAAGAATCATAATAGGAGGAGTTAGTGGACACACTCAAATAGGGAAAAAACAACAAAAATGTGCAATGTTACTAATCTCTAAATAATAATCAAACTCTCAAAAATTTACCACAAATCCTTTATTTCACTTCATAAACTCATGCAACAACTCCCATCCATCCCAAAGTCATCATAAAATATGGGTACTATACTCAAACTTCTCCATAGGTCTTTTCAATGCAACCCCTCACATGAGTTACTCTCAATAGAGTGGGAGAACCTACCTCAATACTATCCAACCCAAAACACAACGAACACACAAAATAAACAAAACCACATTCAACACATTCACACACAAGATTTTATTTAACATTCATTATCCAACACACAAATAAAGCTATAACTAGAGAGACAAACTTGACCTTTGAAAGCTCTCAACAACTTGAAGTAGATTTTGATGAAGTATATAAAAAAAATTTCTCCAACCTTTTCTTCTCTTAGCCAACTATCCAAAATCCTCATCTCTCTTTCAAAACTCAAACAATTTCACAATTTCACAGAAGTCCTTTCCAAACTCACAAGAGAGGAATAAATAAAAAACCTAATATTTGCATCTTTGAAAGTGAAGGTGAGACTTGTCACCTCCACATCTAATCTAGTGGCCAACCTTATCCTCTTTCTCAAACATGTGAGCTAACCTCTTAAGACACCCGACCTCTTGAGGGACTTCTTTCTATTTGGAAGATTCCTCCCCATGAGGACTCTCCATGTGTCGTCACCCATGGTGAGTCATGGAAGGCTTATACATATCTCAAACAACCCTAATAATATGTTAGAGGATGGAATGGGGTGAGGAAATATCACCTATATTTTCGTCATCTTTATTCAATGCCAATTTTAAGGGGTTAAAACTTAGTTATACATTAAATACACCCAAAATTATACCTAACCTCTAGCCACATGACTGGGAGTCTTAAAAAATAATAAAATAAAGTAAAAATTAACATTTTATCACCACTTCTGAAATTATATAAGAACACATTCAAAATTAACACTTAGGACGACTATTTCATTCAACCACAACCTACACAAAGCCTAAAACACATCAAGAATAAAAATATTAATCCATATATCACATTACAACAAATTCACAACACATAAAGACCATAGTCCCTCCATATGGACTATTGCCAAACTTCATTAAGTAATCACATTTAGGGTTCCCAAGAGACCTCATAATAGCAATCATAGCCGAAGCAACATGAGTCAAAATACATTCAAGTTCTAACATTCAATCCATAGTAATATTCATCATATAATTTTATATAGCAATCATAGCCGAAGCAACATGAGTCAAAATACATTCAAGTTCTAATATTCAATCCATAGTAATATTCATCATATAATTTAATAAATCATCATAATCACATTAGATAATATTCCAATTCCATCTAATCACAATTAGAAATATTAATTAGTTCAATATTCGATAAATGACCATCATAACCTTATTCATCATAAGAATTCAAATCATAATCAAGAATTCACATCAATCACATAAGCAGTGCAACAACCTAATTAATCATCAATTTACAACAATATCATCATAAACATGATTAAGGTGAGTCAATGAATGAAACATATCATCAACCCTTTGTCAAATGCAAAAATCGAATACGCAACACCATAATTATAAGTCATAACATAAAGTATCTAGAGTGATAAGTCAAATAACATAAGTCACTAGAGGGTGGGTCTCAAATTTTCACCCTTAGGAATGGACTTCCTCCTGGAAGTCCTCAAATAGGCGAGGATAAAATATCCTCAATCTCGTAGCATCCTCCCATGTGGCAACAACCTTGTCATAATAATCCCACTTGACCTTGACCTAGTTTGGCTCTCACCCTCAAAAGGCTAACATTCAACGAGCCAAGATGCAGCTCTAGTGAGGAAAACATAAAAATTAGATGAATATGAAATTATGACCATACCATATTGTTTTTGAGGACTTAGGATGATGAACTAAAACAACTTGGCATCTATCTATAAACAACATGCTTCTCCAAGAAGTTTGGAGAGCTCTCAAAAAGATGGAATCACATTCAAAAGCATTATGAGGCTTCCAAGACCACTTGAACTCACATTCATGATTAAAACCATTGCTTGATCAATCCTGTGATCTCCAAGAAAGTTGTTCTCCCTTGCCCACCAATTAGCCTACAAGAAAACTCAAAAAATAGGCTAATTTTTCTTGAACTGATTATGCTTGAGAAGGGGACATTACATGTTGCCTCAAATTATGTCATCTTGTTATTGTATTTCCTCATCATTTAAAACATTTGCATTCACTCAAACGTGGGATGATTGTTGTGTTATAAAATCAAGCCTTCTTGCTTCCAACCAAAATATTGTTGATCATCGACTATATCAATTTTTTTATCAACCCCCCCACATTATCATTCATTAGTTTAACATCCTCAAATTCTAACTTACAATATACTCACGGTAAATTTAAAACAAAGAGCCTATGAGTAAAAATAGTTGGCTAAGAACAAGCCCACAAGAGCAATCCCCCACATAGAAAAAATCCTTATGACCTCTTTTTGTGGTTCTTGTATCTCTCAAGGCAAGTGCACAAGGATTAGCCTTGTAGTTTTCCTCACACCCAAACACCATCATATTATTATGATGAAGCTTTACTTAACACAACATAAGATTTAGTTCACGTGAGGTCAATAAAAAACTTCAAACATTTAATCCACCACCCAAGACTTAAAGGCATTTGGTCCTTTTTCTCTGCTAGACTTAAGTTAGGATGAGCAAGTCAAAAGAGGCCACAAAACATAAAATGGAGCTATCTAAGATATGATGGAGGAAACCTAAATGTTTTTACAAGAATCATATTCATCATAATTGTAATAATGTTGCCAAGATGTAAACATTGTTGATGATACCATTATAGTTATGAGATTAAAGGTGCTCAAATACAACCTCAAATTTATAATTTCAATAATTTAATGAAGTATGAAAAATAAAGCATGTGAAAAACTAAATCATGGAAGTTAAGGAAACTTATTTCCATGATTAAACATCTCATGCTCCAACTATGGCTAATAATCAAAATTTGAAGAAAACTAGTTAATATTTGTAGACAATCAATGCTATAATGCTTAGTCCTTCCAATGCAATTAAGAAAACTAATGCCAATTGATTTCATCTAACCATTGCAAAACTATAAACTTCTAAGCATTATGGTACTCTAGCCTAAGGAGATATTGGGAAATATAGATGAGAAATGTAATAAGCAATTGATGATACCATAAACCACCTTGAAGAAAGTAGTCACATATCTCCACTTTGTAGCCATTACAAATGGTTAAAAGTATTACATGACCATCATCCCAACAAATCATAAGTGGCTTCTAAGCTAGACTTTTAGATGAAATACAAAATAAGAGATATGCTATTATATTTTATCAACCCCAACTATAAGGAAAACTAGCTCTCTAACCATAGTAATTTTAAACAATTCTAGACATTACCTCTTTCCACTTACAAAATCCTTAAGTATTTTGCCTATTTGGGTCAAACTTCCCAATCTTCTCTCTAGTTTTGGGAAGTGTCTTGTTTTGAATCTATTGACAATGCTCTTGGTCATTTTTACAAGAAGATGCTACAATGGTAATCTATGGCCATACTACTTATGCCTACATTCTTGTGGATATTGACACCTCTAAGGATCTGCTTGGGGATATTGTTTGACTTGTTCGGGACAAATTGTGGGCTCAGACACTCGACTATGAGGGTCTCCCCTTTTCCTACAGGAGATGCTTTGCTATAGGACACTTGGCTTCGGCTTGCCCTAGCTCTTGTTGCAAGAAATGCAAGGTGACTTGGTGGAAAAATGCCCACTGTGAGCATTTGGCAATTGGGGATATTTTCTAATTCCAAGAGGTATTGGAGGACTTAGCCTTAGGGGCTGCAAGAACTTTTGAGACTCATGACATGTTATCTTCCATGTGCCCTTTTTTCATTCCACCTTTGGACTCTTCGATGTCAAGGGTTGAATCTATGGATCATATGTCTTGGATGCTTCCATAAAGTTGGCAACTCTTGCTTCATCACCTTTAGCGCTAGTAGAGGATAGTCCTCCCCTCTCCTCTCGATCCGAGTCTTAGGAGGATGATATTCCATGGAAGATTGTCCAAACAAGGAAAAATTGTCATCCTAAACA
Organism: Sequoiadendron giganteum; assembly: GCA_007115665.2. NCBI lineage: Eukaryota > Viridiplantae > Streptophyta > Pinopsida > Cupressales > Cupressaceae > Sequoiadendron > Sequoiadendron giganteum. Next base: position 484,566,382 of record CM021105.1, on the reverse strand, counting down.
TGCTTGTGCCTCCCACAACCAAGTTTTGGGTGACTGAAGCATTAGGAAGGGTCTAGGGGTGGCGTAGTTGGCCATCCTTATTTGTTTTGTTGGAAGCTTAGGTTCAAATGTATATGTGTTGCTATGTTTGGTGTGTGACAACTTGGTTGTTTTCATGGTAGCTTGTCTTTTTTGGCTACTTTTTGTTCTTTGACTGTGTGCTAGATGTCTCTTGTTTTAAAGGGTTTCCTAGCCCCTTCAAAACTTGTTTTCTCACTAATAAAAAACAACTAGATGCAAAACTCACTCCCATCCTAAGCTATATGCCATGGGAAGGCAAGGAGGCCTCTAAGATTTTATCTAATTTGTTCTTTGACTATTGCACAAATTACTTAAACCTTGAGGGTGACCTTCAACATGTGTTCAACCTCTAAGTGATGAATTATGGTTTTGACCCAAAATTTTGCTATCTTTATTATCAACATGACATAGATTATATTGTAGAACTAAAGGGTAGAGTTCAATTCAAACTCATCGAGCTCCAATTATATTTTGAAAATAATTTTAAAGGGCTCATGTTTTAAAAGCTTGTGACAATTATCTCTACACATTTGTGATTTTGGAAACCCAATCACATGTGTACATGTTCAATGGCTTGCAAGATTTTGACCTTTCTCTTAGCCTAGCACTAAGACGTTTAAACACACTCCATGTGTTGTACCAACAAACAAAAATTGCAGCACACATTTCCTCTCAAGGTCAAGGGATGAATACAAGGGAATCCATCATGAGAAAACCCAAGTAAATTAGTTCATTTGATAGCAAACAATGATTTCTTTACATGCAATCACGAGCTATAGCTTATCCTCAACACTTATCTATGACTTTTGCTTTCCTTCCAAGAATCATTTTGGTAAATTGTTTTATTAGGAATTATGAGCTTAATATAAACTATATTGTTTCAAAGACAATTTGAGAATGAAACATAGGTTGACATGTGGAAGAAATGAACGGTATTAAGTCTGCACTACACTACAATGCCATAAGCTGCTTTTTCTTAACACATCAAATAAATATTTGAACATTCCAAACAAGCATCCAAATTTGATGAGTTTTGAATGTCACAACTCATGCAAACTGCAATGAATATTGGTATGCTTTCATACCCTTTTTATATATTTTAAACATTAATTTTCTCTTGCTAATGGAAAAACATCCTCACATGCAATAATGACAACGTAACTTTAACAACGATAAGCTTCTGTTGTAATCTCATTCGTTCCATTTCCTAAGGATCAAGATTCAACAAATTGTGCAATTTCCCAAGTTTTGAAGCACCGATAAGAACTTTCTTTGTTCTCGTAGCTATTAATGAATTACAACTCTTCATAATATTTAATTTTCACTTTATTATTGTATGGAGTTGATCAATGAAATAATCAGCAACTTCCTTCTCTATCAAGAGTTTGCATGGCTAAAGTTAATGGAAGAGAACCTAGTTATTAATCATTTATTTAAGTAACCACAAACAATTGACTAGCACTCAAGCTCAATAATACTAAATTGATGACTAATGCTCCCTTGACTAATGATTGGATATGATATGCACTCAATTGGGGATGGTTTGTTACCTAAGCCCACCACTCAAGTGAGGACTAGTCATGTCTTACTTACCTCTAGGCCAGTAGAGCCTCAAAATTGATGTTTCAGTCATCCCAATTTGAATGATGTTAAAAACTTAGAAGCTTCTAACATGTATCAAGGTAAGAAGACAAAAATAGAGCAATATATAGACCATAATTGAGACACAATCAATAACAAGAATAGGTAAATCAACTCTCCTTTACAATAACAAAAACTACATGTAATTTCCATGTATCTCCAAATTAGACATTGACTTTTCTACATCTTACATGTAACCATGAGCCATCTAGTTTTGCAAATAGTTTGTATTAATCCCAAACACATCTATTATAGCCTTGCTTAGATGAGGTAGACTATTTTTCTAAAATCAATTACATTATTCATGATTTAGATTGTTGTAACATGGCTGAATTAATTTTATTTCAAATCTTTCATGTGTGACAAGTATTTCTTTTCTTAATTTTTATTCAATGTGGGCATTCTTTTACCCTTGTGTAAGTATTGGACTTTCAATCCACCAAAGTTCGAGCTGGGTGGTTTGCATGATGACATCCTATTTCAACCATTGAGGCATGTTGCTAGCATTTCATTATGCTCGACGAATGTTAGATGGTTGTCATATGAAGCCTGCAATATTGTTAGTTGTTGCTCTAGTATAAGCTATTTGTGCATCGATCATACTACTTGTTTGCAATCACTACTTGTTCATGGTATTTACGTTTTTTGGTTGAGTAGACATTTGTCACTTTTTTTCTATGTGGATAGCTCTAACTACATATCTAGTATTAAATATGTAGTATTCTTCCGTTTACTTTTGATATTTGTTGTATATTAAAGTTAATGTGATTAAGACATGTTGAAAATTAGATTAATGGAAGTCAATTGTTCACCAAATTGTGCATGCTCATAATACATGTTTGCTAACCAGATAAAATTAGAATTTAGTGATGTTATCGCATCATACTAACAAAGAATCTTTGGTATTTCTGAAAAGTTTTCCATTAAAATTTGCTAATAATTGAACTGATTTTTTGTCTCTTCCATACATTCTCACCTTCTAATAATTATGATACTCTACCAAGTGGTTTCCATGTCTTTTTACGGTAGGCATCTTTTTATATACCAAGTATCTTTGGGGTATTATAACATTTCTACAAAGCCTTACCATTTTCTCATAGGAAGCTTGCTATTCATTGAGATGAAGCTCAAAAACATTATATAAACATACATACACCAAGTCAAGCTCAACTTTCGGGCATCTTACAAGGAATAATGTTCGACCTCCTACTAAAAAACGGTTGGCAGAAAGACATATAAATTGTTAAGTGATGAGATGGCACGGAAGGTATGTTACTAAAAATTGGATGCTGACCTAGAATACCTAGAATTAGACATCCATATCAAAAGTACTAGGAGCTTTTGGAATGAGAAAAAATCAAAGATAAGAGGAAACTTTGAACATTATCATACCTAAACAAGGATATCCCACCTCCCAACAAAATTTCTAGCCTAAAACAGAAAATAGTGATTACTGAACTACAAATTGACTCGGATGGATAAGGCAATAAAACTAGGATTCACCAGTAGATTGAGCCACCCAAAAACTGAAACAAAGAATATGTGGTTTATGCAATTTAAATAAAGAGAGATCAAATATATTTTCTATTGATTTCTTTACCTCAGAATGATGTTCAGCTTACACGCAACCATTTGTAATAGAACATAATAAATGAAACTTGAAATCAAGACAATCAAAGGAAGCTTGGAGAATATATCATACAGCTTAATGATTATAGAAACAAACTTCCATTAAAATAGATACACTTTGATGTCCCATTTATGCCAATTATTGCTGTCATCATCGTCCTCATATGATGAAATGACTTATCAATTGGAATCCGTTGCTGTTTTACCCATTAGAAACCCAAGTGCCCAAAAACAGATGCATTGCTTTTTTACCCATCAGCAGAAAAGGTCCAAGCGCCTGGGAAAAGATGCATTGCTGTTTTGCCCATTATCCACTCTAGAGCTTCATTTGATAATGGAAGGCTCTTACCCAACACGTATGGAATTTGATCCCTTGCTTCTTTGTATCCACATTCTTTTACCACAAATGGAAAATCACTGCAGATATAAACAAATGTAAGCAAATTAGTTTTAAAAACTTCAGAAAGTTCCTAATAAGTAACTTGTTGAGGTGTATATTGACTAAAGTTGAAAGCGTACAATCTGAGGTCCTATATAGTATATAAACAGGAATATTCTGATTGAATGCAAAATATTGTAAGCATACAGAAGAAAATGATTTATTTTGAAAAACAATACACAACTAATTCTGGACAATTGCATTGATAATTTAGAAAAGCAAGACTGCTCTTCTCTTATAACAAAATCAAAATGCTTGTCTATGAGGTCAGTTTCATTTGTCATTGCATTATGATTAACCATACAAATCCTAATTTAAACCAAGTTTTGTGAATGAGTGAGAAGGTGGTGTCACCATAACGGGAGATATGTGCCAGTTGCACACTGAGCCTTCCACACCTTTCAACCATGACAGCTCTACATCTATATCCTCATGGCTCTTGTTTTTATTGCTTTCTTTTGAAGTGGGCATGTTTTAAATGATTGGTCTAAGGTTAAAAAAGCATGTTTGTAAAGGCCAAAAAGAAACAAGCTTTCTTTGCCGTGTTCTGTATGCTTCCTCAGTTTTTACAATAAATAAGTTTTTAAACCATCTCTCTCATTTTTCTAGCATGGAAATTGTAACTGTTTATTTATTTGAATTATAGACTAAGAATACACTATTCGCTTCCATTGCTTTACCCAAGAACATCAAAACAGTTGAATTAAAAGAACCCAAAAAAAACTATTTTCATTGTTTGGCAAGAAGCAACTCAATTATTGGTGTGACCAATAGATCCAATCTATATTAATAGAAAACAGAAAGAAACTACATTAACAAGGGCAATATACATCAGTAATCTTTATAGATTGCCTAGACCCACCAAGCATTAACACCTTGGCATTGACTAATCCAATACAACAGAGAAACCCCTTACCTATTTGTAATGTGAACCTTGAAGTGTATCTGCTACCATCAAATACATAATGATACACACAAAATCGGGCTAAGAGAAGCATCCCCCAACATCTTTAACATGACCAAGCCTGTGAAAGCACACAGTAACCTTCTCAATATCTTCCTAAAGATAAGCGAACTTCAAGTGACCATTAATTGCCAAAAACAATAAAGGATTATGCCCAGTATCTCCCAGGCCTAGATGAACATCCCTACAAAGGAAGGCAGGTTAGGGCATTGTGTTTTCCTGATGCCCATGGTCCTCATCAAATCCTTGTTGCAATCTGTTGACATGTCATACTTTTTAGCCAGATTGTCCTCATCCACGATACATTCCCTGCCCATAATAAATTTTACCTACATTTGCAGGCTCACTAAGTTGGTCAATACTTCCTTGCTAAAGTCTAGCACAAATCTCATATGTTGGGCATCTTGAAGTATAATCAAAACCAAAATGACATTGTCTTGTACCTCTATCTCAGTCATGCTAATGGGATTGTTGCCACCCTTCTAACATCTCTCCATCACAATATTTCAAGATGATAATACTATTAAATTTGCTATCAATGACCTTTACTGTAAAAGACACTATCAAAACAACATTGTGGTTGCATTGGTGGTAATCCTTAACCTTTCATTTAGCCAAACAACATCTCAGTTACACCATAAAGGCACAACCTAAACCACCTCACACAGAAATCAATCAAGGGTAGAGTTAACTAGGTTAATTGGAAATATTAAGGCCTTTGAGTCATTGGTGAATTAGTTAGCAACCTCACGTGGGATATCACTTTCTTCCCCACTAGATCTTTTCTTGCAACACTGCCAGTAGAAAAGAGATCTTCAGCCTATTGTCATCCTCATTGTTGAATGTCGATTCTCTTCCTTGATTAACCAAGACAAAGTTCTGACCTGTGATAATCAATACAACCCCTAGACACCTATCAACCATTGAAGAATTGTAACACTTCATTCAATGTCAAGAAAATGAGAATCAATTTGTGGGCAATACGAATAAATTCCATCCATGGTTAAAATCTTAGATTGGGAGATGCAACAAACCTAAGGGGACATAGTCCTGTCTTGTTCATGCTGATAGGCCACCCTTCTAAGATCACTCCACAATCTTTCATGCCAAAACTTGCTATCAATGACCTTTATTTTAAAAGGAACTTTCAAAGCAACATTATGGTTGCACTTGTGACAGTATTTAACTTTTCGTGTAGCCAAACAATCTCTCGGTTGCACCATAATGGCACAACTTAAACGACCCCATGCAGAAATGAATCAAAGGTAGGTTGATTAGGTTAATTGTAAAATAAAATGACTTCAAATTTCTTCTAATAGTAGGTTGTTAGTGAATTAGTCTGCAGTCTCATGTGGGATATTGCCTTTTTTTTCTCTGCTAAGCCATTTTCTGCAACATGGCTAGTAGAAAAGAAAACTTCAAACTATCGTCACCCTAATTGTTGAGCATTAATTCTTATCCATAATTATTTGTGGGCATTTTGGTTGCACCTTGCTACGGCCCATTCTCCATGTTTTGATTGGCATAGGCAAGAAGAATCTATTATGCTAAGTATTCGCACCCAAGTAATGCCCTCTCGTTTGCTGCCCTAAGATGTCTTGGTTTTGGCATTGTTTTCCAACTATGTATGAGGGGATGCATAGGTCGTGCTTGTATTTGTTGTCTGTAGTGATGTATGATGTGTTTGGACCACCTGCATGTTTTGAGATGGTATTCCTCAACATGTCAGTTATTGGTGTTTTGTTTGCTTTGTGCTGCATGTAAGGCAGTATGCCAAGTTCCTTGTGAAAACTTGATGTATTTCGTTATTGTTGTACTCATTGAGATGCATGTGTTATGCTTTATATTTTTGGTTATCATAGTTCTTCATTTCATAGATATCAATATACGTATCATGAGTATAAGGTTTATATGATGTTGAAACCTGATGGATGTTTTCATGTGCTCCGACTATTATATATTGAGCAGGTACGCTTGACATGTGCATTGAGTGGATACAGGTACAGGGTTATTTCTCCACCTGATATGCAGGTCTGAGTTGTTCCCCAACAGTGGTTAATCGGAGATGTCACTATGGGCTTGTGTGTATCTATGATGTGATCATTTTGTTGGCTTGTTATGCATTGGATGTGATCATGCTTGTTTGGCCCTTATGCATTTGATGTTGATCATGCTTCCTTGATGTTTTACCCCTTTTCATGCCATGTGCATATATGTTGATTGGCATGTTTGTGAGCCAAGCTCCTTGTTTTGTGTGAGTGATGTGCTTGTGCCCAAGTGACTATCTCCTAGCACAATGGGGTAGATCTAAGGGTACCACATGGTTGGGTGGTGTGGATACCACTGTTGGAGATTGTTGGCGTTTCAAATCGCACCTCTGGAATGCGTTTTGGAAACGTACAGCTATGTGCAGTAAACTGCTCTTTGAATTAGGAGGGGAAGCTCCCTCTTTTGCTGAGTTGCATAAAGAAAAGTAATCTAAACTTAATTACGCCTATCTTTTTGGTTCAACTGCGAGAACACAAGGTTATAGAACACTAGATGTTGTGGCTGAGGTTTTCCCTTTAATGAAACTAGACAGCTACAACTTAACCTACGCTTAAAACGTTTCTACCTTCTCAAGTAAACGCAGAGCAAGAGAGTTTAGAAATGGACAAGTTTGATTTCTGACAAAGATACTTGAATAAACTATTCTTCAACATACGTTTTAAGGCAAGCTGAAAAAGAGATCATAAAAGCATTACGGAAATACAAGATTTTATTTCAAGGTAGACAAAGCACACTCAAGATTTCATTTACTCACACTTCTAACACAAAAACAAATAGACTGAAATTTGAGATATTTATATCAGGGCAAACAAAGCACACTCAAGATTTTATTTACTCAAGTTTCTGTAACAAAGGATTACAATTTCGGGACAGCAAGTTGTAGCAACACGCTTGCAACATGCGATCAACCTGATTATAATCAACACAACACATGCACTAAACAAGTATTTGCAGCTAAGGAGGCATGCAAACTTGCTCTTTACACAAAGTGAACAACACTAGACAATAACAAACATGAAGGCATAAGCTCAACGATTCTGTTATCACAAGCACGATTAACTAAAATGAGCAAACATTGCTCTTATTTATAACTAAGCAGAGGAGTAGAGAACCCTAAAATCTCCTTGCTTTTACAACTACTGCTTGCCAACATGCAAGCTTTATTTCTAAACCTAAAACATTATAAAACATCTAAAACCTAAGAAAGCATGTAAAAACGGAAAGTGCCAACTTGATATCCTTCTTCTTCAAAGAATGGATAAGAATGGAGATGAGAATAGAAAGAAAGCATGAGATAAGGATGGAAAGAAAGCTTGGAGAAAGCTTCTACAAGAAAGCTGATTTAAATCTTGATCATATCCGGAAAAAAGCGGGAAACTGCCTCTCTATCAGGAGTGTTGATACTATCTTTAGCTGTATTCCGCTTTTCTAAGACCTTCTCCCTTTTTGCAATCAAACTTAGAGAATCTTTGACATCTTCATCTCCTTTATGAGTTATGTTCTTGAAAAACATCGCTGCCTCAAAAGATGACTTGGCGGCTCTGCAACTTTATGCATTTTGACACTTCTCTTGATTCTCCCACAGAAGAGTTTTGCACAACTTTTTCTGACACTTGTTCTTTCGCTCATACCACTCCCTCTGCACGTTCTTCAACTGAGATGATGACGTTTTATTTCCATGATGGTACTGAAAAATACTTCCCAACACATCCGTTCAGATAATTATGATACAACACTTGTTTGGCTCTGAATTCGATGGGAGAGTACTCCATTCTGAAAAACTTGAAGATTGATTGTAAACTTGACTATGCTCGGACAAGTTCAACACAAACCCTAAAAATAACTTGCTGATTTTCTTCATCAAACGGATGAATTTTTTTGGAATTTTTTCTGAGATATGGGTTTTGTTTAGAATTTTGTTACAAGCAAACCCAGATCGTTCATTTTTGAAAATTTGAGTGAAGACTAAAAAGGTAGCAAACCCTATTTTTTCTCCGAAAAAAGCAGAAAAAGCTGGCATCTAGGTATTGTTCATGAGCACATTTTGGATGAACCTAGTTGATTAGATTTTGAAAACCTCGAAGTTTCACTAAAAAAGCTGTGATATGGGTTTTATCCAGGAGAATATTTGAGATAGACCCAGAAGATTAGAAATTGTAAAATTTGAAGTTTTCTCTGACATGCAAGATAAAAAAAACAGCTGCTGCAACCTTGAGAAAATTATTCAAAAATTATCCAGAAGATCAAACTAGTATAAACCAGTATAAACCAGCTCGCTGAAAATTGAAAGTAATGGCCTCCTTCAAAGATTTGATGTTTTGGATGAAAAAATATGAAAAAGCAAGCCTTCTTGAGTGATGATCTGAAAATATTATGAAAAACCAGCAAGTTTAAGTTCTTGAATCTTTTGAAAATAAGGGTTTGAAGTTGCTGCTCTGTTGCTCCTTGAAGACCACCTGCAAGAAAAATAAAACACAGAGGTGCCTTAAATAACTTTTTGCTTTGTGAAACAGCTTCTCAAACCCTAATTCTTAAAACCCTTATTTAGCTCATCCTCTGAACAAAGGCGTTTTTTCTCTCTTTGAAATTTTTCAAATTTCTAAAAATTCTACTAAGGCATGAGAAGTTGGGCGCCTTTTTTGAGGTATGCCATCCTTTTTCCCAGACTTAGCCAACTTTTCACTGTTTTCAACTTCTATTCAATTTTCAACCCTGGTTTGACTCTGATTTCCGGCTTCCAGATTGATCCGGCGAACGAGCTGAATGATTCATCACAGAGCCTGATCGAATCTGACGACATGATTCTGGAGACATCTGTCAAAAACTTGATTTAACTCTTCAAATTGTTAGGTGCCTATCCTTGATAAGGGCGCCCATTTTCTCCAGTGTTAGCCATTTTCGTGATATTCAAATTCATGCTTGTCTTTTGACCTTCAGATGAATTCGTGATTCCGGGTGTTGTGTTGATCAGAATGACTGGCTGACGGATTCACTGGACAACTGAGATGATTCTGGAAGGGGTCCTTTGGATGGTTTATCTTCGGAAACTGATTTTTGATGGCTCAAAACCCTAGGCGCCCTTCTTGAAGTATGGCGCCCATAGCTTCCAGAGTTAGTTTTTTTTAATTTTGGATTTTCACTGTTCCTTCCAACTCTGTCTTTTCTCTCACTTTTCCTCCTCTGTTTGCGTTGCGACATTTGATGACTACCTCCTCCGATGGACAACTTGATCAAATCTGACGAAGTCATGTTGGAGATGCCTTCAGCAAATTCTATCATTAAACCTCTTAAAATCTTGGGCGCCCTTCTTCTCCAGGGGCGCCCATGTTCACCAGACTTAGATTATTTTCATCGTTTTTCACTCTGAGAGTTCTAAACACCTCTCATCATGGCCCCTGTTTGATTTGGATTTGTCGGCGGTTGGGTGTTCTGACGAGCTAACGGAGATATTCGCTACGAAGCTGAGAAGATTCTAAGCAATATTGGCTTGGAGGCGGAAACCCTAATCTTATCATCTGATGCTTCAAAAAGGTGGGCGCCCTTCTCCTTCAGGGGCACCTATATTTAGCAGAGTTCAAAATTTTTATGCAATTTTCAACTTTCAACCTCGTTTGACGTGCCTGTCTTGTCTTTGACTGTCGAAATGGAAAATATTCTAAGGCATGAAGGTTTGGGCTCCTGAAGTCTCCAGACTTAGCCAAAAATTCACATTTTTCAACTTTTTCAAATTATTCTCTCCTTCCTCCATTTTTCGTGCACGTTGTTCGTTGACAGCCTCTGTTTGATGCTTGAACGTTTGATTCTGACACCTGGCAATTGTTTGAAAAAAGCTTCTGAAAAAGCAGAATAGACTTAGTAGGGAAAAACTTATCTTTTCGTGATTCTGATTGCGCCAGCCTAATGAGGAAGTATTTTAAGCCAATCAAAATCAGTCTTAACCCTAGAAGCCAAACTTTCTATTTTTAGAAATTTTCTAATTTTAGAAAATTTTACATGTATCCATTTCATAAGAAACCCAGAAAATTTAGGGATGAAAAACTAAAATCTGGGTATTGTTGATTTGATGGTTTTGAACTGACCCAGATTGTCAGATTTTGAAAATTAAAAGGTTTTGATCCCCATGCAAGACATGCAAACCCCAATTTTGACCTTAATGACAGATTTAACAGTATTTGGACTCATTTCTTCAAAATGCCTAAGTGTAGCAAATTTTTTTAATTTGGGGTACAACAGAGATCAAAGTTCTCGGGGGCTTCACTTTGGAGGAGCTTTAGATAGCGTTTAAGAGGAGGTTGTCTCCTTGCTTTTAGTCCTTATTTTCATATTATGATGTACATGTATAATTTAGGACCTTGAGTCCTTTTTTGTAAATGTAATATTGAATTAAGGAACCTCCTTTTGGATGGAATGTAAACCTCCCACATAAGTGGTAAAGGATGTATCTTATGGATTTTTTCTCAATGTTGGTGTTGAATGTAATTGCTATTTCTCATGCAATTTATCATAATGGAAATGTTGGTAAGCGAACATAGAGCAGGTTTGGATTTGGGCTTAAAATGAATCTCTTGTGTTGAAAACATTCTATTTTGGCATTTGTTTTTGTGTGGTCTTGTGCAGTTTGTCTCCCAAGTTCAAGGTCTTCCATGTGTGAGAAGCCACCACTGGATGGTGTCATTTAGGTTCTCACCTTGGTCAAGGTCAAGTAGGGTATGTTGGGAAGGTTTCTCTTTATCCCTCACATTCTTGGACTCATTTTGGAGTCCCTTATAAGCTTCCCATCTCGCACGGAGCATCTCCTTGGTTGGTTAGTGCGTTGGAGATTGGGTGAGGTTGTCCTTCCTAATCTCCCGATTGCTTTCAATTGTTTGGGTGTCCTTTTGTGTTGTGTTCTTGTTTTGTGAGTCTTGGGGGTTATCCCTAGGTATGAGATTTAGAAATGGTTGGTTGTTCAGCCTTTGGCCAAGACAATAGTGCAAGACAAGACTATAGTGCAAAAATAGGACTACAACGTAAAATTTGGACACATGCATAGTTCCTAGACACCAATGCACCTGTGGGACTCTAGTGTGTTGTGCTAGTGTCCTTTTTGAGTGCTATAGTTCTCTATTGTGCTGTTGTCCCCTATTTCGTTGGACAAGGTCTTCTGACTATTTCTTAGGGAAACTTCGTATACAAAAGTTGTTCCCCTTGGCCTAGTCAGTCTTCCCATGTTGTCTCTTTGTCGACATGTGTCGTACCTTAAATCTTTATGGCATCTGTTTGTATTGGGAAGCATGTCATTCTTGGAAGTGACTTGTTGTTCCAATTGGTGGAAGGCTTGTACCTCTTAGTAAGGCAACCTCTTGTGAGGGCTTGTCTGTGTGTTTAGGTGTTAAGTTGGTTGTTGAGTGGATTGGAGGTAGTTTTTAGCTTCACCCCCCTCCTTGTTCTAGATATAGGTGGTTGAGTCATCTAGTCGAGGGGTGTTAGCTCCTAGTCATTCCACTGTTTGTGTGGGTTTCCATGGTGTTTGTTTGAGTTTGCAAGAGTGCCTTGGTGGGGATTTGAGGTTGATGATTCCCTCATCCTTCCCTTGTGTTGGGTTGCAAGAGAACGCATTATCATTTGAGTGTCATTTTCCTCCCTTGTAGGTTCATCAAGGCGGTTTTTAACCCATGATTGGTGAGTCTTCCACTGGTGCCACCTTGCTTGTAGCAATGGTGAAGTCGTTTGTGTGATTAATGCCCTTGTGTCATACTTCACATGACACTTGTGTGCACATTGTTGTGGAAGTGAAACATGTTGTAATTGTTTCAAAAACAATGTTCGATCAGCTATTGTCCTAGGTGTGTGGCTTGGGGCATTACAACCCATGCATAGTTGATCACCTTGATCTAGCATCTCACAAAATTCTCTAGCAGCACAATGATTTTTTGTGTTATGGACTTCTAGTTGTTCATCTCATGATCTAATGGTTGGGGGGGAACTTGGAGAGAAGTTTCTTTGTTTAGTCCATCACTTGCTATTGGTTCATTCTACTCAATGGTGAGGCCTTGCTTTAGTTAAGCCTTTCAATCACAATGCATTGTAATTGGAAGTGATATCCTTGTGGCAATTTGATTGGTTGGCATAGACCATAGGGAAAAGGAAAGAAGAAATGTTGAGAATGCTTGTTTGTTGTCTAATAGATGACGATCAATGGCCAAGAGCCTCACAAAAGATAAATGGTTAATTCCATACCAAGAGCATGCACGATGGCAGTCATTACTTTGCATAACTCAAGCTCTTAGGAGCCTATACCAAAGGGAATCAAACACATGATGGTCTAGGTCGGCCACAATCCCTACCTAAAATTCAAGGCCCACCTACTTCTCTAAAGCTTAGGACGAATGAAGAAGAGTGATGGGATTGCAAATAAACAATTTGTTCACAATGCAATTGAGGAACCAACCACCCACCTTGCAAAATCAGACCTACAACCATCTCTTTCTTGCCAAATTTGTACATGTGGTCGCATCTCCATATAGATTTAGGACGATTGGCCTCCCTAATAACATATTTAGGTGTTGAAGCACATGCAATAGGGAATGTGTCGAAATTTTGCAAGGGATGATCTTCTATCCTCCCAATATTTGTGGAGACGAAATGCAATCTTTTGACAAGCATTAATTTAGCCAATCTTCTAGCCTTTTTGTCTTCCTGCCTTCTTTCCCCCTCTTCCCCTTTCTAGCAAGTATAAATAGGATCCACTTACTCAAGGCTCGAAATAGAATTTTGCACACTTGTGCTTTGTATCTAGCCTTATATGTTAAGTTCTATCAATCAACTTTCTTTCTTCTATTTGTAAAGTTTGGGTACTCAAACCTTACACCATGTTTCCAAGGCATTCAAGCCTTCTTGTATATGTGGATTTTGTATATTCATGAACATCAATATAAACAATTGTGACTAATTGCTCTCGATCCTATATTTGTGGTATGTAAATGAATATTCCTTTGATTTGTGATCATTATAATGTGTTTATATCCTACTTTCTATTAATTATTGGTTCATGTGTCTATCTCATCCCAATGATAGAAGGATGATCCTTCTCCTTAGCAAACTAGTCCTTTTACAATAGGATTTACTTTCACACAATTCTCTTATGAGGAATTGTGAAGAATTTATGCATATCTTACAAGGAACTTGTCTTTTTAACATTGGAGGCCATTCTAGAAGTCAAGTTCGACAACAATAGAATTCTCCATTCTTGTGCTCTAGGAGTGATGTTGGCATTGATTGGACCTAGCCATTGCAATAGGTGGTTGTCATATCTAAGCAACAACATTAACCATGACAAAGTCCTAGCCTACGATTATCTATACAACCACCATGTGCCTATCAACCATTGTAGAGTTCAAGCACCTCATGCAACATCAAGAAAACTAGAACCAGCTTCTATGCATCAAGAATAATTGCCACGGTTTTGAGGTTAGACTAGGATAAGAAACAACTTATCATAACAAAATACCCATTCATGACAAGATTTGAGGTTCATTTCTGCTCTCTTAATGAGATTCTACTGCCTCTTCTCCATTATCCAAATCATCGAATCTCGACTTTGGGATAGGTTAGCTAGTACTGCCCTTGCAATCTGATCCCATAACCTTTGTACACCTACTCATAAGTGCACTTAAGGTGAATATTGTAAATATTCGAATGGAATTTGTTTTAACTTTATTTAAATAAGAAAAGGGAATTAAATGAAAAGTAAAGTCACTAAGTATCTCTAGTGGTTACCTAATATTTGTTTAAGTATTATAAGTTGTAAAGTGATTCCGTAAATGAAATAGTTGTAAGCCCACTATCGTTTTATAATAGAGACCCACATAGTTGGCACACTCGTAGAAAACTCGCGAGTTTTTTTGAGGTTTACTCGCCAAACTCAGAAAAACGAGTCGCGAGTACTCGCCAAAAAATCGCGAGTCCGTGAAAAAGACTCAGCTGCGTAGGCATAAAGTGAAAAAACGTCTTTTTTCAATTTCATTTCATTTCGAAATTGAATGATAGTTTGTGTGAGGAGCTAAAACCCCCCCCCCCCAAGCAAGGAGATATCATTTCCAACGATTTGCCATCGAGGAGAGCAGATTCAAACGCCATTTTGTGTGGATTTTGAAGAGAAATTCGATTCACAGGTAGGGTTTTTGTTTAATCATTTTCTTTCATTCTTCTTGCAAAATACTCATTCCAAATTGAAAAAAAGTCATGATAGAGCACAAAGAAACAATTTTTTTGCATTTAGAATCCAAAAAACAAGATTCATCACAATCTTTTGTTGATTTTTGCTCATTTTTTTAATTATTTTTTGAAATTTTCAAACCTAGGTTCATTTTTTGTGTAGAATGATAAGATTAGTTAATAATGTTAATTTATAATTCATTTAAACACATTTGTATCAATTTAAATCAATTTTAGCTCTATATCTTTTAAGTTATAAATTTTTAACGATTTAAGTTGTTTTTTAATTTTTTTTGTATTAAAAAACTAATATGTTGTACATATTTTTTGTATGTGTAGATTGATCATTGATCATTGAATACACACTATAATGGCTTCTGGCTCTAGTTCAGCATCAGGTTCCGCCCCCACCCCATCAAGTTCCACCTCGCCTACACCATCATCATGGGTTCCAGGCACTCGTCCTCCAGGGGCTAGAGACCCTACATGGAAGTATGGTGTGAGAGGGCACATACCTAGAACAGTTGTTTTCAGTGAGTGCAAGAATACATATCATGGAGGCATAAATCGCCTCAAATACCATCTTGCAGGCATTCCTCAGCGTGATGCCAGGCCTTGTAAGCAGCCCAAAGAAGAGATTAGAAGAGAGATGCTTGCACTACTTTCAATTGTTAAGGAAAGAAAAATGCAAAGGGAGAGGGCAAAAAAAGCCATAGTAGCTGCCATAGCTAGTGGACATGCGCATGCCCATGGTCAGACTCAGGAGCACGGGGCCAAGCACATGGAGATAGAGTCAAATGAGGAGGGAGATATTGGCATTGTGGGCTCTCTTCGTGGTCCACAGATTCGCATTCATAGCACAACCACAACTGTACTGTCCTCTAGTCCCCCCGTTTCCTCTAGTTCGACTTTGACTAGAGTGCCAGTGCCGCCACCACCTTCATCTTCATGCAACCCATAGAGTTTTTTTGTGCCTCGAAACACATCAGGAGAACAGGTATCATCGGAGGCTACATGGTGGAACAAGGAGGTGCATCAACATGCCGACTTGGCATGTGCTGACTTTTGGTATTTCAATAACATACCATTTAATGTGGTGAGTAGTCCCTATTGGCACGATATGGTCACTGCATTGACAGTTGTGGGAAAAGGCTACAAGCCACCTTCTCGCAAAGATTTGAGTGGGAGGTAAGTGAAAGCCAACTTAAATTTTATGCCAAGTTTATGTTCTTTAAATCAAATTAATTTATAATTTATTATTTATGTTGAATTCAAGCTATTTTTTGTTTAAAACTTACAATTTTGTACTTATTTAATTATTTTACTTTGTACCTGCAGGTTGCTCACAAATGCAACCCAAAGGGCAATGCAAGTGGTTGAAGAACAAAAAAATAAATGGAAGAAATATGGCTGCTCCATTCTTTCTGATGGGTGGATGGATGTGAGAAACCACACCATCATTAACTTTTTGGTTGCTTGCAAAGGTGAAGTTGTGTTTTGGAAGTCGACGGATGCTTCCAATAGGATAAAAACTGCAGATACATTGTGTACATTGTTGGAAGAAGTTGTGATGGAGGCGGGGATTGCTAATGTGGTGCAAGTTATCACAAATAATGCAACAACGTATGTGGCAGCGGGAAGAATGCTTGAGATTAGACATCCATCACTCTTTTGGTCACCTTGTGCGGCTCATTGCCTTGACCTTCTTTTGGAGGACATAGGCAAACTTGTTTGGGTGGCATCGATTGTAGATGATGCAAGGAGCATCACAAAATTTATCTACAATCACCCTTGGGTTCTTAGCTTGATGAGAGATCATATGCAAGGGAAGGAGTTTGTGAGACCAGGTGCCACAAGGTTTGCAACGATTTTCATAACATTGCAAAGCATTTTGGATTCTTTGGGCTCTTTAAAACAAATGTTTGTGAGTCAAGCATGGAATGACTCCTCATATTCAAAGAAGCCTAAAGGAGAGAGAGTTGCTACAATAGTCTTCGACCCGTTGTTTGCACAAAAAGCTACAGAGATCGTGAAGGTAACTTCAAAACTTTGATTTTAATTTTAAACTCAAGTTGAATATAAATATATATTTTTTTAATTTAACTTTAAGCCTTTCATTATAAATTTCTAACTTTGATCTTTTTGTATTTTTAATCTAGGTGTCGGAGCCCTTGGTAAGAGTCCTTCGCTTGGTAGATGGGGATCAAAACCCCATGGGATATATTTATGAGGCCATGGATAGGGCCAAAGAGGCTATCAAAAGTTACTACATGGGGGACAGCCTGAAATTTGATCCCATATGGGAAATTGTTGATAGGAGGTGGAACAATCAACTCCACCAACCCATCCATGCAACAGGGTACTTCCTCAACCCTTCTTATCTCTTCTTAGAGAGCTTCTTCGATCCAGGTTATGGAGGAGCTCATGACATGCTTTCAGAGGATGGAATCCGAGGTTGTAGTGAGAGACCACATCGTCAGCGAGTTGGATATGTACAGGGAAGCAACTGGTAATCTCTTTTCTTCGGAGTTGGCTGTTAGAGGAAGAAACACTCTGCCACCAGGTATAAAATTGGGAATCTTTAACTTTTAAGTTTATTTCACATGCATCTTATAATTTGATAAAATGTGTTTTGACTTTTGAGTCTTTGACTTTGTTTTCTAACTCTTCAATATTTTTATTTTTTTGCAGAGGTTTGGTGGAAAAATTGGTGTGGAAAAACCCCACATCTTCAAAAAATTGCCCTCTGCATATTATGTCAGCCCTGTAGTGCATCCAGTTGTGAGTGCAATTGGAGCTTATTCGAGTCCATTCACATGAAAAAGAGGAACAAGTTAGCAAAAGAGCGCCTCAATGATCTTGTCTTTGTGCAATACAACCTTCGGTTGCGCACAAAGAGAGTAGAAGAAAAATCACTAGATCCTATTGATTTAGATGAGATAGATCCTTATAGTGATTGGACAGGGCGAGATGAGCAGCCTCCATTGTTTAGCGAGGACGAGATCCTTGACTTTGAGAGACAAGCAATGGAGGATGTGGGTCCATCAGGAGATGTAGGGTTGGAGGACATTCCTGAGGATATGGATGAGATTCAGCTAGAGCCACAGACATAGCCTTCCATGCCAGCCGAGGAGCCAGTAGCAGTAGCATCGTGAGTGCGATCACTACCACCACCACCATGCACACACGGGAGGATTAGAGGACCCACCCCTTCTTCCCTAGTTGCTGCTAGACTAGGGAGGAGGAAAGCCTAGCATATTGTATTTAGTTATTGTTTAGTATTTTGAAATATACCCCTTAATTTTTGCTTTTAATTTTCAGTTACAACAATGCAAATCATGCACCCGTTAAGAATTAGCTCTTAAACCAAAACACAACTGAAATAACTCTAACCAAGAATGCACCCTAAAACCATTTAAGGAGGGGCGGGCATATGGTCAGAGGATCCCTAGGATCTAATAACTTGAATTACAATTGGAAATGAAGAGCTAAACTCGACACCAAGAATGTGCACGCAAGATCCTTTTGCAAGGCGAGGTGCTAACATATGGTGGAGTGCTAGATTAACTGAAAGTAAACTTCTTCTGCAAATGCAAGCATCCACAAGCGGTGGGAATACTCCACTTATTACGTGGGTGTGATTATTACAAACAATTATAGGCGGCAAGCTAGCAAATTGACCTCACTTACACTTAAATTGTGGGGGGTATACAATCCACACAACCACTTATTTCGTGGGGGGAATTACAAACATAGTAAATTGCAGCAAATAAACAAACTACTGTTAGTACTACTAAACAACTTACAAATCATTAATAAATAGCTGCAATGTATCAACAAGAATTCCCAAAACAATCATTGGTTAGAGTATCACTTCCTCTGACATTTACAATATGAATAGATGCATCAATGAAGCTCAAAACAGCAAGATAATTGAACTCAACTAATCTGATCAGAAACAGAGAGTACAAAAATCAGACCATCAGGTTATAGAATCACCAATTTGGACGGAACTTGTCCGAAACAGCTCCGAAAGCTTCCCTACCACAATCAATCAACAACTGGAAGCTAGGCGTCCAAACTCCAATGGAAAATCGAGCCAAAACCAGGTAGAAACAACCAACACGAATCCCAAGGCAGCAAGAAGAAAGGTACGACCTTCAAGAAGGGTCGACCTTCTCCCAAAAATCAGAAACTCCAAGATAAAATCTGCAAACTTGCAGAAAGGGGTGTCCTCTGCAGTGGCATGGGCCAGTACCCAGAATGATAGAGAATTCGATGGTGAAGCTACGAGTAGAAATTCGCTTCAGCCATGAACAAACCAGCAACTTCAGAAACAGGCTTTACATTAGCAACTTGTTAAATTTCATCAAATTAAAGCTCCATCTGTATTTCAAAGTGAAATACAACCATGATAATCCACCTAGGAAGCCATAGTTGCAGGCCCGAAGGATGGAGTGAATTCGCTAAGCTTCCCCTTAGCCAGGTTCTGGTTTCAAACCAGCAGCATAACACTACTTTCCAATTTTCCAAGATATGATACAAAGAGCTAGGCACCAATATATAAGCTTCAATTGGCACATGAAGCAATCTGTAACTTCCAATCAAGAAACTATTCAATTCCTCCAAGGGACGCCATTTCTCAATAGTCACTTTATTTTTGATTTTAAATAACTATTAATCCTCACCTTTTTGGCGTCCAATTTTAAGTTGCACAATAACATTTAAATGCATATGAAAATCGACCCCCTTATGTCCCGTTCATTAAGACAACTTAAAGACATCAAGCCTAGGCATGGGGTACAACTTCAAGATATGAAAATTGACTAAGTCTGGGGCATAGTCCAAGGAGGAATAGAAACCATGACCAAAACCAACACTCCAATAGATTTTGCCAGAAATAGAATGATGACCTGAGCAGGACTGCTGATGGTGCCACTGCCATAATTAGACTTACTAAAAATAGCCAATGTCAAAAATAGTAAGTTAACTTCAAAACCCTTCAAAAAACCAGCTAAACCACAATGCCCAAAATGTGAATTGCAGACTGCTGCTAGAAAGATACTGCTACAAATAGACTTACTAAAAATAGCAACGGTTATAAATAGTAAGTTTGCAAAACTTCATTAGAGCAGTAATCATGACTTACTATAAATAGTGAGTGTTTCCAAAAGCCTTCTGAACACAAACTGGGAAGCCAACGTGACTTACTATAAATAGTAAGTGCTTGGAAAAGTTATTAGATGGAGATGCATGTTACACCATTCTAAAGCTCTCTGAAAACCCAGAAAACTCCCAGAAACACACTACCAAACTCCGGCATGCAAGCCTTCAAAAATGCATCTGAAACCTCCTATAAAATAGGAAACCCTAATTTTCCATTCTGCTTAGCCTACGAGTTTCCGGAAATAGGCTAAAACCACAAGAAGAGCGTAGGGCTAAATTGGAGACATTACATATTTGCTTCTAGTTCTAGTTTTATTGCTTTCATGTATCAGACTTTCAGGCTTTTAGCCATCGGAATTCCGCATAAGAATGCGATTTTGTAATCAATTTACATTAAAGTCAATCAAAATTAATAGAAAACACTTTTGTACTCATTTATGGATTCATTGGATTCATCTTGTCATTGAATTTTTCCAAAAAAATGTGTTTCTAATGAAATTTATGCAATTTTTTAAGTTCCCGAGTTTTAAAAACTCTCCAATTTTTGGCTTGGCGAGTTTTTGCTTGGGGCGAGTCTTCCAACTATGGAGACCCATGTAATCAGGTTCTTTGAAAGTAGACATCAAATTACAATAATACATTTGGGTATTGGTTTAAGGTTGGGATGGTTTTGGGTTCACCCAGGGTTTGGTTTGGGCAACTTGGGTACTCCATGGGTCTTGGGTGTGCAAGTTAGACTTGGGGTGAACCTAGGGCTGTCTCCACAAAAGAAAAAAAAATTATACTCCCTTCTCCTCGAGATGCCTTAGTACGCTCTAAGATTTTCAAATCTTTTATAGCATGCAACATCTACACTATTAGATCTATCGATCCATCATGACTCTAATGCAATCTAATCATGTTCTCTTGGAAAAAATATAGTTTTTCCTCAACTGTTACTTTGTGTCTCTCTTCCTCCTTTTGCCATATCTTCTAGCTCTAGTGCCTACAATTTCTTTTGCTCCCTTCTTTAATATTTGATCTCTCTTTTAGTGAGACATGTTCATAATTTGAGTTACCCTATAGGTTGGAAAGATCATAGCTTTGATACCATTGTAATGACCCTTAGCTAAATATTTATGCAAAATACTTAGATCTAGAATAGTGTAATGAGTCTCAACCAAAATGTTTAAATCTAAAATATCCACAACACACATTCATATTGATAGCTCATATAAACTAGCTAGAATAGAATATTTTATTCAAATAACTCAATCAATGATTACAAAGATTTGTTACTTCAAACACTACTTGATAACAAAGATTACAATGATCACAAATATATTTAGAAAATACTTAGAATGTTGAAATGTCTAAATGCTAAATCTTCCTAATTACTAAAAGTCTTCAAGTTGAAGTGCAAATGCAACCTCCATATGAAGTTGTCCTCAAGAATCCAAAGAAGTTTCATTCTCCGTACTCTAGGAAACCAATGGTTTCATCCATTGATCTCCAAAACCTCATACCTAGTGGGTGAACACAAGTTCTCTACTCTACGATTTAGGGTTTGTTGATATGATGTCAAAAGATGATCCAAATTGATTAAGTTGTCAACCTTATATAGAGGTTGAAGCCTAGTGTGTGTCCAAAGTTTCCCATCATTTTATTGCATTCAAATTTGAGCCCACTGATGGCATTCCTAGTGGGCTAAGGCAAAGGGTGAAGTCTTTTGTTTGCACATGAATGATCCATGAAAGTGCATACCTAAGTGTAGGGGTTTGAGGAAACACATACCAAAGGTGCATTGGTTGGAGGGAGTGAGGATCGAGGGTTGGCCATACCGAGTGCATGAGGAAGCGAAAGTCCACAAGTCCATCAACAACAAGGGAGGACATCAAGGATCGAGATATCTAATACTAGCGAGCAAGTAAGGAATGGTAGAAAGGTATGACAATATGCAAAAGTTTGAAATCTTGCCCAAGGCTGAAAAATGACTAAAACATCCTCATACTCAAGATAAGGGACATATAAGTTGATTGTGGTTAAAATGTAGTTGAACCAAATGTTGAATTTGATGCTCTTAGTAAAGAGCAATATGAAGATTATTGATTGTAATTTTCATTTTGCATTAACATTTGACAAAAAATATGAATTTATGAGTATTTTCTTTTTTGCAAATTGAGGTATTTTGTTAATTAGTAATTATGAGTATTCTTGTTTTTATTATTTTTAATAAATAAATTATAAATTATAGTTATATTGAGTATTATTGCTTTTATTTATACAAAAATAATACCCATACTTGAGGGGAAAAAAAGTCATATCAACATACCCAAACCCCAAACTTGTACCAAATTTCATTCCAAAACTAACAACTTAGGCTACAAGCATAGAAAAACCATGTCTCTAACCTAAAATTACCTCTCAATGCGGTGCTGATCTGCATAAAACTTATGTTGATTTTGAGTTCATTGTAGATCATTCTTGAGTGACCTAAAAATATCTTGGCTATGCCCTACTGAGTTACTAGTTGTTGGTATCCTACTATCAATGAACAAATTTGTGAAGGTTAGTGCATCATACCCATACAAAGCCATAAAAGGAGTCACACCAATGCACATGTGATGGGTGGTATTATAGTATATTCTCCAAGGTGCAATTGCTTGACCCATGTTGCTTGTTGGTCTCTGACAATTTTTTAAATATCATTCAACCCATTTATTCACTATTTCTATCTATCCATATCTCTATGGGTGACAACTGGTACTGGGAAAGAGCTCTATACCAATCAAACGAAACAAATCCTACCAAAAAGAGTTAAAGAATTTGCTATACATGTCACTAACAACATTTTTAAGCGATTCATGTGACCTAAATATTTCTCCAAAAAATAAATTAGCTACTTGGTGTGCTCTAAATCCCATAGGAATGGCAAAGTGTGCAAAATTAGTTAATATATCCACAACACAAATACAATCCTTGTCATTTACCTTTGTGTGGCTTGTCATGAAATCCATGGATACACTTTTCCATTTATCATACTCTACTCTTTTTCTTTTTAGGCAAATTGCTACCAAGGGGGTAGCTCCCATTCTATTAAAATTTTATCAAAAAGGTGTACATTATGATATTGCTATCAGGATTCAACCGTGTAGTTTTTGAGTCAAACTCATTGACCCATGATTCATGAGTAGTGGTTCACAAGAATCCATCTCTCATGATAATGAATGGTCCACTTAGAACTCATTGCATCTAGGTGATGCTCACAGAGGTGAAGCATTGGTCTGTCCCGAGAGGTCACCCATCCCAGTACTGCTCTAGCTTAAGCGCGCTTAACAACAAAGTTTCCCCCAAGGTTAAGCCCACTTAGCTTGCTACCCCATTTGCAAAACCTTCAGCAAGTGTTATGCCTTATGAACCATTCATTATAGAGCCCCTTTAGCTCATCAATTGATAAGTAGGAGGTTTGCTCATCAATTGATAAGTAGGAGGTTTCTTCCACAGTGTGTCAAATTATGATATTGCTATAATGAATGGTTCATAAGGCATAACACTTGCTGAAGGTTTTGCAAATGGGGTAGCAAGCTAAGTGGGCTTAACCTTGGGGGAAACTCTGTGGTTAAGCGCGCTTGAGTTGGAGCAGTACTGGGATGGGTGACCTCTCGGGACAGACCAATGCTTCACCTCTGTGAGCATCACCTAGATGCAATGAGTGCTAAGTGGACCATTCATTATCATGAGAGATGGGTTCTTGTGAACCACTACTCATGAATCATGGGTCAATGAGTTTGACTCGAAAACTACACGGTTGAATCCTGATAGCAATATCATAATTTGACACGCTGTGGAAGAAACCTCTTACTTAAGGTGTACATTGTTGTCCATACAAGCAACTTAGTGATGGATAAGGGTTCCAAAGCCCCTCGATCACCTCTTGTAGTCTTTCAATCTGTGCTTGTGTGAATAGATTTTCTTGGTGAGCCATAAAAATGCGTAATTCTCCATATTATTCCTGCTCAGACCTTCTCTCATTAGGATGATAGCCTATTTCACATCTTCATTTCGCCTTGTAGTAGCAATGCATATTGCATTACCCATGAGGCCAACCATCGGATCTCTTCTTAGAGTGAAAATTGTGTTTATTGCTTCAACTTGGAGTTGAGGAATGACATATTTGTTTGTGGATGTGAACCCCAACTCAAATCCCCAGATGTTCTTACAATGTTGTACAAGAACATCTCTAATAATGTTGTGTTGTGGATATGGGAATGGAGGTGCTTCTCCTTGATGACAACGCGTATGGCTCTTTCTTCTTTCTCTGAGGGGATGGTAAAGACCTTGTGGCGCTGGGATTCCAAGCTTCGCAGGATGCAATCATAGACGTAACTTGGGAAGTGCATTCTCTCGACCATCTTAGATTCTGCCAATGTTAGGTAGAGAGAAGTTGTCCACCTGATTTATGGGGCTTTGTGAGTTCATCAATTGAAAAATCAGTTCAAGCAATTCAAAAAAGGCGAAAAATCCATATCTTTAACATGTGATCCGTGTGTCCTTCAAATAACAGGTTAGAGATTTATTTTGACGAAGAAAGTTGAGCATGTCATCAAATGTGTTAACTACACTTTAGATTTTAGCTTTTCCTCCTAGTTGATTCCTTGATTGGACAAGAAGTCAACAACTCTATCGGCTTCTCAATATACATGTGTGATTGTGAATTTTCCAATTTGATCTAGGTACAATTGTGTCTATTCTATCTGTTTCGAGATTTTCCAACTGATAGCTTTCCGAGAAACAATTGCTCTTATTGCTAACAAAGAATAACCTTCAATATCAACTAGAGATAAATTTTCTTTTGCACATAATTTGAGACCTTCTATTAGTGTGGAAAGTTCAACATCATTATTTGTTCCATCAAGCATTTTGATTGAGCTTGCCCAACATAAATCCCCACAATCATTATGGATAATAAATCCCGCCCTCGATGCCCTAGGGTTTCCCCTTGAAACCCCGTCAAAATTTAATTTTAGTCTTCCACATAGGGGAGCCACCCATTTGGCATTCTTCTGTTTGTTCATGTCGCCATCACTAATGCTAGAGTAGGGAGGGATTTTCAAAAGATACGAGGTGTTACTAGTATAGTTATCCCATGATGAGAAGTTCCACTTCTTTGCTCGCATCTAGACATTTTGATGTTCATATATTCTTTAACTCAATTTTATTAATAATCATTTCAACAGAAGAGGCTTTTTCCTTAAAATTTATGGCATTATGTTCATGCCAAAGTTGCCAAATGGTCATGGTCGGAGCCTTTATACAGTCTTGGCCAACACTGGAACAACTCAACGATCTTTGAGGGGAAAGGACCATACCAACTTAATCTTTGTTTTATCCATTCCTAACATGCTTGTGCAATGATACATAACAACAATAGGTGATCTATTGTTTCGTCATCTTGCTCGCATAGGGGACATCGAAAGGGGACAAAAAAGTTGAGTTTTATTAATCCATCACTGATCAAAATGTGATTATGTAGAGCAGACTAAGCGAAAGCGCCGGCCTTTGGGAGGTTGTTGGAGCTCTAGCAGAGGTCAGCTAGCCAAGAGTGCAACTGGTGTTCCAAAGATTGCATCTCGTATCCAATTTGGGTGGTGTATTTACCAAATTTGGCCCCGCACTAGATAAGTTTGTCTTCTTTGTTTTATAGACTCATATTCCTGTTGGAGAGCTCCTTGGTAAGTGTGGCTTTGACCTGCAAGGGAAGGCACTTGAAGTTATTCCGAGAGAATTCTAGTCCAATGGAGTCGTTCATTGGAATAATGTAATCCCGAAGCTTGTCCCTAAATTTCTCTGTCAAGATTTCTACGTTGTCATGTAGCCTAGAAATGATGGCAAGATGGCGGTATCCATTCCATGAGTCATGCCAAAACGATGTAAATTTCCCATTGTTTATCTTCCATGAAAGATGTTTTGTAATTACGAGGCAACACTTCATCATAAAGTTCCAAAGGTGTGATCTGTAGAAAGGATTTGCTATGGTGAGCACACGAGTAGGGGACTCTTCATCAAGGTACTTGGTATGCAATATTCAGTGAACCCCGGGGACGCGTCCCCCCCCCCTGGGCCCTAGCGTCTCCGAGACGGGGACGTCCCGGAGACGTGGGGACGGCGTCTCCCCGTCTCCGGAGGCGCCACCAGATTGCTCCCCGGCCGCTGGAGACGCCGAAACGCACCGGCGTCTCCGAGACGCTGAGGGAGACGCCTGGGCGTCCCTCGAGCGTCTCAGACAGTCCATTGGGACGTTTTTTAAATGAAAAAAACACATTTTTTTATTAGTTTTTTTGTTCTATTCGAACCCTAAGGGCATGTGGGCCCCATCTAAACTCTTCTATGCTATCAAAAGCCCCTTCTAACTTCATTTTTATCCACATTTGCATTTCTACTTGTCTGCTACAGCAAGAAGAAGAAGACTGAAGAGCTGAGGAAACAGTGATTGGAGGAGTGAAAGGAGTGATTGCAAGTGGAATAGGAGTGTCAAGGAGCAAGAAGAAGAAGAGGAGGAAGATTCTTCAGCTTGTTGAAGAGATTTTTCAAGCAAAAGGTAAGGTTTTGAACTGATTTTTTCTTTTATTTTCTGATTTTCAATGTTCATTGTTTTAGTTTTTTGAATTTTCTCATTTTCATTTCTAAATTATAAGTTCTTAGTTCTTGTTGTTTCATTTTCTTGTTTCATTTCTAATTCTTGTTGTTTCATTTAAACATTTTCTAAATTAGTTAAGATTTTGTTTTGAAATTTAAAATTTAAAATATAGAGTTTTATTTTTTTAATTTTAAAGTAGGGCATAGGCTGAAACTATGTGTTTATTGATTTTTTTTTTCATTTTGTGAAATGCAGTGTCAAAATGAGCTCCCACAGTCATGAAATGAGTGAGGATGAGATGGAATTGGAAACTCATTCTCATGATGCAAGCCATTCAGAATATGAACCCGAGCATGAGGATGAGCACAATGAGGGGGGTGAACATGGGTCAAATCAAGAAAGACAAACTAGTTCCATAGCTAGTGCAGCAGTTGCTACAGATTGCCCCTCTCAGCTTTTGGCAGAGTGGGCTAGGGGTCCTTATGATCCCAAATCTCCTCTCAAACAGTTTGCAACAAGAATAACAGCCCCAACATCATGTGGTGGTACGAGAAAATGGAAATGCAACATTTGTGGTGATGATTGGTTTGGGAGCATCACCAGAGTTAATGCTCACTTCCTCTTTTGGCCAGGAAAAGGTGTGGGAGCATGTGCTTTTTTGAAGGAAGCTAAAAATATGAAATACAGAATTGAGTTCAACAAGCTTTGGGGTGTTCCAGATGACGCGACAATTCCTATGCCTACTACCTTGTCTGCTAGGCAAAATATTCAGACTATACAGCAGATTCAGGAGCAGCATATGCAGAGGCAGCCACATATTAGAGCAGGAACATTGTCAGGGGCAGCCTCAGGACCTTCATCCACCTATAGTGTTATGCCTGAATCGCAACAGGGCAAGGGGAAACGCAAGATGCAAAATCAGCCTAACCCCATAGCTGATTTATTTAATGTGCACCAGAAGGATCAGATAGATGATTCCATTGGCAAGTTCTTTTTTGCCAATGGAATCCCATTTCATGTAGCTCGATCTCCTTATTATAAGGAGATGATGTCGATGGTGGCGAAGGGAGGACCATCATATGTGCCACCAGGTGAGCACAAATTGAGGACAACGATCTTGGATAACAACTATACCAAGATCAGTTCATTGATGGAGACGATGAGGGCATGTTGGGAGGATTCTGGATGCAGCATTGTTATGGATGGGTGGACGGATATTAGGCATCGTCCACTCATCAATGTCATAGTTACATGTTCAGAGGGCCCATTCTTTCTCAGGGCAGTTGATTGTTCAGGGCATCGAAAAGATGCTGATTTTCAGTTTGAGATCCTTCGGGCAGCTATTGAGGAGATTGGGCCACAAAATGTGGTCCAAGTAGTGACAGATGCAGCACATGTGTGCAGAGCTGCAGGGAGGCTTATCGAGACAACATACAGACATATTTGGTGGACTCCATGTTGTGTGCATGCCATGAACAATGCACTCAAGGACATGGGGAAGATTGAGTGGATTAGAGGAGTGGTCAACAATGCTAGAGATGTGCAGATGTATATCTGCAACCACCACACTTCACATGCCATCTTCAGGAGCTTCGCGAAGAAGGAGTTCTTGAAACCAGTTGAGACCCGATATGCATCCTATTTCATTCTTATGGAGAGAATGCTTGAGTTGCAAGAGCCACTGCAAGTCATGGTTATGACGCAAGAATGGAATCGGTGGGATGGGGCCAGGACAGAGCAGGGGAAGAGGGTGAAGGAGATAGTGAAGAGTGATGGATTTTGGAATGATGCAAAATATATTGTTGCCATCATTGAACCAGTTGTCCAAGTCATCAGATATGGGGATGGGGATGCACCTAACCTTGGAGAGGTGTATGAGTGCATTGATTCGATGCTTGGCCAGATGAAGGCAGTTGTGCGAGAGAAGGACCCCACTCTAACATTCTACAATGTTTACATTCAGCCTATTATTCAGCGCAGATGGGATAGCCTAAACACTCCCTTGCACATGGCTTCTTATTCATTGAATCCGAAGTGGTACATGCCTAGGCCTGGTAGAGTTACACCGATTCAGGATGATGAGGTGAAGGAAGGGTTCTTCAAGTGCATTGATAGAATGTATGATGCTGAAGATGCTGGCAACATTCGCACTGAGTGGACAAAATTTGCTACTCTTAGGGGTTACAAGGCTGCGGCAAAGGCGGATATAAGAACTATGGCACAGGAGGATCCGATTTTGTGGTGGACTTGTCATGGACCGAAATCACTGACTAAAACACTAGCCATTCGTTTGTTGTCTCAGGTTTCTAGTTCTTCAGCTTCTGAGAGGAACTGGTCTACTTATAGCTTCATCCACTCTCTTAAGAGGAACAGACTTACCTCTAGGAGAGCAGAGAAGCTAGTGGCTGTACATAGTGCCTTGCGTATCACTGACCGCAGGACACGTGTGTACAAGGAGAGCCCAGCAACACGATGGGATGTAGAGCCAGAGGAGCCATCACAGATTGATGAGGATGAGGATGTTGCAGGTTTAGGGCTGGTTGGTGTTCCTTTGGCAGATCTTGACCTTGGGGAGTCCAGTGGTTCCAGTGATGAGGAGTTTGCCGACCTCCCGAGGGATGATTACATTGATTAGAGGCCTCCGCCTGCTTCACTACATTTTGGCATTTTGACTTTGTAGTTTGTACTTGTTTTGATATTCATATCATGCTACTCATTGTAATCATCTTTATGATATAAATTATAATAGAAATCTTCCATTTGCTGATTCGACAATTGTTACATTGTAGTATTGCGTATTCTACTTTCAAATTTGAAAACTTCAATGTTCAATGGTTCATTTAGTAGTTCATTGTTAAATTTTAATGTTCAATGTTCAATGTTCAAGTATATTGTTATACATCTTTTCATAACTAGCATTTTAAGTACCATATGTATAGTATATAGTATATACAGCCGCCGCCCCCCTGTCGCCGTCCCCAAATCGAGGCCCCTTTGTCCCCCCGTCCCGGAAACTTGTCCCCCCGTCCCAACGTCCCCCCGTCCCCGACGCCGGTGTAACATAGGTAATATTTTACACCAAAGAGAGTTCGGGTTCTCATACATACGCCAAGAGTGTTTTGCTCCCAGAGCTCGGTGTTGAATTTGGATGTCTCTAATACCAACACCTCTAGGCTCTTTTTTTGTTTAACTTTATCCCATGCGATGAGGGGAATCCATTTTGCCTCTTTGGGGCCCTCCCACATGAATTTGCGTTGGATTCAAATGAAGCCCCTTTCAGCTTTGCTTGTTAATTCCAATCATGAGTAAGAAAATGGGGATTGCCGCAAGAATGGCCTTAATCATTGTGATTCTCCCTGCTAGCATGGGCCATCGTCCCTTCCAGGATTCCACTTTCTTCTTGCGTTTGCCAATTATGTCAGCCCACAACTTTGATCTCATAGCCCCATGGATTTATCATCATTCATGGTACCCAATCACTTGTTGCAACTTTCAAAATTCTTCTTGCTTCTATTATTCTTTCAGTTTTGTGTACAAGTGTTGCATATCGAGGATTCTTGCTATTGGGTCTTCTCAATGGTAATGCAGTAGGTATGAGATCAAAATGACCAAAACATAGTTCTTCTAGCACTTCTTTTGAGTCCTTATTGATCCAAGCAAATACTTCTTTATGTTCTATGAATGTTTGTTTATTATCATTTGTTCTGATATTGATTTCTTGGATGGCTGGTCCTACCTATTATATGTTTGTTTCTTGAAGAAATTCATATATGGGTTGCATATTTAATTCCACATCTCATGTTAGGTACTCACTTAAATATGGTGGATAGTCATTTCGATCCACAAATTTATGTTGGAAAACCCTATATCACCCTCTACTTCTATGTCTATTATCAATTATGTATAATGGTTTGCTTTTATGCCAATTGCTTTCAGTTTTGTCCTTTTCTTTGAGTGTCACTTGAACTACAGTGCTCTTCAATTAAATGGCCTCTTAATGTGCCCATTGTTGATCAAGATTTACCAATTTTTATTGTAGTTATTTTGTTTGGCCAATTATGGATAGTTTTTACTTCTAGCCATGGATGTCCTAGTATTGCATCATAATGTTTTAGAATGTTTTATATACTTATAAATATGAAATCCGTTTTAAGTACTTTTCATGCTATCATAATTTATTGATCTAAAAGAAAGCTTGAAGAGGCATCCCTTCTTGATTTGCTAGTCTCAATTTGAAATCAGAACTTTGTGTAGTATGTTACAATTGATCCTTCATCCATTAAGGCATTTAGTAGAGCCTTAATTCACTTTCAATAATTTTTTTTTGGGAGCCCCATATTTTCCCCATAATAACAAATCTCTTTCCTCTTTTTTAGTTGTTGTTTTTTGCTAGCTGTGGCCTCTAGGCTCGAGCTGATTTGCTGTAACCATTCTATCAGTAATTTGATTGGTTTTGGTAGAGTCGTAACTCTTAGCAATGGTGGTTTCTGCAATTTTTTCAATACCTTTTTGGGTAGTATACTTACACATGATCCTCCATCAATTAAGGAATTTGCTAGAGTCATGACTTTGATTCCAATAGTTATTTTCAGAGCCCCATATTTTTTCCATAACGACAAATCTCTTTACTCTCTATTGTTTGTTGTTCTTTGCTAGTTGTGGTGACTAGGCTTGAGCTAGTTTCTATTAACATTCTATTAGTAATTTGATTGGTTTTGTGACTATAGTCCCATGTATTAATGACACCACTTGCAATATTGCACTAGTCTCCTTTAGTTCCCTAAGTTTATCCCCATATTGGGTGTGATCAAACTAGTATTATTTCTGGTGGGGGGACAATTTCATATACCAATCCCATTTGATCTCCTTGTTTGTTTATATTTTGACAGTTTGAATAGCATCTCGTGTTGCTTTTCAATTTGCACAGCCAATTCCCATTTCTTAGCTGTCCTTGTAATAATCATTAGATAATTATCCTCCCCTTCTTGACCAATTTCTACCATGTCTTATGTTGTCAGTTAAGGAGAGAGATCATCATCTTGGTTGCTAGGACCACATTCCAAGCATAGCTTTAAAATTCAATCTATTACATCGGGACTTCACTTTAAATATTGATGACTCATTGCCTGCTTGATGATGAGATTCACACTGCGACCACTGAGTCTCATGATAACCAATGACATTCCAAAGCAACATCCCTTTGTTAAGCCTATTGTAAATCCAATGCATAGCATTGCCCCACACGATATAGAGAAACCCTCTATATAGTCACTACCCCATCCAGAGCTAAAGAAAAGTGTAACATTGCAAATGTTAATGTCAATGTTGTTGGAGTCTATAATGATGCCAACACCCATGGTTATAGGCAAGGGTCACCATACATAAGCAACAACAACGAAGAGGTCTACTAAGTGGGCTAAAATTCATACACAGTGGGCAGAATCCAACTTCAGGCATAATCCATTAGAAGTTGGCCAAAGAGATTCAAAATTCTGATGGAATAGAGTCGGATCATATGATAACAAATTGGATAGAAAAGATTCACCACCACGTCAGATTTTGTCCACTTATCTTGTCTGGCTTGGACTAGCGCACCCAGTATGGAAGACGGACTCCTTGGTATAAAATTCTTGATGACAATAACCAAGTGATGCTTGAAGGATATAAAGCGATTTTTACTTTGGCGACTCCCTTTGTATTATCTCAACTGGCACCTAGGGAGCTTCAATGATAATTGCACCATCTACATTATTGTCGGGTCCTCCAATGATATCATATTTGTCTTACCTATCACTTGGCTGCTTTGTCCTATCTTCAGACTTGCGCCCTCTATATCTGGCGATTGATGAATGTCCTTGTCTTTTCCTAAATCAAACCTCTTCTCTTTTAAGCTGTTGATGACTCCCCGGATCAACCTTAGATTCGATTATGCCTGGATAATAAGAGCAAGTGATGCCAAATAACATGTGACAGTTATATGATTAAGATTTATTTCAGAATACCTTTGCCACACTGTAACTATAAAATATTTATAAATATTCGACTCTTCTTTAGATGAGTGTAATCGGCCATTTAAAGATTCAGGGAAATTATTAAAGGAAAAACTGCAAATCCTCTTTATTCTGAAATTACCAACAAATATAACCCTGAAATTTTGATTGAAATATTTTTGCTAACCGATAAGCTCTTCAAACCTTGGGAATTTTGTCTTCAGAGAGGGCACAAAATTCCCACAATTGATGACGCCCAATTGCGAACCCTGATATGAATCTACCTATAGAAGGGATTGGGGTTTCGTCCAATCCTTCGAACCTAAAAAGGATCTAGGTTTTCGTCCAAATCTGTAAATCTGAACTTGAGGGTTTCTGTCCTCTTGTTTGAAAAAGTTGAGCTCTCACAATCTCCAATTAAAATAATATTCACATAAAGAAAAAATGAGCTCTCAAATCCTTTTATAATACTTTTTATAAAATGATATTAAAATACTTTATAATATCCTTTTAATTATTTCAAGGTGTCACTTTATTCCCCTCATTAATAAATAATTTAATATCACTTTATAATTACACTTTTCCCCATGTAACATTAAATAATTAAATAAATTATTATTTATTAGGCGAGATGGAAAATGGGGGCATTATAGCTTTGACCTCTTTGATTTCAACAACTGTCTGAAGATGCATTATGTGGCTTCCATTGTTCTCCCTGTGTGAAGATTATTTGTGTACCTCTAGTCTTCAAGTTATACGGGGCCCAAACACTCTTTTATCAAATGACCCATAACTTGGAAAATCTCACAAAACATTTTTCTAGGATAGTTACCTTTAGAGAGACCTTCAATTTTGCACTCAATACACCATAGTTCATTAATTCCTTTGCTGGTTTCTTTCTTCGCCTACAATTTTTTCATCATTTGGAGCATGTCCCTTTGGAGTGCTTGTACTGTTCCTCATTCACTATCGTTGCTGCCATCCGAACTACCATCTTCCTCTATTTTTCTTTTACTATGGGAGGACATTTTGTCTTCATTTTCTATGTCCATCGCTCAATTGTAGGCTTCTACATAGGAAGAGGGTGGTACATCTTTGTTCATAATGATGGTATTAAACTATGATGTCCCCTTGGGTTATGGTTTTGTTTTTTTATTGTTTTTGTTTATTCTTATTTTTTTGCCAAAGTTGCCATAAATTGAAATAATTGAAAGAAATGCGAAAACAGAAAGGAAATTGCATTTATGAGAAGAACCCAGTTATGCTTTATTAATTTCTAACAAAACAATAACATACCCATTTGTTGAAAGTGCCAATTACAGGTTTGTTTTCTGGATCAGCAAACAAATGGCACAAACCCTAGGCGCCACTTACTAAAATGTCTGATTTTTGCTTTCAAACTTCTACTGATTGAATGACCTGATCTGAACGCCTCAATTAAGATTGCCTGCAATGCCAAACTAGTCCGATTTGAATTGAAAAGCCCTACACACTTCAACTCAGCTATACGGCCTGGTTTGTATGCTCACACGTGCCACAAAGAGATTGAAATATGTTGTTTGAAACCCTATACAGATCTATACGGCCTCTTTGTTTGGTGGTATCTGACCTTCCACGGCCAGCACTGATGATCTCCACGTGCCCAACAAATTGTACACAATATCCAAACTCCCACGTGCCAAATATGAGGGGTTGTGACCAACAATTTTTAATCCAAACTTTATTTTTGATCTGCTAATAAACTACTAAAAACTCTGATTTATTCTCTCTAAAAACCTGTGAAAGCTCTGACAATGATTTCTATGTGAAACCATTCAACCGAGAGTTCTTGGGTGATCTCTCACACCTGTAAACGCTGTCCTATTCGAGGGTTTTCATCCTCAAACTAGCTTGAAACTTCATACCTGCAAACCCTATTGCTTAGCTTTTCCATTTGCAAAATAATAACTTGGATACTCAAAAATGATTTGCCTTTGCACTTTTATCCTCCTCAAACCCTAATGCCCACCTTTGACATTTTGCTTTTTAAGAAAATATTAAATAATGTTCTCTCAAATTCTCATGCCACTTTTGGCCTTTTGCACATTTAAATAATATTTACTTTTTCAATAGATGTGCCTTTTTAATAAATTAATCATAAAGTAACTTTAAAATATAATCCTTTAATAAAAGTTACTTTATCCCCTTATAATGTTGAATTATAAAGTACTTTATTAAAAGTCACTTTATAACGTTAAATTATAAAAGTCACTTTAATAATATGATATTATCAAAGTAATTTGACTTTAATAATTTAATTAAAATGCCACTCCTGACAATGATCTGGCAATAACTGCCTAAGAGTGTCTCCGACACAATTTCCATTTGTTGGCGTGAGACCACTGAACCTGGTATAACTTACTATAAATAGCAAGTATGAATGATGAGCCCTGATCACTGAGATGAATATGTTGGAATGAATACACAAGCCCGCTGAAGATCCTGAATCCCCTCTAAAATGTATCCCATTAATTTTTTTTTGATTTTAACACAACAAACTAGCATCAAGCCACTAATTAGCGTTAGCTCCAAATACAAATCAGCTTGTAAAGTAACCCTCACCAAGAATGTTCACCAAGATCCCAGGATGGGTGAGGTGATAGCATATGGTTTGGGGATTGTTAGGAATAATCTGAATTGAAGAGTACATTCATATGCTAAAGCAGGCATCCACAATGTAGTGGGGATACTCCACTTATTTAGTGGGTGAGATTATACAAATTTAAAGGCGGCAAGCCAACCATGAAATCCTCTCTTCCACTTATTTACGTGGGGGGAATACAATCCTCACAACCACTTATTTTCGTGGGGGGAATACAACAATAATGAAAGATGATTTATTGAACTCAACCACTCAATTGTGGGAGTATAAAATAAATTGACTGCAGCAATAAAACAAATAGTTGTTAGTACTACTAATCAACTTTACAAACAATTGGAAACAGTTGCAAATATCAATATAAGCCTTCAAAAATATGTCAATGGTTAGAGTAATTAAACAACTAACATTTACAACATGAAATGATATGGAAATGAAGCTCAAATCAACATAATATCAAAATCTAACTAATCTGATCAGAAACAGAAGATACAGAAAATCAGATCAGCAAGATGAGAAATCACCAAAATGGACGTAGCTTCTCCGAAACAACTCGGATTGCTCCCAAACCACAACCAAATGATAGCTAGGAGGTAGGCGTCCAATCCACACAAAGAAATCGAGCCAAAAACAATAGCAACAGAAGGCACGATTCCTAATGCAAGCTGCAAGAGATGGTACGACCTCCAGGAAGGGTCAACCTTCTCTTAAAAATTCAAAACTCAATATTAAAATCTGAAAACTTCCAAAAATGGGAACCCTCCATAGTAGAACAGCATGAGCAAACACCCAGAATGGAATTAAATTTGATGGCGAAGCTACGAGCATAAATTCGCTTCAGCCATGTATAAACCAACAACATAAAAACAGGCTATACATCAGCAACCTGTTCAAAAACATCAGAAATGAAGCTCCATTTGCACTTCTGTGTGAAGTACAGTCACATATAACCACCTAGGAAGCCATAGTTTCAGGTCCGAAGGATGGATTGAATTTCGCTAAGCTTCCCCTTAGCTAGGTTCTGGATTTAGTCCAACAACATAACTTTACTTCCAAAATCATAACATGTGAATGAATGAGCAAGGCATCAATAAATAAGCTTCAATAGAGGAGATGAATCAACTGTAACCTCCAAACAAGAAACTCTACAACTTCTCCAAGAGGCACCTACTTCAAAAAACATTTTGAATTAATTAAAACTCTTCATAATTCACCCAAGTCGTCCCATTTAGAGGAATAATACAAACTTTAATAAAATATTAAAGTGCATTAATGAGGCGTCCCCCTTCATGACCCCATTTTAAAAAACAATTTAAAGTTCATCGACTAGGCATGGGGTACAACTGCAAAACATAAAAATTGACTAGGTCTGGAACTCAGTCCAAGGAGGAAAAGGAGCCAAAGCGAAAACCAATGCCCAAACCGATTCTACTAGAAATAGAATTGATGTCCTGAACTGATGCTGCCAATAAAGCCACTGCCACAAATAGACTTACTAAAAATAGTAAGTTCACTTCAAACTCAACAGAAAGCCAAACTGAACAACCACACTGAACTGCAGAAGATTGAATTGCTGCTAGAATGATACTGCTATAAATTGACTTACCAAAAATAGCAATTGCTATAAATAGTAAGTTTGCAAAACATCAATTGAACACCAACTGAGCAATAATCAAGACTTACTATAAATAGTAAGTGTCTCCAAAAGCCATCAAAGCATGAACCGGAAAGCCAACCCAACTTACTATAAATAGTAAGTGCTTGGAAAGGCTGTTAGATGGACATGTATGTTACACCCTTCTGAAGCTTTCTGAAAACCCAGAAAACTCCACCAGACATGCATCAAAAACTCTCGCATGCAAGCCCTCAAAACTGCATCTGAAACCTCCTATAAAATAGGAAACCCTAATTTCCAATTCTGCTTAACCTATGAGTTTCCGGAAATAGGCTAAATCCTCAAGAAGAGTGTAGGGCTAAAATGCGGACATTACACCCTCCAAAGGGGTCCCCTGAACATCTCACTAGCCTACAAGGACCGCAATCATAGGCTGACCCTAACTCCCAAACCATTGTCTAGAGAGGGGACACTACAGTCCGCCCTCCTTGAAATTGCTTGTCCTCAAGCAATCTCAACTCAAGATGCAACAATATTTCCTCATTCTCCCAGGTTGCATCCTATATCGGCAGGTCCTTCCACTTAACCAAGTATTCCCTAATGATTCTCCGTCTCAAATTGCGCTCTCTGGTGTCAATGATAGCCTTGGGAATAAGAATTAATTTTCCCTCCTCATCCAGGGGTGGTAACACTGTAGAAGGTGTCACATTGTACCCCAACGTCTTCTTGAGGCGAGATACATGAAACATGTTGTGAACCTTGCTCTCTGCCGACAACTCTAGCTCGTAAGCCACCTCTCTAATCCGCTTGGAGACTCAGAATGGACCATAGTATCGTGGCTTGAGTTTCTCAGCGCTACTCTTCCTTAGAGTGGATTGCCTGTAAGGCTGTAGCATAAGATAGACCATATCACCCACCTCGAAGGAATACTCAACTTTGTGCTGATCTGCATACTGCTTCTATTGATTTTGAGCCTTTTGTATATTCTCCTTCAAAGATAAACTGATGTCCTGGTTGTCTTGCAAGAAATCCTTTGCACTAGGCACCCTACTATCTCCAAATAACAGGTCCAAGAAGTTAGGAGCATCATAGCCATAGAGTGCCATGAATGGTGACATCTGTATAGTCATGTGGTATGTGGTATTATAACAATACTCGCATATATGTAGCCAATTGACCCATTCCTTCTGCTGCCTTGAAATGTAGTTCCTAAGGTATCCCTCCACCCATTTATTAACTATTTCAGTTTACCTATCTGTTTGCGGGTGGTAGCTTGTGCTTGCTGAGTCTGAATAGCTTATGCCAGAAATGACTCATGAATTTGTTGTCCTGATCACTTGCTATATTTCGAGGTAGCCCATGTAATTTGAATACCTCTTAGTAAAACAAATTAGCAACCTGCACTGCTGTGTAAGTAGTTGAAACTGGAAAGAAGTGTGCAAAATTTGTGAGTCTATCAGCCACAACATATATACAGTCCCTATTCTGGGTTTTGGGAAAACCCGTGATGAAATCCATGGATATGCACTCCCACTTCCAATTAGGAATGGGTAGGGCTTGATAATCCTACATGGAAAGAGTGCTCCTGTTTGTCCAGCTGGCATGTAGGACACTCTCTCACATATGTGAGTACCTTTGATTTGAGCCCTTTCCAAGTGAACCGCTCCCTAGTCTGTTGTGTAAGTAGCTAAAATTGGAAAGAAGTGTGCAAACTTTGTCAGTCTATCAACCACAACATATATACAGTCCTTGTTCTAGGTTTTGGGAAAACCCGTGATGAAATCCATGGATATGCACTCCCACTTCCGATTAGGAATGGGTAGGGCTGTAATAATCCTACATGGAAAGAGTGCTCCTGTTTGTCCTACTGGCATGTAGGGCACTCTCTCACATACGTGAGTACCTCTGATTTGATCCCTTTCCAAGTGAACTGCTCCCTAATCTGCTGTGTAAGTAGCTGAAATTGGAAAGAAGTGTGCAAACTTTGTCAGTCTATCAACCACAACATATATACAGTCCCTGTTCTGGGTTTTGGGAAAACCCTTGATGAAATCCATGGATATGCACTCCCACTTCCGATTAGGAATGGGTAGGGCTGTAATAATCCTACATGGAAAGAGTGCTCCTGTTTGTCCTGCCGGCATGTAGGACACTCTCTCACATACGTGAGTACCTCTGATTTGAGCCCTTTCCAAGTGAACCGCTCCCTAATCTACCTGTAGGTTTTAAAATAACCTGGGTGACCTGCCATAGGGACGTTATGAAAGGCTCTCATTATCCTCTTCTTCATAAGGACCCGGGCACAAGGAAAATACTCACTTTGTAAATGATGAGGCCATTTACAAGGGTATACTTGTCATCTCCAACTATACTATCAATAAGATCAGAAGCCCATTTATCCTTAGCATACTCAGCTGCAATCAAATCTCTCCAATCATCTGCAACCTCACCTAGAGAGCACAAGTAAGGTCTCCTCGAAAGAGCATCGACACCTACATTTTTCTTACCCTTGATATAAACTATGTCAAAATCATATGCCTGCAACTTGCTGACCCATTTTTGTTGCCGATCATTGAGGTCACATTGACTTAAATTTGCTGCCCACCAAATACCGTCTGAATTTAGCCAAGGCATGCATTATGGCTAGCATTTCCTTATCACAAATGTTGTAACTCCTCTCAAGACCCCAAAGTTTCCTACTCTCAAATGGGATTGGGTGCTTATCTTGCATCAAGACAACACCAATGCCTTCTCTCGAGGCATCACACTGTAGCTCAAAAGGCCGTGTGAAGTCCAAAATAATAAGTACCAAACATGAGCTCATCAATTGTTTGAACTTATCAAAACACTGTTGTGCTCCTGGAGTCCAAACAAATGCCCCCTTCTTTGTCAAGTCTGTAAGTGGGGCTGCTTGCTGTGAAAAGCCCTTGACAAAGCGACAGTAGAACCCACATAGCCCAAAAAATCCCTTAAGCTACACGAGATTCGTAGGAGGGGGCCAGTCAACTATAGCCTTCACCTTCTTTGGATCCATCTTAACTCCCTCACCAGTGATGATATGCCCCAAGTACAACAATTCTCTCATGTCGAAGTCACATTTTGATTCCTTGTTGTATAAAGATTCTCTCTCCAATGTGTCCACTGAATCTAGATGTGCTAAATGATCATCCCAAGTCCTGCTGAAGACTAATATATCATCAAAGAAGACGAGGATTGTCTTCCTCAATTGATCCCTGAAGACCCTATTCATACAAGACTGAAAGGTGACGAGAGCATTGGTTAGACCGAAAGGCATGACAAGGAACTCAAAGTGCCCATAATGCAAACAAAACGCTGTCTTCTCCACATCCTCCTCTCTAACCCGAATCTGGTGAAATCCGGATCGAAGATCTATCTTGGAAAAGAAACATGCTCTGTGCAACTCATCAATCCGCGGAATTGGGTACCTGTTTTTTATAGTCTTCTTATTCAATGCTCTGTAATTGATACACATCTGCAAAGTGCCATATTTTTTCTTCACCAGAACGGAAGATGCAAAGGGACTTTTTCTTGGTCTAATGTGACCCATCTCCAAGAGTTCCTTTATCATCTTCTCAATCTCATCCTTCATCCTCTTGGGATGCCTGTAGGAGGTGATAATGACCAGCTTAGCGCTCTCCTCAAGCTTTATAATGTGCTCAAATCCCTTTTTGAGAGGTCTCCCATGTGGTAAACTCTCAAAAACTTTACTATGTTTGTCTCTCAATGCCTGTATGTTTGGTGGCTACTCATGTTTCTGTTGCTCAACCTGTGATGGCAAGGTATAACACTTTGCAACCCACTCAACTTGATCATGCCTGATCAATCTCTCCATTCTCCTGAGTGAAATAATCTTAAGACTCCTGTCTGACATACCCCTCAACACATGTTTTTTCCCATCAACCTCAAATTTCATCTCCATAACTCGCAAGTTGAGGGTAAACTCACCAATAGCATGAAGCCACTTCATGCCAAGTACAACATCCATCTCCCCCATGCCAACGACATAGAAATCTGCCTGAAACTCATAGTCATTCAACTGCAATGTAAAATTTGGAATCCTTCGAGTACATTTGAGTGTGAACCCATCAACTACTCTCACCTTGAATCCCTCAAACTCCTCAGTCTTGAGACCACATCTAGCCACCAACCCCTCATCTTTGAAGTTATGTGTGGCTTCTGTGTCAAGCAATGTAATCACCCGCTGCCCACTCAAGACTCCTCTAATCCTGAAGGATCCCTCTTTCTGAATGCTCGAGACTTGTGTTGTAGGTGGTGCTTCTCCCCTTTCCTTTTCCAACCCTTCGAATGCACTATCCTCATCATTTTCTTCTTGATCAGTCTGCTGTTCTAAATTTTCAGAATCTGATTTATCAGCACAAAAGTAGTCCATCTGATTTACTTTACCCTGAGAAGAGCACTTATGACCCGGTTCCCAAGGTCCTTTGCATTTGAAACATAATTTTTGTTTTCTCAAGTCTCTAATGGTCTCATCATTGAGTCTCGAAGATCGTTTGCTTTGCTGATCTGAAAATTTATTCTGTGGTTTATCTTTTGAGAAAGGGAAAGGTTTTGAAGGAAACTTGCTTTTTGGGGCGACAAGCTCCATATCCCGTGCCTTCTTCATAGCATCCTGTAGTAAGGGTGGATCAAAACTTTGATCCAACCACGTAAAGCTTCCACGAGGCCTTCACTGAATAGTACTACTAATCTCCTCTCAGAGATGCCTGCCACCATCACTGATAACCGTTGAAACTCTGAAATGTAAGATTCCAATAACCCAACCTATTTGAGCTGTACAAGCTCATGAAAGAAAATATTTGGGTCTCTCCTATCAAAGCGTTCGATGAGTTTATTAGTGAACTCATTGTAAGTGGCGATTGACCTGTGTCCCAATGTTACCAACCCGTGGTACCACCACTCGTGAGCTAGGCCATCTAAATGCAGTGTACCCCGAGGACGCGTCCGCCCTCTAAATCTCGAGCGTTCCTGGAATGGGGATGTCCCCGAGACATGGGGATAGCGTTCCCTAGTCTCCAGTGGCACCACCAATTTTGGCACTCGTCGTTGAGGACATCTCAACATCCCCAAGACGCTGAGGGGGACACTTGTGCATCTCTCAAGCATCCCGGGGACGCCTAGGCGTCTCCCGCGGCGACAACTTAAATCACATGTTAGAAAAAAAAAAACACATTTTTTAATTATTTCTTTGGTTTTATTTGAACCCTAAGGGTATGTGGGGCCCATCTATGGTCTTCCATGCCTTCAAAAGGCCCTCCAAGCTTCATTTGTATTCACATTTTCATTTCTAGTTGTTTGCTACAGCAAGAAGAAGAAGAGTGAAGAGCTGAGAAAAGAGTGATTGGAGGAGTGAAAAAGGAGTGACAAGGAGCAAGAAGAAGAAGAGGAGGAAGATTCTTCACCTTGTTGAAGAGATTTTTCAAGCAAAAGGTAGGGTTTTTAACTGATTTTTTATTTTATTTTCTGATTTTCAATGTTTTTTCATTTCTTTCTTGTTTCATTTTTTAAATTAATTTAGATTTTGTTCTACAATTTAAAATTTGTTAAAAATAAAAAATTTAAAATATAGATTATTTTTTTAAATTTTAAAGTAGGGCATAGGCTAAAACTGTGTTTATTGATTTTTTTTTTTTTCATTTTGTGAAATGCAATGTCAAATTGAGCTCCCACAGTCATGAAATGAGTGAGGATGAGATGAAAACTCATTCTCATAGTGCAAGCCAATCAAAATATGAACCTGAGCATGAGGATGAGCCCAATGAGGGGGGTGAGCATAGGTCAAATCGGGAAGGGCAAACTAGTTCCATAGCTAGTGCACCACTTGCTACTGATTGCCCCTCCCAGCTTTTGGCAAAGTGAGCTAGGGGTCCTTATGATCCCAAATCTCCTCTCAGACAATTTGCAACAAGAATAACAGCCCCAACGTCATCAAGTGGTGGCACGAGGAAATGGAAATGCAACATTTGTGGTGATGACTGGTTTGGGAGCATCACTAGAGTTCATGTACACTTCCTCTTTTGGCCAGGAAAAGGTGTGGGAGCATGTAATTTTTTGAAGGGCCTTAAAAATCTGCATTACAAAATTGAGTTCAACAAGCTTTGGGGTGTTCTAGGTGACATGGGAATTCCAATGCCTACTACCTTGTCTGGTAAGCAACATGTTCAGACAATTCAGCAGATTCAGGGGCAACAAATGCAGAGGCAACCACATATTTCTACTCCTACATCGCATCAGAGAGCAGGAACATCATCAAGGTCAGCCTCAGGACCTTTATCCACTTATAGTGCTATGGCTGAAAGGGGAAATGCAAGATGCAAAGTCAAAATAACCCCATAGCTGATTTGTTTAATGTGCACCTGAGGGATCAGATAGATGATTCCATTAGCAAGTTCTTTTTTGCCAAATGGCATCCCATTTCATGTAGCTCGGTCTCCTTATTATAAGGAGATGACGTCGATGGTGGTGAAGGGAGGAGCATCATATGTGCCACCAGGTGAGCACAAATTGAAGACCACGATCTTGGATAACAACTATACCAAGATCAGTTCAATGATGGAGACGATGAGGGCATGTTGGGAGGAGTCTGGATGCAACATAGTTATGGATGGGTGGACAGAAATTAGGCATTGTCCACTCATCAATATCATAGTTACATGCTCAGAGGGCCCATTCTTTCTCAGGGCGATTGATTGTTCAACGCATCAAAAAGATGTTGATTTTTAGTTTGACATCCTTCAGACAGCTATTGAGGAGATTGGGCCACAAAATGTGATCCAAGTAGTGATAGATGCAACACATGTGTGTAAAGCTGCAAGGAAGCTTGTTGAGGCATCATACAAACATATTTGGTGGACTCCATGTTGTGTGCATGCCATGAACAATGCACTCAAAGACATGGGGAAGATTGAGTGGATTAGAGGAGTGATCAGCAATGCAAGAGATTGCAA
The DNA here is from genome assembly GCA_007115665.2 of Sequoiadendron giganteum. Lineage (NCBI taxonomy): Eukaryota > Viridiplantae > Streptophyta > Pinopsida > Cupressales > Cupressaceae > Sequoiadendron > Sequoiadendron giganteum. The sequence goes on along the minus strand of CM021105.1, from coordinate 484,522,393 downwards.
TGTCCCCAATTTAGCCCTACATTCTTTTTGAGGTTTTAGCCTATTTCTGGAAACTCGTAGGCTAAGCAGAATGGGAAATTAGGGTTTTCACTTTCAAATGCAATTTTAAAGCCTTGCATGTGTGTTTTTCTGATGCATGTCTAGTGGAGCTTTCTGGGTTTTTGGAGAGCTTCAAGATGAGGTAACATGCATGTTGAGATAATGACATGCAATTTTGGCAGATACCTTGCATGCAAGATAGGTTTCTGGGTTTTCAGAGACTTCCGAGGTGGTGTGACATGTATCTGAATCTGACAACCTTTCCGAGCACTTACTATTTAAAGTAAGTCATGTTGGTTGCCCGGTTTGTGCTTAGAAGATATTTGGAAACAATTACTATTTATAGTAAGTCATGATTACTGCTCAGTTGGTGTTCAATTGATGTTTTGCAAACTTACTATTTATAGCAATATCATTCTAGCAACAATTCAATCATTTGCAGTTCAGTGTGGCTGATCAGTTTGGCTTTCTGATGGATTTGAAGTTAACTTAATATTTCTGGCATTCGCTATTTTTAGTAAGTCCATTTATGGTAGAGGCATCATCATTAGCTTGGCAAATGTCAATTTGCTATTTTTAGCAGTTTATCAATTGCAGTTTAGGTGTTTCTCTTGGCTACCTCCTTGGACTAAGTCAATTTTCATGTTTGCAGTTGTACCCGATGCCTAGTCATTGAACTTCAAGTTGTTTTTAAAATGGGGACATGGAAGGGGGACGACTACTTGAGCATTTAATATTTATTTTAAATGTTTTATTGATGCAACTAAAGGGTGGACGCCTAGAGAAGAGTTGATTATCTTTGGGAAATTTATGGTAAAGTTATGTTGCTGCACTGAATCCAGAACCTGGCTAAAGGGAAGCTTAGCAAATCAATCCATCCTTCGGGCCTGAAACTATGGCTTCCTAGGTGGTTAATCTGGATTGTGCTTTACACAAAAGTGCAGATTGGGCATAATTTCTGAAATCTATAAACAGGTTGTTGCTGTATAACTTGTTTATTTCTACTATTGAACATCATGGCTGAAGTGGTTTTTTGCTGGTAGCTTTGCCATTGATTTTATTCTCGTTCTGGGTATTTGCTCATGCTATTTGACTGTGAAGGGCGCCTAGTTTTGAGAAGTTTTAGATTTTAATTTGAACTGTGGTTTTTTCTAGAAGAGGCTGACCTCCTCTTGGGCCGTACTTCTTGCTTGCTGCCTTGGGAATCGTGCCTTCTGTTCTTGGCTGTTTCTGGCTCGATTTCTCCTTGGAGATTGGATGCCTAGCTCCTAGCTCATGGGAGAGTGTTTTTGCTAAGGAAGAGCAACTAGTGGAGGCAAAAAATGAACCGAAATTGCTTTTATTCCGGCCGCGGGGATCTTTTTGCTAATCAGCCGAGTTTTTTTAAAAAAACTCTCCGAGTTTTTCCGTTTTTCCGTTTTTCGGAAAAACTCGTGAGTTCTTGCACCAAATACTCGTTTCCAAAAAAAATTTGCGAGTTTTCCAACTATGGTTAGTAGTACTAACAATTGTTTAATTATTGCTGCAATTTTAATGTTTGTATACACTCCCATGAAGAAGTGGTTGAGTTTTAAATCATTATCTTTCATTGTTGTTATTTCCCCCCATGAAAATAAGTGGTAGTGTGGAATATATTCCCCCCACTGAATAAGTGGAAGTGAGGATTCATGGCTGGCTTGCCGCCTTTCAATTTGTAATAATCTCTCCCACTGAATAAGTGGAGTATCCCCACTGCCTTGTGGATGCCTGCTGTTAGCAAATGAATGTACTTTCAGTTCAGTTTTGCTGCTAAAGATCCTCGAACCATATGCTATCACCTCGCCCACATTGGGATCTTCGTGAACATTTTTGGTGAGGGTTATTTACAAGTTGGTTTGGTTTTGGTGCTAATGCTAATTAGTGGTTTGATGCTGGTTTTATTGTGTTAAAATTCAAAAAAATTAAGGGGGAACATTACAGTGGTATTAGAGCCTGTTTTCCTACCATCCTGTGAGATCAGAGCTTCAGTTGTTAGTTGAATGTTAGTGAAAACTGATACTACATCAGAAAGCATAATAGAGTTTAGTTTCAACTTCAGAAGATTTTGTAGTCGACACTTTTTAAAAGGTTTTAAGAAACCTTGTCTTGCCAGTTTAAGCTATGGCACAGATGAAGAGAAAGATTTGGCAAGATCTTTATACTTGCGGGTGCAAGGCTCATTAATGAACGTCAAACAAGGGAAGAAGAAGTGAATACTTTTTACATTTGAACAATGTTTGAGCTAGGTGAAGTAGTCACCGTCAAGGATAATTAAAACAACATTGGCGCCTGCAGTGACTTTCCTAAAACGTCCTTATTGGGTGAGGCATTTGGATGAAGAGATCAATCTGCTGGTTACTTCATGCCTTAGTGAAGTGATGAAAATCTGGGCACCCTTGGTGCCCTATGATGATCAAACTATGGAAAGAGTTCTTCATATGTTCATAGAAAGCTTTCAAGATCTCAATGAAACTGATAGCAATCAGTATTCCAGAAGAGCTGCTATATTGAAGATCTTTTCAGAACTCAAAACAAGTTGTTGATTGAATTGGGTATGCAAGATCGAATATATTATTTGATCCATTACCTCTTCATTTCAACTTGGAGTGAACAAGAGGATGATGTAGTTGCAGCAATGAAAAACATTTTAGTTTTGATTATCAAAGAGTTGGATGAAATTCCAAATTTTGTCCTATCTTTCCTACTAAACATTCATTAACAAGAAGGGAAGAATTCCTCTACTGCTGGTATGTTGATCAGAGATTTGTTCAATCAGTGTGAGGGAAAATTGAAGTCACACTTGAAGAAGACAGAGCAGAAAAATGAGGTGGTCATTAATGTAGAAGATGGGAATAAAATGTTGTTCCTCAATGATTCTATGGTGGGTTTTCAAGATGAACCAATTGATATGCTTTTGTTTGCACATGCTAAGGATGAGTGCAATGAGGCAACATCAGTTTTGAATACACATGAAGAGTCTATGGCAAGTAATCAAGAAAACTTCCTTGGTATGCTTGTGACAAATAATGAAGAAATCAGTAATATAGCTTCACATGATGGGCTTATTGAAGGTAAGAAGGATAGCATCTTCAAACCAACTAACAATGATGATCCTTGCTTCATTTAATAATGGAGGTTTAGGTGGTTTTGAGTTAGATCATCAAACTAAGCTCTTGGGAAAAGATATTTGTGAAGATATTAGTTTTGGTGTGTTGGGAGGTGTCTTGTTCAAAGAGGCAACACTCCAAGAGCAGCATCAAGAGAACTTTCTTTTTGATCATATTAATCAGCCTTTCAGCATTTGGGATCTAGGTGTGAAGGCATCTAAGGTTGTCAATGAACCTTTATGGGATAAATTTCCCTTTGATCCCAATATAGTACAAAATTTTGATTTCAATGCAAGCTATGTGATAGCCATGGGAGGAGAAAATGTCTTTGACAAAGACACTTGCATGGAAAAGCCCCATAATGACTCATTGATCAAGTTGGGGGCTGCTAAAACATATGATCAAAGTATCAATCAAGTGGAAGCAGTTTTAGAAGACCAAAAGGCCCTTGCTGATGAAAAGTTTAAAGAGGATCTCAAACACAAATCTGATTTTCCAATTCATGAAGCTAATTGTAAACAAAGGTTCGAAGAATTGGTAAAATCTGATCCTCTTCCTTTTCAATTGACGGGTGGTGAAAGACGAGTTTTGGAGAAGCTATGAGAGCATCAAAGACAAGAAACGAAGTTTTGATTTTGATATGCAGCCTACCAACAGTTCACCATCCTTGCATACTTATGAGTGGGAAGGTCAATTTTTGATATCCATTGAAGATGAGGTGCAAGTCATATTCAAAGTTGACCGCTTACATAGTTTGATTAAAGAGAGACAAGAAGGAGCTCGAGATGGAGCCACTCTCTTTAATCTGCATTTCATCAAAGACTCCTTAGAGATTAAGAAATCAGATTATCAATGTTGGATTAATGAACGAGATCATGCAATTGAATTTGTAAAGAAGGCAATTGTTACAATTCAAGGAGTTTATATGTTTAATAATCCATCTTTTGAGTTGAGTGTTAATTCAGTTCACTCCAATCTCTTCTTAGGATGGGATTTGAAGACATTATTTGTTCCATGTACTCTTGTTGCTAAAGCCTTCATCATGTGGCTACCATGGAACATTAAAGAGGACATCAGATTCTAGAGATCATTTTTGGCTCTATCTAACATTTGGAATCATAAAGAGAATTTGTGCCGGTGTGTTGGAAAATTTCTATGGGTGATTATCCAAATATGGGATTTTCAACATGTTTTGAAGAAGATCATTATGTGTAGAAAGAAGGTATGCCAGAGTGATAAGCGTCAAATTTTCAGTTCTATGGGTGCTGCTATCTTCTTTACCGGCCATTTGATGAATTTTTTTGATCATCAACTGGTGGTTTGGAGAGTGAATTGGAGCAAAGAATGGTTCTTTGCTGTGATGGAACTGTTTGAATGGGTGTTTCCAGTTTCGAATCTAAGCAAATTGGTCAGATTGAATGAGACTTTTCAGTATGGCAGCAACTATTCTTTTCTTAGCATGTTGATTTCTCTTAAATCAGATGTTGAGTCATTCAATTTTGACTGGGTGGGCAGCTGGTACGCTTATATTTTCACTTCACAATCTCTTTCCAGAGATGATTTTTGGCCTCAAATGGGAAGAATGGTGATTCAGATTGATCCAAATCAATCTTTGGATAGACTTGGAGTTCTTTCCAGTAGTCACTTGCGCACATTCTTTGGTACTCATGTTCAGGGCAGCAAACCTTGGGCTGTTTTGGTTCGTCTCTCTGAGATTTTTGGAGAGAGAGTTGTGAAAGATTTCAAGTGTCTTCTTGTATATGTTTGTAATCTTCAAAGAAGGCATTGTACATCCTTGAAGAGCTTTGAGGATGAGGCTGTTATGTATCTGTAAAGAGTTGCTTCCTTCTTTGCAAATATCCTTGTTGGAGTCACCTTTGCAGTTGTGACTCTGTTTGATGCTTTGAGGAGTTTTGATGATGAGAATAATTTTGAGTTGCTTAGATCATTTTTCCTTGTGCTCCAAATGATGTTAATCATTGGTATAGATGATATTAACTCCTCAGAGACTTTGGGGTGTGAAATGCTGCAATGTTTTGAATTTAGTTCCTCTTGGTTTTCAGTTCAAGTCATATGTTCTGTAATCTTTCAGGATTACGAAGGAGGATAGTGCAGTGTTGGAATTTTGTCTATGTTTGTGAGATCAGAGTGGTGCAATATCAGCATGGTGGGACTTTACAAAGATGGGTTTGGGACCCTGGGATCCTACTTGGCATGGTAAGGATCGGGCTTTTTCCTTGGAGTGCGGTGGCATTGCTTGAGGACAAGCAATTTTGGGAAGGGCGGACTCTAATGTCCCCAATTTAGCCCTATGCTCTTCTTGAGGTTTTAGCCTATTTCCGAAAATTTGTAGGCTAAGCAAAATGGGAAATTAGGGTTTCCACTTTCAGATGCAATTTTGAAGGCTTGCATGTGTGTTTTTCTCGGTTTTTAGAGATTTCCGAGGTGGTGTGACATGCATCTGAATCTGACAACCTTTCCAAGAACTTACTATTTATAGTAAGTCATGTTGGCTTCCAGGTTTGTGCTCAAAATATATTTGGAAACACTTACTATTCATGATTACTGCTCAGTTGGTGTTCAATTGATGTTTTGCAAACTTACTATTTATAGTAGTTTGCTATTTTTGGTAAGTCAGTTTATAGCAGTATCATTCTAGCAGCAGTTCAATCATTTGCAATTCAGTGTGGCTGATTAGTTTGGCTTTTTGATGGATTTGAAGTTTACTTACTATTTCTGGAATTCACTATTTTTAGTAAGTCCATTTATGGCAGAGGCATCATCTTCAGCTTGGTTCAGCTTGGCAAATGCCAGTTTGCTATTTTTAGCAGTTTATCAATTGCAGTTTGGGCGTTGCTCTTGGCTACCTCCTTGGACTAAGTTTCAGACTTTGTCAATTTTCATGTTTGTAGTTGTACCCCATGCCTAGTCATTGAACTTCAAGTTGTTTTGAAAATGGGGACATGAAAGGGGGTCGACTACTTGAGCATTTAATATTTATTTTAAATGTTTTATTGATGCAAGTAAAGGGTGGATGCCTAGAGGATGATAAGTAATGTTTTATTAATTCAAATAAAGTGAATGCTTGAGAGGTGGCATCCCTTGGAGGAAATTGAACAGTTTCTTGTGGGGAGTTACAGATTGCCTCATTTGCCATTTGAGCTTATATATTGATGCTTTGAGAAGAGCTGATTATCTCTGGGAATTTTATGGTAAAGTTATGCTGCTGGACTGAATCCAGAATTTGGCTAAGGGGAAGCTTAGCAAATCAATCCATCCTTTGGGCTTGAAACTATGGCTTCTTAGGTGGTTAATTGGGACTGTGCTTCACACAGAAGTGCAAATTGGGCATAATTTCTGAAATCTATAAACAAGTTGTTATTGTATAACTTGTTTATTTCTTCTGTTGAACATCATGGCTGAAGTGGTTTTCTGCTAGTAGCTTCACCATCAATTTTATTCTCGTTCTGGGTATTTGCTCATGTTGTTTGACTGTGAAGGGTGCCTAGTTTTGACAAGTTTCACATTTTAATTTGAATCGTGGTTTTTTCTAGAAGAGGTTGACCTCCTCTCGGGCCGTACTTCTTCTTGCTTGCTGCCTTGGGAATCGTGCCTTCTGTTCTTGGCTGTTTCTGGCTTGATTTCTCCTTGGAGATTGGATGCCTAGCTGCTAGCTGTAATTTGGTTGTGGTTTGAGAGCATTCCAAGCTGTATCGGAGAAGTTACGTCCATTTCTATGAGTTTTGATGTTGCTGGTTTGATTTTTGGTTTATGCTATTTTTGATCAGACTTAGTATTTCTCAAGTATACTACTATTTTGAGCTCAATTTCCATATCTTTCTCATATTGTATCAGTTAGATGTTTATACTCTAACTCCTTGTGGTTTTAGTTGAAAATCTCTTGATGTTTACAACTGAAAATCATTATTTGTAAAGCTAGTTAGTAGTACTAATAGCTGTTTAATTATTATTGCAATTTTAATGTTTGTATACACTCCCACGAAGAAGTGGTTGAGTTTTAAATCATTATCTTTCATTGTTGTTATTTCCCCCCATGAAAATAAGTGGTAGTATCGAATATATTCCCCCCACTGAATAAGTGGAAGTGAGGATTCATGGCTGGCTTGCCACCTTTCAATTTGTAATAATCTCTCCCTCTGAATAAGTGGAGTATCTCCATTGCCTTGTGGATGCCTGCTGTTAGCAGATGAATGTACTTTCTATTCAGTTTTGCTGCTAATGATCCCCGAACCATATGCTATCACCTCGCCCACATTGGGATCTTGGTGAGGGTTATTTACAAGTTGGTTTGGTTTTAGTGCTAACGCTAATCAGTGGTTTGATGCTGGTTTCATTGTGTTAAAATTCAAAAAAATTAAGGAGGAACATTACAGAGATGTGTAGATGTATATCTACAACCACCACACTTCACATGCAATCTTTAGGAGCTTCTCAAGGAGTTCTTGAAACCAATTGAGACCATATATGCATCCTATTTCATTCTTTTGGAGGGAATGCTTGAGTTGCAAGAGCCACTGCAACTCAAGCCTATGACGCAAGAATGGAATCGGTGGGATGGGGCCAGGACAGAGCAAGGGAGGGTGAAGGAGATAGTGAAGAGTGATGCATTTTGGAGTGATGCAAAATATATTGTCGCCATCCTTAAACTAGTTGTCCAGGTCATCAGATATGGGGATGGGGATGCACCTAACCTTGGAGAGGGGTATGAGTGCATTGATTCTATGCTTGGCCAGATGAGGGTAGTTGTGCAAGATAAGTACCCCACTTTAACATTCTACAATGAGCACATTCAGCCTATTATTCAGCGCAGATGGGACAGCCTAAACACTCCCTTGCACATGGTTGCTTATGCATTGAATCTGAAGTGGTGCATGCCTAGGCCTAGTAGAGTTACACCGATTCAGGATGATGAGGTGAAGGAAGGGTTCTTCAGGTGCATTGATAGGATGTATGATGCTGAAGCTGCTAGCAACATTCGCACTGAGTGGACGAAATTTGCTACTCTTAGGGGTTATAAGGCTGTGGCAACGACGGACATAAGAACTATGGCACAGGAGGATCTAATTTTGTGGTGGACTTGTCATGGACCGAAATCACTAACTACCACACTAGCCATTCATTTGTTGTCTCAAGTTTCTAGTTCTTCAGCTTCTGAGAGGAATTGGTCTACTTATAACTTCATCCACTCTCTTAAGAGGAACAGACTTACCTCTAGCAAAGCAAAGAAGCTAGTGGTTGTACATAGTGCCTTGCATATCACTGACCGCAAGACAGTGTGTACAAGGAGAGCCTAACAGCACGATGGGATGTAGAGCTAGAGGAGCCATCACAGATTGATGAGGATGAGGATGCTTCAAATTTAGGGTTGGTTGGTGTTCCTTTGGCGGATCTTGACCTTGGGGAGTCCAGTGGTTCCAGTGATGAGGAGTTTGTCGACCTCTCGAGGGATGATTAGAGGCCTCCGCCTCCTTCACTACATTTTGTCATTTTGACATTTTGATTTTGTACTTGTTTTGATATCATGCTACTCATTGTAATCATCTTTATGATTAGATATTTTTGATATCATATAATAGAAATCTTCCATTTGTCGATTTGACAATTGTTACATTGTAGTATTGAGTATTCTAATTTCTAATTAGTAATTCGATATTGAAAACTTCAATGTTCAATGTTCAAGTATTTACTATTTAGTATTTCAATTTGGCATTTGCAATTTTGCTATTTTACTTCTTAATAGTCTTATACATCTTTTCATAACTAGCATTTTAAGGACCATATGTATATTATATAGTATATACACCCCCCCTCTCACTGCCATCCCCCCGTCGTCCCCAAATTGAGGCCCCTTTGTCCCCCCGTCCCGAAAACTTGTCCCCTCGTTCCGGCGTCCCCCTATCCCCGACGGTGGTGTAACTATGTCTAAATACAACATGGAAAACCTAATTGCCTCTTCCTCAGGCATGAGCCTCAAGGAGAGGAAATTGTCTAACTTCTGAACCTAGGCACGTGTTGTGCATTTATTTCCACCATCGAAATGCTCCAAAGAAATCTTGCCCATTGCCTATTGGAAATCTCTGGTACCTTGTGGTGGTCTAGTCTCCAACCTACCAACTACGACCGCTCTCTATCTCCTCTGGTTCAGGAATTGATCCAAAGTCAATAAATTCTTGATATCAGTAGGAAGTGAAATGTACTCCGCATGGCTGGCGCTAACCTCATCAACCATGGACACCAGTTGTTTCGAAGGCTACTCTGGGCGAACATGTGCCTTAGTCCTACGTGTGAAAGTAGATTGTAGGGGCCTAGACGTGGGGAAGAGTGGAGTCCTCTTCCCATCCTCAAATTGTGCATGGGAGCAACCAATCTCCTCAAGACACACTTTATGGCCAAGGGTAGTGTTTTGATTCATTTTATGCAAGAGATCTGCCATCATGTCCAACAAAGTGTCAAACTTCCGCTTTGTTCTAGCACTGGGGCTAAGGGAGCCAGCATGTCTCTTTTCTCTATCTGCTATTGCACGTGCAATGCTCTCACTGTCACTAGATAAATGCTTGGGTGACTCTTGAGGACTATCAATACCCAATGCACTGGTAATAGTTTGTCCCTCCAACAGCTGTGGAGGTTTCCATTGCCGTGAACTCCTGTTATAAACCTGTTCTTGTTCACTCATGAATTAACCACACAGGCTGGCAGGAGATTTAGAGCTCTAATACCACTACGATGTCCACCTAGGGTTATGGTTCTGATATTTTGTTGTTTTTGTTTATTCTGATTTTTTTTGTCTTTTTTTGCCAAAGTTGCCAAAAATTGAAGTAATTAAAAGAAATGTGAAAACAGAAAGGAAATTGCATATATGAGAAGAACCCAATTATTCTTTATTCATTTCTAACAAAACAATAACATACCCGTTTGCTGAAAGTGTCAATTACAGGTCTGTTTTTTGGATCAGCAAACTGAGGGCACAAACCCTAGGTGCCACTTGCTAAAATGTTTGATTTTTTCTTTCAAACTTTTGCTGATTGAATGACCTGATCTGGATGCCTCAATTAAGATTGCTTGCAATGCCAAACTAGTCCGATTTGAATTGAAAAACCCTACACACTTCTCCTTAGTTGTACGGCTTGGTCTGTATGCTCACACGTGCCACAAAGAGATTGAAATCTGCTTTTTGAAACCTTGTAACTTATTACAGATTTGTACGACCTCCTTGTTTGGTGGTTTCTGACCTTCTATGGCCAGCAATGATGATCTCCATGTGCCCAACAAATTGTACACAATATCCTAACTTCCACATGCCAAATATGAGGGGTTGTGACCAGCAATTATCAATCCAAACTTTATTTCTGATTTGCTAATAAACTACTAGAAACTCTAATTTATTCTCTCTAGAAACCTGTGAAAGCTTTGATAATGATTTCTGTGTGAAACCATTCAATCGAGAGTTCTTGGGTGATCTCTCACACTTGTAAACCCTATCCTATTTGAGGGTTTTCATCTTCAAAATAGCTTGAAACTTTATACCTGCAAACCCTATCGCTCAAATTTTTTGATTTGCAAAATAATAACTTGGATACTCAAAAATTATTTGCCTTTGCACTTTTATCCTCCTCAAACCCTAACGCCCACCTTTGATATTTTGCTTTCTAAGAAAATAAAAAAATAATGCTCTCTCAAATTCCCACACCACTTTTGGCCTTTTGCACATTTAAATAATATTTACTTTTTCAAAAGATGTTCCTTTTTAATAAATTAATCATAAAGTAACTTTAAAATATAATACTTTAATAAAAGTTACTTTATCCCCTTATAACATCAAATTATAAAGTACTTTATTAAAAGTCACTTTATAACGTTAAATTATAAAAGTCAGTTTAATGATATAATATTATCAAAGTAATTTGACTTTAATAATTTAATTAAAATGCCACTCCTGACAATGATCTGGCAATAACCCCCTAAGAGTGTCTCTAACACAATTTCCATTTGCTGGCATGAGACCACTGAACCTGGTATAACTTACTATAAATAGCAAGTATGAATGACGTGCCTTGATCACTAAGCTGAATATGCTGGAATGAATACACAAGCTCGCTGGAGACCCTGAATCCCCTCCAAAGGGGTCCCCTAAACATCTCACTAGCCTACGGGGACCGCAATCATAGGCTAACCTTAACTCCCAAACCACTATCTAGAGAGGGGACATTACATAAACCTTCAATGAACCATCTTTTCTTGAGACCATCAATCAATTATTTTTCTAACTTTACAAGTAGTTTTTAAGTCTACGGTTACAAGTTTGTACATTTTCATCCTTACCTTGTATTGTAAATTTATGCTACTATTTCATTATCATCTCAAAGCAACTTAAACTCTTCCTCGAAGGCCTTCTTTAATCTCTCCCATGTGTTTCGGGAGGCTTGGTCAATTTTTGTATACCAATCAATCACTACACCTCACAAAGTGGTTGGAAAAGACCGTAGCCAAATTGCTTTATCATCTTGCCCATTTGTTGTCCAGATTATTTCACAAGTCTTATAATGCCTAACGAGATCTTCTAAACCATTGCCTGTAAACGTGGGAAACTTTTGCTTTTCTCCATTAGGGCTTACCATGATTTTAATTTGATGCAACCTAGCATCTAGAACCTACTTGCTAAGGAGTTTTAATTGAGACGTTTTGGTGCTTCTCTCATACTCTCAAACATGTGGGAATCCTCAACTCATCCTACCTCAATGTTTCGTGCACTTGTTTCACCTTAAAAAAAAATTCACGTTGGCTCAACTTCTCCTTCGATTGACAACCTTTCAATGCCTCGAGGACTACTATTGTAAGCTTCTATGAAGGAATCTGACTCTATCTCCCAGCTTCCCTCATTTAGAGAAGGTTGTCTTGACTTTTCAACTTGATCTAAGAGATCGATCCATGATTCGTTTGGTAGAGGGAGATGCCTTGCTATCTCCTCCCACTTTGCCTTCATCCAATTATTTGTAGTAGAAACGTGTTGTCTATCCCAACTAAGACTCCAACTCTGACTTCTACTTTGAGACGAACTTCAGCTTCAGAGTTGGGCTTTGACGATCTCTCTTAGTCTTTTGCGTTCTCTTTGTTCTACCAATCTTAAAATTTGTTTGATCTCTTAATCTTGACCACGTTGTGGTCTCTTCGAACCTTTATTGGGGTCTAAGGGCATGAATCACTTATATTGAACTCAATTTCTTTTAAGGCAACAATGCCAAATGTTTATTGCTCTATCTAATAAAACTAATGCTTGAATTAATAAAAAAGATAACAATGCATACCGGATATAGGAGTAAAATATATCTTTATTCACCATGAAATTATTATAGAAATAGATTAGATATGGTCAGCCAAGGATCAAACTACTTTCCTTGATGACACTAAGACCATTTAAAGAACTCAATGGTTGCCAAGAGGAACACAACCATCAAGTAACTCTTATAACCACCCAAAAGCCGACAAATAGTTAATACATAGTTGGATAACCCATATTAGTAAATATAATAATAGGTATCATTACACTGACTACAAAGTCTGCATAATACAAGCTTTAAATTCTTAAAAATCGCTATATTTGATGATTTTTCAATTTGCCGAGTCTAAGTGCCAAGTCTAAGTCCAACTCAAAAATGAGCCAGCAAGTCCAAGTCTTGTAACTCTGCTCTTAAGTCCTCTAGGCACACCCATGTTGGATGAGGGGCCTAAAAGTACCTTGAGAACTTTGAAAACATTAAAAATATGCATAAGGAAGCCAAAAGCACATCCTAGGGGAGAGAAGAGGGAAACTTATAGTTTAAAATAGAGAAAACACATATCCAAGCTTATAAAGCACTTCTTCCTTTCATTCTTTCATTCTTTCATTCATTAAGTGCCTTCCAAACACCATTAAAGGGTTTGGAGAGCTGGAAAGTGAAGGTCAGAGCATTGGATAGTGGATTTACCTTGATTCCATTTAATAACTTCCCTTTTTCCTTCATTTGTGACAGATACCTGTTCTTCCTTTGCTTTTTTGGAATATTTTCAGTGTGTTTTGGTTAGATTTCTTGCATATTTCATGATCAAATCTCTGGGCTTTCGAAGAAGGCTGCATATGCAGGGTTTCTTTTTCAAAAGACAGCACCTTGCATCCAAAAAAAGCTGATTTTGTACATGTTTGAGCATTGGAAGGCCATATTATTGGTGTCAAAGAGTTAAAAAAAAAGTGATAATAAGTTTGGAAAAGATTATATCTTCAAGGAAGAAGAAAACAGAAGTTTATACTCTCACCAAGCAATGATCTGAACAGTCAAAACAGGGGTAATTATCAGTAATGAACAGCAAAGTTTTGCTAAAAAAATAGCATATTCCATATGGAGTTGATTATAAAAAGACAGTGGTTTGTGGCCCAAGGTGATTGGCAGATTTTATCTTCATTAAACAGCAGGCTTTCATCTTCAGAAACCACCATTTTTAGGGCTTTTCATAACACATAAATAGAAGTTTCCAGCCCCACGATAACAGTGATTTTTGACCTTTCAATTAGCAGATCTTTCGCTTTAATCAGAAGAGTTTTTAACTCCAAAAATAACATAAAACAGTGATTTCAAATTGCTTTTAACAGTGGTTCTTCAAACATTTATGATGGCAGTTTGTATACTTTTACAATAATTCTGATTTTGAGTAATTTTTACAGTCATATCAGCAGGGATTACAGTTGGGAGACAGCAGAGATTTTTGTCAAATTTGATGGGTTGGATGGTAGGTTTTCAAGATGTGTCCTGAATGTTTCGTTTTAAGCATGACAGTCAGCTGATTGACAGAATTGCAAGGATTCCATTTCCTTTCATTGACGCAGAGTATGAATATATAACAGTAAAGGTTTCATTGGAAAGCTTGTACTTTAGTCATAAGGGAATGCTGTTTGATTGTCAAAAAAAAAAAGAAACTAGGAGAAGCAAAGGCTTTTTCATAACAAAAGGATAAGATGCAGTATCATTTTCAGCTTATTGAGATGTCCTCTAAACTTGCTTCCGAATTCTCTAGGGTCAAAGACATCAAATTAGGACATGTCAACATTCAAGACCTTGAATTGAAAGAGTACATTGAACAAGGGTACAAAACAGCAAAGAGTTTGCAGGAAATTGGTCTTAAGAGACTGCCTTCTTCCCTATCTCAGTACAAAGTCAAGAATTTGTCCTTGTGTGTGACAAGCATTATCATCTTATAACAAAGGAGATAGGTTCACTCAATGGACAAGTTAATTGTTAGCTACATGTGGATTCTATTTAAGAAAATTTTGGGCTACCTTTATATGAAGAAAGTGAAACATTAGAGATGACTTGGGGAAATGTAATGCAGTGTAGAGCTCAAAAATTCAAGTGTCAAAAGCACATAAATAAGCATTGGTTGAAAGTGAGACCAAAAAGAAAGCTCCCAAGGTATTCCAAAGGAATGAGTTCAGAGAAGAGTTTGCTCTTATGAGCACTCTCCTCAATAAAATGATGGGATGGGATGAAGCATGGGTATTGTTGAGGTCATGGATGTTTTACATCATGAGCACCATTCGCAAAGGTATCATCGATTTTAATTGGGACAATTTGATCAACAAGTTCATCCACAAGCAATTGATAGAGTTTGAATGCGCTCATAAGTTTCACATGCTTTCTTAAAGATTCTATTCACTTTCTTTCATGCAAAGTCTTGTGAACTCTTATAAATAAGTGTCATTTGCACTTAGATTTTAAAGAGTGATTTTATGCCTTCTTGCTGCTAAGATTGTTGTTCAAGAGTTGTGTTTCCTTAAGCTTTTGTGTTTCATGAGTTGAACATATAGTATAATACTTCAAGCTTTGTATTGTCATATGTGCTAAGATAAATAATTGTGCAATTTTCATATTCAATTTACCATTTTATGTGCATACTGTCCTAAATCCAATTCCAATGTGTACTAACCTTCTTGTAGCCTCTGATTTTAGCTATAACAAGTAAACATGTTTTTGTTCCATTTAGATTATATTTTTTGCATTAGGAAAAGCTATCAAAAAGCCTCCTGTTGAATTGCCTTTGTGAGAAAATCTTATAGTCTAGAAAAAAAATAAAAAATTATTAAGAACAATATACACACAGATTTACGTAGAAAACCTGGTAAAATTATACCAAGAAAAAAACCACAGGCAAAGATCTTCAATATTTTATTAATTTGGAGGAATTCTGCTGATACAATAATCATCAAATCGTACACAAAGAATGACTTCACATGGGATAAGAAATCCTAGTTGTAGAGTCATTTTTGAAGAAAATTTTCCAAAAAAAGTAAAGTGTGACTCACGTAACATGTCGAACATTTGTTGAAATTACCAAAAAAAGTAAGTCCCAAAAAAAAATCAGCTTTGCACACCCTTTGTTACCTTGAGACAACTATTTTCTCCACCAAATCAATAACCTTGTTCATCAAAAACTCCAAGTGACAACAGATTTTTCTTTAATCCTGGTACATATCTAACATGCTGAATAGTCCTTACCATTCCATCAAACATCTTGATTCTTACCTCACCTTCACCAATAGCTTCACAAGAGTTTTCGTTTCCCATGTAAACCATACCTCCACCACATGACCAGTAAGAAGATAAATAATCTTTGTGTGGAGTCGTGTGAAAGGAGGCACCAAAATCAAGAATCCAAACATGAAGTAAAGAGCCTCTTAGATTAGTAGTTAATACCTCTCCATCATCCATTGGTGTTTGAACTTTTGTTGTGTTTGCCTCAAATGCCTGTGAACTAGAATTTTATTTGCTTGCTTTTGGCAACTTGCAATCCTTTTTAAAATGTTCATTTTTGCCACAATTCCAACATTTTACTCTTTTTCACACCTTGGATTTGGACCTGGTTTGTCCAAGTTTAGTATTTTCTCTTTCTTGAGTTTTGCCTCTTGCAATTAGGGCTTCATTGGAAGAAGATCCTTGAGATGTCTTCCACCTTGAATCTTTAGAAATTACTATGACCACCACATCCTCAAAGACCAACTTCCCACTCAGTGCTAAGTTACTAAGAGCCATAACCAATTGATTCCAAGTTTCAAGCAATGAGCATAATAATATTGCTACCTTATCCTCTTCTTCGATTTTCACCCCAATTGAAGCCAACTTGCTTGTCAGTGTGTTGAAATCATTGAGATGAACTATGATAGATGAATTTTCACGCATCCTAAAATTATAGGCTACTTGTGTACCAAAAATTTATTTGCCAATGACTTCCATCTCATACAACTTTTCGAGCTTAGTCCACAAGTCATGTGCAGTTTTCTCCTTTGCAACTTGAATAGTATTGAATTGCTAGAGATAAGTGGATTGATGTTCTAGCCATGCTATCCTTTTCATCTCAATCCGCCTAGGTCATGGCTGCAATTTTGACACTACCCCTTTGAGAGCTAGGGCACATCCATCCTTCACAAATAAAGCTTGAATCTTTAGCTTCCATAGAGAGAAATTGGAACCATCAAACTTTTGCCCCTCAAATATGGTAATTGTGCTTCCTGTCATTGTTCACTTCTCAAAAACACAACTTTTGCACAAAACATCTCACTCTAATACTGATTGTCAGAAAATCTTACAGTGCAAGAAAAACTGAGAAAATTAATAAGGACAATATACACACAAATTTACGTGGAAAACTTGGTAAAATTATACCAGGAAAAAACCACATGCAAAGATCTTCAATATTTTATTAATTTGGAGAAAATCCACTGATGTAACAATCATCAAATCGTACACAAAGAATGACTTCCTGTGGGATAAGAAATCTGAGTTGCAGTCCTTTTTGAAAAAAACTTGCCAAAAAAAGGAAAGCATGACTCACGCAACATGTCAAACATTTGTCAAAATTGCCAAAAATAATAAGTCCCAAAAAAATTGAATTCACATTCCAACAGCCTTGTGCTCTTGCCTAAGAACAAAAAGATAGTTTTGCTTTAGTTTGTATTTCTGTACACTCAAGAATATCCCCACTAGTTCAGAAGGCTCTAATTTTAGCTATGAGGATTGTGTGTGTTTTCATTCCATTCAGATTATACTTTTTGCATTAGAAAAGATATTAAAATCTCTTGTCAAATCGCCTTGTGCCCTTAGACTAAAAACAAAACAATAGATTTGCTTTTGTTTGCATTTCTACAAGCTCAAAAGGATCCCCACTATTTCTAGGCATTTTTATAATTGTATATGAATTTGCTTCACTCTTCAAAAAGGAAGCTTTCCCTACATATTCAAAAAAAGGTTTTACCCTACAAACTATTCCATTTTGCATTGCACCAAAAGGTGCAAATTGAAACACTAACAAAGGTTGCTTTTGCCCTAGAGTGTAATAGAAGGGTTCAAGAGAGGCTCATCATGCCCCTGATGATTGTTTCATTGTGGGATTCATTCCATTGAAGTTACTCATCACTAGTTCTAGGCTCATACTGCGACGGGGACTGGAGAACAGTCTGTTGGTGCGGCTGTGAAGGGTAAAGCATGTCGACCTCCTGGCTCAAAACGGGGCGAGCGTAGTGTGGCGGCTGGGGTAGGCCGGAGACTGTATGACCTCCGTTCGAGGGCTTTGCTGGAGCCTCTGTCTTTGCCTCAGACTGGTGTATCTCCTTCATAGGTCCCGGGTCCCTTGGTTGCGAAAGCTAGTGGGGATTATTCAGGCGCAACCTCTACCATTCCAGTCGTTGGTTGCAAAAATAAATCTAACCATTACATGAGTGCATGAAGTTTTGTCGTATGCACACTCAGACTGTTATCCCTAGCTCGCCCTGTCCCGCGACTCCTCCTGGCTCGACCCCTTTACCGAATCAGGGTAATGGCTCTCAGCTTGGAAGCCCTTGGTTTTCCTTTGGGTACTCTGAGGTGGTCTCCTCTGACGAGCCAGCGGATTTCTGCTTGACAGATGATTGTATTGATGCGATGGCAGGGGATTGCGGTAGTCATTCTGTGGTGGTGCGGTGCATGCACAAGCGTCCGTTGGTTACTTCCATCCTTGAATGGATTAAGTGCACGTGGAGCAATCTATCTACCCCTATTGTTGAATCTTTAGATTTCGGTTTTTTTCTAGTTACGTTTTGTTCTGTAGAGGATTGCAACTTTGTTTTACAGAATGGGCCTTGGTTCTTCGGGCATTCAGGTCTCTTTATCTCCCCATGGTCGCCTTTCTTTGATCCGGCCACAACCGAGATCACTTTTATTCCTGTCCGGATTCGGCTGTACAATCTTCCTTTGGTGTTGCGCAACGTGGATCTTCTTAGCACTTTGATTAACCAGGTGGGATCCTTTGTCAAGCTCGATCTTGACATGGTGGCTTCTGATCGTCGTTTTTATAGGGTTTGTGCTTTGGTGGATATTTCTAAACCTCTAACTCATTTAGTCAGGGTCCATTCCTCACATGGTGTATGGACTCAATTTCTAAATTATGAGGGTTTACCATTTCGTTGCTTTTGCTGCAACTAGTTAGGTCATAGAATTGATGCTTGCCCTCTTCAAAGTTCGGTTGGGGCAAGGAATGTGTGCTCGAAGAAGTGGGTTAAGAAGGATGGCACTCCGGATTCTGAGTTTATTTGTTAGAATCATGGAAAGTTTTTTGAGCATCCTCTGGTGCCTGAGTCGGATCCTGTTCAGCCTCCAGCTCCCTCACCCCTCCGCATGCTCCTATTCTTGATAGTTCCACTGCTTCCCCCTTGGCGACAGAGGATGAGGGTTCTGATTCGGATGGGACCTTTCCTTTCATGGACAACTTGGAAGATCAAAATCAGGCTTATTTGGATGACTTTTCTTTGGCTCCGCCCCGAAAACTGGGTATATCTCAATCTGATACTAGTAAATCTAAACCTGATTATGGATCTAAACGTAAGGCTGGTAGGAAATCTGATGCGAAGAAGCTTCGTAGAGAAGGTATGGAAGCGGTGGGGGCCGGTTCCCAGCGGACTCTGGAAGCCATTCTCCTCCGAAAAAGTTGAAGGGCTTAATTCTGGTTGTGGGCCTTTCGCTTATTCTTCCACATGATTGTCTTTGTTTTTTGGCTGTTGGTTGGAATTTGTCTTAGCTCCTGGCTTCTTTGTAGGTTTCTTCTATCTTCTCACCATTTCTTCTTTCCTTGAATCCTTTTTTTCTGAGAGGCATTTTTTTGTATCCTTCTCTTTTTATTTAATAAAGGGAGTGGGCCCCTCAACCTACAAATTACTGATAAAAAAAAAAAGGTTTTACCCTACAAACTATTCCATTTTGCGTTGCACCAAAAGGTGCAAATTAAAACACTAACAAAGTTTCCTTTTGCCCCGGAGTGTAACGAAAGGGTTCAAGAGAGGCTCATCATGTCCTTGATGATTGTTTCATCATGCCCACAATGGCTGATTGATGGAAGGTTTAGTTGAGATTACCCATGACCCTTTTGATTAATCATGGGGCTTAGTTAAATTCTTTAGTGTAATGATAAGTTAGGCCCACAAGAGGTAACGCATGAGCCAATTTTTTATATTGATCATATTAATTGAGATTAAATCATTGTATTTAAGTTTGTGGAGCAGACAAAAAGATGAATTTTATTAAAACACAAGTTACTAACACCAAACGGTAATGAGTGTCAAGCAACACCCATCTTCAAACATGGGTGGTGATGTTTTTCCTTTATCTACACATATTGGCTTTAACAACTAGCTTGGATGATTTTTGTGTAGTTATTATCACTATGCAATTATCCTCAAAACTGAGCATAGTTTATACTCACCTAACATAATAATTGGAATATTCTCATAGATTATTTCCAAAGTGTAATGTACCCGTTTTAGTTGACATTGTTTGTTGAGGAGTGAGCCTATCTTTTTGACCCTCATAGGCTGACAGTTATGGACAGAGGGTCCTTTGTGGCAGTTACTCGGTGGTTGGAGACAATACTTCACTTTCTGATTCAGGTTTGGACCTTTGCAGATGCTTATAGAGTGTTATTTAGGCACTTACTATTTATAGTAAGTCAGGTCATCGAGGTTACTATTTTTGGCAGGGCACCTAGCTCAGTTGGCTATCTTAGTTTCAATTCAGTTTGGCAGTTTGTTGAGCGAACGGAGAATAATGGAGCATTTTATTAATTAAATGATTATAATTATGACTTTATATTATAAAGTCATTTTAAGTGAAATATTAAAGTATTTAATTAATTAAATGGCTTATTATAAAGTATTAAATGACTTTATAATAAAAAGGGCGAAATGTTCATTTAAGTGAGTATTTATTACTCATTAAAGGGGACACCATTTATTAATTAAATAGCCTAAGTCAAAGAGGCGAATTTAATATCATTTAATTGCTTTTTGAGAAGGGTCAACCCTATTGGGAGAATATATATATTTCACCAAAGACAAATCAAACCATTATGATGTTGATTATTCTAATTTGTCTTTTTCTTCTTGGAGAACTTTGGAGTTTCTGAAACAAGGGTTTCTGCAGATTTCAGTCACTATCGGACTTTGGAGAACGAAACTCTTCATAGTCTAGCATTCTGAGGTTGTGAGAGATTCAGCTGAAGATTGCTCCTGAGTTGGTTTTATTCAGAAGTCAAATTTGTGCATATTTGAGAAGTTCTATTCAAGGTTTCAAAGGTTTCAAGGAATAAACATTTGCAGATTAGCAGCTTGGTAAATTGCTACAGTACCCATGAATAGTGCCGCTATAGTAATGCTATAGTGTCGCGCTACAGTAGACACTACAATACCCACGCTATAGTAGACGCTACAATACTTGCATATTTGTGGAATCTACACAAGGGTTTACTTTGCTGTGTTGAGGGTTTTCGAGAGGCATTTCATCAATTGTGAAGGGGAGAAGTAACGTATTTCAAACAGGCCGTACCATGCAAGGGTTTTATAGTTGCTGCAAATTAATTCCAGGTTTTTGCAATTAATTTCCAGAATTTTATAAGAGCTTCATAATCACATTCTTGAGCATGCATTAATGTAGGTTATGCTTTGTATACGTTCTATTATCAATAAAAGTTATTTGCAGCCTATTTAGAAGAATATTATGCTCAAATTCTTGTTGTTGCAATGAATTATGTCTAGCTGGTTGCTTATATTAAATTCAACAAAAAAATCATATAACCGCAAAAACCCACCAAAACATTACAAAACAGCAAAACACCAAACAAAAATTGCATTCTTCATCGGCAGTTGGGGTTGAGAGACACCTGGTCTCTTACACAAAGTTATCTCTTTCCAAAATTATATCATCAAGTAGGTATTGTGTGTGTGCATTCTTTGAAAGACCCTAAATATTTGGTTCATGAGTTTGAATTTGGAATAACCCAATTAGTCTACAAGTCGTACTTGTTTCAGCTATCAAGGTCATATTTTAAGCATTCCAACAACAAGAAGCCCTCCTGTTTTCCGATAGCTTCTCCCTTGATGGATGGCATGCTTATCCAAAGCTTATTGGTAATTCGCTTCAATTAATTGTGATTTTTCTTGGTTTCTTGAAGATAGGTTGATACCTTATCACCTAGCATAGAGGGCTAGATTATATACCTTTTCTGTAATGTCCCTTACCCGATTTGCCCTAGAGTTCATCTGTTGATTAGGTTTAAGAATTCTTCTTTTCCAAATGAATGTTCTCTTAATGCAATAACTCTAGATAAGTAACCTGTATTCACCATATTAACAACAAATCTGTTAGCATTAATATCTAGATATCAAAATATAAGCATAATCAAAAAGTAATAATGAAGACATAAGAGAAGTGGCATGGGTAGATCCTCCCGAAGCTATCCATTTAAGCCCAAGGGTACAAGCATCCCCTCAGGACAACCCACCCCTTGGCTCCGAGTTGAACATCCAAACTAAGACCATTTCATACTCGGAGTGGCGTGCTTAGTGGAAACACTGGTACCTGCTTTCTCTACCCATTTCAGCACCTCAGAAGACACTTGACTTATTGGGGATAGTCGGGGGAACTGATAAGTGGCCCGAGCCTACCACCCCTCCAGGGCCGCAGCGGACTATGAGTGGAACCCCCACCCCTCCATGGCCCACCCAGGCCTTGGGATTGGGCGGACTATGAGTAGAATTTCCACCCCTCCAGGGCCCATCCCTGCCTTGGGTTCTGGGGGCGGACTCAAGTGGGGTTTTTAGGCACCACTTCCCTCACACCCTTCCTCCCAATAAGCTTGCAAACACAAGGAAGACAATCTTTTAGCAATCAAATACATTTGCTTTTATTATTGATTCTTGAAGTCAATATCAACATCATTATCATCATGATAATATTAAAGAAAGCATTACGCCAATAATCAGACTAGCTATATTTATTTCTTATATTCAAAATATGCTAAATATTATTGCTAGTGAGTACATCACTTGAGTTGCTATATCTCTCCATGTTTCCTTACTCGCCTCCTTCAACCTTATACTAAATCGATCATAGGATGAGGACAATTCATAAATATACATAATCTACTCATGTTTATATTAAAGAGTCATCATTACTTATAAGTATCATTATTGCATAATCATGTATATGTATTTATATATATATATATACTTTATATACATATATATAATTATTCCTTCCTTATTCATATATATTCTTTATTTATTGAATATTATTCATTAGAAAATTTATCTATATCTATGCATATATACTTGTATGCCTATTAAATTATATATATATATATAAAATGACTATATTCCAATGCATAACAATCATTGTTGCTGCTGTTCTAAATTGCAAATTGTATTTCTCAATGTTTGCCCTCCCTTCCTTATTTTCCTTCCTTCTATTTATACCATTCAAGGTAGGTGACTCATGGGGGGAATGTATTGTTTGGTGAAAGAGGTGACTTTTCATAAAATACATCCCTTTGTTAGATTTAATTGCTGCCTTTATTATCACAATAATATCTATTTTTAAAATAATATATTATTACTATAATTATGATATTTCAGATTTTTATTTATTTTATTATTTTATTTTGATGTTTTATTGAACATATTTTAACATTAAAGTATAATAATAAAACAATTTGCTAATATCTTGTTATTATTTTATTCTAATGTATTACAATTTTTGATGTGTAATGATTATAATATTTATTTATTATTATTATTTTTGATATTAAGTTATTTAATAATAGAATGTAATAACAATAATTTGCCTATATATTATTATTATATTTGTTATTTCATATTTATATATTTTTATATTGATATGATACACATTTATTTTATATTTTAATATTAATATTGCTATTTATTTTATTTATTAATTTATTTATATTTTAACACTTGGTCTTTATAGTTCTGCTGTTTCGGGGACATGACATTTTCCTTGGTATGTATTCTACATATATTCCAAGACAGCAGCTTCATATTGTTTGTGATTTTTGGCACTAGGTAACTTGTCTTCATGGCTCAGTATTTAATTAATATTCTTTCTGTTTCATTAATTAACATTTACATTTTTCTGATAGTTTGGTCATACTGATATAATATGGGAAGACTCTGAGTCCCACTTCCTTTACTGTTTGTAGTATGTACTTTAGTAATGATTTGCTTTATCTGGGTGATTAGCATCATCCATAATTTGCTTTAGGGACAAATTCAACCCAACTTTTCCCAAAACATTGCTTAACAGAATCGATCTTGCCTTGATTACAATTGAATGTAGACTTTCTTTATAAGGCACATCTTCTTGTGCTCATTACAGTTTTTTTTTTTTTACAATCTGTTTTGACCACCCGTCATTGCTCCACTTTTAAGACTTACATGACTATCCTGTATGTTTATTACTTATTAGCAATAGACATATACAGTTGTTACCCATCGTTGACCCTATACAATGGATAGTTAACGAAGCTGATATACCCATATGATTATCTAATACTTGCTGCACAAATAGATTCAACACAACCTTTTTTTGGCCAGTTCATCTTTTCTTCTCCATCTACTTTTATTCTACTTGAATGCTCTTGAGACTTCAAAACCTTGATAAAGACTTCACATTGACTTGGGGAGTAGAAAAGCCTTTTGTTTCGTCTTAAGTTTGAACAGTTTTCTACCTTGGATTGACAGTTAGATTTTGCTCTTTAATTGCGGTTCCAGGGAATCACTAAGCCAAAAATTCTGTTTGGCAAGATACTGTACATGGCTGACTTTAACCATAGTCTATGTTCACTAGTGTTGAACTCTATTATTATTGAACAAGTACAATTTGGTGAAATTATTTGAAATTTCTCTGCAGGGGTCCATATTCATGGCATCCCCTGCATTTTAAGGGGGTGTTCTCATAATCCACTGATTGCTCCCAAATGTGCCTCATTGTTTTCAACTTAATCTCCAACAGGGACTTTTTCATTCAAGATTTATGCAAATTCTTGAAGTAGCAATGGTTGCATCTATTGTGAAGTGAAATGGAGCAAGAAATTCTCCTAGGTTGTCCCCATTTGCCTCTAGAAAGGTGAAATTCCAAAATTCCACTGCCAAAGCATAATTTCTCATCCAAATAGCAAATTTCAAGATATGACGAACCTTTAACTATCTTCCTGTGATACATAACAGAGTTAAGAGAAAAGAGTCATTAACAATGAAAATATAAAACAGCACATGATATATGGGCAATCTGAATGATTGGGTTTGCACATATACTCGTCATGAAATTATATAAATCTGAATTGGCCAGTGCCCTTACCCACTCAACATAAGGTGATTAGAAGGCTTCATAAAATAAATACTTACATTTATAGATATTTTCATCATAGAAGTGAATAAATTTGAACTCATAGATGCCCTTACCTGCCCCACATAAGGCGCTCAGCACCAAAGGTGGTGACTAGATCTGACAAAAGACTTGATGTATCATCATAGGGATAAAGCTTTCTTGACACACGGAAGGAGGCACTCACTTTTACATAAACCTATAGTTACCAGCTTATTATTAGCTCTCCTTATGTTGTCAATAACCCCAATTAAGCTCAGAAAAAAGGGAAACAAAAATTACTTTAGGTCATCTAAACAATGTGTGCTTATAAACAACATATGTAGAATGCAAAATAAAATATCTCCCAAAAAACACACATGCAAAGCTCTAAGATTAGCACCAAAAACTTCTTGATGGCAAGGTTAAATATTTTTTAAGCTAGAAAATTACTATTTCTCAAAGTGATCGTTCTATATGTGCATTCTCTTTCTAACAACATAGTAGCACCAAAACTAAACCTGCAGACATTACCCCTTAATAAATACCCAAAATGATCCCAGAAGAAAGTTGTTACAGAGAAAGGAAAGGGCCTCTTTTTACAAACACTGGTAAAACAACCAACATATTATCATAAATGCAAGTTACTAGGTTGTAGATGAAATTTTTTCTTTCTACCACAGAACTAAACACAAAATATATACCAATCAGAAGTGTCTCTATAAATTGATTATGATGTTAATTGAGACCAACAGGAGAATATTTCTACATCTTTCACAGATGAGATTATTCCAACAAGTGGTGAGCCTAATAAACTACTCCATTAGCATCCAACAAAAGGAAGTGAATCTTGTGACTCATCCTCAATAATGTTACAATGGAGAAGGTTGTTCTAAACTGTATTATATTTGATTTTTGGGGCAGTTGTCTTCCAGGTAAGGGTGCCTTTTGATGTTAATGGGGCTGGTTTTATCAATTTATGTTTTGATTGATGATCAAGGATTATATTAATTATTCCTAGATTTATTAGTAGTGACTTCTTTTGTGCATAACAAACTGGGCTGTAACGGATATATTTTGGAGTTGGTTGTAAGAAAATGGAGCACAAGTGATTCAATCACATGGTAAGATGAAGTTATTTATAAGCTGGTAGTCCGATAATACAAGAAAAAATTGTGAAACAAAATACTAACAAGCTACTGATTTAGGCTTAACAAGTTGCCTATTATTAAGCAAATATCAACAGCTAAGTTGCTTACCATTCTTAACGACAAAACCATATACCATACATGAAAACGCACCGATTACTCAGTGGACGTGCGAGTACTTGTGCGCCATGAGTGGTGGCGAGTAACTCGCCTAATAACTTGGGGCCGAATTATGCCTAAAACTCGCCACGATTTTTTGCAGATAAAGCACAGAAATGGGCAAAAATGCATGATTTTTTGCAGGAAAACTCACTGGGATCCAAGTAAAAGTTGAAAAAAGGTAAACACAATTTTTTTTACTTCATTTTGCACCTCCGCAATGAGGGCACGAAAAGCAGCGAGGAATTTTCAAAGGTTTTTTCCTAAATTTTTGTATCAGACATCAGCTACAAGTGTGAACAATAACATTCTTAATTCCAATTAAGTTCACTGTTCATTTATAATAAATTCACAGAATACCATAGATTTTCCTGAAGGCAAGTCTGCCACAGGACGAAATAGTTGTGGGATAACTGGGGTTGACATCTCGTAATGGGGGACAATTTAAAAGTCTGCTGCTATGATTGTCAGAGAATAATAAATCCCAGCACTGAAATGTTGAGGTTTTACCTTGTAATGTTTAAGTATATAGAAAGAATTGCATTTAAAAATTGAAACTATCTCCAGTCAGACTGATACCTTGACCATTGAACAACCAAAAACATTTTAATATTTAATGATTGGGTTTTCCGATTGAGTGATTTAATGTTTTTACATTATGGTTTCTCTTGATATACCTTTATTATGTTAGCTATTCTAGAGACAATAACATTTGAGAGTAAATATTATGAATAATAATTTTACCGAGACATTGCTATAATATTTTTATGTCATATTTTGTTATTTTATGGGAGTAAAATGTAAGTTTTAATAACAGGATGTATGGCAATCATTATGTTACAATGCTTCGGTAACATTTTTTTTCCCAGATGTCCAATGCACTTTTATTAGGATGCCATTGAGAATCAGTAATTTTACAAAGTGTGTTTTGTCCCCTTGTTTCCTTCAGTTCATCTTGCACTCAATATCTATAACAAAACAAAAAAATCAGCAATAACACTTCTTTTGCTAATTACTAATTTGTTATCTTGTCTCTCTTTTGCTAGGATTTCATTCGTATTTTGCTAAAAGAATATGGCTTCTGCAAGTAAAAAAAGTGGTGGCAAACCAAAAGATTCTTACTGGAAATATGGAACACCAGGTGCAACGTGAGGAGAGGTTATTTGCATCCATTGCACTAGGTCTATCAATGGTGGCATAAACCAACTCAAATACCAGCTTGCATGAATCCCTTGCCGAGATGTTAGACCATGTGAAAACATTACCGGAGAGGTTGAGAGGGAGGCAAAAGCACTCCTTGCAGCATTTGAGCAAAGGAAGCAAGATAAAAAGAAAACAACAAAGGTAATGACTGTCATGTCCCCGAAATAGCATAACTATAAAGACCAAGTGTTAAAATACAAATAAATTAATAAATAAAATAAATAGCATTATTAATATTAAAATATAAAATAAATGTGTATCATATCAATATAAAAATATAATAATAATATATAGGCAAATTATTGTTATTACATTCTATTATTAAATAACTTAACATCAAAAATAATAATAATAAATAAATATTATAATCATTACACATCAAAGATTGTAATACATTAGAATAAAATAATACTAAGATATTAGCAAATTGTTTTATTATTATACTTTAATGTTAAAATATGTTCAATAAAACATCAAAATAAAATAATAAAATAAATAGAAATCTGAAATATCATAATTATAGTAATAATATATTATTTAAAAATAGATATTATTGTGATGATAAAGGCAGCAATTAAATCTAACAAAGGGATGTATTTTATGAAAAGTCACTTCTTTCACCAAACAATACATTCCCCCCCATAAGTCACCTACCTTGAATGGTATACATAGAAGGAAGGAAAATAAGCAAGAGGGAACACATTGAAAAACAAAACAGCAGCAACAATGATTGTTATGTATTGGAATATAGAGCCATTTAATATATATACATATCATTTAATAGGCATACAAGTATATATGCCTAGATATAGATAAATTTTATAATGAATAATATGCAATAGATAAAGACTATATATGAATAAGGAAAGAATAAGTATATAAACATATATATATGAATATTAATGGATATAAGTAAAAGAATATATATATATATATAATTATAAGTAATGATGACTCTTTAATATAAGCATAAGTAGATTACGTATATTTATGAATTGTCCTCGTCGTATGATCAATTCAGTATAAGGAAGGAAACAAGTAAGGAAACATGGAAAGATATAACAACTCAGGTGATGTATTCACTTAGCAATAATATTTAGCATATTTTGAATATAAGAAATAGATATGGCTAATCTAATTATTGATAGAATGCTTTTTTTTTAATCTTATCATAATGAAAATTATTCTAGGAAATGATGAACTTAGAGAACCCTTGATAAATGAAAATATATTTGATGATAGACATGAAATAAATCTTGAATAAAGGCAAATGTATTCGATTGCTAAAAGATTGTCTTCTCCGTGCTTGTATTCTATTAGGAAGGGCGAACCATGGGTGAGTGGTGCCTAAAAACCCCACTTAAGGATTCCGTTGCAGCCATGGAGGGGTGGGGGTCCCACTTAAGGATTCCGCTACGGCCATGGAGGGGTGGTAGGCCTTGAGACCACTATGGACTTTATGGTTCCTTTCTCGTAATAGAGCGAGTGTCTGCTGAGGTGTTGTCATGAGTGGAGAATGCAGGTACTAAGCCATTAGGAAAGGAGGATTGTGGTAGACAACCTCCTGTGCCTAACATGAGGGCTTCAGGGCGGATCCACCCATGACACTCCTCTTGCTTGTTAAATTGCATTTATGATTATGCTTATATTTTGGATATCTAGATATTAATGCTAACATATAAATGTGTATGTGGAAATGTTGTTAATATGGTGAATGCAGATTTCAAACCAAGATTACTTCATTAAAAAGAACATTCATTTGGAAAGAAGAAACCCTAAACGTAATCTACAGGCGAATTTTAGAGAAAATCGGGTAAGGGACATTACAATGACAGCCCCAATCCCAGATGTCAATTCTACAAGGTCACAGAGAGATATGGGGGGTTCTTCTATTGGGCCACAAATATGAGGATCAGGAAGTGTGGGCAGCCACAGTTCTAGCTTTTTTGTTCCACGTAATACTCCTGGTGCACAACCTTCATTGGGAGGTACTGCATGGAATAGAGAGTTGCAACATGAGGCGAAGTTGGCATGCGCGAGATTTTGGTACTACAATAATATTCAGTTCAATTTTGCTTCTAGTCCTTATTGCGAACAGTTAGTCAATGCATTGACTGTGGCAAATAAGGGGTTCAAGGCCCCAAGTCATCATGAGTTGAGTGGGCCATTATTGCATAATGAGGTCCAAAACACACGCTAACTAGTGGAGGAACAAAGGAGAAATTGGGAAAAGAATGGTTGCACCATTATATCTGATGGGTGGACAAATGGCAAAAATAGGACACTCATAAACTTTTTTAGTGACTTTAGGGGGACAATTGGTATTTCTAAAATTAGTTGATGCCTCCAATAAAATAAAAACTGTAGAGACCTTGTGCAACATGTTGGATGAGGTGGTGATGGAAGTGGGAGTTCAAAATGTCATTCAAATTGTGACCAACAATGCAGCTTCATATGTGGCAGCCAATAAACTTCTATAGGTGAGGTATTCAACATTATTTGGAGCCTTTGTGCTGCCCACTGTCTTGACTTGCTCCTTGAGGACATAGGGAAACTAAGTTGGGTGAAGAAAGTGGTTGAAGATGGAAGGAATATCATGAAGTACATCTACAACCACACATGGGTCCTAAGTCTCATGAGAGAGCACACTGATAGTAAGGATCTTGTGCGATTAGGAGTCACACACTTTGCCACCAATTTCCTCACCTTGCAAAGTACTTTAGCTACATTGCCCAGCCTCAAGCGCATGTTTGTGAGTGAAATATGGTTGGAGAGTCCTTATTGTAGAAAGGCTAAAGCAAAGAAGGTCGTGACGACCATTTTTTATGATAGATTTGCCAAAGTAATGGAGGAGATTATCAATGTAAGTTTTCAAACTTCGATTGATGATTTATTTTTTCGTTTTCTAATATTACAGCTTGCTGATTTTGTTAATTTTTTTATATTTTAGGTGTCAGAACCGTTGGTTAGAGTTATATGATTGGTGAATGGGGATCTAAACCCCATGGGGTGGCTATATGAGGTCATGGATAAGGCCAAAGAGGCAATTCAACATTTGTATGAGTCAAACAAGACCAAATATGAACTCATATGGCGCATAATTGATCAGAGGTGGAACCGGCAACTGCACCAACATATTCATGCGGCTGCCTACTATTTGAACCCCAAGTTTTATTTATCTCCTAATTTCAAAGTAGACGCAAAGGTTCTTGTTGGCCTCAACACATGTATTGAGAGATTGGTTACTGATGATGACCTTCGAGATCTCATACTTGATGAGCTACAGAGCTATAAGAAGGCCGAAGGGGCATTGTTTTCTTCCAACTTTTGCATTCGTAGGAGAGACACTCTACAACCAGGTAACAAATTCACGTGTTTAATATTATTTTACGGTTTGCCATTTATTTTAATTTTTAAGTTTATTAAATCCTAAGTTATAAATGACAATTGTTATCCTTGTAGATTTGCGGTGAGAAGATTATGGTGCCACAACGCTTAATCTTCAAAAGCTTGCATTTGCATTTTGTTGATGAATATAGCTATATCAAATTCCTTCCTAGAAGAAAATTAAATTGTAGCCTGCTTGCTATTTAATTTAAGTTCGATTATATATGAGGAGGTGCCTCATCAAGTGTTATTTAGATAATTAATAATTAATGGATTAATTATTAATAAAGGCCAACCTGATTTAATTCGTCTTTATTATGAAATAGGACGACTTAATTAAAGGCCGACTTCTTCATGAAGAGATGCGTTTTTCTTGAGGCTGACCTCAATTGTGAAGAGGTGTGAACCCTACCAATCAAGTATAAATACAAGGTGCTTATCATTCATTTGGGCATCAAGTTCATGTGATGTCCCCGCTCTAGTCAGTTCTCAGGAGCAGTGGAGTTAGCCTATCTCTTGGACCCTTGTAGGCTGACAAGATCTGGTTAGAGGGTCAGTGGCCATTTTAGTGGGTATTGTCATTGCCCATTCCTTCACTCCAGTATTGGTTCAGTACAAGCATCCATGGTTCAGTGTTTGCCAGCTTCCGACGACATGGAGATATATGGAGTTTTGAGGGAGTTATGGATATTTAAGTGGTTTAAGTTAATTATTTAACTTAACGCTTTATTATAAAGTCAAAAGTCAAATTGACTTTATAAATTTCATATCACTTAAATATGTCAAAAAGTGATTTAAAATTAAATCACTTAAGAATAAAGTGCGCTCAACTTAAAAGGGCAATTATTTAATTGCTAAACTATTGGAAAAGTTATTAAATACATTTTAATGTATTTTATAAAAGAGGAAAGCTATACTTTCTTGGAATTCGTGCCTTTTGGGAATATAAGGCAATTTTGGCAAATAAAACTCATTCATTGATTATTTGACTTTGCCATTGGTTTTTCTTGTGCTATTCTCTGAGACAAGGGTTTCAGCAATTTCTTCCATTGGAGAGCAAGATCTTCTTCAATGTTGAACATTTTTGAGACTGTGAAAGACCAGTCGAATTAGTGCATCTGTGAGGGCTTCGTATAGATGTTTTGTTATGCTTCATCTGAGTTAATTATTTAGCATTTTAGTATTTGCAATAAGGGAAGGGTTTCCTACTTTGGATGCCATTCCTCATTAGATTCCTAGCTTTTGATAGGGCTGTACCACAGCATCAGAGGGTGGTATTTTCTCCTTGGGAGGCGTGCACTTCTATTTGAGGCGTGTGAACCTAGAGGCAAAAACGCCTCTTCATGAGGTGGTTCCTGTGTTTCTTTGTTGGCGTCCTTCATTTGCAGCAGCCTTTCTCCAGTTTTTGTGTGGGAGAAAGCAGATCTTGAGCCCCGACAATGATTTCCTCCAGTTTCAGCATTCTTGCCTTTCAAGCTATGGAATTTCTTATTGAATTATTCTAGAGTCTTTCGGGTATGTAATTTGCTTGCAATCTCATTGTATGTACTGCAAATTAATAACTATTACATCTATTGCTCAAAAGATTGTTGTATTTCAATTCTGTGTGCATTTATATGCTATCGCCCCTTCTCTTCTATCTGAAAAACTTAAAAAGACACAAAGATAAACAAAAATACAGGGGTTTGAGTTGGGAGCTGTTGATGCGTGTTTTGTGACACACACAAACACTCTAGAATAAAGTGTCCGTAGACGCTCTATCCTCTCTTGAAAAATTACCTATTGTGCTAAGATTGCTAGACAAGTCACACAGTAATTCCAATGTTTCAAAATTGGGGTGCAGATAGGCTCTGTGGTAGTTTGTGGTTTGCTGGTAGCCCAAGGGGCATTTTACTTCAGTAAGTCATTTTGAAAGTAAGGGATTGAATGTAGTGTTGTATTTTTTGGGATTTTCTGATTTTGGATAAAAAATGAAAAAAGGAGAAGGGTGAGAAATCCTATATTAATCCTAAGGAACTGGGATACTGCGAAGATTAAATGAAACTATATGAAACCATGCTTTGTCTCGCCGCGTAAAATGACAACTACACAAAAGTAGGTGCAATCTTCTGGGATCTGTGCTTGAGATTTTTTACTACAAATAACACCATCAATTTGAACAATATTATTTAAAGTAAACGTATGAAAGCATCCACATTAAAAGCTCAGTCTAACTTTACGCATCAAATGAAAATCATCCATTAGAAGAAAGTATGAGCTAAGTTGCCAAAATCTTCATTATCAATCTTTCGTTCCACTAAATAAATTTCTAATCTAGAACAATCCTATGAGAAAGAGAAAATATGCAACCATGCACCCATTTGACAATAAATATTTCAAAACATCTCATGCAATTATGAATTTCATTACCACAATAGTTTTTCGCAACAATTTCATACAACTCTTATCTTCTAAAATTTAAATCTCTAAACTAATTCTTCTAACTCCAAAATTCTAATCTCTAATCATCTGATAATAATTCTTCTGATTCCGATTAAATGAAAGCGAGAGGGTACTTATAGAGTTCTCAAATACAATGAATGGCTGAGATTAAAACAAGATCAAGGGCCCAGATTTGAATAAGAAAACCCTAATTAGGGTTGCTAAAACATCAACTAGTTGACAAGCAGATGAGTCATCCACTGAGAGTTGCGCCCTTATCTGCTTCAGCAATGTGCCATCCGACGAATCTGGACACAATGGTGCCAATCTCCTCAATGGTAATGTCCGACAAGGTATTGACATTGTATTCCAGCAGGTCTAAACTGTCTGCACAATCGGCAAAGACAACTGCCCATTCTGATTAATGCTGCAAGAAAGTATTACGGATAGCCAAGAGGTCAAATGCCTTAGTCAAATTTTCTCCCAAGATTGGCATGATGGAGAAAACCTTTTGAACTTCCCTTTGCATATTACCCGGCCGCAAGTCATTTTCCCGGACAATGTCCTTGTCCAACACATCTACCGCCATATGAAAGATACTATTCTGAACACCCTTCACTTGCTCATCAATTTTGGCATTTTCCGCTTTAGCCTTTTCCAACACTTCTCTACGTGAGACCAATGCACAATACCAATTGTTGAAGTCGTACGCCGCTCCAACTGCAATAATTTCCTCGTTGACCAACCTTTGCTTGGGGATTTTCCTTATGTCTCAGAGGCAAGGAATGATTCTGTCTTGCAGGTCCTGCAGTCCGTCCCATGCTTCAGCCAAGTTTGTAACTCTTGTGAGTAAGGAAGAAGTTTGCCCATGAGCATGTGCCAACTTCTCCACAAATGCCATTACTTCTCCCTCTTTCCCTGCCATCCATTCCTTTGTTTCTCTGGCAGTAGTTAGTTCCTTCTCAAGATTTTTTGCCGCTTCTTGTGATGCATTTGGGAGCAGAGGGGCTGACTGGTCACCTTGGTTGAGTGGCCTTGTCAAATGCCGGATATATTCCTTCAGGTGCTCAACCTCCATATTATATTCCCTTTTCTTCGTAGTCTCTTTTTCTAATCTAGACTTAATGGTGGAGACGAAATTATCCAAATCTTCTGCTTCCTATCCTTTTGTAGATGGACCGATGTCAATGACAGTAATGACATACTTAGCAGGAGTAATCTCATCCTGTGGCTTCTCAACCGTTGGAACTGCAATCTGCACCGTACGGTTACCAGTCTCATCTCTCTGAATAGTAGACAATTTCTTGGCAGGCTTTTTTGTATTTGCTTGCTCCAACCTTGCCAAGAAATCACCAATGTCATATGCTTCTGGCGCCTCAACTGGTACCTTGACCTTGATCCTTTCCTTCAGCCAATCTGGGATTGTCGGTTGCTCGACTCCGTCATCCTCATAGTCCGGAATGTCTTGAATGTCTTGGACTTCTTGTACTGACGGGTCCTC
Source organism: Sequoiadendron giganteum (assembly GCA_007115665.2). Classification (NCBI taxonomy): domain Eukaryota; kingdom Viridiplantae; phylum Streptophyta; class Pinopsida; order Cupressales; family Cupressaceae; genus Sequoiadendron; species Sequoiadendron giganteum. Next base: position 484,487,685 of record CM021105.1, on the reverse strand, counting down.
GTGAATTCCTTTGAGGGCTGAAATCATCCCCTCTTGGAAGTCGCCTCCCATGACATTCAAATACTCATCCGACTCACAAATCTTCGTACCAGTTGGAGAGTGATGAAAGTCATCTTCAAGCTGCATGGGCTCCATGTCCTTTTCAAGCACTGGTGAAGGAATTCTGATACGTCCCCACGATTCTTCGTCCATAATCAACAATTGCTCCACATTCCTGGATGCGGCTGAGTAAAGGGGCTTAGACTTCTTCAGGATTGTCTCTTCACCTATCGCCTTTTCTTTACCCTTTCTTTTCTTCTGGTTGGCAGGTTCAATCAACTCATCTCCCTGAGAAGAACCGGCATTGGAAGAACAAGATTCAGCTTCGCCCATCAAGTCGTAGGTAAATGGTATACCCCGTTGCCTCAAAGTCTGTACCTGCTGGTCTACCCACCATTGCGAGTACTTAACCACTGGTCTCATAAGAATTGTCAGGTCACCAAGCTCCGGCTCTAACCATTTAATAGGAGGAAGTGGCAGTCTCTCATCATAGCCAGGCTGCATGTATACTTCATCGTCATCCAGTTGGTCAGGCACACGGAAGAGTTTTGTCGCCCTGATCATGTCCAAAGGTAATCTCGACCAAAATCTTTTCCTTACTTCATATTCGTCAGTAGCATTCGCCCAGAAGTCCTCAAGGTCAATCCTGTGCTTGTACTTCTTTTCGTTCACAGTTCCAACATGATTGAGTGGATCCAAGTTACTTCTGGATTTGTACGAAGTGAACGGATACAACTGTATCTCCACTCGGGCACTTTCAACTACCTGTGCTGACGAACAAGACTCTGCCATGTTTCCGATGAAAAGAGGAAACGTGACGACTGCTTTCTGCTTTGGTCTCTGGATACTTTGGAATGTTTCCAACTGCCTTAGTACTTCCAGCAAAATCATTTTGTCGGTAGGATATATCGGTAACTTGTAAGGAGAGTCCGTGAATCCCTGTATTCGGATATAAGTAAATCTAGGAAACTGGATAAACCAGGATCCGTATTTGCTGATTAAGCTCTTTGCTTCACGGGTGAGCCTTTAATGTGTCCCACCTTGAAGTATCCAGGTGATGTACATGAGAAAAGCGTTATGTACCCGGCAGAAGTGTGACTTCTCGCTCAACTGCAATTGAGGATAGCAGTTATAGACCTTAAGCTCTCTTTCACCGTTGCCGACAACACCTTTGCAGATTAGATCGGCATATCGATAAGTCCGAGCAAGCAAGTATACAATGTAGGAACCCATATGAAAGGCTTTGGTCTTCTCCAAGTTGACCAATTGCTCATGAATATTATCACTGATCATCCTTGACCAGTTGATCATTTTTGTTCTGGAAGATACTTCGTCAATGAAGTAGTACATCCAATTTTCAAAAGGCGCTCCTTGAGGATTACCTACCAATCTGTTCAACAGCAAGACTATGTCTCCGTACTCTTCCTTGAAAAATGGCCTGAGCAACTTCTTGGGCAATCTTTTGGTTGAAGTTCTAGGTTTTTCCAGCCAGTTTTTGTTTATGTTTGCCATACAAAGAATTTGTTTATCTTCGTATATTTTTTGTGCATCTTCTTTTGACAGGTAGTACGTTCGGTGGTAAGTTGGAATGCCAAATGTTTCTTGTATAGCCAATTTGCCTAAATACGCCAACACTCTGCCATCTGGTGCTTCAATTTGTCTTTCCTCGGCATTGTATTGCAAGGCGCATTCCACAATTAATTCTGGACATTCGATTGCCGGCGGAAACCCTGCAGCTTGAACTATGCCATTTCGCATCATTTTCTGCGCAATTGGAGTTGGTAGGCGTTCATCACTTCCATACATTCTTTTCCGGAATTCGTCTAAGTCAATATGGCCAAGATCGGTGTCAACAACATTCTTCCATTTGGAGACAATTTTAGACTCCGGCTGCAAACCTTTGCTGGCGAATTTCATTTTCTTTGATGATTCTCCGTTGTCCAGCATAAATCTGCAAAAGAAATATTTAAAATTCAGAAATCATTTACGCATAAATATATTCCAGCAAACTTGGTAAGTTAATTCTTGAAAATAATTATTGCTGGAAATGAAAGAATTAAACTGTTTCGAAAAGAGAAATCTTTGCCGGAATAGAGGAAGTAAAATCTGTCTGGCAATGAAAACCATGTTACTGATGAACAAATTCACACTTTCGGCCTTTTACTTCGAAAGAAAAAATTACTTTCTTCACAAACTTCTCTTGCCTTAACAAATTTTCTTCACAACTTCGGTTTCGAAAGAATGAATGAAAATGAAATGCAAAACCTATTTAAGGTTGAAAGAATCGACCCATTTAGCAAATTTTAATTGTTTCCAATTAATTCAGTCCGAACTCGTCTTGTACTTCTCCTTCGAATAACAATTTCCATCCTCAACACCAGTCGGTAAAGAAAGTTTCTAATTTTGACGCTAGTTGAGTGAAGTTCTTTTTCCTTCTTTCTTTTTTCAAAAATTTGCCTAGAGAAAATTCGAATTTTCTCATTAAATGGTTTTGAAAATAAAATATTAAAATAATATTTTATGTGTTGTTTCCAACCCGTTCGTTATTTTTAAATCCAAAGGCAAATTTAAATTTTAAATTTCTTTGTGCCTCTGCCTAAGGCGAATTTTAATCTTGCCATGATATTTTACTTCAGGCGAATTTCATCTTTGCCAGACATAAAATTTGATTTTTTCTTTAATTTTTAAATGTCTGGACTTAGGCAAATTTTAAATTTTATTCTTCAAATTTTCACACTTAGGCAAAAAAGACTTCAATTTCAATTTCTCCAAGTATTCTTCATGCCATCCAAGGCCTAGGCGCACTTGCCTTGTGAAATTTTTCATTTTACCAAGCTTGGGGCGGACTTGCACTTGCAATTTGCCATTTAAATTAACATATGGCAAATTTTCTCTTGCCATTTACCCTTTCCAAACACCTTGGAGCGGACCTCTCCACACTCCCACCCTTCTCCAACCTTCTTGGGGCGGACTTTACCATGTCCATGCCATTTTCCTCTTGGGGCGAACTTCAGCTTGTCATTGTAATTTCCATTTATGCTGGGTAGACTTCAAGTGTGCTTTGCCACTTGACATATGGCGGACTTGCCTGGTGGTTGTGCCATCTACCATCTTGCTGGGCGGACTTTCACTTCATCTTGCCATCTCCCAACATCTTGGAGCGGGCTTGCTAGTCTTCTTTGCCATCTATCTTGGGGCGGACTTGGCTCATACTTAGCCATTTTTTCCATGTTGCTCGGCGGACTTGCCCATCCACTTGTAATTTCTTGGGCGGACTTGCTTGCTGCCTTGTAATTTTTTGGGCGGACTTGCTTGTTGCCTTGTAATTTTTTGACAAACTACATGGCGGACTTACTTGTCCATTCGCCATTTTTGACATGACGGACTTGCTTGTCCATTCGCCATTTTTCTCCTTCATGTGCTTGGATCCTGATATAGCCATGACCTGCACATTTTCCAAAAATAGAAACCCTGCCAAAAATAGAAACTTTCTAAAAATAGCCCCTAAAAAATAGGGAATCTAGAATGGGCTAAAAATGCCAAAAAAAAGTTCCTAAAAAATAGGGGCCTGGGGTGGAAACCCTAAAATTTAGGAAGTGTCAGAATTGACTTAAATGATAGTCGATCTTCGTCCACAAGGCCTTCTAAGCACTTTGGCGACGTTCGTGCACTGATTCTAGCTCACAATCATTTCTTGACTCCGGGTGAGGTTTAAAAAATTCAAATTCCAAGTCCCCAATCAAAAGACCAAAACGCAAAGGCAAAACTCAGAAGGAAAACTACTAGGGTCCCCATTTGCAATGGGGCGATGTGTGAAAAGGTCACAACAGGAGCCAGCAGGGCTCTTCACAGTGGTATCAGAGCTTTCTAATCCTGCTAGCTTGGGGGGAAAAATAATTCTATGCGGCCACACCAGAACAGGTTTGACAGGCACTACACACGTAGGGGCCCTGGAATTCAGAGAAACACTTTTGAACCTTTTCAGGCAATTCCATTGTACGAATAGGAAGAGGATTTTGACTTTGATAATATGGCTGAAAGGAATGATGATGCTCGTCTTAATGATGAAGACAAGGAAGCCAGATAAGTACTGAGAGGAATGGTGGCAAGCCAAGAACAGCTGGCAAACATCCTCCAGCAACTTTGTACCAATGTGCACAACTTGACAGTTTTGAGAAGGCTGAATCAGGATCTAGATCAAGAAGGAAGTATACATGGAGAACATTACAGGAATATTGCTCTAGCACGCACCTTTGAGCGACCTACACGCCCTACTTTTGTCAGGAATGACGCTGAGGAGGAAGAGGAGGTGAAGGGAACTTTGCTGACAACATCCTGACTATGCATGATGAATGGGATGCAATGCCTCCACGAGTTAAGGATCACCTTAACTTCGACCGTTTTATGCGCCAGAAGAGAGAAAACACCAAGAACAGGAATGACAGGAGGCCTAGACACAAGCATAATGATCTACGACAGGCTACCAATAAGCTTACCTTAGCGAACTATGATGGCAGTGGCAGAGTTACAGCACGTGCCTGGGTGAGTAAATTGGATACGTTCCTAACACTACGTCCTATGCTAGAGGAAGATGCCATTCGATTTGCAGCTCTTCATCTTGATGGCGTGGCACATGACTGGTGGATACATGGCATGGTAACACTTCATCATGACCGGATTACCTCATACCAGGAGTTTACTGATAGACTAGTAGAGAGATTTGGTAGACGAGATCCCAAACTATTCTTCAGAGACTTAGCTTATTTAAAACAGTTGGGCAGTTTGGAAACCTACATTGGGGAGTTCCAGAGACTTTCCGTTATGGTGACAGGCATTTCAGAGAGAAGGCTGATCATACTATTTATTGAGGGTCTTTTTGAGCCCATGAAAGGATGGATCAATGCATTTGATCCACCTACTTTGCATGAAGCCATGAGGAAGGCTCGCAGTATGGAGCTTATAGCACCTCGGAAACAATTTGGCTCTAAACCGTCCACTTCCTTCAACGATACTAAATATGATCCAAAGAAGTTTGAAAATGTTGATCAGAAAAAAAAAAATTGCAGCACCATTGGATCGTGAAACAATTAATGATCTACGTAGGAGGAAGCTCTGTTTTTATTGCAAGGGACCATATGACTTCAACCATGATTGCCCCCTCAAGCCTAAAGGACAAAATAGGCATATGGAGTGGTTCTTTGAGGAAGAAGAGGTGACTGATTTTTCAGACCAGCAAGCTGCAATTTATGATACAAATGAGGAAAAATCAGAAAATGAGGCAGAAAAGGAGGTTGTAGTTGAGTTGCAGGAAGCTCATATGTCCAGTATGCAGCGAGAAGGTTATTTCAGACTTCGTGGGCTACTAGCTGGTCAAAGAGTCATATCTCTTTTGGATACAGGTGCAACCCATAATTTCAGTGATTCATGTTTGGTTGAGAAAAGGGGCATTCAAACTCAGCAGTTTGAAGGCATGAGAGTGAAGGTTGCAGATGGGTAGACTCTCAATTGTGAGAGGATGATTTCGGATCTGCCAATGAAACTCAACAATTTTGAGTTTAAGGCAGATTTCTATGTTGTGAACATGGGAGGTACAGATGTAGTCCTGGGCATGAAGTGGCTTCATGCAATAGGAGAGTTCACACTTAATTTACAAGACATGGAGATGAAGTTTAAAGTTGATGGCACAAATCACATTCTCAAAGCCATCAAGGACAGCTATATAAAAGAAATTTCTTTCAGAAGAATGGAAAGATTGATTCGGCACGACATGGTGGATTGGGCAGCTGAATGCAAGATAATGCCTTCACAACAAGAGCAGCAAGAATCTGCTTATCATCTTGATGTCCAAGCAATCCGAGTCAAGCATGCAAAGGTTTTTAGTGCTATACCACCTGGTAGGCCTCCTGATAGAGGTATTGAGCATATTATAGAGTTGGATGAGGGCACAAAACCTATCGTGATCACTCCTTATCGGCACCCCAAGCGTTTAAAGGATGAAATTGAAAAGACTATTAAGGAACTTTTAGCTATGGGGCACATCAGGCCGAGTAAGTCTCTTTTTGCTTTATCAATTGTTTTGGTGAAGAAAAAGGATGGTACACTCAGAATGTGTATCGATTACAGGATGCTGAACAGGAAGACTATCAAAAACAGGTATCCCATACCATGGATTGACGAGTTGATAGATGAGCTACATGGAGCTTGCTATTTCTCAAAGATTGATTTGAGGACAGGGTACCATCAGATTAGAGTCCGAGAGGAGGATATTGAGAAAACCGCTTTCAGGTGTCACTGTGGACATTATGACTTCTTGGTTATGCCATTCGGTTTAACCAATGCTCTAACCACTTTTCAGTCCACAATGAACAGGGTTTTCCATCCTCACTTGAGGAAATTTGTGTTAGTGTTCTTTGACGACATACTGGTTTACAGCAGGTCTTGGGAGGAACACATAGCCCACCTGGATGCAGTATTGAGTATACTTGATAGGGAGTCCTTGTATGCCAAGGAGTCCAAGTGAGCTTTGGGCTTGGCAGAACTTTTGTATCTGGGTCACATCATCAGCAGAGAGGGAGTTAGTATGGATCCAGAAAAGGTTCGTGCTATCGTTGATTGGCTTACACCCGAGACATTGACACAGCTCAGGGGCTTTGTAGGATTATGTGCTTTCTACCGTCGGTTCGTTAGTGGATTCTCGTGACATGTTGTGCCACTAACTGATTTGACAAAGAAGGGAGCCTTTATGTGGACACCTTTGGCACAGGCATGCTTTGAGAAGTTTAAACTTCTCATGACTACATGTCCAGTACTAGCATTGCCAGACTTCACCAAGCCGTTTGAGCTACATTGTGATGCTAGTGGTGAGGGTCTTGGTGCAGTCATTATGCAGGATTGACACCCTATAGCTTTCGAGAGCAGGAAGCTGAGAGGAGTTTCAACATCTATGATAAGGAGATGTTGGCTATCATGCATGCCATGGCCAAGTTCAGACAATATTTGGTTGGTAGTAAATTCTGTGTTAAAACTGATCACAATAGTCTGAAACATTTCCTTGGACAATGAGATTTGAATGAAAGACAACAGAAATGGGTCAGTAAGCTTCAGTCTTATGATTTTGACATCTCCTATGTCAAGGGTACACAGAATGTGGTTGCTGATGCATTATCTCGCCGTCCACACTTGAGTTCCAATACTAAGATTGTTGAGGACTGAAGACACATGATAGTGGTAGAGTATGCTAAGAACCCGTGGGCTTCTAGCATATTGGATGCGACAGTACAGGATGGCAGATACTCACTTGTAGATGATCTTATCATTTACAAAGGGAGGATATTTCTAGTCCTAGGTTCTGAGATGAGGGGTAGAGTATTGAGATCATTTCACGATTCACCTATGGCAGGACATCCCAGTTACTTTAAGACCTACAAGAAGGTACGGGAGAGATTCTCTTGGAAAGGTCTCAAGTCTTTTGTTCTTCAGTATGTCAGGGAATGCCTTGTTTGTCAGCAGAACAAGCAAGAACATACATACCTTGCAGGATTACTACAGCCGCTTCCTATTCTTGAGAGGAAGTGGGAATGCTTGTCGATGGATTTCATTACGGGCTTGCCGAAAGCTCAAGGGAAGGACAACATTTTTGTAGTAGTAGATCGATTGACGAGGTATGCTCATTTCTTTCCAATCACTACTACTCACACAGCTACACAGGTGACGGATTTGTTTTTCCGCGAGGTACTCAAATTGCATGGATTACCTCGGAGCATAGTCAGTGACAGAGATAGCAGGTTTTTGAGTAACTTCTGGTAGGAGTTATTCAAACTTTGTGAGACAAAACTCACTTCGAGCACCAGCTACCACCCACAGACAGATGGGCAGACAGAGATAGTCAACAAATGGGTGGAGGGATACTTGAGGAATTATAGTTCAAGATAGCAGAAGGCATGGGTGAAGTGGTTATACCTTTGTGAGTATTGCTACAATACCACTCATCACATGAGTATTCAGATGACACCATACCGAGCGTTATATGGATATGATGCTCCGAGTTTTCTAGATTTGTTGCTGAGTGACAACAGAGTACCTAGTGCTGGGGATCTACTACAGGAGAACCAGGACATTATGAGAGCACTCAGAGAGAACATTCAGAAGGCTCAAAATCAGCAAAAACAATATGCTGATCAACGGCGAGTGGAGCGATCTTTTGAGATTGATGATTTGGTGTATCTGATGCTACAACCTTATAGGCAGTCCACCCTTCGTAAGAAGAGCACCGAGAAACTCAAGCCACGATACTATGGACCATTCAGGGTTGTCAGACGTGTCGGTGAAGTGGCTTATAAGTTGGATCTACCAGTGAACAGTAAAGTTCACAATGTGTTCCATGTGTCGCGCCTCAATAAGGCGTTAGGACAATTGGTGATTCCTTCTGCAGATTTACCGCCCCTGGATGATGAGGGGAAGTTGATTTTAATACCTGAGGCCATTTTGGAGTCCAGAGAGCGTCATCTTCGGAGGCGGGTTATCAGGGAATATCTGGTGAAGTGGAAAGATTTACTGGCAGAGGATGCTACTTGGGAGGGTGACAGTATTTTACAGCATTCAGCTTTGAGTTTGCTTACGAACAAGCAAATTCGAGGAGGGCGGACTGTGATGTCCCCACTCTAGTCAGTTCTCAGGAGCAGTGGAGTTAGCCTATCTCTTGGACCCTTGTAGGCTGACAGGATCTAGTTAGAGGGTCAGTGGCCGTTTTAGTGGGTACTGTTGTTGCCCATTCCTTCACTCCAATATTGGTTCAGTACAAGCATCCATGGTTTAGTGTTCGCCAGCTTCTGACGACATGGAGATATATGGAGTTTTGAGGGAGTTATGGATATTTAAGTGGCTTAAGTTAATTATTTAACTTAACGCTTTATTATAAAGTCAAATTGACTTTATAAATTTTATATCACTTAAATATGTCAAAAAGTGATTTAATTTTAAATCACTTAAGAATAAAGTGCGCTCAACTTAAAAGGGCAATTATTTAATTGCTAAACTATTGGAAAAGTTATTAAATACATTTTAATGTATTTTATAAAAGAGGAAAGTCGTACTTTCTTGGAATTCGTGCCTTTTGGGAATATAAGGCAATTTTGGCAAATAAAACTCATTCATTGATTATTTGACTTTGCCATTGGTTTTTCCTGTGCTATTCTCTGAGACAAGGGTTTCAGCAATTTCTTCTATTGGAGAGCGAGATCTTCTTCAATGTTGAGCATTTTTGAGACTGTGAAAGACCAGTTGAATTAGTGCATCTGTGAGGGCTTCATACAGAAGTTTTGTTGTGCTTCATCTGAGTTAATTATTCAACATTTTAGTATTTGCAATAAGGGAAGGATTTCCTACTTTGGGCGCCATTCCTCGTCAGATTCCTAGCTTTTGACAGGGCCGTACCACAACATCAAAGGGTGGTATTTAGCAGTGGAGTTAGCCTATCTCTTGGACCCTTGTAGGCTGACAGGATCTAGTTAGAGGGTCAGTGGCCGTTTTAGTGGTTACTGTCATTGCTCATTCCTTCACTCCAGTATTGGTTCAGTACAGGCATCCATGGTTCAGTGTTCGCTAGCTTCTGATGGCATGGAGATATATGGAGTTTTGAGGGAGATATGGATATTTAAGTGGTTTAAGTTAATTATTTAACTTAACACTTTATTATAAAGTCAAATTGACTTTATAAATTTTATATCACTTAAATATGTCAAAAAGTGATTTAAAATTAAATCACTTAAGAATAAAGTGCGCTCAACTTAAAAGGGAAATTATGTAATTGCTAAACTATTGGAAAAGTTATTAAATACATTTTAATGTATTTTATCAAAGAGGAAAGCCGTACTTTCTTGGAATTCGTGCCTTTTGGGAATATAAGGCAATTTTGGCAAATAAAACTCATTCATTGATTATTTGACTTTGCCAAAGGTTTTTCCTATGCTATTCTCTGAGACAAGGGTTTCAACAATTTCTTCCATTGGAGAGCGAGATCTTCTTCAATGTTGAGCATTTTTGAGACTGTGAAAGACCAGTTGAATTAGTGCATCTGTGAGGGCTTCATACAAAATTTTTGTTGTGCTTCATCTGAGTTAATTATTCAGCATTTTAGTATTTGCAATAATTGAAGGGTTTCCTACTTTGGGCGCCATTCCTCATTAGATTCCTAGCTTTTGACAGGGCCGTACCACAGCATCAGAGGGTGGTATTTTCTCTTTGGGAGGCGTCCACTTCTATTTGAGGCGTGTGAACCTAGAGGCAAAAATGCCTCTTCATGAGGTGGTTCCTGTGTTTCTTTGTTGGCGTCCTTCATTTGCAGCAGCCTTTCTCCAGTTTCTGTGTGGGAGAAAGCAGATCTTGAGCCCCAGCAATGATTTCCTCCAGTTTCAGCATTCTTGCCTACCAAGCTATGGTATTTCTTATTTAATTATTCTAGAGTCTTTCGGTTATGTAATTTGCTTGCAATCTCACTATATGTACTGCAAATTAATAACTATTACATCTATTGCTCAAAATATTGTTGTATTTCAATTTTGTGTGCATTTATATGCTATCGCCCCTTCTCTTCTGTCTAAAAAACTTTCTCTAAAAACTTAAAAAGACAAAAAGATAAACAAAAATACAGGGGTTTGAGTTGGGAGCCAGCAGGGCTCATCACAGTTCATTTGAGAATAATTCGCATTTTGGAGCAGCAGTTCGCACTTGGCAGCAGATCTTCATTCTATAGTAGCAAACCCTCATTCTGTAGCAGCAGGTCTTCATATTCCTGTAGCAGCAGATCATCTTCTGTAGAAAAAGATCGCTTACAAGGAGAATCATAATCATTTGTATCTGCATCTAGGAGAGGTGCAAATATATTCATTATATTAAATCGGCATTGAGTTATACCTGAGTTGTAAGCAGATTTCTGCTCTTATAATAATCAATATATAAGAGATATATTGGCTGGGTTTTTTCTCCTTCAAGTTGGAGGGTTTTCCCAGGGTATCTTGTGGTGTTCATTGTGTTATGTGTTGCATTTTCTGATTACTTTCAGTTCTGATTATCTGATCACTAAAAACTAACATGGTATCAGAGCGGGTTTGAAAAAAATTGTGATCAGATTTGTTATTGCAGCGATACTTTTATTCTCTATTTTTTCATATCTTTGTCTATCTCTATCTTAGTCAAGATGGTGAATGGTCTTAAAATTGAGGATAGACTCGAGGGAGCATCTAACTACACATCATGGAGGTTCAAAATCATGCTCACCTTGGAAGAGAATGATTTGGCTGACTTTGTGGAGACCAAAGTTCCCGAACCAGAGGAGGAAGAAGAGAAGTTGCAGTGGAGGAAGAAAGATACTAGGGCAAAGAAGATGTTAGTTGACTCCGTTAAGGATTATATTGTTCCTATCATCTCCAAGTTAAAGACTGCAAGAGAGATGTTCAAAATCTTGGAGGAGATGTACGAAATCAATAACACAAGCCGGGCACTTGCACTGAAGCAACAACTTCATCACTTGAAGATGATGAAAGGGGAAACTATCATCGCTTACTTCATGAGGATCACCAAGTTGAGAGATCAGCTCTCTACTATTGGGCACGTTGTTGATAGCAAGGACTTGACCATGATGGCTCTTAATGGTCTTCCTTTATTTGGGAGTCTTATATTCAAGGAATCAGCGCGAGATCGAAATTTCCCAAGCTTGATCGGTTGAGCGCTGACTGTATTCAAGAGGAATCGAGGTTGGCTGTAAGAGTTATTGGTTGAAGCCCTACTAATGAAGACATTCATGTTCTTTCTGCTCAATCCTCGAAGAAGGAAGGAAAAGGAGGAAAGCAAAGATACTTGAAGAGGAATAGAGATAAAGGGTCAGATGGTGCTCCTGCATTCAAGAAGAAGTGGGACCTCTCTCATGTTCAATACTTTAGATGTGACAAGTTTGGTCACTATGTGAAGGATTGCCCTACCAGGCCTAATCAACATGCTTCATTTGCGGATGTGATTGAGATCTCTCCCCAAAATGATTCTAGTGAATTTCTACTCTAGTCATGGGCCTATGTTCAAGCCGTGAAGGTTGTGTACTAATCTAAGCGCAAGAGCAGCGTATCGTACTGTGTCCACCTATCAGAATATTTAAGAGAAGTATTCTTTGTTTTGATTGTAATTACCCTTCTAGACTAAAATTCAGTTTGCTGAGTTGTGCAAATCTGACATTATTTACTTGGATTATGTGTGACCAATAAATAGTGATCACTGGGATAAGATTCTTTAGAATTAAGAATTATTCATTGCAAGTTGTTTCATGTTAATTTCTGAGTGTGACTCTGAAATAAAAGGAGAACTAAAATTACAATTATGATTGATTTTCTATATGCATGATCTATGATTCTGTGTAGATTGTCTTTTGTTATGCTGAGATTAGCTCTTTCGAGAAAATGGAAGAAAGACATGTCAGAATCAACAAAGATGAATGATGAATTAATTATCTAAGATTACTCAGAAGATCCTGATTTCAATGAGATAAGTATTGCATGGTTGAATTATGTTGATGAATTGTTGTGTAGTTATTAATTCATGATATAACATTGAGATAGTCAATCATGTATGCTTCTAGCGATGGTACTTCTGTTTGAGATAGTTGAGTTCCATGAACTATTAGTAATGTCTTCTTAATGCCTTCAGGATGGATCAAGAAGCATAAGAGATTGCTTTCTAGAAGAGCTTGATGCATCCTATAGGTTGAAGAATGGAGACACTGCTTGCAGCCATGAGTCTGAGTGAATGACTGAAGACATCTCTTTGAAGAGGAAGAATTAATCTTCAAAGGGAGTTCTATGACTCGCTGAAAATAAGGGTTGCAGCGTTGCAAGGCCAGATGCTAAATCCTTAAAGTACCTCTTCAGTAGTTGAGATCATAATTGCTCAATTCAGTCAACCTGGATTTAAAATTGGTAGCTCCACAAACCTATTCAGAATAGAGTGATTTGGGATGAGGTTGAAGAGGACAACCCTGAATCTCTACAGAGGTGTGCGCTGAAAACCATTTCTCTAAGGAAAGCATTGCAGGCAATCTTGGACGATGAGGTCAAGAGGTTGATGCAAGTGCTTAAAGATTCAACGGGAGCCTACTGAACCTGAAGAAGATGGTTGGGATCTGCTATGATTTCCTGGTGCAACAGGAAATAGTCATCTGTAGCATTGAGTGCAACAGAGGTAGAGTATATTGTAGCTTGTGTGGCAGCTTGGGAAGCAATGTGGCTTTGTAAGCTCCTTGCAGGATTATTTGGACAATCAATGGAGCCTACTATCATTCATTGTGATAACCAGAGCTATGTGAAGCTTTCTGTCAATCCTGTGTTTCATGATAGAACCAAGCATGTTGAGATCAAATACCAGTATATCAGAGATATGGTATTGAGGAAAGCTATATAGTTGAGGTATATCAGCACTGATGAGTAGACGTCATACATTCTCACCAAGCCTCTCTCCAAGATAAAGTTTGTGTACTTTCGAGATAAGCTTGGTATGGTGGAGAATATAGCCTTAACTAAGAAAGAGTCTCAGTATTAGTGATCCTCCTTAATGAGTTCTTCTCTGTGAGAGAAGTTCGAGGTGAAATCCCTTGTTAATGAGTTCTTCTCTGTAAGAGAAGTTCGAGGTGAAATCCTTTGATTCCACCCTCTGGGAGAGCTATGGTGGATGTCATGTGTCTGACTCCATGACAGCATCACGTGAAGGAGTCTGTGATGATTTCTCTTGTACTTGTGTTTCAGCCTCTGGGAGAGCCATGGTGAAAGTCATGGTGAGGTGGCAACATCACATTGAGTGATGGGCACTTGTACATATCGTCTATGGAGGTAGCCATGATGGTTGATATCATGATGAGGTGATATCTGATATCACGTTGAGGTGATATGCTTTCACGATGAGGTGATAAGCTCTTTTCTCACATGGATGTAGCCATGTTGATCGACATCACATGAGGTGATATGTCTCGTAACTGTAGGAAGTATTTCTCCTTAGCTGAGAGGGAATGTTGATGAATACAGCTATATCGAATTACTTCCTAGAAGAAAATTAAATTGTAGCCTACTGGCTATTTAATTTAAGTTCGATTATATATGAGGAGGCGCCTCATCAAGTGTTATCTATATAATTAATAATTAATGGATTAATTATTAATAAAGGCCGACCTGATTTAATTTGTCTTTATTACTAAGTTACCGGTTCGGGTTGGGGCGGGTTAGAATGCGAACCCCCGATGCGTGGAATAGATGAAATTTTTTAGGGGTTTGGGTACGTATGGGTACGTGTATATATATATATATATATATATATATATGTATTATATATACAAAAAAAAAGAGAAATATACAGAATTGTAAAACTAAATCATTTCATAGTATGATATTTGATCATTGATCAATGCCAAATGCCAAAGATAAATATTAAATGTCAATTGATAGTTGTATTTGACTGATTTGAAAGCAAATTGGGTACAAAATGGCATCCTCATGTGGAATGCGTTGATGTTGATATTCTTAAACAAAATGAAAATAGAAAATTGTTTTTGTAAAACTGAAAGTAAATACTATATTAATATATTTTACAAATTTACATCTTCCTCTTTCCCATAAAAATGAGGTGCGGCATGGAGTTTTGTATGGTTTCAAAAGCCTTAAATGCGATATTATAGATGAAGACTTGTAGGAAAACTATGGAAACTTGGACTTGGAGAGTACCAATTAAATTCAATGGGAGTTTGAGGGCAATGTCTCCAATGGGGTTGAGGGGCAGCGCCCCTCGTGGGGGTCTGGGGGCAACGCCCCCAGCCAATTAATTAAATAATAAATAAACACATGCATTCCAATTAAGATAATTACATTAAGCATAAGAGATAACTTTCAAATTCATTAATCTATTATAAACAATAAGATTACAACTCTCATTCGGGAGGGTCCGGGGGCAGCGCCCCTGGCGCGCTCCCTGTCGCGGTACAGGGCGGGGTCGAGGGGCAGCGCCCCCGCCGCTAGCACCAATTTAAGGCTTTTGAAACCATACAAAACTCCATGGCGCACCTCATATTAATAATAATAATTTTTAAAAAAAAAATGTTTTTATAAGTTCTGGGCCGTGGGTTCTTCGAGGTACGCCCGGGTACATGCATACTTGGGTCAGCGCAAAAGCAATAAATCATACAGAGCCTTGAAGTGTGTTTGAACGTGAGTTCTCCTGTCCATTTCATAGCGCCCGGGGCTACGAACACAGCCTTTCTACGCGTGCTAACATCCCATGGCGAACCGTCTGCGTTCGAACCAGGCCCGAATTTGAGCCTCTAGAGTCGTATCTTAACTTTATTATGAAATAGGACGACTTAATTAAAGGAGTTCTTCATGAAGAGATGCGTTTTTCTTGAGGCTGACCTCAATTGTGAAGAGGTGTGAACCCTACCAATCAAGTATAAATACAACGTGCTTATCATTCATTTGGGCATCAAGTTCATTTGAGAATAATTCGCATTTTGGAGCAGCAGTTCGCACTTGGCAATAGATATACAACTACAACAACAAATCTTCATTCTGTAGCAGTAGGTCTTCATATTCCTGTAGCAGCAGATCCTCTTCTATAGCAAAAGATCGATTACAAGGAGAATCATAGTCATTTGTATCTGCATCTAGGAGAGGTGCAAATATATTCATTATATTAAATCGGCATTGAGTTATGCCTGAGTTGTAAGCAGATTTCTGCTTTTATAATAATCAATATATAAGAAATATATTGGCTGGGTTTTTCTCCCTCAGGTTGGAGGGTTTTCCCAGGGTATCTTGTGGCGTTCATTGTCTTATGTGTTGCATTTTCTGATTACTTTCAGTTTTGATTATCTGATCACTAAAAACTAACACATTTTATCTCAGGCTTGTAGTGCTTCTGGTTGTCAGCACAACTAGAGTGTCTTTGAGGCCATTCACACAAAGAAGCGCAATAGGTTGACTCAAAAGAACTTGAATGACCTTGTCTACGTGCAGTACAACCTTCAGTTGCATGAGAAGAAGGTGCAAGGGCAGAGTACACATGAAGCACTTGACCTTGATGACATTGATCCATTCTTAGATTGGATTGTTGAGCTTGATGAGGTCGATGTGGAACCATGATTAAGTGATGATGAGTTAGCTGATATGGAGAGGGAGGGAGCTGAATGTGAAGCGAAAGTGACAACATATGAGGAGGTAGAAGGCGAGGTTGGTCAACCAGCAAAGGCACTTTCCTCACATACACAACTTGATCCAATCACTATGGATGAGGCACCTGTTGAGGCTCCAATTGAGGATATTGTAGCTATACCATCTACTTCAGCAACACCCATACATCGGCAACAAAAGCTTTTGAGTTTTAGTTGTAGAAGAAATTTATGATATACAATTTTCATTGATACCAAAACTTGAAGTTGATATGTATTCAGAAGTTGAACTTGTTTTTTGGTCTATAATATGTATTAAACTCTAATTTTGATTTATATATGATGAAATCAATAATATGTTCTACAAATTCAGTATATATGTGTGTTTTTGAAGAATATTTTAAGAAATTATGTATTTTCAAATGTTCAATAAATATGCCGAGTTTTTCCTCGAGTTTTTTGCCGAGTCTCGAGCTTTTTGCCGAGTCTCGAGCTTTTATAAAATTTGGGCCTGCCGAGTTATTGTCGAGTCCAAGTTTTTCAACTATGCCATATACAATGCCAAGTTTGTTTCTAAATTTGAAAAAAATGTCTCAAGTTTCAACCAAGTGGTTTAGTCATTACATCAGCAAACTGGTCTGCTATAGACCAATAGTAAAGACAAATGTCTTCATTATCAACCAACGAAGGAATGTAATGTTCCTAAATATCAATATGCTTGGTTCAAACATGACAGATTGGGTTTTCACCATCTTGAGAATACTTTGATTGTCAAAAAAATGTGAGGCTGGTATTGTTTGATCAAGTTGAAGATCAACCAATTATTGTAATTATTGAATGCTTGAGCCATTGATTTTTACATTGTAGAATGGCTTATTATATAAGCCAAAGAATGAAACAACCTATCCGATAATTTAGGAACAAATTCTAAACCACAACCTATGTAAAACAACACTATACAATGTGCTATCATTAGCACAATACTAATATAAAACTAATTCATAATGATAACCTTAATATTAATTAATCTCTATTAATATAATATCCTTAATGAGTAAACCAAATAAAATTATGTAATGTCCCCTTCTTAGTGATCACTCAAGTGGACATTTTAGCTTATTTAATTCCCGTAGGCTATAGTGGGGAAAAGGGATTTCATTTATTTAATTATTTAATATTACCTGGCGGGAAATGTACTTTTAAAAATGTAATGTTAAATAATTAATTAAATATGTTATAAAGTGAATTTTGGAGATAAATTAAAAAGTCACTTTATTATTATTATTTTGAGCGGGAAAAAAAGTGAAGGGATATAAAAGTGGATTTCGAAGCTCATTTGCATTACGCTTGATTTATTATTCACTTTCACCTTTGGTGAGCTTCTTAGAGTTCTTGGTCTTGGGGAAGAGAAACCCTAGGCTACTGGTTTTGGTGGTGAAACGATTCCCACCCTAGCTGGTTCGTGGAGGAGATCATACAGGTCTTCTATTTGGACGATTATTGCAATTTTGTGAGTCTCTTGCGGAGACAAAATTGGAAGGAAATGATACATCTATTCAATTGTTTGGTATTGATATTGTGACCAGTTCAAGAAGGGATTATATTTCAGTTGGGTCACCATCTTTTAGCAAATAATCATTGTTTGATATTGCTGAGTGTACTAGTTTTGATTCTATGGAGCCGTGAGACATTGTTGAGCCTTGGCACTGGGTTTAATACAGGGACGTGGAGATAAAAGGGGTTGTGGGCATTTTGCTAGGGTCGTGACACCAAGAAAAGGAGGCATGACTGCTTAAAACACCATTTCTAAGGTCATGCCAGCCACGCGAGGTCTATAGAAGGGGTGCATGAGTATTTGGAGGCCAGACGTGTAGCTTCAGGTGCATTCTTGCTGCTGGTATTATCTATTAGCAGTCATACAGAGGTATGCATGTGATCTAAGGAGGGTTCAATGGCTGTGTGGAGGTTGTGAGTTGTGTTGCAGCTGGGGCGTGGTGATTTTTGCGCATTATATACAGTCATAAGGGAGCTGTGAATGCATTTCTGGGCTAGGTGTGACATCTTCCAGGTCTGCCATACATTTTTATACATATAAATAACCATTGTTATCAGCCAGCTGATAGATATTGTGAGTCCTTGTAACTGCTGTACATTTCTGAGTCAAACACTTACATATATGCTCTATATTAATGTTCAGCCTGAGTTGTTCAAGTCTGAAACTTCTCTGTGATCATATATTATCATGTTCAGTCAGATGAAAGAGAAATAAAATGTAGAGATTGATAATCAGATTGCATAATTGTTTCATCTTTGAATATTGTTGTTATATACAAGCAATGTAATGTGCTAAGTTTAATAAAATGGGACATCTATCAAACTAAACAATCGCAAAAACTCCATACATCCGGGAAGGGTATTTTACAATGGTATTAGAGCTGATCTTCCTGCCAGCCTGTGTGTTTGGGGGTTGTGAGCTTGGTTTCAGAATTTCAGTTGCATGATTATTTATCAATCCGGAAGATCAGGCCTACATAACTTACAGGAGTAGAAGGGATAGAGAAAGAGCATAGAATATATTTGATTCGGAGTCTTCCGAAGAAGAAAATATGGGTGATAGGCGTGAACTGCCTGAAGGTAGCACTTTGCAGATCCTGCCCAGCTCTTCACTCAGTTGATGGCTGATCATAATAATGTTGGTAATAATGGACATAATAATGATAATGGGAACAATGGAAACAGTGGTGAAGGGAGTAATACTCATATTCCTGCTCATAGCCACACTAGGGCAGCGAGTAGGGTGACTCCTAGACCCCTTGTGCCTCAATTTTTGGGTAGTCAACCAGCTCGTAATCAGGGACAGCAAGCTCAGGGTGAAGGATTCACATATTACTTGAGTGAGTATCAGTCTCTTGGTGACGAGTTTCATGCAGCAATGACCTTGTACGACTTTTGCGCCATAAAATACAGAAATAGGCTAAGGAATCACAATAGGGACCCTCAGAATCAGGATTCGCAGCGTAAGGTTGGCAAACTATCTATACCTTCATTTGATGGCTCAAGTAAATGCACAGCTAGATCTTGGGTTCAAAAGTTGGACACCTTTTTCCAACTCAACCCTATGTTGGAGTCTGAAGCTATCAAATATGCAACGTTACATTTGGAGGGTGAGGACCACGAGTGGTGGTACCATGGGTTAGTCACCTTGAGACATGCTAGTATCACATCCTACTTGGACTTCACTCAGAAGCTGATGGATAGGTTTGACCAAAACGATCCTGAATTGCACTTCAGGGAATTGGCGCAGCTTAATCAGAGTGGTACTATGGATGCATATATTTCTGAGTTCTAGAAACTCTCGGTGATGGTATTAGATGTTTCAGAGCACAAATTGTGTGATGTCCCCACTCTAGTCAGTCCCCTGATGCAGTGTGTTAGCCCTTTCTTGGACCCTTGTGGGCTAACTGGTTTGGTTAGAGGGTCAGTGGTATCTTCTGGAGAGTTTGCTCTATTTCATTTTCTGAGATCGTGGATGGGCTCATTGTGTGCCTTGGCAATACTGGAGTCTGAGTTGCTTCTGACGGCACTGGATTCGGTGAAGTATGGAGGGAGATAGGCTTACTTAAGTGATTTATTAGAAATTGACTTTAATATTTCTAATTTTTCATTTAAATAAGTCTAAAGTGAATATTTTAATATATTTCATTTAATTCACTAAAGGAGGCGCCAAAAATCAAAGAGAACTATGGAAAGTGACTTTGGTTTATATCTCATAAATTTAAAAGATGCAAAACCCTAAAATGTGCGCCCCTTTTAGGTTTTGACCTCCTTGGTTATAAAGGAGACTTGGGCAATGAGAAACAGATATATTTTGATCATTTCAACTTTGCCTTAAGGGTTTTCTACCTTGCTTCCTTCCTGTGATCAGGTTGCTGCAAATCCACCATTGGAGAACGAAATCTCTTCAGTGAGTGCACTTCTGAGGCTGTGAGAGATCAGCTGAATTGGTGCTGTTTTAGAGGACTTCATTTCAGGGGTTCTATTGTGTTTTCAACAGATTTTTGGACTGTTCTTCATCAGAAATCAGAGGGTTTGATTGTGGTGTTCTTTCTTCAGCATAGTAGGCATCAAATCTGCTTGGATGTACTTGCTGCTAGGGTTTCATGATGTTTCTTGCTTGAGGGGCGTGGGTTTTTGAGCAAAGGCGTGTTTCCTCCTTGAAGAAGCGCCTAACTTCTCAAGGGTTAAACTCCCTCATCTTCAGCACTTGGTCTTCCCTCTTCTATAGCTTCAGTTTCACAGTTGGATTCAGACCTTGTTTCATCCTATTCTGAATCTTGTCAGATTTTCATGTATAGACTGGCAAACTGGCTACGTTTTTTAATCAAATAAACTGGAGGCTTTCGGGTATGTTTGTATGTATTAAATCCATTGTTGATGCAAATAAACACCTTCTGCAATTTCAGTTTGAATAGAATAGCTCAAGTTTCCATTCTTCTATCTATTAAAAATTCTCTAAAAAACTCAAAAACACAAATATTCTTAAAAACAAGACAGGTATTGGACAGATTGAGCTAGCTAGGCTCTATTTATGATACAGATGGAGAAGAGTCAGAAGATGAGGCTGAAATTGTAGTAGAAACTGAGTTAAAGGAGGCTCATTTATCCAACATGCAAAGAGAAGGATCCTTTAGACTCCGTGGGGTCTTGGCTGGTCAAAGAGTCATATCCCTTTTAGATACAGGTGCAACTCACAATTTTATTGACTCACGTTTAGTGGAGAAGAGAGGAATTCAAACTCAGCAGTTTGAAGGCATTAGAGTCAAGGTTGCTGATGGATATACTCTCAATTGCGAGAGGATGATTTCAGACTTGCCTTTGAAACTCAATAACTATGAGTTTAAGGCAGATTTTTATGTTGTGAACATGGGAGGAACTGATATAGTTCTCGGCATGAAGTGGCTTCATGCTATAGGAGAGTTCACACTCAATTTGATCGACATGGAGATGAAATTCAAAGTTGATGGCACAAACCATGTTCTTAAAGCCATCAAGGACAGCAATGTGAAAGAAATCTCACTCAAAAGAATGGAACGTTTGGTTCGACATGACATGGTAGATTGGGTTGCTGAATGCAAGTTAATGCCTTCACAGTTGGATCAGCAAGCTTCCTCTTACCATCCTGATGTACAAAAACTCAGAATCAAACATACAAAGGTTTTCAGTGCAATTCCACCAGGTAGACCTCCTGATAGAGGTATTGAGCACATCATAGAGCTGGAAGAGGGCACAAAACCTATAATGATCACTCCTTACCGGCACTCCAAGCGCTTGAAAGATGAAATTGAGAAAACCATCAAAGAACTGTTGGCTATGGGGCATATTAGGCCGAGTAAGTCACCCTTTGCTTCATCAGTTGTCTTGGTGAAGAAAAAGGATGGTACACTCCGAATGTGTATTGATTATAGAGTGTTGAACAAGAGAACTATAAAGAACAGATATCCTATTCCGCGGATTGATGAGTTGATAGATGAGCTTCATGGAGCTTGCTACTTCTCAAAGATTGATTTGAGGACAGGCTATCATCAGATCAGAGTCCGAGAGGAGGACATAGAGAAAACCGCATTCAGATGTCACTGTGGACACTTTGATTTCTTGGTTATGCCTTTCGGTTTAACCAATGCTCCAGCTACATTTCAGTCCACTATGAACAGGGTTTTCCATCCTCAACTGAGGAAACATGTGTTGGTATTCTTCGATGACATCTTAGTTTACAGTAGATCATGGGAAGAACACATGGTTCACCTAGATGAGGTTTTGTGCATACTTGACAGGGAGTCCTTGTACGCCAAGGAGTCCAAGTGTGCGTTGGGCATGGCCGAGCTTCTTTATTTGGGTCACATTATCAGCAGTGAGGGAGTTAGCATGGATCCAGAGAAGGTTCGAGCTATTATTGATTGGCCTACACCTGAGACATTGACACAGCTCAAGGGGTTTTGTAGGGTTGTGTGCCTTCTATCGTCGGTTCGTTAGTGGATTCTCTCGGCATGCTGCGCCACTAACTGATTTGACTAAGAAGGGTGCATTTGTGTGGACACCATTAGCACAGGCGTGCTTTGAGAAGTTCAAACTTCTCATGACTTCATGTCCAGTGTTGGCTTTGCCGGATTTCACCAAACCCTTTGAGTTACATTGTGATGCCAGCGGTGAAGGGATTGGTGCAGTCATTATGCAGGATCGTCATCCCATAGCTTTCGAGAGTAGGAAGCTGAGAGGTCCTGAGAGGAGCTTTAGCATCTATGATAAGGAGATGTTGGCCATCATGCATGCCATGGCCAAATTTAGACAATACTTGATTGGTAGTAAATTCTGTGTTAAAACCGATCACAATAGTCTGAAACATTTCCTTGGACAGCGGGATTTGAATGAAAGACAGCAGAAATGGGTCAGCAAACTTCAATCTTATGATTTTGACATCTCCTATGTCAAGGGTACTCAGAATGTAGTTGCTGATGCATTATCTCGCCGTCCTCACTTGAGCTCCCTTACTCAGATTTCAGAGGACTGGAGACATATGATTGTAGCTGAGTATGCTAAGAACCCATGGGCTTCTAGCATAGTGGATGGAACAGTGCAGGATGCCAGGTACTCTCTTGTAGATGATCTTATTATCTACAAAGGGAGGATATTTCTAGTTCCAGATTCAGAGATGAGGAACCATGTTTTGAGATCATTTCATGATGCACCCATGGCAGGACATCCCGGGTACTTTAAGACCTATAGGCAGGTACGGGAAAGATTCACTTGGAAGGGTCTCAAATCCTTTGTTCTCCAGTATGTTAGGGAATGCCTTGTTTGTCAGCAGAACAAGCAAGAACACACATACCCTGCAGGATTACTCCAGCCGCTTCCTATCCCTGAGAGGAAGTGGGAATGCTTGTCTATGGATTTCATTACGGGCTTACCGAAAGCTCAAGGGAAAGACAACATTTTTGTGGTGGTAGATCGATTGACGAAGTATGCTCACTTCTTCTCAATCACTACTACGCACACAGCTATTCAGGTGGCTGCTTTGTTCTTTCGTGAGGTATTCAGATTGCATGGTTTGCCTCGGAGTATAGTCAGTGATAGGGACAGCAGGTTTATGAGTAACTTCTGGCAAGAGTTATTCAAGCTATGCGGAACAGAACTCACTCCGAGTACTAGCTACCACCCCCAGACAGATGGACAGACTGAGATAGTTAACAAATGGGTGGAGGGATACTTGCGGAATTACAGTTCAGGGCAGCAGAAGGCATGGGTGAGATGGTTATACCTTTGTGAGTATTGCTACAATACCACTCATCACATGAGCATTCAGATGACTCCCTACCGAGCATTATATGGTTATGATGCTCCGAGTTTTCTAGATTTGATACTGAGTGACAGTAGAGTACCCAGTGCTGGTGATCTATTACAGGAAAACCAGGATATTATGAGGACACTCAGAGAGAATATACAGAAAGCTCAGAATCAGCAAAAGCAATATGCTGATCAGAGGCGAGTGGAGCGATCTTTCGAGATCGATGATTTGGTGTATTTGATGCTCCAGCCTTATAGGCAGTCCTCCCTTCGTAAGAAGGGCGCAGAGAAACTTAAGCCACGATACTATGGACCATTTAGAGTTGTCAGACGAGTTGGTGAAGTGGCTTATGAGTTGGATCTTCCGATGGATAGCAAGGTTCACAATGTGTTCCATGTTTCACGCCTCAAAAAGGCATTGGGACCACATGTGATTCCTTCTATTGATTTACCACCCCTAGATGATGAGGGGAAGTTGATATTGGTTCCTGAGGCCATTCTGGATTCCAGAGAGCGTCATCTTCGGAGAAGGGTTATCAGGGAATACTTGGTGAAGTGGAAGGATCTACCAGTAGAGGATGCGACTTGGGAGGGTGACAGTGTTTTACAGCATCCAGCTTTGAGTTTGCTTGCGGACAAGCAAATTCGGGGAGGGCGGACTGTGATGTCCCCACTCTAGTCAGTCACCTGATGCAGTGTGTTAGCCCTTTCTTGGACCCTTGTGGGCTAACTGGTTTGGTTAGAGGGTCAGTGGTATCTTCTGGAGAGTTTGCTCTATTTCATTTTCTGAGATCGTGGATGGGCTCATTGTGTGCCTTGGCAGTACTGGAGTCTGAGTTGCTTCTGACGGCACTGGATTCGGTGAAGTATGGAGGGAGATAGGCTTACTTAAGTGATTTATTAGAAATTGACTTTAATATTTCTAATTTTTCATTTAAATAAGTCTAAAGTGAATATTTTAATATATTTCATTTAATTCACTAAAGGAGGCGCCAAAAATCAAAGAGAACTATGGAAAGTGACTTTGGTTTATATCTCATAAATTTAAAAGATGCAAAACCCTAAAATGTGCGCCCCTTTTAGGTTTTGACCTCCTTGGTTATAAAGGAGACTTGGGCAATGAGAAACAGATATATTTTGATCATTTCAACTTTGCCTTAAGGGTTTTCTACCTTGCTTCCTTCCTGTGATCAGGTTGCTGCAAATCCACCATTGGAGAACGAAATCTCTTCAGTGAGTGCACTTCTGAGGCTGTGAGAGATCAGCTGAATTGGTGCTGTTTTAGAGGACTTCATTTCAGGGGTTCTATTGTGTTTTCAACAGATTTTTGGACTGTTCTTCATCAGAAATCAGAGGGTTTGATTGTGGTGTTCTTTCTTCAGCATAGTAGGCATCAAATCTGCTTGGATGTACTTGCTGCTAGGGTTTCATGATGTTTCTTGCTTGAGGGGCGTGGGTTTTTGAGCAAAGGCGTGTTTCCTCCTTGAAGAAGCGCCTAACTTCTCAAGGGTTAAACTCCCTCATCTTCAGCACTTGGTCTTCCCTCTTCTATAGCTTCAGTTTCACAGTTGGATTCAGACCTTGTTTCATCCTATTCTGAATCTTGTCAGATTTTCATGTATAGACTGGCAAACTGGCTACGTTTTTTAATCAAATAAACTGGAGGCTTTCGGGTATGTTTGTATGTATTAAATCCATTGTTGATGCAAATAAACACCTTCTGCAATTTCAGTTTGAATAGAATAGCTCAAGTTTCCATTCTTCTATCTATTAAAAATTCTCTAAAAAACTCAAAAACACAAATATTCTTAAAAACAAGACAGGTATTGGACAGTGAGCTAGCTAGGCTCATCACAAATTGATCATACTTTTTATTGAGGGTCTATCCGAGCCACTATCTAATTTTCAAAATAGTTGCATATATTTCAAACCCGAGTCACTTCGGGATGCTATCATATGGGCACGTGACATGGAGCATTCAGTGCCTAAGAGTAATTTTTCGTCCAAACCATTCATTCCTCAAAAGAACAAAGACAAAAAGCCCTTTCAGAAGAAGTGGCCCAGGAAGGACAAATTAGATGACGAGGCTCGTAGGGACTTTCAGAGGAAAAAACTTTGTTTCAGTTGTAAGGAGCCTTGGGAGCTTGGACACAGATGCATGGGTAAAGAGAAGGTACACTATATTGAGGTTCTTTCAGACAGTGAGGATGATGGAGAGCCAAAACAAGTACAGGGCAACACTGATAGTAGTTTAGAGGATGAGCAGCCACAGGTGGTGACTAAGAGTGGCGCTATCGCTACTATTTCAAGTATTCCCAGGTTCAATTCCTTCCAAGTTAGGGGAGTATTACAAGGCAACGTGTTATTGTTTTGATTGACAGTGGGGCAACCCACAATTTCATAGATTCAACCGCAGTGACTAAGAGGGGTATACCTATAGAGGGTTTTGAGGGATTCAATGTGATGGTTGCAAATGGATTTAGCATGACTTGCACGCAGAGGGTTCCTCGACTAGGTGCTACTTTGGGCAACTACACTATTACTGATGATTTCTATGTGGTTGACCTTGGTGAGACAAATGCTATATTGGGTATACAGTGGCTTCATTCATTGGGAAAGTATTCACAAAACTTCCAGACCATGGAGCTTAAGTTCAAGGAAGCTGATGGGAAAAAGGTTGTGCTCAGGGATATAGCTAATGGTTCTCTGAAGATAGTGTCAGCCAAGCAGATGCAGAGCATTTTCAGACATGGGGATGTTGCATGGGCAGCTAAGTGTTTGATTACATCCAAGGAGACTCTGGATAGTAGCCAGCCTTACCATGTGGATATCCAGTCATTATTGGTTAAGCATGCCAAAGTGTTCAAGGAGATACCTCCAAGGAGACCACCTAATAAGGGCTTCGAGCACACCATTGAGTTGGAGGAGGGAGCTAAGCCTGTCATAACAACTCCTTACAGACATCCTAAGAAATTCAAGGATGAGATAGAGAAGTTAATTAAGGATTTGTTAGACATGGGACACATCAGACCTAGCTCCAACCCATTTGCTTCTTCTGTAGTTCTGGTTAAGAAGAAGGATGGGACAATAAGGATGTGTATAGATTATTGGGCATTGAACAAGAAAATGATTAAAAATAGGTACCCTCTGGATCAAAGGCTCTTGCAATTTCTTGAGCCATCCTATATTTCTTTAATATAAGGTATATTTTATTTAACCTGTCTCTGTTTAAACTGAAGTCAGCAAAAATTGTAATGTAAGGGAAGAAAGAACCCTTCTTTTGCCCACCAAGATGAAACTTGTCAGTTTCACTTAATTGCCATATACTCTCTAAAAAAGTTATTTTGTAAGCCACAAACCTTGGCAAAAGATGTGGTCCAATTGGGGAGCCATATACCCTCAAAACTGTGCAATCTGTATGGAGATAATAATCTCCCCAATTGTGTTGGATCCCCAATTCTCGCCTCCTTTCCAATGGCCTTAAGAAATCTAAAATTTCTTTCTGCAATCTGATCTCTGTAACTCCCAAAAATGTGAGCACCTTTCTTAGAAAGTGATTTTGAAAAACAAAAAAAATTGCTTCCTCACAATTCCTGTCCCAAATATGTGTCCAGCATTGGACTGGGATGGAGTTTCCTTTACCATCATCTGCATGAATTTGCAATGCAGGGCCCCATTCTTTCCTTCTTGCATACAGGAACATGTGGCAGAGCAACGAATACTGTCTGAAGGTGATCATCTTGCTACTCTTCTTGATTTCAATCAACTATTTGTAAATAGCATTTGCAACATAAGTTACAAAATCAAACTCATCATTGACTAGAGGATTCTGAATGTCCACTGCCATATACATCAGATAGACTAGAATCTTCTCCTGTGAATCCCCTCCAAGGACCTCACACATAGCATAGTAAGTTTTGATGAAGTAATCTTCAAAAGTTTCCACTTTGAATGGCTCCATGTCATTTGGGGGGATTCTGACAAACTTTCTATCAAAACCCTTCACTCTATATTTAGGAAGCCAGTAAACCCTGAAGCCACTCCTATCTTGTTGATATTTCTACTTGAAGGATTCAAAATCAATCGCCTTGCAAGTAGCCAGATTCAACTTGAATACATCCAAAATGAAAGCCTTGTTAATTCTAATCAATTCCCCACAATTAGCAGCCCTAACCACTCTCACATTCTCATCATAATTGGCTGCAATGGCCTTGAGGAAATCTACATCCATAAACACATTGGGCACTACCAGTTTACCCAAATCATAGGTCCGGACATTTGAGATTGCGACTTTTGAATTTCTCTTCGCATACCAATGAACAAACAACTACCATCCAGACAAGGGGATTTTTGCATCTCTACATTCACAGGCATCATAACCATGCTGGTAACAACACTAGGACCATGAACCTTAATTTTCCTTTTGGACGAGCCAGGAAGTTGCGTAATTAGGTCTTCGTCTATTGTCCTCTTTGAAGAAGAAGGTTGTCTCTTCGATGGACTCATGATTACAGTTCAAATTTGAGACTAGGGTTTTCTAGGGATTGGTTTTGGGGTTTTAAAACTATCAAACAATAACTAGGGAAAAACTAGAAAAATTCAGGACAAAATAATGCGTGCCCTAACCTAATTTCAACCTTAGAACTTAGCCTATCACAATCCAAACCCTAGAACATAAAATTAAGTGAATTTTTTAGTCACAGACGTACTTGTTTTTGTGCTTCTAAAAACCCTAACTATCGCGGAATGCTCTTGAGCTCTGCAAATTCTTCTCTTCGGATGCTTAGAATGCCAGGTGAACAGTTTAACTGATGGGATTACAGTATTTATAAAAGGAAATTTGCTATAGATATGATAGAAAGCCATCTTTTTTGCCATTACTCTCAGTGCACACGAGCCAAAGTACGAAGATACTCATTTTTTGAGTTTGAAGATGAGTCATTGATCATCAAGCAAAAGTACAAGATTTGGCGGTTGCTAGCCCCTTGACGTTTTGAAAATATTTGACGCGAGTTGAAAAGATCTTTGGCCAATAGAATTGATCCATGCGAGACCACTTTTACACATCATTAAAGACACGTTGCCAAATACATGACAAGAGTTGTCGACGTCATTATTGGCCACGTGGCAACATTCCACAGCTCCGCAACATGCAGATCGGACCGCTACAAGGATCTTCGCGGACTCGTCGAATGCCTTAAGATTGCGCCACGTGTCACCCAATCTATGCATTAAAATTCTCATTCTTCATGCAAACCCTACCAAAACAATGTGATCCGAAAACATGTCCACTTTGGTATCTCTAAAACCTACAGTGTATCATCTTTCTTTGTTTCTACGGCATGCATTCAGGCCTTCCTTGAGGTGTCTCGCGGAATTGAAGAATCCACTAAAATCACACCACATGTCGACCTCTTGATGCATTTGATAGAACCTTTCGATGAGACGCCTTCAGATCGTGCCACATGTCCATTTTCCACAATTCTACAAGGTGCTTGTGGGCCCCCTCGAGGGACTACGGAATGCCCCAAAAACGTGCCACGTGGTACTCATATGGCCTTCATAGGGGTCACATGGCAAATGTGCGACACTCAATATGCCATGTGTCATCATTTTCATGGTTCTGCAACCAACCTTTTCCTTAAGCAATAAACCCTTTGCGGAATCCAGTAGAAAAGTGACACCTGTCAATATTTTATTGGTTCCGCTAAGCATTTCTTCAATAAAATATTAACGCAGGAAGGATTGGTGGGGTCAACATGTTGGGCACGAGCAACTTATGGGTTCTTTTAGCACATGCCTTTAAAAACACTTATTGTCTACTAGGGAATGAAGGGGCCAATGAGTTCATAATATATGCGGACATAAGACTTAGGCCTTTGACAAATTATTTTAGGTTGCGGGCTTAATCGGTAACCTTAGGTAGAAGGGGCCGATACACAGATGAATACAAGACACAAGGTTGTAACTTCATGTACCGACCGTAGGCGATAGGCAATCAACATGCGATTATAACAGAAGTGCAAAAATGTTGCCCAGACTTAGGGTTTTTAGGGTTTTAGACCTAATCCAGCGCTTGCAATAGTATTTATATCAAACCCTAAGGGATAAACACCCATTTTTTGAAACTCAAGACAAGGACAAAACAAGGAACCACAAAATTTTGCAAAAAGTACTATCAAATTCCAAAGGATGCCGCCTAGATTGATGAGGAGACATAGGAAGGATTGGTTGTAGTTCCATTAGATGAGGCAGCCCCTCAGTGCCAATGACTCAGAGTTAGACTCCAATTTTGATGAAATGTTTGGAGATGCCGATTAGATGCAACCTCATATTTTCTATCACTATGTTTTGTGAATTTGTTATTTTGCAATTTGTAGTGCAAACTTGTAGCCTTTGTGCATTTTGGTGTATTACTTGTTGGTTGAAAATTTTGTATACTTGAGAGAGTGTACAAAATTGTGGTTTCAGCCACAGCACGTGAGATAAAACTCTCGTAATTAAGGGAAGGCTCCCCCTTTGCTAACTAACTTAAACTAATATGGGTGAAATAACAATCTTTCCCCTTGTTTTAGGAATGATTATACCCTTTTCTCTTTGCAGAAAAGTGATTATGACTTTAAAAAAAACTTTTATAACAGCTTGAAATGGAATTAAGATAGAGGAAATGAAGTTTCCTGAAAGCACAAAGTCTTGATAATTAGAAATCCTATCTACCCTTTTAGAATAATATAATAATGCAATACATAACAGCACAAAGTCTGTAAATATAGTGCACCTGCAAATTACAACTCCTAACCTTAAATCAATCTAATTCAGTACTTCAAACTTGTAGCACAAAGACTGCAAGAAATCAGACCAAAGTCTTTTCACAATGGCTCCACAACTTCACAAGAAGAATTCAGAAAAATGCACTACAATGACATAAGAACACAGTAATGTCATGCAACAAATCTCAACACAAAGTTTGAAATCTATATGCCTTCCTTATACCACTTGAAAATTAAGTTCACACACATAAAGCACAAAGTCTCTTTGCTATAAATTTCTGCAGAGTTTTCTCTATTGCCAAAAAGATGGATATTACAATAGACCCCCTCAAGTATTTATAGGAGAGAGGCCTTGAGAAAAAGGTGGGAGGATCTCAACAAACTTGAGAAATTCTCTCAACCACTAACTAACTGCAATTCACTTATTCAAAATTACAATCCAATTGTGATTTGTCTTGTAAAACCTATGTAATTACATTTTTCAAAAACGCAAGAGAAATGAAATCTTGCAATTGCAAAACTTGTTTTTACACATAATTTGTCGAAAGTAAAATAACATTAACATTTTCACTCCATCACATTTCTAGCTTTGAAAGATTGAAACTTGCTGATAATTCCCTGCAACTCATCAGGATCAGGGCTAAGCGTGTTCCTGGCAACGACAACAGTCTTTAGGATTATATCATAGTATCTTACTGTTGCCTCTCTATGTTCTTCAAAAGTAGCTTGCATCTTATCAAAGATCATCTGGTGATTAACAAATTTATGGATTGTATCCATAGTGAACTGATCTGAATTTAGCTTCTGGTGAAGATTTGTGGTTATCTGAGAAACAACATCACTGGCTGCGAGCAATTCTCCTTCATGACTTAGAACTTTGCAAGGTATTTTCTCAAAGTTAGAAAGTATGTCCTGCTCAACTTCAGTGCTCATCTCAAGCGTAGCGTGAACATCTTTGATAAGATCTTGAACAACTAATGACTTGTTTGTCATAAGTTCCTCAAACTCTATATATTTTTCCCTTTTTGAAATCACTGAATTGCTGCACAGAATTTCCAGCTTCACTTGATCCATCTCATGCCAGACTTTTAGATCTTTCTCAAGAGAATCTAGAATTTGTTGTAAGGCTTCCAAGGTTTGATTCATCTTGAATCTTGCTGCTTTGACTGTACTCAAAATCTGCAATGCCTTTTCGATCACTAGTACGCCTTGGTCAATTAATTGAGCTATCCAAGAATCAATTGCTTTAGCTTTTTGTGGAATTCTTTCTAATTGCCCGATTGATTCTTTAGGGGTAAATGAAGATAGTGAATCAACCATTTCTGATGATTTAGTAATCCTTTGAATAACTGAAACCAATTGTTCATTCTCTTCTTTTAGCTTTTCTTTTTTGGCTAAAAGTTCATTATAGCTTTGTGCCAACACTGTCACTGAACTCTAAGCATCTTGCATCATATTGGCATGAGTCTACTTGCCTAATTCCACTCTAGTGAATCTGTAATCAGACACCTGCATCTCTTCATGTGGTTTGTCTATGAGAGGTTCTGCTATTTCAGCATATTTCATCTTATTGCTGTCAACAAACACCTGCGAGACTATCTTCGCTTTCTTTGCAACCCTTGGTTTGGATTTCTTCAATTTCTGGAAATCAAACACATCAGGAGAAATTGCTTGTTTCTTCCTCTTTGGAGCAACTGAGTTCAACCACGGAGGAAGATCCCAGGTTCTCATACCTGAAACAACAACTATAGTTTGTGTATATATGGATTCATCTTGTGACACAACTGTAATTCTAGGAGGTGCCTCAGTTTGGATAGCAACAAGAGTCTGCTCAGATGACAAATTGTGACTAGGATCAGCCATGAAACAATCAAAACTTGCTGCTGATGTACCTATCTATGGAAGCGTTATTTCTGATACCATCAAAAAGGTTGGATTTGTATCAAATACGTTCTCCAAATTGTCATGCAAGCTTCCCACAGGCATATTCATTATTGATATAGCCGAGGAATGATGAATAGATTCTGAAGGTGCGATTGAAGAAACAAATACTGTAAAGAAAGAATCAACATCACTATCAATGGGAGACATAGGAGATATCACAAAAAAAGGTATTGGAGCTTCAATGTGAGGAGACCTTTCACTTAGAATAGTAGAAGTTTCAAGAACATCTTCTTCTTGCTGATCTGAAACTTGAATCTATGTCTCCTCAACCTCTTTACCTTTTAGTGTTACTTTCTCCAACGGTTTTTCAACAGCCCGGCTAACCCTCAACTTAATCCTAGTTCCTGAAGAAGAAGCTCCTTCTTTAGAATTGTCCCTAGTTTCTGATTTCAATCTTTTAGACCCAGCTGAATCATCCTCGGCTCCAATTCTGATTTTAATAGTCTTGACACCTATGCTCTTGAGCCAAGCGTTAGTATTTGCCAAGATTGACTGAAACCTATCAAAAATAGAAGTAGATTCTTTCTGAGACCATTGTATTGCAGGAATAGGTGCATTAGCAACCTCTTGTTCTTCATATTCTGGATCTAAAATCAGCCCATCATCAATTACTCCCTTTGGAACTAAGGTTAGATTGAGATCAACAATTTGCTACACTGTAAGACTGTAGTAATCCATTTTATAGATATCCTTCTCTGTTCGAAGATCTACCCAAATGTCTTCGATGTGATGCACGTGCGTGAAAGCTCTTTTTATTTTGTCTTTCACTCTTCTGTAATCAAATTCCATTCTGGCCTGGAATTTCTTCAATTTTATCTCTTGAAGTTCAGCCTGCATTGCTTTTGCTCTTGAGGAAGTTGTCAAAGAATACCTCCCAATCAGCAGTGGATTATGCAATGAAATGCTAACTCCAGTCTTGTGCTGTGTAGCTTGTCGTGCATGCACTGTCATCAATTGCCTTGCTAACTCCATCAAAATGGTTTTATCTATTGGGTACCTTGGAAGCATATAAGGTTGGTCTTTAAAATAGCCAACTCTTATGTAAGTGAAAGTAGGGAATTGAAGGAAAAGACAGCCATATTCATTTACTTTCCTCCAAGCAGCCTCAGATACCCTATTGTTTTCCAATGCTTTGTCAAATAAACACATGAAATGACCAAAGAAAGCATCTTGGACCCTTCTATAATGCACACGACTTTGCTTCAAAGTCAGCTGATCATAATACTCCCATACAGGCACCAATGATCTATCACCTCTGGTAGAAAGGCCTGGAAACTACCTCAATGAAGTTGCTATGTAAACCAGATATGAATTCATATAAAAGGTGAGTGTGGTGGGAACCTGTGCAAGCTGTTCACACAAACTATCACTGATAATTTCACCCTAGAAAATTGGATATTGTGCCTTTTTGATAAACACTATGAACTTATTCATCCAGTTTTCAAACATATTGGAGACTTTCAATCCCACTATTCTACTCAGAAGGGTGATCATATCATTAATCTCTTCTTTAAAATCAGACTGATACAGTTTGGGTATCCGGATCACACAAGGTCGTGATTTAAGAAGTCATTTGTTATTGATATGCTTGATACAATCATTCTTCTTTTGTTCATAATAATCATGAGCACTCTTTATTGTAATATCTGAATACATAGGAGCATCAGGAACTCTGAAGATTCTGTTAATGGTTTCAGAATCAAGCCTGATAACCACGTTACCATCATCATCGCTGATGGTTCTTGATTCTCTGTCAAAGCGGGATGCACATGCAAGAACAAATTCTAGCTCTAGGGCAGCAATAGGAAAAGTAGACACTAGGTGAATATGACTTCTCAACAACAACTGCATATCATGAGAAGTTGATTTCTCAGCCCTTTTAAGAAATTCAGACATATTAACATGCCCAATCTCTGTATCTTTGATTTCATCAATGTTTGAGACCACATGAGATGGAGAAATCTCATTTTGATATTTATCATATTTGTACTTCATCTTCTTGTTTGTCGGAGAAGCTTGTTCGTCTGTCATTGAGCAAGAATCTGCAAGGCTGCGATGAAAACCACATAAAGTCAAAACATCATCAACATCAACATGTGAAGACATGGTATCCATTAACAACAAGACTCAAACCCTAGATTGCTGAAACTGCTTTCTGAATGAAGGTGGAGAATGAAGGTTAAAAACCAATTCGGATCTTGGTGGGCTGATAGTGAATGAAAGCAACATTTTGTCCTTTGTGGGCAGCAAATCAAAAATCTTCTAACTTGAACTTTGCAGTCAAGTCTTAAAATTCCAACTTCAAGACATTTAAAAGCATTTCGGGTTTTTGAGAGCCTGTTGCAATTTTTAAAGCGCAGTCGGGATTTTTTGAGCATTTTGCAATTTTTAAGTTAAAGGTCGGAAAAATAAGAAGTCTTTGCAAATTTCAATTTGCAACTTCAAACTTGCAATTTTAGTGAAAAATCCCGATTTGCTATTGGATGATAAAAACCCGAAATTAAGCCAAAATGCCTATTTTTGCAAAAAAAGGAAGTGAGGATGATAACGTAATGAGTGAATGAGTGAGATGAATTTGGTGAAGACAAATGGAAGTGGAAAATGGCTAATGGAAATGGAAAAGATGTGATTGCTGAAATGGCTCTCGTGATAATGACATTTGTGACAATGGTATTTGAGCAATGAGAATACATGTTCCGTATTGCACAACTGCAAAAAACGTTTTTCGAGAAATGACAATTTTGAGCATGAAGAAAATGGCCGCAAAAACACGTTTCTTCTTTTTTGTAAAATAAAAACGTGTTTATGCTAAACACCATAAAAACGTTTTCCAAAAACTCCATTGAGAGACATTTAGAAAGACACGAAAACAATCAAAAGAAGGATGCCAATCAAAACGCGATTTGGCTAAACGAAATCACGTTTTTCACTAAAAAGACCCAAAAAAAAAAAAACTTATGAACAAACACGCCCAACATAATAAAAGAAAACTCATTCATCAAAGGCACATGCGATTTGATGAAGAGCGAAAACAAAACTAAACAAAAAAGATCAAGAAAGTAAAATCATACCTGAAAACGATGCTGAAGCATAAAATGGAGAAGAAAACCCTAGGTATCTTGCACAATCTTCAACAAAAATAAGGACATTAATAGTCAAGCTAAGAAACTTCGATTTCGGTTGAAGAATTTATGGAATCTCCACCAAAGAAGGTAAACAATCAAACTTCAACACAAACTCCTCTTGAAAATTTGGGCGAACTTCTCCAATCGGATATTTTGAGCTTAGCAACAAGTAAAACTAACACAAAAATGACAAAAATCGGGTTTTTAGACTCTTTCAGCAACTTGTCTTTTTTCACTAATGACCAAAATCGGAATTTTTGACTTACTCAACAATTTTATTCATGAATTCGGACTTTTTTGGGCTTTTGACAACTTTGCTTTATGACATAAAGGCCAAATCGCAATTTTGAGAGTCTATTGCAATTTTTATTTCATCACTACTGAGTAAAATCGGGATTTTGAGGCCATTTAGCAATTTTATTTTTGACAAAAGCCAAATAGGAACTTTTTGATCATTTAACAATTTTATTTTTGACAAAAGCCAAAAATCGGACCTTTTTGAGCTTTTGACAATTTCACTTAACTTTACCAAAGGCAATCGAACCTTTTTTAGCTTTTAGCAATTTCATTCAATGACTTAAAGGTAAAATCGGGCTTTTCAAGGCCTTTAGCAATTTCACTTAAGCCAAAT
The DNA here is from genome assembly GCA_007115665.2 of Sequoiadendron giganteum. Lineage (NCBI taxonomy): Eukaryota > Viridiplantae > Streptophyta > Pinopsida > Cupressales > Cupressaceae > Sequoiadendron > Sequoiadendron giganteum. Next base: position 484,451,652 of record CM021105.1, on the reverse strand, counting down.
CGGACTTTTTAGGAACTTTAGTAAAATTTTGCTTTACGACTTAAAAGTTCCTATTTTTGCATTGTTGTCTTAAAAACCCGAAATTGGCAAAAAACACAAGAAAAATGACTCAGAATTTTACAAAAACGGAAAGGAGAGTTGATGAAAGGATGTCCAAGGGAACCATCGATTGAAACTCAAAGTTTTACAACCTCAACACCTCGTAAAACATGCTCTAAGGAGAAAAACTTCAAATTTTTTGGTAGGTTACCCCAAATTTTGCCATGTCAAAATTTGAGGACAACATTATTATATTTTAATACTCTATCGTATGCACATGCCAATGAATTATGGAAGTAATTAAATATTTTGTTTGACTCTCATGTGAACTCTATTGTTGTGTTTAAAGGATTCTATAATGTATATCATATGTCAATATGATGAATGCCTAATCATTGTTATCAATGTTATCATATGAATATTTGAAATTTTCCTATATTTGAAATATTTTCTGAATTTTATATAAACATCCCCCAAAAAGGCCTCAAACAAATCCATCCCTAAAACATGTCTCCTTGTCCCGATGTCCTCCCGACTCGGAAACTTGGTGGAACATAGGTTCCCAAGGATCTAAGTGAGGTCCTTGACATTCCACGAACATGGGACTTGCAGGGGACATCTCCTTTTTTCAAGACTTGACGGCTTGCTTTATTTAGTGCATAAAAAGATGAAAGGTAACTTTTAAAGGGAAAAAATGCTAAAGACCCCTAAAAATCCAAAAGAGAGAGGATTGTCATTGCAAATTCGGTGGATTATATTTACTTTTTAAGATTTCAGCTGCTTTTAGTTTGTTTAAGTTATTTAACTAGTTGTCCACAAAATTCAAGCAAATTTTTGCCATTCTAGAAATCGCATCCCCACATCCCAAAAATTCAGAGGAAGACTGATGGATACCTATTCTTCACATCTTGAAATATCCCAAGCTAATTTTCTATACATAAAATTTTCATTTTCACTATTCCATGAACACAGGCATTTCGTCAAATAATTTGCCAATATGCTGCTCTGAGATTGTTGTCAATGATTTATAAATGTTTTTCTACCATACATTCATTTAATGGATTTTTCCACAATATGTCCTCAGGAATATATTTTCCAAGTTCAGAATAATAACAATTTTAACTGGCATAGAACATTGTGGGTAACAATTACTATCAAATAAATTACAAAGATAGATTTCAGTGAACAGAAAAAACATTCTTACATTTATCAAGTGGAATTCACAATAATATTATATTTCAGACCTGTGGAAATCGCACCAATTTTCTTGTCTTTTTATTTTTACGGCTCACATCCAATTTGTATGGCCAGTTCCATTATATATTCAAGACTTAAACTGCACTCCTTGTGTGCTTAGTTAAATCGATAGACTCCCTTTTTGTTTGCTACGTCACCCTCAAAGGGGTCCCACCTTCATACGACTGCAATAATAATAATTAGCAGCTCCTTGAATATACATACGTCAGGCTTGACAAATATACTATGGCTCACATGAAGGAAAGGGTGCCAATTTATGACTTCGATGGATCTCAAGAAATTTTGTCGCAACTTATATCTTCACTAGCTGACCTTTCATTAAACCCACATCACCTTTGACAGGCTACTTCCTCTATAACTGCGACCCAATGTCATGTCCCTAGAATCATGACACTCAAATTAACCCTTCAATATAATTATAATTGCCAAAGGCAATATTATAATTATGATAGATGCTAAATATGGACGATCTAAATGTTTCCATAATCATAATATTGATAATTTAAATATCATTCCAAATATAATTATTATCCCCATTTAAATATTATAATAATCTAAAATAAAACATTTAATATTTCGTACTAATAAATAAATAAATACATGAGAATAAGAAAACGTGAACATAAAGCACACCCTTATCGAGTCTTCTAATTACAAATTATCAAAAGAAATTTACTTAAGTTATTCGGAGGCACACAATATTTTCATGCGGGACATTATACAGTCAACCGAAACTCCCAACATTTAACTCAATGCAATATGAATAAACTCGAACAAGTTCCCGAGAGTCGTCACTTGGCGCGAATGGCCATTAAGACCGATTCGCTTAGGAGACACGCCCGACCAGGAAAGGCACCCCCCTCTCACGCAAGCATAGAAATAGAGACAACCGCCAAGGCCAGGAGAGAGGAAGGAAGGGACGACGGCAGAAAGAGAGGCACGAATTCGCAGACAAAAGACCAAGTGAGAATCGTCACTTAGCTTTAATTAATATTTAGTCTCTCGATTATGGCATAAAATAACAATATGAAAATTGGGGTTCTTGCGTCCACTAGTTATAAGATGTAACTCATGATCTTTACCTTGAAACGTGTGTTCCATGACTAGACACGCATTTGGGCACATGCCCAGTGCGGCTGGCTTGAGCTACTTGAAACCACTGAACTGTGTAACCCTAGGCTCATGTCTGGCCGACCTGGTCATCAACATACTTGGGAACAGTGTTTGCAATAAAACCTCTGAAATTATATGTGAATCAACCTTGAACCGTATGGTCTCTCAACCAAATAATGGGAATAAACCTACAGATGGGAAAAGAACCAAAGTGATCATTACATCTGCATAATTGAATTGTCAGAGATTGTGTGAACCACTGCTATCATAGTGTATTCTGATAAACAATGCATTCCTACTCTTCTCTCCTTTAAAAAATATAAGTAGCTGCATTCCATGAAATTCTCTCTAATGGCATGATACATGTTAACTATGAATGGTTTATTAATATCTGAACATCTATATTTTATCAACTATCTTCAATCTGATTGTTAACCTACTAGGAGAGGCCAATCATCACCTAAGTGGTTTGTCTATAAACCCCATCTAGGTTCCGCCCCGTTGGCCCTAAGCATGGGTTGGGCATACTGCCCCGTTGGCCCAACGCAAGGATTGGGTCATGGAGGGATGGGGGTTCCACATATGTCTATTGCCCCGCTGGCCCAAGATGAGGGTTGGGCAATAAGAGGTGGTAGACCGCTGGCCCCTTAGAGACTCTGCTCTCCTGACAGGTTGGATGCTCTCTGTTAATATACATTTTTTTTGCATGTAATTATGTCTAATATGTTGGATACTAGATATTAAAGCTAACACATAGGGATATGGATGTGTTACACATGATGTGACAGGTGCTTAACGGTTACAAGGGAATCCTTGGAAGGGAATAGAGACTTGTAACCTCTTTCCCATCAACAATCTAGGTAAGAGACATTACACCCAACTACTATAATCTATGATTCATATATTATATATGTGGCCATACCAAGTACAGCTGCATCAACTTCTATGGTGAGATTAAACAATCCAAAGCATCACTTTGGTCTCTAAGGCCGATGCTCGAGCTTTTTCCGTACTGGCAAGTTGGGTTTGCTAGGCCAATTGTACCTAGAACTGCTTCATGTGCTTCATCCATTCCTCCTTTATCTTCTACACAAGCTGAAGTGCCTCACCCTTCCCCTTCACTGTTGCTTTTGTCGTTAACAACTAGCGCTTTAGCGCATAGAAGATATCCCTAAAAGCCGCCTCGATGCTGAATAAAGCTACAATCACCCGGCCATCCCTCCCTACAATTAGGGGTTGTGCTCCACACCATGCCTTCAGCATTGTTGAAGTCTCTTCTACTGGCCATCCCCTGGTGATGAAGCAATGTGCAAATTCTTGCTCACAACCAGTCTACACAAATCCCAAGATTCTCTGAACCTACTGTGCTACAAGTGGTGATTGACCAATTTTGAGTTGCTTAGAAATTTCTCCCAATCGATGCATCATTGTCCCTGTTACATCCCACCCTAATTTCTTTTTGGAATGTTTTCTACTTCTTAAAATTAAGCTCTGGCATACTTAAAGTTAGATAAACAGTATACGAATGGTAAAATTGAATGAATTGTGTAACTCGACGTTGATTATAATTTTGAATGAGTTCTATGTATATGATGCTTTACTACAAGAAATTTGTATAAACTATTATTTTCCTTTTTTTAATACAAGCAATTGGCATTGTGGTTAGGATCAGATGATGATTGTATGATATCGGACTAACTACCAGATTTTGGTGGAGTATGATGCAGGACAAATCGAGCCTCAACAAGATAAAGAGGGAAAACATCATCCGACAGAAAGGGAGTGTTCGGAAGTCTCAAATGCCATCTGAGTTCGGTGTTGTAGGGTGGATATCGGTCAACCTAAGTCATGGACTTTTCCAACCGTTGGGTGATAAGTAGTCACGCCGAGGACATCTTATTCCAAATGGAGGTGTTTTTCCGCGACATATCTCGTCCTTTAATATCTTATTATTTATTTAATTATACTCATCATAAGTTATATTCAATATATATATATATATTTGAATGTAGGCAATCATCACTCCTGTCTCGTTGAATATAAATAAAGTTATTAATTTTTGGGGCAACATAGCTCTAATCTCTTGGTCAAGCTCTTTGAATAATATTGCCGCTTTCCTTAATGCTGACAAAACTTTCTTAGCCCTGGCCGTGCTAAAATTGTGATGATATAATCAAGCCTTGCAAAATAAATGGCATCGACTAAAGTCATGTGTGGAAAGCTAGGAAAAGATTTAATTTAATTTAATTTCAAAGGATGGCCGCATGGGAATTTGGGGAAAATAGAAATCAAAGACTTCTAAAGTTTCAATACTATCAAATCTCTTAAATCTTTTTCCTCACCGCTTCTTGCCCGCATTTTTCTCTGCTTCCACCATCGTGCGATGATATCTGGTGATGGTGCACAGATTGGGGAATGAAATCTTGGACAATAGCTCAAATTTCATTCATAGGTCTTAATGTGCGAGGTTGAGGGAACGGTTTGGATAACGGTTCTTGAATACGAGATTTGGGAGCTTCAAAACAGGAGAGGGGAGACAAAAGAGGGGTTGGAGAATGTGAGGAGAGGAGGAAGTATAGCTCTTGAGAGTCGCCATTTTTAGTTGATGTTGGGAATACATAAGATAGGTGCCAATAGTCGGAGAAGAGGGGAGTTGGGATCAATTCATGTCAGACAAACTGAAAGTCTATCACAGGAGATTACCAGAAGCTAAGGAGGACCTGTTTTGGACTTCATCATCACCTGCTAACAAACGCCATTTCGAGCTTCGAGTAAATACGTTGGAGCATTATTTGAGTATAGTTTCCTTAAGAAAGGAATTTGTGGTGTTCGATGAAGTTTCTTTTGGTGATACTCCTCTCAGTAATCCATGTATTTCATACTGTATATCTGATGCAACTTTGGATCGAACTATTGTTTTAAGTTGCAAAGCTAATTTGAATAAATCTTACTCTTTCTACTGTTCCCTCTCTATTTCTTTCTTCTCCACAAAAGCTACTCATAGAACTCAAGGAAAATAAAAGAGAAATTCTATCATGACTGAAGCAGAAGAATGACCCTGTGATCTATTTTCTTATCTTTGAAATAATAAGACTTTCTGGTGGGAAGTAAGGAGGTCTGTAGTAATTTTCTTTACCACAAATAATTCTTTTGAAAAGCTATCTATAGAAAACTTAAAACTTGGGAGCTTCTTTACTCCGATATTCTTGAAATCAATTTCTTTACCTATTTATCTGATATGAGGTAAATGCAAACCTAGCTAGTGAAGACGGTAAAAGGGCTTGCAGAGGCCTCAAATCTATTAAGAATAGAAAACTGACCTATTTACTTAATAGTATAAAGACATATAACTATACAGTGTAGAGTCGTTTCTTTGAAGAAAGTTTTAATAACGTATTTGAATTCCATTAGTGGTCTTAACTAAGAAAGGTCATGACCATGTGCTCTCTCCATCGGAAAATGGAAAGGTGGCGAGCTTAGACCTCTAGGTCACGTTTAAACAAAGAAGTCTCTTGCAGTGAATAAACTTGGAAAGATTTCCGAAAGAGAACAAGAAGCTCTTGAACCCTAGTTGTAATCTAGGTCAGGCAACTGGTAAGATGGAGAGATAATACCTAGGTTTGTGACCCACACTTGGAAGCCAGATAGGGCAGCAAGATTCCCTTATTTAGAAGTGGAAGCAGGGTCAGATAACCGGGCAGGACAAGTAGTCCAGAAAAGCCTAGGTCAAATGCTTATCAAAGTCGAGCAGGGTGTTGAACTAAGACTACGTTTTGCAGCAAAGTACAGATGTACTAAACTATGGCCATAGTTGGGTGTCGTAGCCACACATGCACTTAATGTTCAAAGTAACTCAGATACCTAGACCAACCAGAGTTGTCGTACTAAGTAGGAAGGAATCCTTGGTAGTGTGTCAAGGTTAGTTGGGTAGAGTAACACTAGAGCTCAGATGGCAAATGGGACAACCCTGCGTAACCTTTCGTGAAGGGCAAGGCCACTTCCAGTCAGGAAGTGTGTGGGGGACTGCTTAAGTCCATGGTTGGAGAAAAAGCAGTCAGATGATGTTTTCCCTCTTGACAATGGCACGCCGAGTCTTGGATGGCGCATGACCCAGATAAGGTTATTAGACTCTCACTCTTTTGCTCCTTATTTATTTTGATTAGCACTATGTAAGATAAATGGTTTTTCCTTTGGTTATGACATGTTGATTTAGATGCTTGTATTGCTCATCCTTGTAATGAAATTGTGATTATGGAATCGTAACAATTCTGATTTACTTCTAAAAGGAAAAGATTCTCTTTTCTTATGTACTATTTGTTACATAGGTTTGAATTATAACAGCTATTTTTATGTTCGTAAGTAGAATGTTACAGTTCCCATGCTCTGAAGGTCCTCAACATACTTTTGTACTATTCCCAAGGGATCAAACACATCCGACTTCGACATCTCCAATGTCAACCCTTCGGACCCAGTGGACTCATCCTCCTCTTCGCTCGATGGGATGGGTAGTGGTGATCCCTAGGCTGCCATGGGAGACTCCATCAACAATGGTCCCCCACTCTTCGGTATGACTCCCACTAGCTCGACATCACCTATCACTAGTGGAGTATCTTGTTGCGTACCCTCACCCTCTATCATCATATTAGTAAAGCTCTGTTGTGGGTCTGCACTCTCCGTCACCATAGGTGGCATCCCTACTCCGAGCCCTCAACCAAGATCTCCAAGGGGTTCAACTATGGCAACTCTAGAACCTCAATCACCAAGCCAACTGAACCCAACCAGTCATCAATCTACGCTACTCCTAGTGCTCTTGGTGGTCTTGCCGATGGTGCTGGTGATTCAACCGATGTAGTGGACAACCCTCCTAACGCTGGTAATGTACTTGACACCGCCACCAATGTTGTCACTGTGATTGTTGCCAATGTTGTGATTGTCCCCCATGGTGTCATTGACCCTGTTGTTGTGGCTGTTACTGATGCTATGGTGGTTGGCACCGATGCTATGGTTGCTGGCACCGATGGCGCCAATGCTGTGTCTGGCGCCGATGCTATGACTAGCGTCGATGTTGGCGCTGATACTGGTGTTGGCACTGGTGTACCTCCCATCAATGTTGTAACTCCAACTGGCAGTGTACCTCCTACTGTCACTCTTAACAAGCAGTGCACCTCCTTTTGTCACTCCAACTAGGAGTGTTGGGAGGATGAATGTTGTTGGTCGTAGGGGCGGTACTGCTACTGCAATGGCCTCCTCGATGCCAATCTCCGATGTAGTCTCGACATCCCCTACCAATGGCACTTCCTCCTCCATTGGTGAATTAGTGGTCGATGTCGAGGAAGATAGGTCAATTGGCTCCTCGTCCTCTTCCTCACTCTCAATCGATACTTCCTTTTCCACTGACACTTCCCTTTGCTTCCTTTTTCTTCTTGGTTGTGAAGATTCTTCTTCCCCCTAGTTGATATCCAGTTTTGTTGAATAAAACGAAGTAGGCAACCCTAGGTCCAAGTGCATCAATGGTTGAAGCCTTCCCCGTCTATCTGCTAGAACTTGTGTATGAATGGCATCAAGGAACAATGCTATTGCATGTTGTCATATAAAACGCCTTGTGCGTTTACGCCAAGAACTCCTTGATCCTGTCTAAAAGTACCCGTGACCAGTTGTAGACTTTTCCCATGCTGAGTCCCACCATATAGTCAACCATCTAGATTGCCACATCTAATGCTCCCCTGGCCCTCGTCAATCTACATTTCAAAAAATCTAAGAGGCACTTTCATTTTGGCGTAGCAAGGAAGTTCTTCCGCAATCCCCGATTGTCAGCATTCTAGATATTGTCTTTTTCTTGTTGAGTTAGGTCACTTCTACAGACTTTCCTCACGACTGCATCCTTATGTTGTTGTGTCATGTTGCCTAGTTTGTTGACTCTTGTTCCCGTTGCTAGAATGTTGAATACCCTAGTGAAGTCCTGTGGCCAATATGACACTGTAATTGCGCATCCTTTATACTCGAGTATCGACCTGTGTGAATGCCTACAATAATTCTCCATCATTGCCTTCAAGTAGGGCTCAAACTCCCGAGCATTCAAAAATGGTATAAGACCACCTTGTCCACTTGAGCATGTTTGAGGGCAATCTTGAGGACATGGTTGTCCTGCGTGCTCATCCACCATTGTTTGCACTCGTTGCCAATTAGACTCTCCCAAGTCATGGCGTCAACTCCAGTGTCTACATTCATCTTCTTCTTCTTAGTGGTTGCAATTTTCAGCTTGTCCTGCACCACCTTCTTCCCTTTATCCATAGTCGCAGGTTTTCTCAACAATGGCTTCTCTGATGCAAATTAAATATTCTTTCTTCTCAAACTCCACGTCAATTAATTAGACTTCTTTTCCAACTGAAATGGTTGTAGTAACTATTTGACTTCGATTTGGCTTGTGATGTTCATATGGCCTGTACTAGGTTTTATTCTCATGTGCGGGCTCCTCTTTGTGTCGTATTGTCTTACTGTTGCCTTCTTTGTGTTCAAAGTTTTCTTCCCTTCGCTAGTACGTTGTATTGTGCTTGGCTTCTGATTTTTTTCCACCACAATGTAATTCTTCGTTTTTTCCCTTGTATGGTTTGTCCTTTGTAGACTCATACGACTCTCACTTCCCGTACAGCTCACAATATATCCTCTGGTTTTTTCCACAAACTTCTTTTACGAATCTCCTTTGTCCTCCAATTGTCCATTGTCAACTTCATCGTATACCGGTGCTTTGTCTAACTCTGGAGATGCCTTTCTTTGTGTGTTGAGTTCTACCGTATGGCCTATCGTATAGCCTCTTTGTTGGCCTCGCACAAACCTTTTGTTTTCAATTGCCAGGAATTGGCTTAGTCTCAGAAACTTCCATAAGCCAAAGTTAAACTTTTTCAAGACTTTTTCTCTGCTTCCTCGAACAATTTCCCCCACTTTGTCGTACGAATTCTTTGCCAGTATTTTGTGCGAAGCTTTTGTGTGCCTTTCCTCTCTTCCGTATGACAATGTTGATTATCCACCAAGGAGTTGTCATATTGTGAGTTTATTCTTTCGTACGCCAGAGTTTATACTTCGCACATGCCCATATTCACTTCGTACTTTATGGGAACTTTGAATCTGCACTTCCCACCGTACGCCAAGGTGTCGTACGATACCCACGTGGGATCTCAGCTCATCCACAATCCTTCGTACAGATTTGCTCTTCTGACGTCGTACGATGTAGTATATCCCTTTCATCATTGTTCGTACGGTGATGTCTTTTGGTCGTACCTTGCCAAATTTCCCTTGCGTGATGGTTTTGTTCTAACCTTCGTTTTGCTCAGTGACCATGGGATTTACTTTCTCTGGTGTTTGGTAAGTCTTTTTAGGTCGTACAAGCTTTCTCCTAGTTTTCAAATTTTTTAATATTTTAAATTTTTTTCCCCATACTTTAGTTTGTCATTTTTTCACTTTTGATTTTTTCAGCTTTATTTTAATATTTCCTTCTCTCCTTCATTTTAATACTTTTCTCTTTTATTTTTTATTTTTCTATTTTTTCCAACTTCATCACTTTTATATAATCTTTTTATTTTTCACTTCTCTTTTTTCCATATTCTCTTTTATTTTCCGACTTTCTCCTTTTCCCCGTTATTTTTTCTATTTCCAACATTTTACTTTTTCCTTCCTCTTCTTTATTTTTCCTCTTTGAACCCCTTTACTTCATCGCCTTTCTGAACTTTTAACTCTGATGCATAATGCCATTTGCACATGAATGGGGGCCGCTTATAGCATTCCTCTCCACAATAGGTACCCATAAATTTCAAATCAAATATTTTTACTAAGGGAGCGGGTCCTATACCTTTGAAGCTTTCATCTACACACCGTCTGTCGTATTGTTGATACCACGTGACACTCTCTCCATTCACCGTCGATTGTCCATCGGCGTTGGGCAAAACCTGCAATAATCCGTTTGATGTCACCACCTTCGACGTCTTCATGTTATTTCCTTCATATATTTTATTAAATCATTGTTGTATCCATCAACAGTAGAAATGAAAGTGTCTTTTGTTATTATTATTGCTTTGAGGCATGGTTCAATTTTTCTGAATAGGCATTCCATTCTTCGTCGTCCCACCATTCTTCATTGGTTTCAATCTGATATTGTCTCTCTTTTCTTCCTTTTTCCTCTTTCTCCCTTTGTGCTTCCTCATCGAGTTCATACACTATGTATCCCCTCCTTACGCCTTCATAGAGTGCCTCCTATTTCTAGTGACTCCACACCCTCCTCCAGAGAGCCGGTGTCCCAAACAGAGCATTTGTCAAATGTTTGTGTACTCGAGGCACTAAAATGCCCTCTACTCTATTTCTCGTAAGTCCTTCCTCGCTGAACTTTTCTCCGCTTGGTGCGGCCCAATCTTCTTCTGCGACATATTGGCTACTGCTTGCACCCCAATCTTGTCCTTCCATCGTTTCATCCCTCTATACAAGCCAATCCTCCTTTGTTGCATATCCAAGCATGTTGATTTGAATTGGTTCTTCTCTTCTCTCATATATTTTCAACTTGGACCCATTGATAGGATCTTTCAATATAGTGTCGTCTAATCTCTCCAGTCTAATTGCTCTGTTTTCCCCAACTTCGTGAATTCTAAATGGCTCCAACCACCTTGTTTTAAACTTATTGGGCTTTAGTTCGTTATGGCCGTTATATTTTAGGACTAACTGCCCCGGCTGGAAGTTTGCCCACCGGAGATGTTTGTCGTGCCAGAATTTCCTCCTTTTCTGCATTACCTCCATTGCCAACTGTGCGAGCATTCGTCGTTCATCCAACTTGTTCAACTGAAACAATCTTTCCTACAAACTCTCTGTATCACCAACTCTATTCTCCACTGCAATTCGTAAGCTTAGCACCATATACTCCGTCGACACTACTACTTCCTAGTCGTACATCAACTGGAATGACATGTGGCCAGTGGTTACCTTGCAGGTCATACGGTATGCCCATAGTACAACCAGTAGCTTTTCTTCCCAATCTGCCTCCTTGATGCTGCACGACTTGTGGATGACAGAGGCGAGTACTTTGTTGGTTGACTCTGCCTGATCGGTCACTCTTGGATAGTCTAGGCTAGCAAAGTTGTGCAAAATTTTGAACTTCATTGTCATCAGTCGAATGACATGATTGACAAAGTGGCCCCCTCTATCATTGGTGATTTGGATTGGGATGTCGTACCTTGTGACAATTTGCTCGTACATGAACTTCGCCGTACTCAATGCAGTGTTATTTGGTAGTGCTTGAGCCTCCAACCACTTTGTGAAGTACTCAGTGGCGACAACTATATATCAGCATCGGTGTAGTTGGCTAACCTTTAGTGGCCCGATGAAATCCAATCCCCAAAGTTCAAACAATTCGTGTGGCTAAGATGGGAAGAGTGGCATGAAATCCCTCTTCGGTGGTTTGTCGACTCTTTGACATGTGTTGCATCACACCACCCATTCTCGAGCATCTGTATGCACGGTCAGCCACCATAGTCCCTCCAACAAGATCTTTCCTGCTATGGCGTTGGGCCCCATGTGTCATGTCCCCGAATTGGTCACTTGTCTCTAACAAAAGATGCTCTTTTCAGTTCATTGGAGGAAGTAGTAAATTGCTTGCATTTGGTTGACCAGCCACCTTCTCAAATAATTCAAGCAGGTATGATTCCGGTATTGATCTCTTTGGAGGAAGACAGGTTATTGAGACACAAAGATAAGGAGGTAAGACTTGTTGTGGCCCACTGCCTAAGTGAAATTATGAGGATTACAACTCCTAAAGTTCCTTTTGACAATGACAAAATGAGGTAGGTTATGCAATTGATGATTGAAAGCTTTCAAGGGATACGTGACATCAAAAGCCCTACTTTCAATAAGAGGGTTAAGATTCTAGAAACGATGGCAAAGACACAGTCATGTGTTCTCATGTTTGACCATGATGGTCTTATCCTCTAGCTATTCGATTGCTTCATATCAGAAATCAGGAATCGTCACTCAGACAATGTGAAGACAAGTATGTTCACTATCTTGTCCGTTATCCTTGATGAGGATGAGGATGTTTGCAAACAGCTGCAATTTGAATTGTTAATCATTTGGAGAAAAGAGCAGCATGTTTCAACTGCAGCATATGAACTCACAAAAAAGTTGGTTGAATAAAAAATTGAGAAGTTCAGGGAACTCTTGAATGCACAAGAGTTAATCTCATTTGGTCTACGAGTTCCATCTTCTCTACTTGAGGAGAGCAGGCCATCATCCGGTGGAGCAGTTGAATTGAAGAATGAGATCATAGAACAACCTGAGCCCACTTGTGTTGAGACACTTGATAAGGGCATTGATGATGATTTTACAGGTGGAATTAGTGCTGACTTAATTCCAAATCAGAATGAATGTATGCAGGACTTGGCAGAAGAAGATAGCTGGGTGACTCAAGCACTTCATGAACAATCAGATGCTTATTCATGGGAAGAAGAAGCTAATCATACACCCCATAGTCCACACAGTTGGAGGAACCAGTTGAAGGTGAATGAGGATGAGATTGTGGCAGCCTTATCTCATCATGACAAATGCACACGATGATTGAAAATCACCTTTGGACGATTTAGTTAGAGAGAAGACAAAAGAGAGATGAAGCAGAGTCTTCTCATGATTGCTTGCAGGAAGTCAAAGAAGGTATGGGAACAATGAAAACAAATTATTTACACCTTTCAAATCGTGACCACCTCCTCACCCTCATTGAGATCTATTCAGATGCTTTGATGAGGAAAGAAGAGGAAGTTGATCAGCTCTCTCATGAGCTTCAGGTCACCAGCGATTCCTTGAAGATGACTCAGATGGCTCTTCAGGAATCAGAGATTCATGTTGATGAGCTTTGCTTAGAGTTGAGTTTGGATCGAGATTCATCATGTTCAGCAGAGACTCAGTCACCTATGGTAGCCAGGGCGCAGGATGAGGGGAGCAACACAGCATCTCTAGCGTTCACACTTAGGATTCAGGTGCAGTGCCTCTTGTGTTGGATAGGCAAGAGGAATCAGTTGGTAATAGATGCATGCTTGAGTTTTTGGTTGATTCCAGTGTATGGTTTGGGGTTAGGCGTGAGGACAGTTGTATTCCAACGTTACCATGGGTTCTATCTCATACTTCATTGGTTGACAATAGTACTACTTTGAGGACAGCAACAATTGAGATGGATAGCGGGAGTTGGGATTGTCACTTTGGTGTTAAGGGACAGATTGATGATGAGCTCTTATCATCCCTTGACAATAGAGATACTTTTTGCCCCATCATGGACTTGATTCACAGGCTACATGGTGTTGTTCTGATTTATGCCAGCAGCTTGACAGATGTTGGTATATGTTTTTATGCACCTAGGTTGGGCATCTTTCACATCTGCAGGAGACCATTTAGTGTGGATTGGGTTGTTGATGATATAGACACATCAGTCTTGGCTGCAGGTTCAGGCGTCATTGGAGATTTGAGCACTAGGCTCTACTTCGGCAGTTTTGAGATTGACATTGGTCAATCTTTTCAGAAGAAGACGGGTTCTCCTAAGTCTTGCATGTTGGATCACGATATTATTCCAGCCCCTTTCCAAGTAGTAGATGGCATTCATGATGGTACTCTTCTCACTCCTGAAAGTGACACAGGACACTTGCAGTTGCTTTGTGGGAGAGGTATTGATGATGTTGCTGCAAGACCAATTCATCCTATTGTGATTTGTGGGTCTTCTTTTGAGGATGGCAGTACAAGAAGGGGTACACTCGACTACTCTGGTTGTCCATTGGCGCGGTCAGGAGAGTTTCATCTTGATTGCATCATAAGGTGTGCTCATCAGTTCTCTTTCAGCCCACATGTACATGATTTGATGATGAAATTGATGAGACAAAGAGATGGGTTGAATAAGGGATATTCAGATTCACTCTGGTATGACATGCTTTAGATGTCAGATGATGAGTCCAAGTTTGACAAGTCTCTCACTTTGATTTCTCCAGTTGGATGTTTCTAGCAACAGGAGTTCGAGATTTGGTTCGATTAGACTCTAGGGGTTATCAGAGTGGCACATCGGAAGTCAATTGGACTTCCAGTTTGTTCATGGGATCTAGGTAGGGATTCCTTTTGGATACATGATAGCAGTACTTGGATGGTAGATCTATCTAATCAGCGGATGGCAGAGATCCTTGTGCACAATTTATATAGAGATGATTTTCAGAGTTGGGATCTAGGAGTTGACTTGTTGGGAAGTTGGCTTCACAGATTGATAGGGCTTGATAGCGTCAGGAGCTTTATCTGTATATTGAGGATGCTAGTTAAATTTCTTTCCAGGATCATTTGGGATCCAGGTGGATGGTGGACAGGCATAGATGGTTTGTCATTCAGTTATCAGATGTTGTGGCAGTTGAGTTGGATTGGCAGTTGCGGATTGCTTGAGGGCAAGGAATCTTTGGGAAGGAAGGACTATCATGTCCCCGAATTGGAGGAAGTATTAAATTAATTATTTATAAAGTTATTTCAATAAAGTAAAATTAAAAGATAACTTTATATTTAATTAATTTAATAAAGCGACTAAAATAAAATATTATATCATAAAGTCACTTAAGAAATAAAATAATATTATTTCTAGAAGCTTTTTGAAAAGTCATTGAGAAATCTATTTAAGGAGTTGTTGGCTTAGCATTTGAGCATGCTTGATTTGGATTTCATATCTCATTACCAGTTTGGTAAGAAAGCTTGAATGCTTTGCATCACTCGAGGGCTTCAAGACTCTAGAGTACCAGGTTCGGTTGTGAAAGATCAACCCTAGTTGGAATTGTTGATTGAAAATTTTGTATACTTGGGAAAGCATACAAAATTGTGGTTTCAACCACAGCACGTGAGATGAAACTCTCCTAATTAAGGGAAGGCTCCCCCTTTAACTAAACAAAACTAATATGGGTAGGACAGCAATCGTTCCTCTTATTTCAGGAAAGATTATATTTTTTTCTCTTCGCAGAAAAGCAATAGCAAACATTAAGAAAACTTATTACAACAGCTATGCAGTGAAACCAAGAAAGACGAAATAAAGTTTCCTGAAAGCACAAAGACGTTCGTCACTTCCTCCGGGACAGGAAAACAACCAACAAGCACAAAGTCTTGAGGAATGAAATCCTATCTACCCTTTCTAGAATGATTACTTAATGAAAATATACAGCATAAAACAGCACAAAGTCTGCAACTATGATGTACCTATTAACTACTCTAAATGAGAACTACTACGAGCACAAAGACTTGCAATTCTTCTCAATTTCTAATACTAACTACGAATTCAACTTTCAACATTTACAGCACAAAGACTGCAGATATTTCAATTGAATCTCTCTTCAACAATATTCCACAATTTTCTAGTAGTCACAAAGTAATGCTCCAAAATGACATAAGAACACAAAGGATGCAAAGTAGGGCTTCAACTCAAAGTCTGAAATTCCAACTCCTTGATATTACTTGAAAATTCACAACTTATAACTATAAAGCTCAAAGTCTTTATGAGTACAAAATTCTGCAAAAATTTCTTGTTTGCTAAAAAGATAAAAATTACAATAGACCTCCTCAAGTATTTATAGGAGAGAGGCCTTGAGAAAAAGGTGGGAGGATCTCAACAAACTTGAGAAAATCTCCCAACCGCTAACTAACTGCAATTGACTTATTCAAAATTACAATCCAAATTGTGACTTGTCTTGTAAGAATTTACATGTAATCACATTTTCCAAAACTGCAAGAAAAGAATACTTGCAATTGCAATTGCAAAACTTGTTTTTACATATATTTTGTCGAAAGTAAAATACATTAAACAACCTAATATTTTTCACTCCGTCCCATTCCTAGCTTTGAAAGATAGAAACTTGCTGATAATTCCCTGCAATTCATCAAGATCGGGACCAAGTGTATTTCTAGCAACGGCAACGGTTTTTATGATAACATCATAGTATCTGACTGTCGCTTCTCTATGTTCTTCGAAAGCAACTTGCATCTTGTTAAAGACCAGCTGGTGATTGACAAATTTATGGATTGTATCCATAGAAAATTGATCTGAATCTAGCTCCTGGTGAAGACTTGCAGTAATCTGAGAAACAACATCATTGGCTGCAAGCAATTCCCCTTCATGACTTAAAACTTTGCAAGGGATTTTCTCAAAGTCTGAAAGCATGTCATGTTCAACTTCAGCACTCATCTCAACCGTAGCCTGGACATCTTTAACAAGATCTTGAATAACTAATGACTTGTTTGTCATAAGTTCCTCAAACTCTATGTATTTTTCCCTTTTTGAAATCACTAAGTTGCTGCACAGAATTTCCAGTTTCACTTGATCTATCTCATGCCAGATTTTCAAGTCTTTCTCAAGAGAATGTAGACTTTGCTGAAAGGCTTCTAGAGTTTGATTCATTTTGAATCTTGCTGCTTTGACAGTACTCAAATTCTTCAATGCCTTTTCGACCACTGGTATTCCTTGATCAATTAATTGGGCTGTCCAGGAATCAACTGCTTTAGCTTTTTGCGCAATTCTTTCTAATTGCCTAACTAATTCCTTAGGAGCAAATGAAGATAGTGAATCAACTGTTTCTGATGACCCAGTAATCCTTTGAATAACTAAAACTAGTTGTTCATTTTCCTCTTTGAGTTTCTCCTTCTTGGCTAGAAGTTCATTGTAGCTTTGTGCCAAGACTGTCACTAAACTTTGAGCATCTTGCATCATATTAGCATGAGTCTGCTTGCCTAATTCCACCCTAGTGAATCTGTAATCAGACACCTGCATCTCTTCATGTGGTTTGTCAACAAGAGGTTCCGCTATCTCAACATATTTCATTTTATTGCTGTCAATAAACACTTGCGAGACTGTTTTTGCTTTCTTTGCAACCATTGGTTTAGATTTCTTCAATTTTTGGAAATCAAACACATAAGCAGAGATTGCTTGTTTCTTTCTCTTTGGAGCAACTAAGTTTAACCATGGAGGAAGATCCAAGGTTCTCACATATGAAACAACAATTGCAATCTGCATAGAAATGGACTCGGTTTGTGTCACAACTGAAATTCTAGGAGGTGCCTCAGTTTGTATAGCAACAATGGTTTGCTCAGAAGACAAATTGCGACTAGGATCAGCCATTAAACAATCAAAGCTTGTTGTTGATGTATCTATCTCTAGGAGAGTTATCTCTGATATTGCCAGAAAGATTGGATTTGTATCAAAAACATTCTCCAAGTTGTCATGCAAGCTTCTCACAGGTGTATTCATTATTGATGTAACTGAGGAATGATGAATAGTTTCTGAAGGTGGGATGGAAGAAACGAATACTGTGGAAAAAGAATCAACATCACTGTCAATGGGAGAAATAGGGGATATCGCTGAAACAGGTATTGGAGCTTCAACGTGAGGAGACATTTCACTTAAAATAGTAGAGGTTTCAAGAACCTCCTCTTCTTCTTGCTGATCCAAAACTTGAATCTGCGTTTCCTTAACTTCTTTCCCCTTTAGTGTTTCCTTCTCCAATGGTTCTTCCACAACCCGGCTTACTCTCAACTTAATTCTGGTACTTGAAGAGGAAGCTCTTTCTTTTGATCTGTCTCTAACCTCTGACTTCAATCCTTTGGGCCCAGTTGAATCATCCTCATCTCCGATTCTGATTTTTATAGTCTTAACACCTATGCTTTTGAGCCAAGTGTTGGTATTTGCTAAGACTGATTGAAATCTATCAAAAATAGAGGTAGATTCCTTCTGAGACCACTGGATTGCAAGAATGGGAGCGTTAGCCACCTCTTGTTCTTCATATTCACGATCTAAAACCTGCCCATCATCAATTACTCCTTCTGGAACTAGGTCAGATTGAGATCAACAACTTGCTCCACTGTGAGCCTGCAGTAATCCATTCTATAGATATCTTTTTCTGTTCGGAGGTTTGCCCAAATGTCTTCAATGCGGTGCACATGAGTGAAGGCTCTTTTAATTTTATCTTTCACTCTTCTGTAGTTGAATTCCATTCTGGCTTGGAATTTCTTTAACTTTATTTCCTAAAGTTCAGCCTTCATTGCTTTTGCCCTTGAGGAAGTTGTCAAAGAGTACCTCCCAATTATCAATGGATTATGTGATGAAATACTGACTCCAGTCTTATGTTGTGTAGCTTGGCGTGCATGCACTGTCATCAATTGCCTTCCCAGCTCCATCAAAATGATCTTATCTGTCGAATACCTTGGAAGCATATAAGGTCGGTCTTCAAAACAGCCAACTCTCATATAAGTGAAGGTAGGGAATTGAATAAATAGGCAACCATACTCATTTACTTTTCTCCAAGCAGCCTCGGATACCCTGTTGTTTTCCAATGCTTTGTCAAATAAACACATGAGATGACCAAAGAAAGCATCTTGAACTCTTCTATAATGCACCCAACTTTGCCTTAAAGTCAGCTGATCATAATACTCCCATACAGGAACCAATGATCTATCACCTTTAGTAGAAAGGCCTGGAAATTGCCTCAATGAAGCTGCTATATAAACCAAATATGAATTCATGTAGAAGGTGAGTGTGGTAGGAACCTGTGCAAGCTGTTCACACAAACTGTCGCTGATTATTTCACCCCAAAAGATTGGGTACTGTGCTTTTCTGATAACCACGATGAATTTATACATCCAACTTTCAAACATATTGGAAACTTTCAACCCCACTATTCTGCTCAAGAGAGTGATCATATCATTAATCTCCTCCTTAAAATCAGACCGATATAATTTGGGTATCCGGGTCACACAAGGTCGTGATTTGAGAAGCCACCTGTGATTGATATGTTTAATACAATCATTTTTTTTCTGCTCGTAATGATTATGAGCACTCTTCACTGTGATTTCTGAATATGTAGGAGCATCAGGAACTCTGAAGAGTATGTTGATAGTTTCAGGATCAAGTCTGATAACCACGTTGCCGTCATCGTCCTTGATGGTTCTAGATTCACTGTCAAAGTGGGATGCACATGCAAGAATGAATTCTAGGTCAAGGGCAACAACAAGAAAAGTAGACACGAGGTGAATATGACTCCTTAGCAACAACTGCATATCATGAGAAGTCGATTTCTCCTCCCTCTTAAGAAACTCGGACATATCAACATGCCCAATTTATGTATCCTTGATTTCGTCTATGTTTGAGACCACGTGAGACGGAGAAATCTCATTTTGATACTTATCAAATTTGTATTTCATCTTCTTGTTTGTTGGAGAAGTCGGTTCGTCTGTCATTGAGCAGGAATCTGCAAGGCTGCGGTGAAAACCCCATAAGATCAGAACATCATCAGCATCAACATGTGAAGACATGGTAGTCATTAACAACAAGACTCAAACCATTGGGTAATGGAACTACTTTTTGAATGGTGATGAAGAATGAATGGTAAAGACCAATTCGGATCTTGGTGGGCTGATTGCGAATGAAAGCAACATTTTGTCTTTTTGGAACAGCAAGTCAAAAAGATTTTCTAACTTGAATTTCAAGTCAAGTCCAAAAAAGTTCAACTTTGAGGCTTTTTGACGCATTTCGGGTTTTTGAGTGTTTTCAGCAACTTTACAAAGTGCAGTCGCGATTTTTTGAACACTTAGCAATTTTATTTTTTGCAACTTTTATAATTGCAATCCTTGTGACAAATCCCAACTTGCTATTCGATACCACAAACCCGAATTTAGGCCAAGGCATTTTTTGCAAAAAATGGCAAAGAGGGTTTGATGATTTGATGAAAATGAGATGTGGTGAAATGAAAGAGGCGAATTTAGTGAAGGAAAATGAGAATGGAAAATGGAGAATGAAGAAGTGAGAAAATGACAAGGTGAAGATGAAAAACGTATTTTCACCCAAAGGAAAGATAATTAGCAAAAATGGCTTTTGTGACAATGACATTTTCAGATGCAATGTATATGATATGACTTTTCAAAATGACGTGTTAACAAGGAGCTAAATGAAACTGACGCTTCTCAGTAGGAAAGGTTCAACAAACTTGCATATGCAGCTCTTTGAGATAATACTTCCACACGATTTTCGTTCAAATACCTCCTTTCACAAACGTATTTTCAAGCAACAAGACTCTTTGATGATTTTGAGCATGAAGGACACGGGCATAAAAAACGTTTTTGCTGAGAACCTCCATTAAAAGACTTTTTAAAAGACACAAATTCATGAAAGGGAGACGCTAAATAAAATCGCGATTTTGCTATGAAGAAACACGTTTTTGAAAACCTTGAAGCGTATACTCAGCAAAACGCGTTTTTTTTTAAATGACAAAACACAAAATGTTTTCCTTATGTCTTTCGGTTTTGACAGATTATGCAACCACGTTTTCACTAAGAAGAGACGTTTTTAGAAAAAGAGACTCAAAAATGGCTTTTGAAAAGACTCCACACAACAAAATGAATGAAAAACGCCTTTACCTTGTATTACGTGATTTGCTAATGACAAGAAAACAAGGAAAGATAAAGAGGACAAAGTCATACCTGGAAGACAAAGCTGAAACACAAAAAGAAGAAGAACCCTAGAAATCTTGCATCCACTTCAACCAAAATGAGAGCCTAAATATTCAAGTTGAGGACGCGATTTGAGCTGAAGAATTTATGAAAGCTCCTTAGAAAGAGGTATACAATAGAATTTGAACACAAACTCTTCTTCAAATCTGGGCGAACTCTCAAATCGGGGTTTTTGAGCCAAGCAACAATAAAAAATAACCAAAATCAGGTTTTCAAGCTCACTTAGCAACTTTTTTTTTTACTCATGAGTAAAATACGAACTTTGTATCACTTCAACAATTTTATTTTTGTCAAATAGATGAAATCGGACCTTTTAGCTCTTTTGACAATTTTCACTCAAGCAAAAATCGGAACTTTTGGCAACTTAAGCAATTTCGGAGCTTTTTGAAGTTTTAGCAATTTCACTCAAGCAAAAATCGGAACTTTTGGCAACTTAAGCAATTTCGGACCCTTTTGTGACTTTAGCAATTTTGCTCAAGCAAAAATCGGAACTTTTGGCAACTTAAGCAATTTCGGACCTTTTTGTGACTTTAGCAATTTTGCTTTTAGCAAAATAGGAACTTTTATCACTTAAGCAAAAATCGGAACTTTTGGAGACTCTAGCAATTTTGCTTTTAGACTCAAAATTCTCTATTTTGCTGAGCTGCCTTAAAAACCCGAATTTGACCAAAAAGACAAGAAAATCACTCAGAATTTTACAAAAATGGAAAGGGAAGCTGACGAAAGGATGCCCAAGAGGATCATCAATTGAAATCTAAAGTTTTTTGACTTCAACGCCTCGTAAAACGTGCTTTAAAGAGAAAAACTTCAAATTTTTTGGTAGGTTGCTCCAATTTTTGCCATGTCAAAATTTGAGGACAACAATTGGCTCCGACTGGGAAACGACCTTTGTGAACAAAGGTTGTAGAATCCAGAATCTCATAATGCTTCAGTGTTCTTTCCATTGGGTAACGGAGTCAACAAATGAAACTCAAAAAGAAAAATAAAGAAAAATCAAAAAGATAAAGAAAAACTAAAAAAACTCAAAGGACTAAAAGGCTAGAAAATTTAGATAGACTCAAAGGACTACAAAGACTCAAACCTTATGTACAGAAACTAATCTAAAACTCTACTGGAAGTAGTGCTTTAGATGCTGCCCACTATAAGGCAATGCGAACAGAGTGCCATCTTGATACACCAGTAGAAAACTGTTTTCACCAATCACTTGATGAATTATAAAAGGGCCACACCATAGGGAATCAAATTTCCCATGCATGCCTTTGGGCTCTCTCCTTTTATCCCAAAGCAAGAGACGATCTCCAACTTGAAATACCCTCTGCTTTGCTTTTTTGTCGAAGAGAACTTTAACTTGCTTCTAATGGTCATTGATGCGATCCACCACTTGTGACCTTTGTTCCTCCAATTGTGAGAGAAACATTATCCGTTTATCCAGAGAACCCTCAAATGTATCATCTTCAACGGCCTTAGCCAATTTGAGAGCTGGGAGTTCTAGTGTAATAGGGATTTCTACATTCTTTCTTCAGTGATATCACAATCGGTGACACCCAATCACTCACTTCAACCTTGAATATGATTCCTGCTTCTGACATTTTTTCAATCTCTTCTTGCACCTAAACTGCATAATTTTTGTTCATTTAGTACGGTCTCTTTCGTACGGGCTATGCCCCCGGTACCAATGGAATTCTATGTACACACAGTTCAGGAGGTACGCCCTTCAGATCCTTGTACGTCCATGCGAAGGCGTCCTTGTATTATGTGAAAATTTTGAATGTCGATGCTTTTAACACTGGATTCAAGTTGTTGCCGACCAGAATCATTCGGGGATTGTCTTCCTCTCCCAGATTGACTTTCTTTATGTTCAATTCCTCATACTTGATCATCTTGTCCCCTTCAAAGTTGTGTGCTGGTGTGTCATCCACTCTATCCATTCCTTCTCTGTACTCTTTGTACTCAGGAGGAAATGTCTAGTTGGTCAACGCTCCATCTTCTTCTCCTTCAGTTTCTTTGACTAGCAGCATGTTACAATCTCGCTGAAATACTTTGTAGTCTTCCATCTGCCAATGGAATAATCCATTTAGTGAACTTGTCTCATCCTCTAAGCATTCTTGAAGGTCCAGAGCGCCCTCATCGTTCAGTTCTATGGTTCCCCTTTCCTCATCCATTTCGAACCCTCCTTCACACTCGGAGTCCAATGATGCCAACTCCTTGCTTACTACTTGATTTCTCAAATCAATAACATGTTTTTTGTCGTTGCTTTCTATAGAGAGTGTGTTCCTTTTCCAATTATGATCTACTTTGGTTGCCACCAACCATCCTCTTCCAAGGACTGCATTGTACGCCTTTTTTTGCAATGGTATGACTACAAAGTTTAATAGGAACGGTTATGTCCCGATCGTCACCTTTTGCGCCATCAATGTTCCCAATGGCTTGATACCATGCTAGTCAGCGCCAACCAATTGGAACATCGGTGGCTAGTGTGTAGGCTTCTCGAGACTCTTCCATGTGTCTTCGGGTAGTACGTTGACTCTCGACACTTCATCGGCAATTGTGTTGGTAAGATTTTTCCCTCTGATCTCCATTTGCACGATCATCAGTCTATTCCCAATGTTTACCGTCAGCAACATGACGTCAATGACTTGTTCGCCCTCGAGTGGAGGGTCTGCTATCATTTCCTTCCTTCGACCTTCTTGTCATTGACATTGTTCATCACGACTACGTTCGTGATCGCCATTGCAAGTTGTGGCATCGTCTGGAGATGGTTGGTCACTTTGATGGGTACTGTGGTCTGCAGTACCTGCCGTATGATATTCTTTTTTGCCACCGACCACCAAGACATACTTGGGATTTCCAGAGAGGTTCTTTGTTCCTTAGCCATCGCCTACTCCACCTCTACCTTGGCTTCCTTCATTCTTTGTTTTTCCATACATGGATTTGGGTAGCTGGCCTTCTTTGTTTGCACTCTAGTGATCGCCAGTACCTCTTCACTCTTTTCCACCACATCTAACATGTTGATGCCTTTCTATTTGGGGGATTTGGTGTCTTCATGGTCGCCTGGTCCACACCATTTGCACAATCCTCCCCCCGAACTTTGACCATTCTGGCATTCCCTGGCAAAGTGCCCCCACTCTTTGCATTTCCTGCATTGTATCATGGGTCTCCCTCTACTATCATATTGTATTTTGCTCCTAGGCCCACTGTTGTTACCACTTTTGTTATTTCGATATCCTCCAATGGATGCATTGGAGTTGTTATAGGGTTTTGGTGGTGTATTTGGCGAGGTTGATTGTTCTCCTGTGAATAGCACTTGCGTACTCCTTGTTTTTAGGTTGTATGGGCATTCCTTCATGGAATGTCCCATCACTTGGCAAATATCTTAGAACAGCTTCTTCGGGCAATTTGCCTTTGTGTGACCTTCCCCCTTGCAATCTATGCACCACAACTCTCTAGTGTCTTTCGTACTCTCCTTCTCGGCCTTCAGTTCCTTCATCATTCTTATCATGTCTCTCCTTAGTGCTTGTACGGTCTTTGACTCACCCTCGCTGCTGTCGTCCGTACTCTCATCGTTCGTCTTCCTCTTCCCTTAGGAGGATATTTTGTTTTCACTTTCTATATCCATTGCTCGATTGTATGCTTCGATGTATGATGACAGAGGTATGACTTTCATTTTCTTCCTCAATGATGGGAGCAACCTTCAATGAACCATCTTTTCTTCAAACCGTCGACCGATAGAGTCTCTAGTTTCACCAACAACTCCTTGAGTCTATGATTGTAGGCTCGTACGTTTTCATGCTTTCCCTGTTTCGTGTTATATATCTTGGCTATGATCTCATTGTCATCTCTCAGGAGTTTGAATTCCTCCCCGAATGCTCTCTTCAGTTGTCTCCATGAAAATTTTTGTGCTACTTTGAGTTTGGTGTACCAATCTATTGCTATGCCTCTAGCAACGAAGGCTCTCAATCAGTAATCCACGCCATCCTACCCATTCGCTATCCATATCGTCTCACATGTTTTGCAATGATGTAATGTATCCTCAAAATTGTTCCCCGTGAACTTTGGCAGCTTCTTCCTTTTCACGCTCGGACTAGCTGGTGAAGTCACCATGTTTCTTCCCTGATGCCCTCCTTATGTGTTGGACCTAATTGGACTATTTCTCCCCTGATCTTTTGATGCCTCTCTTGCACTCTCGGCCACATTGCCCCTTTAGGGCACACCGCTATGACATTGATCAAAGGCCGATTTTTTGAGTCCTTCCAACCATCCGAAACAATGGACACACCTGTCTCAACCCATGAATCTCTTATAGGCTTCAATGCATCTTCAACCAACTCAACCTCCTTTTCCAATAAAGTGCTACGCACCTTCTCATAACCCGAGCCCTTGTACCCTTTTGGAGCTTCATTAGCCGTTCTCAACATCTCTTTCCAATATGGAGAACGAACAACATTAAAAGATAATCCATTGGCATATAGGCATCTTGCTACACATTGGTTGGCAAGGACTCTACTCTCATTTTGAAATGCAAGTTCCAAAGGCCCCTTTGATCTCTTGTTTGCAATAGGTTGTGCACTTTGAGCTTGAAGATCCGGAATGGCAATAAATGGGTGGTCTTCTACCACAATATTGGGATTAGATGGGGGCTGCATTCCCTTTGAATTTTTTTTTTAACAAAGGGTGATTTCCTTTTTGGGCTTCCCGTTGATCTGCTACATCTTGCTCCATAATGTATTTTGCAACTGTCTCAGGTGGAATAGGTTCATATTTTTTTCCAGGGCAAGACGTGATGCCTTTTCCACTCATGCCACACAAATGTGCTTTCACCCTATGGTATGAACTAGTATATGTAACTTCACACCATTGCATTTCCAAACATAACTGCCACCACCTAGAATATGTTTTATCATCTCAACATACTTCCATAGAGGAGAATTAGGATTTGTTTTGAACTTTGAGTTTGGTTTAGCTACGGAGCTGGAGGTAGAACCCATTGACATTGTGATTCCTATGGCAATTTGTTTTGCAAACAACACATTCAAAATTTGAATGAAAACAAAATATTGATTTATAAAACCTAGCTCTTTTGAATCTTGCATACATTCATAGAAGAATGGAAAGGAAAAACATATATAAATCATAAAATGAAACAAAACAAAGTTTCTGGTTTGTAAAATGTAAAACAAAAAATTGGATGAAAAAACTCAAAAAAAAGTGAGAAAAACTTACCTCTTTGCAAAAATATCCTTCAACAATCTTTGTGGCAGCCAATAAACACTTGCAAATCTGTAGGAATGGCAATGCAATTGTTTGTAGAAGCTTCAATGATCAATCTTCAACTCCTTTTGTCAATCCAGCAAGCAAAAATAAGAACTCAACCTCTTGGAATGAAAATGCTTGTTTGCAAAACAAATGAATAAAAATGATGTAGTTTAGGTGTTTAAAGTGTTTTAGAGGTCACTTTTAGGGTTCCCTTGGGTGTGGGTCAAAGTCAAACTGCAGAAATTAATTAAAAAATGCAAAAAAAATTGCTTTTTAGGCGCCCAAACCCGTGGGTTCTCCTTGGGTTCGCCCAGGTTCAACCTGGGTTCTTCTCAGGTTCGCTAGGGTTCTTCACCGGCGAACCAGGCCTCCAAATCACGGACCCTGGTTGAACCCACAGAGGGATCGGACCAGGACCGGTACACATAGTGAACTCGGACCAGGACCTTGAGCTAGAGGGCCAAACCCGGTAACTTAGGAAAATTATTATGCTAGTTTTGGTGCTCACCAATTGTATGTGGACAAGGGGCCTTAAAAGCACATGTGGAATTCTTTTTCCTTTTCTGAAATGGTCCCCACCTTTATTTATACAATGTAGTGAAAGAAAACAAATGAATTTTGCATTTGTAACTAATGAAATAACCAATTGATTTGTTATGCTAGGGAAGTTTAGTTTGGAAAACCTCCTCTCCTTGCTATGCAAATCAAACAATTTTGTCAATCAACCAAGGTTGCAACTTTCCTCTGACCTTCAATAGATTAAATCCAAACCTAAGGGCACCCTGCAGTTCTTCACTTCAATCTTGTCAGTTGATGTGCATTTATTGTGATTGAATATCTTTTTCATTTGTTGTTCACAATTAAGGTAATACATTGGATAATAATTAATAAAAAGACTCTATAATGATTATATAAACATTCTATGATCAGATATTGTAACCATAACAGTATAAATCTCTACTATTTTACTTGTATTTTCTTGAGTTTGTCTTCTTTGCACTAAGAGAAATTGAGGAAGGACTGAACCGCTGACGGAAATAAAGAACCTTTCTAAATTGATGACACTAGAATGTGACAATAGTGTGTTGTGATCTATAGAAATCAATAATTTCTATATCCACATAAAATTTACAACCACGTAAATTGTGCATTTCTTTGTAACAAAGATACTAGAACAGAACCCTTGATGGGTTGTGTAACTAGGCACAACAGATTACTATACTTGTGTTTGTCACTAGTCCTTCGTTTTATCATAATTATTTAAGTCATGTTTCATCTACCTAGGATTAATCACTGGTTAAATCATGGGTGGATTAGGATTTCTATTACTATTGAGTATATAATGAAGGCAAGCCCTAAAACATGTATCAATTCAATCTTGATTTGTTAATGCATACAAAAAACCACCATTATGTAAGTAGTCCAGTTTTACAGCTGTATTTGCAGGTGTAATCCATTCCAGGTAGCAAGTGCCACCAAATTTGCATATTGTTTCTGCTGTTCAACATTTTTTGTGTTTGTTTACTGTGATTCTAAATAGAAGTAATAAATTTGATTTAACTACCCAGATTCACTCTATTATATTTGTTAATTCTCAATGTTTACTGAGGGAATTATGTTAACTAGCCTTAGCTTAGTCAAAGCAGCTGCTATGTAATCATGAGACGTTTGTTTGTGCATGTAGATAATCAATAAATCTATAGATTCTAATGACATCCGTAATATAAACAAATAGACTAAATACTGGCATTTGATAGATTTTATCTTATAGGGATATCCCATAGTTTTATTTCTATTGTTGTTCAATATTAATACAAATTTGTGACATGAAATTATTTAAATAGTCACCAGAGAAGTAAAGGTTACAAAGGAATACCATATTGCCCATCAAATTTTAAACTCTAATGAATTTAGGGCTCATTTTAAATGCAATGTTACATGTACTTTTCCAAAACAATTTTTCCATCAAATCATTGATAAACTTAATTCTTTTAGAATGGAAAATTAGTAAAGGCTATAAAAGAATAACAGAAGAAATCACACTTGAGGAAATTTGGACAACCCCAATAGCCTACTCCATGCCTCATTTTCCAATCCATTCCTGCCAAGACAAAACATGTCAGGAACAAGACAAAACCTTCTAAACAATAAAATGGGCATAGCTAACAGAGCAATAGATCTATCTGACTTACATTGGTGGTTTGCAAAATCCAAAATGATCAATGATAACCGTTGTTGAAGAAAATTCTGAGCATAACTCTTCAATATCCGAAATATGTAGCAAAAGACCCTACAATTTTATGGACTGTGCAATAAGTTTTAAGCTTTGATATTTAACGTTTGAAAATGAATTGAAATGCTTGGCTATGATATGTGATCGACAATACTATGTATGAAAGCCATTTAGCAAAACAAATAACCAAGCAAAAAAGAATCAAACATCTTACAAACAACCATAAAACAAAATTATGTGGCCAACAAATAATTTAAAATTAAAAGTATATATTCCATACACAACAAACACATAGTTGAATTAATTTCTACTAGATAAACTTGACAATTTTAACTTTATAAAGACTGTCCAATGGAAGAAGGAAGGATTTCACAAACAGAATGCAAGACCTTCACCTACAATAATAATTTAACATATTGAATTTCTTAACATAGGGATATGCAATTCCATATGCAGCCGATTATGGCTCAAACCATCCAATAATGAGATTGTCTTGCAAATCATGGAATTTCCTTGAATATTAATCCAAATAAGCTGCTTATTAATGGTACCTGAAGGCTCTCACAATCTCTATTCCTTTCCTTTCAAAAATATGAATTTTATTTTCAAATATCTTCTTTATTGCATAAATCATCTGTTATTAATAGGAAATCAGAACATCGGATATTTTGTTAATATATTTTGTCCTCATAATTTAATTGTTTGTTTCTTTTCCTTTTGAATGTATACTTTCCAAAACCATTGACTCTTGAGAGTATTGCCAGCGAACTACTAAAAGCTGAGCAGGCAATTAATTATGCTTTCATATAGTCACATTTACAAGATCAGCTAGACAATCATTCCACCATCATATGCAAGATCTGCAGACCAAGAAGTTACAAAATCATCCATAGATTAGGTACATGTTCCAGAGATAGAAAGGATAAAAAATATATATATGTATATCCATGAATGGCCAAACTAGGCTAGTAGGACTCAAAATTAGGGCAAGTTATGATAGCTAATTGTCAGTGCTAAAAGAAAGCCCCAACAACTAAAACTAAAGTATCTGAACTAAAGTTTAAAAGCAATAGAATCAAATAAGGACTCGAAACAAACAAGTAAACCCAAGGAAAGTTGATATATACAAAAGCCACAGCATGCAAATCATTCCTCTCAAAGGAATGCTAATCGTAAAAAAGCCAAGAGATGAAATAATAGAGAAGGCCTACTCATGTTAACATCAATGGATTAGAGGATGCCAGCTCATCTCTACAAAATTAGGATAACGTACATATTATCAGTGCCTGCAAAAAGGTAGGCACTTCCATAGAAGTTAGATCATTTTTTTTCTAGTACTTTTGAGGCAAGGTTAGAAGATTCTGTTGTGAATTCAAGAATGATCAATACTTGGTTTGGTATATACATTGCTTTCTCATCATAGCCCCCTTTGACCATTGTGGTCCTAGAACATCTATTGTTAGTCCTATTTATCACACTCTTCAGAACTCCTGCCTGAACCCAAATTGATTGTGACCCCAGAACTAGTTCCCCTTGGAAATGTACTGGGTTCTTCAGAATTGTCAAGTCTTTCTTGGAAACATACCAGAAACTTTGACAGTGTTTCCAAGAAGCACCCAACAATTTTGAGCTGTTTCTGGATGAACTCACAGCAAACTCTACTGAACAAGAAAAAATTAAAAATAATTAACTTAACCTAAACTAACACAACCTATTTCTAACCCTCTCAAACCAACCACCTCTAAAACTGTAACCTTCAGGCTTATGTTATTTTTGTTTATTTAGATGCTGACCATGCACATAACATTAAGGACATTATGATGTAGGAGGATCTGGGTCACCTAATCATACCACATATATTGAGTGTTACTTGGCAGCCTTTGCAGTTTCTTCAACATGCTTCTCATCCAACTCAACACCCACGTGTCAAACTGCAAGTCATAAATCAACATCAGTGGTTCCTCAAGACCTAACTAGTCTTTAGCAGTTGTGAGTGATTGTAACGGTTAAAGCACGATATGGAACGTCAAGGTTCCAAATGATGTTTCATCTTCCTCCCTCTTTGTACATTAATGTACATAACCATTTTTTGCAATCAGACATTCTAGAGGGGAGTAACAAGGAATAGCCAGCATACATCTGTCCTCACAGATATCTACAGAACTAGCATAATACAATTTTTCTGTTACAGATCTACATATGTTGTTAAGTGTCTTCTCTGCTTTTTATTTTCAACCGTACTCATATTCCACACCTCTGTCATTAATTAAAGTTTAAACCATTTCCACACAACCTAATTAAATTCATTTGATTGGGTTGTCCACCGGGTTATTCTCTGCATCCCAGATCACATTAATTTTTTTTTACATTTTATCTATGTTACACTGGCGTCGGGGACGAGTTTCCGGGACGGGGGGACAAAGAGGCCTCAATTTGGGGATGGCGGGGGGACGGCGGCGGGGGGGCAGGGGTTGTATATACTATATACTATACATATGGTACTTAAAATGCTAATTATGAAAAGATGTATAACAATATACTTGAACATTGAACATTGAACATTAACAATGAACTAGTGAATGAACCATTGAACATTGAAGTTTTCAAATTTGAAATTAGAATACTCAATACTACAATGTAACAATTGTCAAATCAGCAAATGGAAGATTTCTATTATATGATATATCATAAAGATGATTACAATGAGATACATGATATGAATATCAAAACAAGTACAAACTACAAAGTCAAAATGCCAAAATGTAGTGAAGCAGGCGGAGGCCTCTAATCATCCCTCAGGAGGTCGGCAAACTCCTCATCACTGGAACCACTAGACTCCCCAAGGTCAAGATCTGCCAAAGGAACACCAACCAGCCCTAAATCTGCAACATCCTCATCCTCATCAATATGTGATGGCTCCTCTGGCTCTACATCCCATCGTGTTGTTGGGCTCTCCTTGTACACACGTGTCCTGTGGTCAGTGATACGCAAGGCACTATGTACAGCCACTAGCTTCTCTGCTCTCCTAGAGGTAAGTCTGTTCCTCTTAAGAGAGTGGATGAAGCTATAAGTAGACCAGTTCCTCTCAGAAGCTGAAGAACTAGAAACCTGAGACAACACACGAATGGCTAGTGTTTGAGTCAGTGATTTCTGTCCATGACAAGTCCACCACAAAATCGGATCCTCCTGTGCCATAGTTCTTATATCCGCCTTTGCCACAGCCTTGTAACCCCTAAGAGTAGCAAATTTTGTCCACTCAGTGTGAATGTTGCCAGCATCTTCAGCATCATACATCCTATCAATGCACTTGAAGAACCCTTCCTTCACCTCCTCATCCTAAATCGGTGTAACTCTACCAGGCCTAGGCATGTACCACTTCGGATTCAATGAATAAGCAGCCATGTGCAAGGGAGTGTTTAGGCTATCCCATCTGCACTGAATAATAGGCTGAATGTAAACATTGTAGAATGCTAGAGTGGGGTCCTTCTCTCGCACAATTGCCCTCATCTGGCCAAGCATCGAATCAATGCACTCATACACCTCTCCAAGGTTAGGTGCATCCCCATCCCCATATCTGATGACTTGGACAACTGGTTCAATGATGGCAACAATATCTTTTGCATCATTCCAAAATCCATCACTCTTCACTATCTCTTTCACCCTCTTCCCCTGCTCTGTCCTGGCCCCATCCCACCGATTCCATTCTTGCGTCATAACCATGAGTTGCAGTGGCTCTTGCAACTCAAGCATTCTCTCCATAAGAATGAAATAGGATGCATATCAGGTCTCAACTGGTTTCAAGAACTCCTTCTTCGCGAAGCTCCTGAAGATGGCATGTGAAGTGTGTTGGTTGCAGATAAACATCTGCACATCTCTAGCATTGTTGACCACTCCTCTAATCCACTCAATCTTCCCCATGTCCTTAAGTGCATTGTTCATGGCATGCACACAACATGGAATCCACCAAATATGTCTATATGTTGTCTCGATAAGCCTCCCTACAGCTCTGCACACATGTGTTGCATCTATCACTACTTGGACCACATTTTGTGGCCCAATCTCCTCAATAGCTGCTCGAAGGATCTCAAACTGAAAATCAGCATCTTTTCGATGCCCTGAACAATCAACTACCCTAAGAAAGAATGGGCCCTCTGAGCATGTAACTATGCCATTGATGAGTGGACGATGCCTAATGTCCGTCCACCCATCCATAACGATGTTGCATCCAAAATCCTCCCAACATGCCCTCATCGTCTCCATCAATGAACTGATCTTGGTATAGTTGTTATCCAAGATCGTTGTCCTCAATTTGTGCTCACCTGGTGGCACATATGATGGTCCTCCCTTCGCCACCATCGACATCATCTCCTTATAATAAGGAGATCGAGCTACATGAAATGGGATTCCATTGGCAAAAAAGAACTTGCCAATGGAATCATCTATTTGATCCTTCTAGTGCACATTAAATAAATCAGCTATGGGGTTAGGCTGATTTTGTATCCTGTGTTTCCCCTTCCCTGTTGCGATTCAGGCATAACACTATAGGTGGATGAAGGTCCTGAGGCTGCCCCTGACAATGTTCCTGCTCTAATATATGGCTGCCTCTGCATATGCTGCTCCTGAATCTGCTGTATAGTCTGAATATTTTGCCTACCAGACAAAGTAGTAGGCATAGGAATTGCCACGTCATCTGGAACACCCCAAAGCTTGTTGAACTCAATTCTGTATTTCATATTTTTAGGGTCCTTCAAAAAAGCACATGCTCCCACACCTTTTCCTGGCCAAAAGAGGAAGTGAGCATTAACTCTGGTGATGCTCCCAAACCAATCATCACCACAAATGTTGCATTTCCATTTTCTTGTACCACCAGATGATGATGTTGGGGCTGTTATTCTTGTTGCAAATTGTTTTAGAGGAGATTTGGGATCATAAGGACCCCTAGCCCACTCTGCCAAAAGCTGAGAGGGGCAATCAGTAGCAACTGCTGCACTAGCTATGGAACTAGTTTGCCTTTTTGGATTTGACCCATGTTCACCCCCCTCATTGTGCTCATCCTCATGCTCGGGTTCATATTCTGAATGGCTTGCATTATGAGAATGAGTTTCCAATTCCATCTCATCCTCACTCATTTCATGACTGTGGGAGCTCATTTTGACACTGCATTTCACAAAATGAAAAAAAAATTCAATAAACACACAGTTTCAGCCTATGCCCTACTTTAAAATTAAAAAAATAAAACTCTATATTTTAAATTTTAAATTGCAAAACAAACTGAAAATCTTAACTAATTTAGAAAATGAATCAACAAGAATTAGAAATGAAACAAGAAAATGAAACAACAAGAACCAAGAACTTAGAATTTAGAAATGAAAATGAGAAAATTCAAAAAACTAAAACAATGAACATTGAAAATCAGAAAATAAAAGAAAAAATCAGTTCAAAACCTTACCTTTTGCTTGAAAAATCTCTTCAACAAGCTGAATTATCTTCCTCCTCTTCTTCTTCTTGCTCCTTGACACTCCTCTTTCACTTGCAATCACTCCTTTCACTCCTCCAATCACTCTTTCCTCAGCTCTTCACTCTTCTTCTTCTTGCTGTAGCAGACAAGTAGAAATGCAAATGTGAATAAAAATGAAGTTAGAAGGGGCTTTTGATAGCATAGAAGAGTGTAGATGGGCCCCACATGCCCTTAGGGTTCGAATAGAACCAAAAAAACAATTAAAAAATGAGTGTTTTTAATTAAAAAAACGGCCTTTATGACTGTCCGCCGCAGGAGACGCCTGGGTGTCCCTGAGACGCTCGAGGGACGCCCAGGCGTCTCCCTCAGCGTCTCGGAGACGCCGGTGCGTTTTGGCATCTCCGGCGGCGGGGGAGCAAAATGGTGGCGCCTTCGGAGACGTGGAGACGCCGTCCCCACGTCTCCAGGACGTCCCCGTTCCGGGAACGCTAGGGCCGGGGGGGGGGGGACGCGTCCCCGGGGTTTGTATGGACATTTCCAAGACAAATTGTACCCAGGGTTCCCAAAAAATAGTATTTCTGATACCATGCCTGTACCTTCTTAACATGGGTATAATCCATAGAATACTTGTACATTTTATTTTCATCTAAGTCTCTTTTAAATTCATCTTCTTGTCATTAAGAGCATCCACATAATTGGACAGAAGTTAGATAAGCCTACAAACACCCCAGTCATAATCTTCACCATGATGATCCCTATTTTGAATAGCCTAGAATTATACTGAAAATTGTCAGTGTCATGAGTTCTTCCCAAGTCATTGAAAAGATTATTTCCAATCATACGAGAGATTATATTTTCAGAATATGAAATTTTTTAACCAGTGAAAATTGAAAGTATATTATTCCAATGCCCTTTCTACTAAAACAAGAGTTATCGGCAACTTAAAACTGCAACTGCTATCAGGCATCCTTCACACAATCAACATATTAAGGCCATCAAGTTTGGAAAAATTGCCATATGAGAAATTATTCATTCTGACCATTATTCATTTGTCAATCAAATGAATTAAGAAGTAACTTCATCCTTACATGAGAAATTTCACCTATTACTGTACCCTAGTTGTAAAGAAAATGTAAAATACCTTGAAGCACATAAACCCAACAGGTACTCCAAGCTCTCCCGATTTTGCAAACAGGGCCTTGCCAACTTCATTGGTCATCTGTTTCAGAAGACAATAAACTTCAAATATTTCAGCCTAAACTACATGATTGAATTAACTAGCAAAGTTTAGAACCCTACATACACTTTACTGAAAGTATCTCACAATGAATACAAAAGTGTTCAGAATACAGATGATACGTGTGTTAAAGACTCAATGTGATTTTCTATCCAGAGATTATTAACTACTTTCAAGTAAGAGTTCAAATAAGAACCTTTTGTGCATCAGGCCATAAGTATGGGTTGAAACGAACAGCTCGATAACCATTCTAAAGAATCAAAGCAAACCAGCCTTGGTGTCATCAAAGGTTTATGTCATATACCTTATAAATTCCTATGGAAAAAGCAATTCATAGTGTAAACTATTCAACTCTGAAATTGAAAATTTTCTATAAAAAAATGATATAAGGACTGAATATATAAGAAACTCAAAAATAACAGAGTTAATTCAATACCTCCTTGACGAGATGCTCTAGTTCACCAATCCCACTTCCATCTTCTGCAGGGTTTGCAAGGCAACAACCAACAAATTTGGTAGGGTGCCTCTGTAATGCACTGTAGCATTAACACAATAATTATTTATATAAAATCCATACATGAAAAGAAAATCTCTTGACTACCTAGCTATGTACACCCTAAATAGGATTAGAAGACTAAATTTGAAGGGTGAATTAGATTTTGCAGCTGTTCATAAGATCTAACAAAAACAGAAATTAGTCTCACCCAATCAGATTTAAAGATTACTGAAATTGCATGTGCTATTAGTTGAGTACAACTTTTGAACTTTGATAGTCCTGTGTCAACAGCTGGACATGCTTCAGATATTGATAAGATTGTCTTCCTTGTATGGTTTTTGACATTTTGCAGATTTAGTGCACTACAACAGCATGAGGATTTCAAAGAAAGATCAAATATGAAGAAAATTCAAAACATTCTCAAACATAGTTGCTAAACCAAACACATATTACAAGTTTGCATTTGTTAACAACTGTATATTAGATACAATCATAGACGAAAACAGACATAAATAAGTGGTGGTTATAGTGACTCAAGAATCCTATAAGAAATAAACTTCTGAAGTAATAGAAATAAAGACAGATTCATGAAGCTAAATATTTAAATTGGGAATTCAAGGTGTCAGAAACATGCCACCAAAAAACAGATTCTAATTGCAAGTTGGAATGATTTGATTCAAGATTAAACAGCATGAGATAAACTACACTTCATCAATTATGTCCTAAACCTGTTAAGGAAATTTATGACAGTGAGGTTGCTTACAATAACCTAGAACAACATCATCACAAACCTGGTAATGATGTAATGTCCCCTTTCTAGCTAGTGGTTCGAGGAGACAGGGTTAGCCTATTACTACGGTTCCCATAGGCTAACAAGTTGTTTAGGGGAATTTTTTGAGGGGATTCAGGACTTGTTATGTACTACTTACTATTTATAGTAAGTAATATCAAGGTCAGTGACGACACACCTGCAGTGGATTATGGACAAGCCACTCTCGGGAGTTCATTGCCCGACTTTGGTCAAGAGTTATTGAGTTATTAAGTCACATTTCTTTAATAATAATCTATTATTAAAGTGAGTTGGTGATTTAATATTATAAAGTGATAAAGAGACTTTATTAAAGAAATACCTTTGTCACTTTACAATTGTTTAAGTGAAAGGGGGTGCTTGGAGACATGAAATAAAATATTAAATTAATATGCCTTATGAAATTGGCGTGGGATTTAAGTGGAGAAATTGATATTTTATTTAGTCAAAAGCAAAACCTAAAACTTGGCGTGGCTTTTTGGGAAAGCATGGGGAAAGAAAAGAGGCTTCTTTTCATATTATCCAAGATTACATTCAAACACAAAAAACTAAGCACAAGGTTGCAGGTATGGAGTTTTGAGCTGATCTGAGGACAAAATCCCTCGGTTAGGACAAGATATGCAAGCGTGAGAGACCGTCTAAGGGTTCTAGTATGGATGGCTTCACACAGAGACCATCAATCTGAGCTTTGATCGATTTACTTAGCATTTACTTCAACAGTATTCAATAAAACAGAGGCATTTAGCACTTGCAGGCACGTGGGAGCTTGAGAGCTTCAAATCTGCACACAAGGCATGATACTCCTCCAGATTAGGCCGTTCTACGCTTAATCTCTTGCATCTATCATGGCACCCAAGTTAGCCAGGCACATAGGGGACTAAACGGGATGTTTGGGAGTTTTCATTTGGCACGTGCAAGCTAGGAACAAGCCGTACAAACCAGCAAAGGCCGTACCAAACAGCAAGGGATTTAAAGCAAAACATTTGGGGTTTAGGGTTGCAAATTCATTGTCTTGAGGCGTCTAGCTTCAATCACTTCATCAGCATCAAAAACCGGTTGAAAAACAAGCAACTTGAATCATGGCATTCTTGCATCTAATTGTCGTGACTACCATGTAAAAATCCAGCTTCCAAATTATTACATTTTGCCTTATGGGTATTGTCTTATTATGTTCTCAATAAATAAAGACTACTGGGTTATCATTTATTTATGCTTTTTCCCTTCAATTATTGTTTTATATCAATTCTTGAAAATTGTCAGCATTGTCATGCGACAACACAAGAAAACAAAAAGAATCATATTTTAACAGAAAAGCCAGAAGTCATTTTTGAAACACCAAGGGGACATTTTAGTGGTATCAGAGCACATAATATTCTGCCATCCTGTGTGGTTATTTCATGAGTGAGAAAGAATAGACTTATCACAAGGGTTCTCAATCGTGGCAACCTCCGCAGGTGCCGAAGGGAGAAACCATTTCAGAGGTTTTAGGCATTCATAATTCTCTAGATATACCAAGGACTATATCCAGTGACAATTAAAGTATTGCAAGTACCATGGGAGATAGAGACAAAGCACATGCGGGTTCCATTAGCCCAAATGCCAGGAGGGAGAAAAAATTTGATACTATGATGGACATGTTGGCCGATTTCTTGCACAAGATGAACTAGGTTCCTAATCTTGGGCACATAGGACAACATGATAACTCTAGTAGTTCTAATGCACAGCCTGAAGAGAGGCCAATGATTTCTATCGATACCACATCTAGGCCCTTCCAGCCTACTTTTACACGGAGGTGTGAGACCCTTGTTCATCAAGAACGACCTCCGGAGCAGCCAACAAACATGGTTGATGAGGTTAGGACCAGCCATGTAGAATACACTTCACTTCCTCCTGACATCAAGAACTTGTTGACATTTGACCAATTCCTGAACCAAAAGAGATAGAGGGCAATGGTTGTTGGCAGACTTGAGACTAGAGCACCAAAGATCTCCAATAGGCAGTGAGTAAGATTATTGTAATGCCCCTAATAGGAGTTATACCAAATCTATTCTAAATTATCAATTTTCCAAGCAATGGACCCCAAAGGATACCTTGAATTGATTTAGTCCCTTGGGTTTGCTCAATTATGATCCACTTGAAAGAGGATGACGATAGGATATCTCGGTATCTCCCTTCTCGTGGCGCATGCCATTCATATGAGATGACCTAGTGAGACTCTTAATCCCCTTGTCATCATCCTTGTTCCATTTACCATAATTGATCCTTCCCTCTTGTTACACCATGGTAGGAAGGTGAGACTACAATGGTTACTCCGGTGATAAATCTAGACCCAAAGGCAGCAAGTACCCCTCTGGCCCATGTGGGCTCATCTTGTCCCTCCTCCCCCCCGGGTGGCGTATCTAGGAGAGACCCCTTTGCTGCATTCCCTTTGTAATCCTTCTTTCCCACCATGGTGGAACATATAAGCATAATAATGTGATTACGTGCCCGTCCCTAAATAAGCATATCAGTAATATTATAAAGTTTTCTGGGCATGTTACCAATAAGAACTAATAGTATCATAAATGGATGATCATTTCTAAATAACATAAATGAATAATTAATATCAATAAGAATATATAATGTCATTCCTAAATTATCATTCCCTAAACATTACCATAATCGGTATCAACAAGAATAACTAACAAGTTATTTGTTCCTAAATATCATTAATGAGAATAATAATATCAACAAGGCATAAATAACATCATGCATCAACTATTACTCAACACCTTTAGCTTTCCTCACATGTAAGAGCCCCTGCTCATTCTTACCCAAATTTTTTGTTTGCTGATCGGGAATTTGTCAAACAGTTTGTCAACAATCTTCTTTCAGCTGCTAAGAGTTTCCTTTTGGTTTTCTGATTTGTTTGAGATCATCATATGCGCAAAGACTCCAAGCTAGATTTGTCAATAACTGCTGTACTAAGATGTATATTGTTTTCAATTACAAAAGACTGAAATGGAATGTAGTTGCACAGTTACAGAAAAGACACTTTGTCACACTCCTCATATGCAAATCCCTAACACCATATAATAGTATATTTTGGAACAGCAATATTGAAACTCAATGATACATCTTTCTAAGAGACACAACTATGGAAATGACCCAAAACTATATGCTGAAGATACATACAGCAGTGACTGGGCGACTATGAGAGCACACCATTAATTAGTTTCTTGAGTATATAAGTTACTACCCTCTGTATGCAGCAGTCTGATTTTCATTTTTGGAGAACATTAACATCAGAAACTAAGCACAGCAATTCCAAATACTTTTTTTTTTCAATTTTCAAAGTTCTCAGCTTTACAGGGCATTCATTGACATAAAGACTCAGATTTACGCTCTCAAAAGTTAAGACGCCACTTACAGTATTCTCTAGTTCGTAGCAAGATACAAAGGCAAAAATAGAAGCCGTCTTGACCTGAGAAGGAGTCCTCTAACCAGATTGAGCGCCCAGACTGCTGCAAATCTACACATTTCAGCCCTTCTTAAGCACAACCTGCACTGGACCATTCAGTCGCCCCTACTACTAGCCACGTTTTTGCTTCTCCTTAACTCGTTTTGAATGCTGGAGGAAAGACGTCCCATTCTGAACATTATTTAGCTGCGCCACAACTGAAATGAAACTCGCCTTGCTTTGTAATCCCAATATTCGCCATTTTTCCCAACTAGGGCTGGTATCTCACAGCCGAAATGAGAGGTGTAGGGTTTTTCCTTCAAAACCAAAAGAGCTCTTTTTTTTCTCCATGAGAAAGATATGCATATTCCAAAAAGTATCCTCCAAAAGATGAGTTTCTCCAATATATTTCCTAGGAGGCCCGACAAAAACAAACTCTCCTTTTCTTTTTGATTTTTCTCATACAAAACATAAAGTGCCATTCTCTAAAGTCATTTTCCAAATATTTCACTAAGTCACTTTTTGCACCAAATAAAGCGACTTTTATAAAGTCCACTTAAAAAATAAATATTTCAATAAATCACTTTTGAACCCTTTTTGCATAGTCACTTTATAAAAGATTTAATTAATTATTTGGCATCACCTTTAAAGCTAAACTTGAAATTAGGCAATACACAAATAATTAAATAAATGATTCCCTAATAATGGCATTAGCCTTCGGGAAGGAAAAGACTAAGCGACAACCCGAAGGACTACTGAGAAGGGGACATTACAATCCTCCCTTCCCAAAATTGCTTGTCCTCAAGCAATTGTAAGCTCGGGTGCTGTAGAATCTGCTCATTCTCCCATGTGGCATCCTCAGCTGGCAATTTTTTCCATCTCACCAAGTACTCCTTCACCACCCTGTTCCTCAACCTCCTCTCTCGAGTGTCTACAATCTCCTCAGGGACTAGGACCAAATGTCCCTCCTCATCCAATGGTGGGAGCTCTGAAGAAGAAGTAACCTGCTGACCCAGTGCCTTCTTGAGGCACGAAACATGAAATACATTATGAATCTTGCTGCTCTCAGGCAGCTGCTCCAACTCGTATGCCACCTCTCCAACCCTCCTGATAATCCTATAAGGTCCATAGAATTTGGGCTTGAGCTTCCCGGCTCCACTCTTCTTAAGAGAAGACTGTTTGTAGGGCTGCAAGCGAAGGTATACCAAATCGCCGACCTCAAAACTACGTTCAACCTTGTGTCTATCAGCATATGTCTTTTGCTGATTCTATGCCACCTGTAGGTTATCTTTGAGTTCCCTCAAGATATCTTGACTCTCCTGAATTCAATCCTTGGCTTTGGGGGCCCTGCTCTCACCAAAAGCCATCTCCATGAATGAAGGTGCATCGTAACCGTACAAGGCTATAAAAGGACTCATTCCAATGGACATATGATAAGTGGTATTATAACAATACTCCCCCAAGTGCAACCACTTAATCCATGCTCGTTGCTGCCCTGCAATGTAGTTGCACAAGTACCCCTCAATCCATTTGTTCACAACCTCTGTCTGCAATCTCAAATTTTTCCTCGGCTCTGAAGAAATTGGTCATAGTCCCTGAGGGGCATCCTCGGCTGGCAAATTTTTCCATCTCACCAAGTACTCCTTCACCACCCTGTTCCTCAACCTCCTCTCTCGAGTGTCTACAATCTCCTCAGGGACTAGGACCAAATGTCCCTCCTCATCCAGTGGTGGGAGCTCTATAGAAGAAGTAAGTTACTGACCCAGTGCCTTCTTGAGGCACGAAACATGAAATACATTATGAATCTTGCTGCTCTCATGCATCTGCTCCAACTCGTATGCCACCTCTCCAACCCTCCTAATAATCTTGTATGGTCCATAGAATCTGGGATTGAGCTTCTTGGCTCCACTCTTCTTAAGAGAAGGCTGTCTGTAGGGCTGCAAGCGAAGGTATACCAAATCGCCGACCTCAAAACTGAGCTCAACCCTGTGTCTATCAGCATGTCTTTTGCTGATTCTATGCCACCTGTAGGTTATCTTTGAGTTCCCTCAAGATATCCTGACTCTCCTGAATTCAATCCTTGGCTTTGGGGGCCTTGCTCTCACCAAAAGCCATCTCCATGAATGACGGTGCATCGTAACCGTACAAGGCTCTAAAAGGACTCATTCCAATGGACATATGATAAGTGGTATTATAACAATACTCCCCCAAGTGCAACCACTTAATCCATGCCCGTTGCTGCCCTGCAATGTAGTTGCACAAG
Source organism: Sequoiadendron giganteum (assembly GCA_007115665.2). Classification (NCBI taxonomy): domain Eukaryota; kingdom Viridiplantae; phylum Streptophyta; class Pinopsida; order Cupressales; family Cupressaceae; genus Sequoiadendron; species Sequoiadendron giganteum. The sequence goes on along the minus strand of CM021105.1, from coordinate 484,409,531 downwards.
TACCCCTCAATCCATTTGTTCACAATCTATGTCTGCCCATCTGTTTGAGGGTGATAGCTCATGCTTGGGGTCAACTCAGTACCTGCCAACCTAAACAGCTCCTGCCAGAATGCACTCATGAATCTACTATCCCTATCATTGACTATGAACCGAGGTAAACCATGCAAACTGAAAATCTCCTTGAAAAATAACTCAGCCACCTGTGTAGCCCTGTACTCTGTCGGAATAGCGAAGAAGTGAGCATACTTCGTCAACCGATCCACCACCACAAAGATACTATCTCTCCCATGCACCTTAGGTAGACCTGTGATAAAGTCCATTGAAAGGCTCTCCCATTTCTGCTCTGGGATAGGCAATTGTTGTAGCAATCCAGCTGGATGTGTATGTTCGGACTTGTTCTGCTGACAAGTCACAAACTCCCTGACATGTCTCAATATATCATCCTTGAGGCCCTTCCATGTGAACCTCTCTCTGACCTGTCTATGAAATAGCCCTGATGGCCTGCTAGGGGAGTGTCATGAGAAGCTTGCAATATCTTCTCCTTTATAGTCTAGATTTTGGCACCAAGTAGATCCTATCCTTGTAGTAAATCACATCATCTACTACTCTGTACCTATCATCTTGAATCAATCCATCCATCAACTCACAAGCAAACTTATTTTTGGAGTACTCCACCAACAAGAGGGACTTCCAATTTGCGGAAATCTCTAAAAGTGAGCATGTTGAAGGTCTCCTGGAAAGGGCATCTACCACAACATTCTTCTTCCCCTTCACATACTCTATATCAAAGTCATATGCCTGTATCTTGCTAACCCACTTCTGTTGTCTCTCATTCAAATCCCTCTGCTCCAAGAAGTATCTGAGACTATTGTGGTCAGTCCTCACCACAAACTTCCCTCCAACTAAATACTGTCTGAATTTCGCCAAAGCATGCATAATGGCGAGCATCTCCTTATCGTAGATGGAGTATAGTCTCTCTGGTCCCCTCAACTTACGGCTCTCAAAAGCTATGGGGTGTCTATTTTGCATCAACATTGCTCATATGCCCTCACCCGAGGCATCACACTCCAAAACAAATGACTGTGTGAAATTTGGAAGCGCCAATACTGGGCAACTACTCATCACCTCCTTGAGCTTATCAAAAGCTCGTTGTACCTCCTCTGACCAACTAAATGCACCTTTCTTTGTCAAATCTATCAAAGGTGCTCCCAACTATGAAAATCCCCTCACAAACTGCCTGTAGTAACTGCACAATCCAAAAAATCCTCGCAACTTTGTGAGTGTCCTAGGTGGTGGCTAGTCAAGTATCGCCTGTATCTTCTCCTAATGGACCTATACTCCGTTTGCACTGAACACATGCCACAAATATAAAATCTCTCTAAGGCCAAACTTGCATTTCGAAGCCTTAGCATAGAGTGACTACTCCTCCATGATACCCAAGATCTCATCAAGATGTCTCAAATGCTCCTCCCAAGTCTCGCTGTAAATGAGCAATTCATCAAAGAACACCAACAAGAATTTATGCAGCTGCTTATTGAATATATGATTCATGCAGGACTCAAATGTGGCAGGCACGTTTGTCAAACCAAATGGCATGACCAAGAATTCATAGTGCCCATAGTGACAACGGAACGTTGTTTTGTGTATGTCCTACTCTCTGACTCTAATCTGATGGTACCCTAAACAAAGATCAATCTTCGGAAAATACACTTGTGATGTCCCCTTCCTAGTCAGCACAGCTGGATTTGAGGTTAGCCTATCATTCTGATCCTCGTAGGCTGACAGATGTGTGTAGAGGATCATTTGAGGCAGTTATTTGGTGTTCGGGAACATTACTCCTTCAATTGTTTCAGGTTTGGCCTTCGCAGACTCTTTCAAAGTGGTTTTTTAGACACTTACTATTTATAGTAAGTCAGCAGGCGGGAGCTGCTATTTTGGGCAGGGCACCTGGGTCAGATGGTTAGCTCTGAGTCGACCCAGTTTGTCAGTTTGAGGCTCAGATAGAAAAATAATAGAGCATTTAATGATTATTAAATAATTGATATTTTGACTTTATGTTATAAAGTCACTTTATTAATATTTAAATATTAATGAGTAATGGCATATTATAAAGTATTTTTAATACTTTATAATAAAGTGAAATATTTATTATAATGAATAATTATTTATTCATTAAAGATGGGATGCCATTTATTTAATATTTTTCCTAGGTTAAGAAAAGGTGAAATTAATCATTTATTTAAATGATTATTAAAAAGGAAGCTTGGGTTGAATTTTTGAAAGGGTTATATATATTCTTTCAAAGAGCAAATCGAACTTATGTGATTAATTATTCGAATTTGTTAACTTTTCTCTCTGAGAGCATTGGGGTTTGAGAAACCAGGGTTTCTGCAGATCAACAGGTTTTGAGGAACGTTCCCTCCTTGAGATCTGACATACTAAGACTGTGAAATATCAGTTGAAGATTGTCAAACAGGGTGACTTCATTCAGAGGTTGCAGTTGTGCTATTTGGATCAATTCAGGAAAGAGATACAGAGATTATTTATTAGTTATTGGTGGCGACTTGTTTGGGATCATTTCACAGAGTCCAAGCATATTCTTCTAGAGGTCGTACCATACTTATTGCTGCTGGCTGGGCCATACTTTTCTGTACCAGCAAGGGCCGTACTTCATCTCTAGAGGAAATCGCTTTGTCTTTTTATCTTCTGACTTTTGCAAAGTTGGCGCCTAGGGTTCCTGGAGCTATTTCATTGTTTCTGAGTTGGGAGATTCATGTTCTGAAGCTAGCCGTACCTATTCTTCTCCATTTCAAGGTGGCTGCAATAACCAAGTTTTCATTAATAAAGTTGTTGCCTTTTTGTCTACATATTGATTTTCACAGTTGTAGCTATCCAGCATGATGAATAAACTATTTGGCAATGAGCTTTGATCTTTATTCTGTATTATTGAAGCATCTAGTATTTTATATAAATTTTCTAGTCATATCCTTGCAAAATCGCAAATCCTTATTTGCTGCAAAAAACCACAAAAAACATCATAAAATCAGAAAACCAAAACCAAACACAGTATTCTTAGACAGTGACCGGATTGAGAAACACCAGGTTTCTTACAACACTACCCCGTGAAGTTCATCCAACAACTTATCTATCTTGGGTATGGGGTACCTGTTCTTAATGGTTTTCTTATTAAGAGCTCGGTAGTCAATGCACATGTGCATGGTTCCATCCTTCTTCTTCACCAAGACCACAGAACAAGTGAATGGACTGGAGCTCAGTCTAATGTGTCCCATCTCAAGCAATTCTTTGATTGCTTTCTCAATCTCATCCTTGAATTTCTTAGGATGACAATAGGGGGTAGTGATCACTAGCTTGGCCCCCTCCTCCAACTCAATGGTATGCTCAAAACCACGATCAGGTGGTCTCCCTGGAGGTATCTCTCCAAAACCCTATCATGTTTACCCAATAGCTCCTAAATGTCAACATGATATGTCTACCCTGAATTTGAAAACTCCTTGGTGGTGATCAAACACTTTGTTTCCCAAGCTATGTCATCATGTCGAAAAATGCTCTCCATGTGTCTAGCAGACACAACCTTGGCTGATCCATTAACCATGCCTCTAAGCACTACTCATTGCCCCTCTGCTATCCTGAACTTAAGTTCCATGGTCTAAAAGTTCTGTGAATATTTCCCTAATGAGTGTAACCATTGAACTCCAAGTATAGCATGAGTCACCCAAATCCACCACATAGAAGTCATATGTGGCTGTGTAATTGCCTAAGGTAATAGGCAATTGTGGGACCCTCCAAGTGCATCTCAATTTATAACCATCTGCCACCATCACATTAAATCTTTCAAAGTCCTTTGCGGGTAGCGAATGCTTCTCAACTAGGGCTGCATCAATAAAGTTGTGGGTGGCCCCACTATCAATCAACACTGCTATACGATGTCCTTGTAAAACTCTAACTCTAAAAGAGTTGAATCTAGGAGTGCCTGATAAAGTAGCAATGGTACCACTCTTACCCTATCCCTAAGGCAGCTCCTCATCTGAACTGCTATCATCATTATCCTGAGAAGGCTCGTCATCGCTGCTCTGATCCTCAGACAAAACCTCAATAAGGTGAGCCTTGCCTTTCCCTAGGCAACAATGACCTGGCTCCCAACGTTCCTTGCAATGGTAACAAATTCCCTTAATTCTACATTCCTTGCGATACTCCTCATCTGGATCACTTTTCTTGTTTCCCTTCTTTTGAAAAGGCTTTTTGCCCTTGTTTTTCTAAGGGATAAAAGGTTTAGAAGGGGTTTTGTGGTCAGGTGTGGAGAACTCCATGTTTCTAGCTCTAGTGATCGCATCCTATAGGGAATCAGCCTTGAAAGCCTTGATCCAACCATGAAGGGGTTTGGACAGGCCCTCAGTGAAGAGCATAACCAACTGCTGCTCCGAAATATCTGTCACCATGACTGCCAACTGCTGAAATTCTGAAATATAAGCATCTACTGAGCCATTCTGCTTAAGTTGTGCTAACTCCTTGAAATGAAGTTCAGGATCATTCTGATCAAATCTATCTATCAGTTTTTGTGTGAACTCCAAATAGGACATGATATTAGCATGTCCCAATGTGACAAGCCCGTGGTACCACCATTCATGCGCTTCACCGTCCATGTGTAGAGTGGCATACTTAATGGCTTCGGACTCCAACATAGGATTTAGTTGTAGGTAAGTGTCCAACTTCTGGACCCAAGCTCTAGCTGTACATTTACCAGACCCATCAAAGGAGGGGATTGCAAGTTTCCCAACCTTTCGCTGCAACTCCTAATTTTGCTGCCCTTTGTTATTGTTTCTTGGCCTATTCCTATACTTGATGGTGCAAAAATCTCCTAATGACATCGCCGCATGAAATTCATCCCCTAAAGTTTGGTATTCCCTGAAATATTCTGCGAAACCTTCTTCTTGAGCTTGCTGCCCTTGGGTTGCAGCATCATGTTCCCCCAAGAATTGAGGCATGAGAGGCCTTGGTGTCACCCTACTAGCTGCCCTAGCATTGCTCTGAGTTGTATGATTATTATTGTGACCACCATTATGACCATTTTGACCATTATTGCCATTATTTCTATCGTTATTGTTTCTACCACCAGCAAGTTGTTGTACAAGTTGCGCTATTTGTTGTGCTAATTCATGTTGACCTCTAGCTAGGTCATTCAAAATATGTTGGGTGCTGCCCTCAGGTATTTCTTCTCTATCCCCCATGAATTCAAATGGTCCCAACCCTCTCCTCAATCTCCTATAATGGATGTCAAGTGGGTTGATATCGGGGATGTCCTTGTTCATAACCCAATGCTAACATAGGCTGGCAAGACTGCTGGCTCAGATACCACTATAAGAGCCCCTGCTCATTCTTACCCAAATTTTTTGTTTGCTGATCAGGAATTTATCAAATAGTTTGTCAACAATCTTCTTTCAGCTGCTAAGAGTTTCCTTTTGGTTTTCTGATTTGTTTGAGATCATCATATGCGTAAAGACTCCTAGCTAGATTTGTCAATAACTGTTGTACTAAGATGTATATTGTTTTTCAATTACAAAAGACTGAAAATGGAATGTAGTTGCACACTTACAGCAAAGACACTTTGTCACACTCCTCATATGCAAATCCCTAACACCATATAATAGTATATTTTGGAACAGCAATATTGAAACTCAATGATACATCTTTCTAAGAGACACAACTATGGAAATGACCCAAAACTATATGCTGAAGATACATACAGCCATGACTGGGTGACTATGAGAGCATACCATTAATTAGTTTCTGAGTATATAAGTTACTACCCTCTGTATGTAGCAGCGTGATTTTCATTTTTGGAGAACATTAACATCAGAAACTAAGCACAGCAATTCCAAATACTTTTTTTTTTCGAAGTTCTCAGCTTTACAGGGCATTCATTGACATAAAGACTTAGAGATTTTACAGAGCATTCATTGACATAAAGACTCTGAGCTTTTACAGAGCATTCATTGACATAAAGACTCAGATTTACACCCTCTGAAGTTAAGACGCCACTTACAGTATTCTCCAATTCGTAGCAAGATACAAAGGAAAAAATAGAAGCCGTCTTGACCTGAGAAGGAGTCCTCTAACCAGATTGAGTGCCCAAACTGCTGCAAATCCACACATTTCAGCCCTTCTTAAGCACGACCTGCACTGGACCATTCAGTTGACCCTGCTACTAGCCACGTTTTTGCTTCTCCTTAACTCATTTTGAATGTTGGAGGAAAGACGCCCCATTTGGAACATTATATAGCTGCGCCACAACTAAAATGAAACTCGCCTTGCTTTGTAATCCCAATATTCGCCATTTTTCCCAACTAGGGCTGGTATCTCATAGCCGAAATGAGAGGTGTAGGGTTTTTCCTTCAAAACCAGAAGAGCTCTTTTTTTTCTCCGTGAGAAAGATATGCATATTCCAAAAAGTATCCTCCAAAAGATGAGTTTCTCCAATATATTTCCTAGGAGGCCCGACAAAAACAAACTCTCCTTTTCTTTTTGATTTTTCTCATACAAAACATAAAGTACCATTCTCTAAAGTCATTTTCCAAATATTTCACTAAGTCACTTTTTGCACCAAATAAAGTGACTTTTATAAAGTCCACTTAAAAAATAAATATTTCAATAAATCACTTTTGAACCCTTTTTGCAGTCACTTTATAAAAGATTTAATTAATTATTTGACATCACCTTTAAACCTAAACTTGAAATTAGGCAATACACAAATAATTAAATAAATGATTCCCTGATAATGGCATTAGCCTTCAGGAAGGAAAAGGCTAAGCAACAACCCGAAGGGCTATTGAGAAGGGGACATTACATAACATTACATTAATATTTTTATTCATAATGCAATTACGAGTTTGATCAATCTGCAGTTTCCTCTTCCTTCTCTAGCCAACGATTTGTTTAGATCAGAAAATGCCCTCTTGAAATGACTCGGTGTGTCCTTTTTGTGCAGAATGTATTCATATATTCTTCCGTATTCATTCACCGATGATCCTTTTGTCTTACATTGATTTTCCTTCTATGGCCGATCAGCCAAGAGTCTTCTCCCTTTGACTAGGGACGTGTCCCTTCTACAGTCGCTGCCCCTTTAGGGATTGTTTCATAACTAATATTGATCGGTTTAACAAATTGTAATCATTGTATCATAACTACTGTGTTTAGGAGCCGATTCATGAATCGGGATTTTGTATGTTTTCCAGATTTGTTATTAATAATTATAATATCTCTTGTTGTTTAGTCTATGAAACATTATTATTATATAATTAGTTTCTTTTGAATTATCAATAAATTGTAATATATTTAATTGTAATTACATTATTTAATGATATTTAAGTTATCAGTATTTACAAATAATATTTAGGATTCTAATATTTAAATGGTAATTATTTGTATTTATAATTATAATATTATCTTGATAATTATAATTATAATAATGATGTTTAAATGGCAATTATTTATATTTATATTTTGATATCTATTAGGTTTTGTTATTTGTATTTCAATATCTCATATTCAGTATTACAATTTCAGGGACATGACAATTACATTGGAACATTTTGATGGAGGGCATCATTGTACCGCACGTGGTTGGGTTCAGAAGTTAGATAACTTCCTCTCCTTGAGGCCCGTGCCTGAAGAAGAGGCAATCAGGTTCACCACACTACATCTGGATGGCATAGCTCATGAGTGGTGGTACCACGGTTTGGTTACTTTGGGTCACAGGTCAATTATATCATATGATGAGTTCACTAACAAACTCATCGAAATATTTGGCAGGAGAGATCCAGAGGTTTCCTTCCGAGAACTTGCACAGCTTAAGCAAGTTGGGACATTAGAGGCTTACATTTCAGAGTTTCAACGGATATCAGTGATGGTCACTAGAATATCAAAGAGAAGATTGGTTGTGCTTTTCAGTTAGGGTCTTCTAGAACCCTTACGTGGATGGATCAAAGCCTTTGATCCACCTTCTTTACATGAGGCTATGAAGAAGGTGAGAGATATGGAGCTTGCTGCCCCAAAAAGCAAGTTTCTGCCAAAACCATTTTCTTCCTCAAGGGATAGAGTACCAAACAAATTTTCAGACCAACAAAGGAAACCCTTCCAAAAACTTAGTGATGAGACCCTTCAAGACTTAAGAAGAAATTATGCTTCACTTACAAAGGGCCTTGGGAAAAGGGTCATGTGTGTCCACTTAAGGGTAAAATGAATCAATTAGAGTACTATTATGCGGATGAATCAGATTCTGAAAATTCAGAACAGCAGCTTGATCGGGAAGGGAATGATGATGATAGTGCCTCAGAAGAGTCAGAAAAAGGAAGGGAAGAAGTTTCACTACAGCTCAACTCTCGAGCATTCAGAGGGAAGGATCTTTTAGGATTAGAGGAGTCTTGGGTGGGCAACATGTAATTACTTTGCTTGATAGTCGAGCTACTCATAATTTCATAGATGAGGGCTTGGTAGCAAAACGTGGACTCAAGACAGAAGAGTTCGAAGGATTCAAGGTGAGAGTAGCTAATGGGTTTACACTTAGTTGTAACTGTGTGATTCCAAATCTCACATTGCAGCTGAATGATTATGGGTTCCATGCAGATTTCTATGTGGTTGGCATGGGAGAGTTGGATGTTGTACTGGGCATGAAGTGGCTTCATGCTATTGGGGAGTTTACCCTCAACTTGCGGGTTATGGAAATGAAATTTGAAGCCAATGGAAAGAAGCATGTTTTGAGGGGTATGTCAAATTCCGTCTTAGAGTTATCTCACTCAGGAGAATGGAGAGATTGATCAAGCATGATCAAATGGAGTAGGCAGCAGAGTGCTATACTTTTCCATCACAGGTTGAGCAGCAGATGCATGAGTATCCACCCAACATACAGATTGAGAGACAAACACAGTAAGGTGTTTGATAGTTTACCTCATGGGAGACCACCAGATAGAGGGTCTGAGCACATTATAGAGCTTGAGGACGGTGCTAAGCCGGTCATTATTACTCCCTACAGGCATCCCAAGAGGATGAAGGATGAGATCGAGAAGACGATAAAAGAACTCTTGGATATGGGTCACATTAGACCAAGTAAAAAGTCCCTTTGCGTCTTCCGTTGTCCTAGTGAAGAAGAAGGATGGCACCTTGCGAATGTGTATTGACTACAGGGCATTGAATAAGAAGACCATTAAGAACAAGTACCCAATTCCGTGGATTGATGAGTTGATTAATGAGTTGTACAGAGCTTGCTTCTTTTCTAAAATAGATCTTTGATCTGGTTATCACCAGATTCGAGTTAGAGAGGAGGATGTGGAGAAGACGACATTTCGTTGCCATTATGGACACTATGAGTTTTTGATTATGCCTTTCGGCCTAACCAATGCTCCAACCACTTTTCAGTCCTGTATGAACAAGGTCTTCAGAGATCAGTTGAGGAAGACAATCCTTGTCTTCTTCGATGATATATTAGTCTTCAGCAAGACTTGGGAGGATCATCTAGCACATTTGGATCCAGTGTTGGACACATTGGAGAGTGAATCTCTATTCGCCAAGGAATCAAAATGTGACTTCGGCATGAGAGAGTTATTGTACTTGGGGCATATCATCAGTGCCGAGGGAGTTAAGATGGATCCTGAGAAGGTGAAGTCTATAGTTGATTGGCCTCCACCCACAAATCTCTCGCAACTTAAGGGATTCTTTGGGTTATGTGGGTTCTACCGTCGCTTCGTCAAGGGTTTTTCACAGCAGGCAGCTCCACTTATAGACTTGACGAAGAAGGGGGCTTTTGATTGGACTCCAGGAGCACAGCAGTGCTTTGAGAAGTCCAAACAGTTGATGAGCTCGTGTCCAGTACTCATTATTCCATATTTTACATGGCCGTTTGAGCTACAGTGTGATGCCTCAGGAGAGGGCATTGGTGTTGTCTTGATGCAAGACAAGCACCCCATCGCTTTTGAGAGCAGGAAACTTCGGGGTACTAAGAGGGGTTACAACATTTACGATAAGGAAATGTTAGCCATCATGCATGCTTTGGCTAAATTCAGACAGTATTTGGTGGGTAGAAATTTTTTGGTGAAGACAGATTATAACAGTCTGAAACATTTTCTAAGTCAACGTGACCTCAATGATCAGCAACAAAAATGGGTCAGCAAGTTGCAAGCTTATGATTTTGACATAGCATATGTCAAGGGTAAGAAAAATATAGTTGTCGATGCCCTTTCAATAAGACCTTACTTGTGCTCTCTAGTGAGGTGTCAGATGATTGGAGAGGGTTGATTGCAGCTAAGCATGTTAAGGATAAGTGGGCTTTTGAGTTCATTGATGGTACAGTTGTAGATAACAAATACACCCTTGTGAATGACCTCATCATTTACAAAGAGAGGATTTTCCTTGTACCAGGATCCTCTATGAAGAAGAGGATATTGAGAGCTCTTCATGATGCCCCTATGGCAGGCCACCCAGGTTACTTTAAAACCTACAAATAGATTAGGGAGCGGTTCACTTGGAAGGGGCTCAAATCAGAGGTACTCGAGTATGTGAGAGAGTTTCCTACTTGCAAGCAGAACAAGCAGGAGCACACTTTTCCGGCAGGACTACTATAGCCTCTACACATTCCTAATCGGAAGTGGGAATGCATATCCATGGAGAGTTTCCTACTTGTCAGCAGAACAAGCAGGAGCACACTTTTCCGGCAGGACTACTATAGCCTCTACACATTCCTAATCGGAAGTGGGAATGCATATCCATGGATTTCATCAGGGGTTTACCCAAAACCCAAGGCAAGGATTGCATTTACATTGTGGTTGATAGACTCATGAAGTTTGAACACTTCTTCCTGATTTTAGCTACTTTCACGACAGTGCAGGTTGCTGATTTGTTTTTCAAAGAAATATTCTGATTGCATGAGTTACCTCGGAACATAGTGAGTGATTAGGATAGCAGATTTATGAGTCATTTCTAGTAGGAGTTTTTCAGGCTTAGTGGCACAGAACTCACTCCAAGCACGAACTACCACCCAGAGGCTTAGTGGCACAAAACTCAATTGGAGGCCATTGGTCGTATAATGGAAGAGGAGGATATGGTGGTGATCACTTTGAAGATTTTGCCACGTTCCTACGAGCACTTCATTGAAACGCTCAACATTACATCCACCAATGTTGACTTGAAGTTCAATGAGTTGTGCAACAAGCTTTTGCAGCAAGATAGGTGGAGGAAGCAGTTTGGGAGCAGCAGTGAGTCTACTAGTGTTGAACAAGCTTTTACTGCCAAGGACATTGGCAAAGGCAAGTCCACTCAGAAGAAAGAACGAGGCTATTTGAAGGAGGAATCCAAGAAGTCTATTACTTGCCATTACTATGGAAAGATTGCTCATATACAGAGGTATTGCAGAAAGCGGTTGGCTGATGAGAAGTCCAACCAGGAAGCGTCTCAGCAAAGTGCTCAAGTGGCAGAGTGTACTGAGCAGGAGTCTGCATACTATGCATTTTGATGACCAGCACAATATGGGTAGACTTAGTTTTTGTTTGTATGATGACCATTAAGGGAGGGTATTAAAATATTAAATGTAATATTAATGGTCATCTTTGCTTTTATTCATTTTTAGTTATCTTAGGTAGGTTTTAGTAACTTTCGTTTATGCTTTAGTTGTTTTAGCATCTTCCAGGTTTTTAGCTTTAGTTTTCTTCAGTTAACGATTGTTTCATTTTAGAAACATTGTCTTGCTTTTCCCTTTATAAGGAGTTCTTCACTCCATTTGTAAATGTATAATCATGAATATCAATAATATTTTCATGGTATCAGAGCCTAGTTAGCCGATTTTTTTAAATCGAAGAGTTTTTAAAAAAAAAAATTGAAGCAGATTTTGTTGAAAAATTCAAGGGTTTCCGAACCTAAGATTTTGTGGATTTTCGAGGACGTGCTAATGAGATCGCGGGTTTTCGCTTCAATGTAAAAATCGTGACTTAATTTCAAGGGTTTTCAACGTTTTTTTTCCTATAAAAAATCGTGAAGTTTTTTGAGAGTTTTTTAGAAAAAATCGCGGATTCGTTTCTCTCAAAATCACATTTTTATTTCATATCTTTTTAAGAACAAAAAAATCATGCCTCTCTTTTGTAGAAAATTGCGACCTTTTGCAACACGGGTTCCTTTTTTTCACGCGTTTTTTTTCTGGGCATTATCACATTTTTTTCCAGTGTAATCTCATAGGTATTCTTCTGCATGATTGAGGGCCTTTTTCTTGTCTGAACGCGCACGAACTCTTTCTGAGCCACGGCTGAGGTTCTTTTCTCTCAAACAAGCGTCGAGATCTTTCATCTTTGGTGTCGACTTTCTACACAGTATTTTGACGGGTTTATATCTTTATTGGCTGTGTTTTTTCATCAGTTCATGGTTCGTCTAGGGTTTGGCGATTTTCTGTTGTTCCTCTTTGGTCGATTTCTGCAAAATCGTGGGTTTCATATTCCTGTTGCTAGGGTTTCTGCAACTCTTCTACACCTAGGGTTTCTTGTGACAGATTTTTGTAGTTTACCAAGGTTTTTTGTTTGTACCAAAAATTCCTGAAGTGTTGAAGATTTTTTGCCAAATTTTTGTCTGAAAAAAATGGTGGTTTTGCTACTCACGAGTCTGTCGGGATTTTTTACAATTTTCTGAAAAAAATTTACCAATTTTTTGATAGGGTTTTCTAGTTGGAAATAAAAATTCTGCAAAGAGTTTTTGAAATTTTTTCTTCAAAAATTTACGAGAGTTTTTGAAAAAATTTCTATAAAAATTTTGCTAAAAGTTTTTGGACGGTTTTTTCTAAAAAAAAAATCTTACTCTTCAGAGTTTTTAAAGATTTTTTTGAAAAATCTTACTGTTACTGAGCCTCTTTTTAAGACGATTTTTGAAAAATCGTGGGTGTTGTGCCAGCTGATTGTCCAGTGTTTTGCCAACTGATCACAGAGTTACCTCATTATTCGTGCTTTGGAAAACAGGAGGGATGGCATCTTTGTCTAATGTTATGTTGGAAAGTATGTAGAGGTTCAATGGAAAGAATTACAACACGTGGAAGCAGAGGATGCTTACCATCATTGAGTACCGGTGTCTAGATGCACTTGTCCTAGGTATAGAAACTTGCCCCACTGCTATTGGGAAGGATCAGGACAAGTATGATGAATGTAATAGGGAGGCAGTTATGTTTCTTAAATTATATGTCGCTGATGAGATGTTACCATATATACCATCTAGTAAATCTGTTGTGGAGATCTGGAAGCATTTGAAAGATCTTCATGAGACCTCAGACAAGGGAAGGGCTTTCTTTTTGAAGAATATGATTTTCTCTATTATGATTGATGACCAAGTGTCTTTGCAGGAGCACTTGATGAAAATAAAAAATATTCGCGATCAATTGGAGGCCATTGGTCGTAAGATGGAAGAGGAGGATATGGTGGTGATCACTTTGAAGAATTTGCCACGTTCCTACGAGCACTTCATTGAAACACTCAACATTACATCCACCAATGTTGACTTGAAGTTCGATGAGCTGTGCAACAAGCTTTTGCAGCAAGATAAGTGGAGGAAGCAGTTTGGGAGCAGCAGTGAGTCTCCTAGTGTTGAACAAGCTTTTACTGCCAAGGACGTTGGCAAAGGTAAGTCCACTTAGAAGAAAGGACGAGGCGATTCGAAGGAGGGCTCCAAGTCTATTACTTGCCATTACTGTGGAAAGATTGGTCACATACAGAGGTATTGCAGAAAGCGGTTGGCTGATAAGATGGTGCAGAAGCACCTAGGCTAACCTCTATGTTTTGTCATTTTGGCTTGTATCTAACCTTAGCCAAGTTAGAGTGTGTGTGTAATTTGCTTTAGACCTTAGTTGGTCTTGGTTTTGTTTGGGATAGGTGACCTTAGTCCTTAGAACTAAGGTCACACTATTTGCCTTTGTTAGTGAATAGGTTTCTTAATGTTTGTTGTCTAGGAGATTAGGAGTCTTTATGTTGTGCTAAATACTCATTGAGATTGTAATGATGCCTTAAGGCCATTTATGGAGTTGGTTCCTCGAATTTTTGAGGGAAGGATGGTCCTAAGAAGTAGGCTCAAGGCATGGAAAAAGATGTCAAAGATTAGAAGGCAGTTTGCATTGTTTGTTGCATGCAAACCGGTTGCCTTTGGATTTCCTTGGGAATAGGAAGTGGAGGAGGAGTTCGACCAACAAGCCTAGAATCATGGAGTTGGCATCCATTATGACAAAGGACTTGAACCATTGAGTAGAGAGTTTTTTTTTTTGTGTGGAAGGAGTTAGTCGTTTTTGTAATGAAGTTTTATGAATGAGAAAAGAAATTCTGCAATTTCTGTGTTTTCTTGTTGATACCGACTGTTCTTGAGTAAGTGAAACTGTGGATGGATCGAATGCACTAAAGTAGTGTTAGCATTGAATTCATAGAGTAGATACAGGTCATTTTCAGTTGATAAGTAAGCTAGTTTAGTATAAGCATTAGTGTTAACTTAGTGAGTTTGTCTTCGAGCTCCTACTGGTCCTGTCCTGACCAGTCGGTGTTCTCATGGCTTCCCCATGAGCTCTAACCTTGGGAAACACCTAAGGAAGGGTGTAATGGTAGGGGAGTCAGTAGTGTACATAATAGGTAGTGTTAGGAAGCATGACAGAGAGTGGAGAAGCTTCTTAGCAACTGATCTCTAGGCAAGCAGGTAGAGCCCAGTTAGAGAGCTAGAGAAGAAGCTTTAATGGTTTCTTGCAGGGAAATGCCGTACAGTACGGTTCCAGGAGGGTTAGGGACAGGTCTTGATGTGACAGGAGATTTGGGAGCTTACCAAGTCATTAGAGTGAGGTTTGAATCAGAAAACAGTGAATTCCTAGAAACTAGGTCTTCAAACCCTACACACCCTAGGTTGTAGGAATCACCTGTACGGACACTGTCAGACCAGGAGACCAATGGGGCGATTCAAAACTCTTAAAAGGGTACTAGAATATGTCTTTAGATTTCTAGGTTCTTTGGAATAATTTTGCAAACAATAGCAAAAGAGGACTATTAAAGATTACTAGAAATAGGCCTAATGTGAGGTCTTCTAATGGTGGAAACTTGAATCCGATCAGAACAAGGCTCAAGAACCTTCTGAAATGGTTCCAATTGGTAATGTTATGAAGGTCCTGACAAGCATAGACACCCCTGCAAGGAAGAGCAATGAAGAATGAGTTTGAAGTGAAGATGGCACTTAGAATTTTCTAACTGAAGAAGGAAAGTGAGCAAGAATTTGAACTTGTGAAATGTTGTCTGACCTCCAAGGTGAAGCACAAAGGGAGAGCTCTTAGAACAGAGCTAAGATTGGACTTAGTTGCCAATCAGGACCTAGAGGAGACTAGGTTCCTAGAAGAGACTAGCTAGGTCTCTCAGCAAGGTGCAAGCAAACCGAGGAGCTCTTACATCATGAGAAGTCCAACCAGGAAGCGTCTTAGCAAAGTGCTTAAATGGAAAAGTGTACTAAGCAGGAATCTGCATACTATGCATTTTGATGACCAGCACAATATGGGTAGACTTAGTTTTTGTTTGTACGATGACCATTAAGGGAGGGTATTAAAATATTAAATGTAATATTAATGGGCATCTTTGCTTTTATTCAGTTTTAGTTATCTTACGTAGTTTTTAGTAACTTTTGTTTATGCTTTAGTCGTTTTAGCATCTTCCAGTTTTTTAGCTTTAGTTTTCTTCAGTTAACAATTGTTTCGTTTTAGAAACATCGTCTTGTTTTTCCCTTTATAAGGAAGTTCTTCACTCCATTTGTAAATGCATAATCATGAATATCAATAATATTTTCATTTAGTAAAAGGAAATATTTCTATCAATATAGAAACCACTGAACTTTTTTTGGTCTTATTACAACGTAATACAAATAACAAGATTTATGGAACGAAACAATCAGGCAAAAACAACATGATCTTCAACTTGTAAGAGGGTTGTTTCTTATTCTCAATACTACTGCTATCAATGTTGAGCACAAAACTCAAGAAAGGTGTAAATCAATTTGTTATAAAACATAATGCCTCACTTCACCTAAACAAACCAACCAACCAAACATAAACAAGATATGACAATTGATTTACTACCACATATGTTCTTCCACCTAAGAAACCAACACATAAAAATTAGAAAAGAAATTTAAATAACTATTGCATACCTGCTGACATAAGAGTGATCAAACATATGATTGATGGGTTGAACAATTAATGCTCCGTCCACACCAGCATCATCCATGCACTGAAAAACAATTAGAGATAGATTCACATCCATGGTGAAAAAAAACTGCTCACTTGGACAAGTAAAAATCAACTTATCATGGTAAAAAGGTAAAAGGTGCCTAGAACAGCTAAAAACTTAGTGATGTCTCTAAATTTTGTTCACAACATCCATGGTGACAAATAACTGCTCACTTGGACAATTGAAAATCAACGTATCATGGTAAAAAGGGAAAAGGTGCCTAGAACACTAAAAACTTACTCGTGTCTCTAAATTTTGTTCGAAACATCCATGGTGATGAAAAACTACTCACTAGGATAGGTGAAAATCAATTTATTATGGTAAAAAGGGAAAAGGTGCCTAGAACAGGTAAAAACTTAGCGATTTCTCTACTTTTGTTCACAAATGAAATAATAAAGAAAATTGAAATGAAAAAGATAATTTGTAGATGGATGACTTGAACATTCCAAAAAAAGACACATTTTGCATGAAAATATTGCCTTGCTGCTAGCATCAACACTTTTAAAAGGATCTCAATACAAATCTAATCTATCAAAAAGCATTTGTACCCTGGTTGTGTCATTTCCCCAAGTAAGCATCAAGGAGGATGTTGACAGTTAATATTTCTTGGTGACTAGATTTGAGTAAAGAACCTTTAACTTATATGACCTTATGTGTGTTGGCAGTATCAATACAGACCAGTAAATTTTGAAATCAGTGATGACCCTAGCATGGGTATTAGTGATGTAGCATATGGAAAATCTGTGCATTCTACTCAGGGAAAGTCTTTTATCATGTAAGTAATACCTCAAGTATGCTTTGAATTCTTATGTGTAAGGAAAAAGGCTTTTTAATGTAATGGTGTTTTGCACCCCATATATGGCACTCAATGTGAATGCCTATGTAATCTCAACACAAGTCAATCACAACCCTGTTCTAAAACCCCTTATACCTCCAACACCATAAACACAATACATGTGGAACAAATCAGGCACTAAAACATGTGAAAATGTATGCAGCATACATGCAAGAAACCATGCATTATACCATTGGAAATACAAATGTAAAACAGTCAAAGAATAAATAATCAAAAGCCCATGGATAATGTAATTACTTTCATAAGAGGGGGCATCCATATGAAAAGATACACAAGGCCAAGACACCAATAAATGGATACTCCTAACCAGTATGAACCAAGAATAGCCACCATGCAAAGTTATACCTGATTTCATTATCATTCCACACATACACAATCTCAACACCACCAACTAATGTATATGTGATCCATAAGTTCTCAAATCCAGATTGCAAGTTTTACTTCCTTTGGCATACCTTTATGATCCATCTATATCTGTTAGCCCTTCTCATGAATATTTCATCTCAACATATAAGGACTACCAAGCACTATGTCATAACCATCAAGAAGAATTGCATCTGCCTCCATTTCATCTATATATTGTGCTATCACCCCAAATCAAAAGTTGCACTTTGTTGTACCCAAACCAAACTTTTTGCTTCATTAAGGCATTTTGCTTAAAATGGTCTAAACTCTAAACCTTGTAAAAATGATGTCAAAACATAGTTTCTAGGCAATTCAAGTATGGGCTTTGAGTCAGTGTGATGCCACAGAGATACTGGCAAAATTTGAAAAAAATAAAAATTAGGGTTTTTGGACCCCTGTTTTTAGGTCAAAAACCCTAAAAGTTGAAACTTGTCATAATTGGCTGAAATTTGTTTTGATTGGTTTATTTTGCTTCACGATCACAATGGTGAAGTTAGTTTCAGTTAAAACTCAGTTTAAGCCTGGTGGGTAGTTTTTGTTTTTCAAGTGAGAAGTTAGGTTTTTTGAATTCATCAATGGCAGATGGTCAGGTGCCAGGTGTCAAAAGCTAAGCTCAAAACGCTTCGATGATGTTTCTATGGCAAGTTTCGTCCAAAAAGTTACTTCGTCTCGGAGGGGTTTTTCGACAAGGTGAAGATGCTATGAAAATGGCTAACTCTGGAGTGAAAAAGAGAAAGTCTGAGCTAAGGGCGCCCATCATTCTGGAGGCCTGGATCAACTTTTTGTAACTTGTCTCTTCCAAGATGTCTTCTCTGGATTCCTGTTAGCTTCACGATGAGCCAATCAGTCAATCTGACGGATCAGTATCACCTGAAACTAGAGATTGAACGCAAAACAAGGGGAATTGAAAATTGACTAAGTCTGGGGTGAAAAAGCACGACTCTCAACCAGGGGCACCCATCTTTTTGGAGCTTCAAAAGAATTTTTTTGATCAAGTGGCACCTAGGAGGTTTGTTTCCGTCTTGATCCAGCTTCGCAATGCATCTGTCAGCAGGTGAATTAGAGTTGTCATGCTGTCGTGGTCAAAGGTCAAACTTGAGGTTCCAGACTTGATTAGAACTGTCCAGAAATGTCAAAAGCGCCCCTGGAGGCCAGGGGTGCCCAAGGTTTTGGAGCCTTGGATTCAGTCTGTTTGATGATTTCAAATACTCGTCCTGTTCGTGTCAGCTCCAACTTTACCTTGCCTGTCTCAGCCGGGTCAGAGGATGTCTCAACAGCCTGTAGCCAAAAGATTAGTGGTTTTTAGCTAGTTGCGAAAATGGCTAACATTGGTTGGGAAAAGCGCCCCTGGAGGCTAGAGGCGCCCATGTTTTAGGAAGGTCAAAAGATGTTTTTATGAGAAGTCTCTTCCAGGAGCTCTTGCTCAGAATTTAGTCTGCTCCGCAGTGAGCCAATCAGCACGTCCTGAAGTTTTGCCGGACTCCGGAAAACGTTAAGTGAAATAAGGTCAAATTCTCAGTGAAAATAATGGAAAATGCCTAAAAATATTCAAGTGAGGTCAAAAAGCGCCCCTAGAGGCCAGGGGCGCCCATCTTTTTGAGGCCTCAGATTGATGAATTATGGGTTGTCGCCTCAAGGAGTCTTTTTGTCAGATTTGGTCCTGCTCTTCAACGAAACTATCATCCAATTGATCCAACATGGTAGTCAATCAGAATCAATGGTCAAACATGAGCTTTGGTGAGGTTTTAGATTCAAATTTTCAGAAAAATGTTAGTATGGAAAAATGCCTAAAGTCAAATTGACTTTTGAAGTCAAGAATAGAAGTGTGCATGAGAGGTGAAGCAGTTAACTGAAAATTGATCTTCAGTTCAGCTCTTTCCAAGTCGACTTCTTCTAGAACCTATTTTTAGTCTGTAACTGACTAAAATTAGTTTGCATGCATCTATTAACTGAACTTCTCAAGGTGGCGCCCTAATTAGGGTTTGTTCTTCTTTCAGTTAACTGATTTTGAAGCCAATTGTAGGCCATGCGTGGGTTTTGGAGGCTCAGATAGACTTCAAGCGCTATTTCTAAGACATAGCATTCATTTCACACGCCTTTGATGATAAATTCTTGTTTATTATGCATATGGCATCCATTATTTCTCATTCTGAGTTGATAAAACACGTCTTTCTCAAGTAAATTTTAATTTGAAGGTGCTACAAGGGTCAGAATTCAACGTTCTTCGTAGCTACAGATTCAGAATGATCAGAGGAAGGATATTTCAAACTTCATTTCCATTTGCATGCAGGTTTTATCAGATCCTTTTCAAGCATAGGCGAATTTCTACAAAAGAAGCAGAGATAAAAACAAAATTCAAAACTTCTATCTTCTGTCTTATTTCCTCTATTCTCGTCTTAGGTTTTCTCCGCATGTCAAAGAAAACAAAAAATCTTCAAAAACGCATCATCTAGGTTCGAGTATTTTAACATCAACGACAATACCCATGTCTTAGATTATTTTGTGAAAATTGCCCCGATGCTTCTGTTCTAGACCACTGTGGTTTTTTCCAGAGCTTTCTTTGCATGTGGGCCTAAAACACATTTTTTCCAAAATCTATCGATCTAGGTCATCTTAGAATTTAGTTCTACATAAAACCCATGTTCCAGATTTTCATGGAAAAAATTGCCCCCAGTGCCCTTAACTGCCAATTCAAATCTCAACTGAAAACCTTTTCCATGCGGGCCTAAAACTCAATTTTTCGAAAAACAAAAGATCTGGGTTTGATCAATTCTCCAGCGGCAACAAAACCCATATGCCATTTTTTCTCGAGGGAAAATGCCCCAGAACTCCTAACTGCCAGTTCAGTTCTCGATTGGAAACCCTTTGCATGCCTTACTAAAAGGTGCTTTTTCAAATTTCTGACGTTAAGGGTTTGCTTAGAATCATTTTCTGCACAATACCCACGTCTCAGAATTTTTCGTGAAAATTGTCCTTCGACTGGCTATTTTTAGCCTCATCGAGAGTTGTTTTAGCTTTCTGGAAAAAGTTGTCAGAACATAGTCGTGTTTACAGTCAACAGGCGAGTTTTTCAGAAGGTAGTTCACTCAAACTGGATTCAAGACCAAATTGGTCTTAATTCACAATTTCATAAGAAAAGCTGACACTGTTTTGCATCAAGCACATCCAAAGGGTTGATACCGTTGGAATTCTGCATGTGCGGTGACTTCGTGTGCATTTCTCATAACCAGAGTGTTCGCGGTCAAACTTCGCAGTTTCGTCATGCAACACTCTTCCATTGAGAGGAATCAAGAAAAGCATCAGAGGTGTCAAGTTGTAGAAGGAACAAAGATCATCACTCCATTTACGGAGCCGCCAAAATCACTCAGATCCCATGCCATTATTTTCATGAAGATGGTGCATATGTTGAGCTTGATGTTGTGCAGATTGAGTTTGAGAAGCTGGTTCATGATAACCTAGGTGGAGATCCTAAGGCATCCAAGTTGGATAACTTCTCAGTGATAACTACCAATTTCAACAAGGCGACTGAGGAGGTCAGAGACAGTCAAAGAGTGATCCAGGACGAAGACAAGAATTAGACAGACAATTCATCATCGTGGACAGTCTTAGAGTGCCAAATGATGACACAATCGACAAATTCCTAGAGGAGATGGTAAACAGAGAGGACTTAGAGTAGACGTCCAGTTAGATCCTACAATTGTTTACGAGGATGAGTCACGAGCAGCAGTTAACTCAACGTCAATTCTTGAGTTTTCCTTGTTGACATCAGGCACGCCTATCTCATTCTTGGAGATATCTTCGCAGGAGGATGGACTCTTAGTTAGTGTTAGTTCACTGATGGTAGTTATCAGTTAACTTTCTTTTCAATAAGGACGTGCATGTTGCACATGCCCAGTTAGCATTGTTTGTATCGGTTAACTGATGGTAGCTTTCCAATTAACTGTATAGTTTCCTTTATTAGGGTTCAGCAATAAGATCTTGCATGCATTGCAAGACTGTCGTTGACTCAAGGTGATTTTAGGGTTGCCTACACCTTTGATGTCTATAAATAAGAGCTTTCAACTCATTTGTAAATAACTTTTGCACGAGAGAGCAATATATGTTGTGCCCACGTTGCCTGTAATATTGCCTTTTTGTATCTATTCACGAGTATTTGTTATGATGACGAATTGTTATGCCACTTGGGTTTCATGTAGTTGTTATGATGAATGCTCATCTTAGTTAAATGGGGTTGCTGGTTTGATCGTTGTTGTATGCGTGTCTCGTCTATGCAATACACTGTCCTAGTTGCTTACCTTGTGTTTTGTGTTTAATAAGCCTATTCAGATTGAGAAGATCGTTGTGCCACCTTGCCTTCAAGTTTAGAATCTATACCTAAAGCCTATCGTGTGATGTGTGTGTCAATAAACTTATTCAGCCAAGCAAATAGTTGTGCCACCTTGCCTTCACGTTGTGAATTTGTGCTTAGTTTATCGTATATTTGTTTGTTCTAATAAACTTCTTCCCAGCCAAGCAAATAGTTGTGCCACCTTGCCTTCACGTTGTGAATCTTACCTGCAGTTTTATTGTGTAATCACATTCCTGCTCCATTTCCTCATGCTCTGTTTACTTGAGGAAACTGGATAGATTTAAAGTAAATAGTTGAGTTGTAGTTAATGATCTGCGAAACTAGAAAATCCTTCGCTGCAACGTTCTAGGTTTTCTTAACCTTGTGACTCTTCCAGCTGAGATAAAAAGATAGGATTTAGAGTACTTTACTTTTCCAAGCATATCAGCAAAAGAGGGAGCTTCCCCTCCTAATTTGAGGAGCACTCATTACGCAATGTGCATAGCTGTCCGTTTCGACTCACACTCTAGAGGTGTGAGTTATTACGCTAGCACACTTTTAATTGCTTATATTTCCACGCCCCTTTTCACCCAACCCAATGGATATGGGTGAGGATGATAATATGTTTTTAGACCAAGCTTCTTAACAATTTCAGAAAATAATAATTTTTCATTGTAAACCAAGATTTACTAATGTATTTACTCTAGTTTTCTTTAGTTGCGACGTATGTCACAAGGCTTATGTTCTTGTTTGAATTTGGAGAGGAAGAGATGTGGAAGAAGTTCATCAACCAATAAAATTTGGGAAAAAGTTATGATTAGATTCAAATAATACAAATCTGAAAAAAAAATTCTTATTTAAATATAGCATATTGAACTTAAAATAAAAATTATTAGGATTCAAAGAATTTTATAAATATTAAAAGTTATATTAACTTATAAAAATTAAAGTTAAATACATTTAAGATAGAAAAAGTTGAGTAAACTTTAAAATATTAAAATTTAAATACCTTGTAAGGATAAAATTTAACTTTAAAATATTATAATATTCAGCAACTACAATGAGTTTCTATGGATACAATATGCCTCTTGCTCTACTAATTGCATACACAATTGCCAAGCCTCCAACTACAACAATGAACTAGCTGAATTCTATTTTTCCTCCCATGCTTAAAAACATAAATCCCGCTCCTATTTTATATTTATTATTGTTGTTCATGTTGGAGCATCCCTCTTGAGCCTTAGAAGGATCCCTTAAAAGTTTGAAGCAGACAATTTGCCTTCTCATTATGAACTACGCACAATTAGGAGTCAATACCACATGTGCAAGTTCGTCCCTATAGGTGCAAGTCCATCCTACAAGTTTAAAGCTATCCTGCACGATTGGATTCAACCCTACACAATCAAGCCAATGTATGTTGTTGATCTTCTCCCAAATTCTATTGTTCACATCTTTTTTTATATTTTTAAATTTTACACAATCCCTATGGATCACACCTCCCTTGCTAGAAAGGCTTTTGGTCCCACAAACTTAACAAGACCTTATGTGAGAAGTTGGATTCCCCACTTCCTCATTTGTTGTGAGTGGTGGTTGTTCTTTGCTTTCCACATAATAAGCTTGGACAAAAGTTTCCTTCGAGTCTTGTAAGTTGGTGGTGACTACTATCCATCTAATGTGAATGTGACAACCTCTAAGATACTTAATAAGCATATCCTTCTCCTCCTAGTTTGTAAGATACCAGACTAAATTTGCAACTTTCTATGGTTCACTATGATGGCATTTCATCAAAAGTTCATATGTGACTGCATTGTTTCGAGTTGGACATTAAACTCACTTGGCAATTTCATACAGATATTTCAATGGTAATTCCCATATAAGAAATTTCCACTCACCGCTTACAAATATTGAACAGTATAACAACAAATGTATTCCTTCAATCATTCATTCATAGTATTGAATATTTTGTACTTCCAATATTACAAAGACTACAACTGAAGTAAAATGTTTATATTATTTTCAAAACAGATTGGAAAACTATATTAATAATTTCTGACCTTCTATCATAGCTCCTAAGTCGCTAGGACTATCTTCATACGTCAGACCACCTTTTGCCATGCACGACTTCACACCTTCTGACATACAACAACTTTAATGCGCAGTTGGATTAATTGATGGTAGCTCCTAAATTCCTTAGCCGCTGGCTGGAATTCATCCTTAGGCTGCCACTAGACTTGGACAATGTCTATTTCTTTTGGTGTCCCATATTCTATCTTCCCTTTGACTTCCCACAATCCATGTCACCCTCCTTGATGAACTTTGAAACTATACTGTGAACCTGAGATTTGATTGTGAGGCATACGGCTCCATTTAATAGATGTATGGTGGCAGCATTAAATCTCTATATATCCCACACAGTCCTTGAAGCAGCTTTGTCTATATAAATTTAGGCAATGGCAGCTGAGATAAATTGCTACGACCAAGTGGAGACTACCAAATCTATCGACCACCTTAAATTGGATTCAAGTATTAAATTAATAAGCTATATAATATTACTCCCTTGCGCCAAAATGGTATGGCAAACATTTAGATAAATAGTATGGCTGGAAAGCCTTTTAGTAAGTAAAACCATACATTAATAAATTCAAAAACTCTGATATATTCCCAAAATATGACTTCAAGTTGTGCGGCTTCCTAAGGAGACTAGAAATATATATATAAATAATTTCTCATTCATTCCCATCTGCTTATAACCCCATATTTATTTCTGCCATTACTCCAATATTTTAATCTATAATACTACTACAAATCTCTGAAATTTTTCTTTTAAAAGACTTCACAAATTTCCAAAGATCATCCAACTGATCATTGATGCTCAATGCAAATCCTAAGTGAATCCGCCATTCGATGGTATTGGGATTTCATCAAATCCACCATGAAACCCAAGGGTTTTTGTCCTCAAACTTCCTAAACATGTATACCAAGTTCTCCAAATTCTCCCGATAATTATTTCCAACAGATGATTATGATTTTTCTTCCACCACCTTTTATTCCATCACCACCTTTCGATTTTTAATTACATTTTGTTTTTCCCAAAGTGACTTTAATAAATAATTTATCAAGACATTTATTAAAAGTCACTTTAATAATAAAACCCAATTAATTAGATATAAATGTCCGAAAAGAGACTCTAAAAAAGGGGATATTATAGTCCTCCCTTCCCAGAGATTGTTTGTCTTCAAGCAATTTGTACCTGTATGCCAAGGCCAATTACCAGGATCCCATATCAATCTTATGAATGCTCCACCATGAATTTGTTCCTCCACTCTAATACGACAAAAATCATCAATTCTATCTCCCCGCATTAACCTATGAAGCAATCTAACAATCATGCAAACCCCTAGATCCCAAGCCTTAGAATCATCACCACTCGAACTCCAAGTGCTGAAGTGACAATTTCGCACACACAAACCCAAGTAATCAGCTGCAATCATCAATGCAAGGTCTGAAAAACTTTATGCTCAATATTATATGACAGCCACTAAACATCCATGTGTAAAATGAAAATCCTTGAACTAAATCTATAAATTCTCCCACTTGCTGCAAATTGATGAAATTATGCCAACTCAGCAAACTAGGGATGTGATATACTTTATCATTGGCTAAAAATGAATGAAGAACAGTTGGTTCAAAGTTGGAATCAATTAATGTCTCATTTGATAGCCCCTCAATAAGATGTCTCCAATGCAAACTCAACATTCTCACCGAATCCATGATAACAAAATCTTTACATACCTTGTGTCCTTCCAATGCGATAAGTAGTGTTGTCCTCAAGAAGCAAGGAATAATAACTCCAATATGGAATGTCATGTCTTATGCATACCTTGGATCCCCCAACACTATCTCATACTTGGTTGTAAATTTTGGAATATTAACAAGATAATGACTCTCACCAATGTGATCCACCTAATATTGCTTGTCATCACTAGAAGATCCAGAAGACAAAATATTGGGCTACCCCTGCAATCTCACCATGTCTAAACAAAGCCTCCATTTTCTTTGTTGTCACTACCTTCAGCGTTGTTGTTATGTGGAGCCAAATCACTCGAAGGTTCAAATTTCCACACTTTTGTCAGCGCATTTTCCCTCAAAATCAATCAACGAGGGAATGCAAGGGGGCCAGAGCCCCTCTTGCGGGGTCCCCCTTATCCCTCCCGACAGGGGCCTCAGGGTGGAGCCCACAGTGGGGGTCAGGGGCAGCACCCCTAACCAGGAACTTGAGGGCAACGCCCCCAACCAAGGGCTCGGGGGCAATGCCCCTGAAGCAAAATTTGATCATATTTTAATAAAGGAATTTGTTGTTCATTCATATTTAAAATAAAATTGTTAACAATTAAGAAACCGCCCAGAAACGAAGAGTTTTTTGCTGCACGTTTGGAAAACCAACAGTCATGTTGGAACATTTGCAGTTGCGTGTGCATGGGAAGGTAGAGTGTTGCGTGGATTTCAGTTTTGATGCTATTGAGTGTGTGAAATGGGTGAGAAGAAGCTACAAGTCGCGGGATAGTGACAGAGCTTTGGTCATAGGCTTAAGCAATAAGCGCATGTAGCACTACATAGGTAAAAACGGAGCAATGGTAAATGTTTTAATACGTTGCTACAAGTTGCAGTTGTTTGTGCATGATCATTGTAAATATCATTTGTTGGAAGTAATAATAAAATTGGACTCTTGTTGGTGGACGTAGCCCAAGTTTGGATGAACCACGTTAAAATTGTGTTGTCTCGTTTTCTGTGCTTTTTAATTCCTCTATTTTAATTGTTATCTAAATTTAATTGGTAATTTTCCCTGCAATTCCTAACAGGCGCACCATCTACCAAAGCTCTCGACACTATCTTCTTCCCATCTGACGTAAACTCTAACTCCATCTTCTGAAAGTCCTAACCGTATCCACCAAGTGAATGCAACCACTAGATTCTCAGGACATCGGTCTTACCAATCCCAATCACATAGAAATCATCAGTGACTATATAGTCACTCAACTGAATGCTTAACCGAGGAACCTTCCTAGTACAACTCATTTTGAATCCATCAGCCATCATGACACTGAATCCTATAAAATCCTCAACCTACAATCCCCTCTTCATCACTAGACCCTCATCAATGAAATTATGAGTCAGCTTGTTGTCAAATAAACAAGTAACCTGTTGTGCACTCAGGACTCTTCTCACTCTAAAAAGGGTGATACTTAGGAACTCCTAATAATAAAGCAATAGTTTCGTGTGCCATATCTCCTATAGTAGCATCATTGTGCTCTAATGGTCGCTCCTCATGTTCACTTTTTGAACTAGTGCCAGAACCTCCTCATCAATATCGAAAATGACCTCTATATAATATTCTTTGCCTTTCCCCAAGGCACCTGTGACTGGGTTCCCATGGTTCCTTGCAAGTGAAACATAACTTCTTTCTACGCAACTCATTCCTTGTTTCAAAATCCATCTTAGGTGACGTATGCTTAGGCTGATTGAGAGTTCTCTCATCTGGTTTATGGTCTTGTTTATTATCCTTGAAACTCTTCTTTTGGGATTGATGTGCAGGAAGTGTAGTCTCAAGATTAAGCGCCATCTAGATAGCATCCTATAGAGTACTAGGCTTGAAAGCCTTCACCAAACCTTTCAAGTTTGTATTTAAACCCTCTATGAACAGCATTATGACTCTCTTCTCTGACATATCAGGCACCATAACAACAACTTTTTGGAACTCATTGATGTAACTATCAACATCACCATTCTATCTAATCTACGCCAACTCACAAAAATACATCTTTTCGATCAAATCTAGCAATCAATTGTTGTTGTACTCATCATAGGACTGAATCAAAGCATGGTTTTGTGTTACCAAACCATGATGCCACCAATCATATGCTGGTCCCTCCAAATGTAAGGTTGCAAACTTAATTGCCTCTTCTTATGGCTTGGATTTTAATGTCAAAAATGTATCAAGTTTGTGTATCCAGGCATGCATTGTGCTTTTCCCACTACCATCAAAAGTAGGAGTTAATTTGCTCAAGGCATCTCGATACTCCCTATGTGGGCCTTGTGGCCTTTGTTCTTGTTGTGTCTTTCTCCTATTTTTCTGCTGATTCATATATTTCTAAGGTGATCTCATCAACCAATAGCTACTCCTCCTCAGGTTGTGTTGTTTCCTCTTCATCCCTAGGTGTGAATGTAGGCTAGAAAGGTCTATTTGACCCACTTGTACTAGCTCCTCTTGGAATGTTATCACCTGCATTGCTACCTTCACCTATAGCATTCCGATTCACCCTAAGAGAATTCATATCCTGTGACATTTGCACAATGGTTGTGATCAACTGTTGTTGTGATTGCATAAATTGTTGCATCATTTCCTGTTGTCCCCATGCTAGATCATTGTTGTACCCCAAATTAAAAAATTTGCTACACTTAGGCATTTTGAAGAAATGGTCAAAAGTCTTGTTAAAATTGTCAAAAAAGGTCAAAATTGGGATTTGCATGTCTTGCATGAAGGTCAAAAGCTCAAAATTTTCAAAATATGGCAATTTAGGTCTGCTCAAACCAACCAATTCTACAAAACCCAGATTTTCTAAAATAGAACTCTTTCTGGGTTATTCTGGGTTTCTTTTGAAACGTGTGCTGGCAAAATTTTCTAGAAATAGAAAGATTGGCTTCTAGGGTTCAAACTGATTTTGATTGGTCAAAAATACTTCCTCATCAGGCTGGTCCAATCAAAATCATCAAGAGATCAGTTTTGCCCTAGTGGGTCTATTTTGCTTTCTTTGGAGCTCCAAGTTCATTAATGGAGGTCATTCAACTGCCAAGTGTCAGATTCAGAGTCTCAAGCACTGCTCAGATCAAGAAGCTGTTACAAATGATCGAGGGATGAGGAACAGAGAATGGAAGATGAAGAATCATGAAAATTACAAAAAAATTGGCTAACTCTGGGAAGTTCAGGCACCCCTACTCAGTCTAGGCGCCTAGATGCTCATGCCTTAGAGATTTTTTCACCTCCAACAAGCAAGGCAATGGCAAGCATGTGAAACGAGGAACGAAGTTGAAAATTGCAAAATAAAAAAATGTCTGCCAGCCATGGGTGCCCCAGAGGGAGATAGGTGCCCAACTTTTCAAGAGATCAAATGATGAAATTAGAGTTTGTGCTCCCAGACAATGTTGTTCAGAATCTTCTCAGCTCTACAGTGAGCTCATCAGCACGACCATCTGATCAATCAATCTTTCAGAATTTGAGATCAAACAAAAAGATCTCAACCAAGAAGCAGAATGCAAATCATAGAAATCATCAAAAATATTCTAAGGCTGGAAAACATGGGTGCCCTAAGAAGAGATAGGTGCCTAGGGTTTTGAAGCACCAAATTCAGCAGTTAGTGTTTGCAGATATGCTCAATCTCTTCAAAATTCTGCCAACTTCGCAGTGAATATCTTGGCATGATCATCGAAGTCATCAACTGTCGGCAAACTCAAAATGAACAAAAGGCATAACATGAGGTCTCAAGCTTCAAGGCGGAAACGGAGTAAAAATGGCTAAGGTTGGAGAACTTGGGCGCCCCAAAAGGAGATAGGCGCCCAAGCTTTTGAGCCATCAAATGAATGAATTCACAGTCACAACCTCCAGCATGACTTCTTTAGACTTGAAGCAGCTCTTCAACACAATCATCAGCAAGCTCATCAAAGTTGACAATCATCAGATATCACCGATTAATCGGAGGGGTAAAACCATGAAGAATGAAGAAGTCAAAGGCAAAAGATGAAAATCTCATAAAATAAACTAACTGTGGAGGAGTTGGGCGCCCCAACTAGCCAGGGGCGCCCAATCTTTTGACCCCCTAGATTCAACTGTCGGAGGATGCAACTCCCAAGAGATCCCTCTCAAAACCCTTCAAGCTATCCGACGAGTCCAATCGTCAATCAATCAGATCAATCTAACTCCCAAAATTGCAAAATCATCTGAAGGAGGGGTAAACAAGCAAGAAAATGGAAAATGTAAAAATGGTTTAACACTGGTTTTGCTGGGTGCCCCAAAGAGAGATAAGCGACCATGATTTTGAAGGCCAAGATGGAGTTTTTATCAAAAGTTGCCTCTAGAAAACTTCGTCAGATTCACTCAGGCTCCGTGATGGATCATTCGCCCAGTTCGCAGCATTAACCTAGCATCCGAAAATCAAAATCAAAATAGGGTTAAAAAATCAAGAAAAAGTTGAAATTGCCAAAAAATTGGCTGTCTGGAGAAAAAACGCCTCTAGCCAAGAAGGGCGCCCAAGAAGCTATGCCTTAGACAAATTTTTCAAAATTTCAAATTTCAAGAGAAGGAAGGCGTCCAAGTTCATGCACCTGATTTAGGGTTTCATGACTCTAAATTTAGAAAACAAAGCAGCTTTCAACCTAAAAACTTATTTAAGGCAGCCTTGTGCATTCATTCTTCATAATTTTTTTGTAGGTGATCAAGGCAAAAGAGGAAAAACCAAGAATGTTTCCTATTTTCAGAATTTGAAGGCTAAAGCTTGCTGATTTTCAAAGTTATTCATAATTTTCAGATCAGCACACAAAGAGGCTCATTTTTCTATGCTTTTTTCTTCCAAGGCATCAATTTTCAGAAGGAGGTCAAGATTTTCAATTTTCAGCAATCTGAGTCAACTCAGTTCTTGATTCTACACAATTTTGAAGAAATTTTTCAAATTTCAGCCGCTGTTTTTTCCATGCATGTCCAAGAAAACTTCAAAATTTTCAACATCTGATCATCGGGGTCCTCTTGAAACATACTTCTAAACAAAACCCAAGTTTCAACTTTTTTTCAGAAAATTTTAGATTCTAGGGTTTGCTTCTTTTTCAATCAGCCTTCAATATATTCAACATTTGATCAACTAGGTCACTCTCAAACTTGTTTCTACACAAAACCCAGCTCTCAGTTTTTTTTGGTCAAAATTTTCAGAAATTAGGGTTTGCTGTTTTTTCGACCAACCATCAAAATTTTCGAAAAAGATCGATCTAGGTACTCTTGCAATAAAATTTCCTACAAAACCCATATCTCAAAAAAAAATTCGAAAAATCTGTCTGTTTGAAGAATAAAAATCAGCAACCTAAAGTTAGGGTTTGTGCAAAACTTGTCCAAACATAGTCTAGTTCACAATCAATCTTCAAGATTTTTAGTATGGAATACACTCCCATAAAATTCAAGACCAAGACAGTGCTATATCAGGATTTCATTAAAACAGCTGAAATTGACTCGCATCATGTCAAACCATTGTTCAATTTGCGTGCTTTGGAAGACACAGGCAATGTTGCAGTCAGGCACCTTGGTCATTCCGGGCTACTTGCAGCAGCATCAATTCCCATTTCAGTTCAAAGTCTAGAGTTTGTCATCGTTTGTATCAAGCATTACAATCCAACTACACGAGAGATTCAAACAGCAAATGGAAGAGTGAGTTGCAGTCTCAAACCAAACATGATTGAAAAGTGTTTCTCAATACCATCTTGGGCTGAAAGTGTAACCATCTCTATGGAAGAATGTCAAAGGTTGTGGGAAATGCACAAGGAGAAATACAACAAGAAAATTGCACAAAAGTGGATGAAATAAAAACATAAAACTTTGCCAAAGAAAATTGGATGTGGAGAATTCAAGAATGAGGATGCTATAATGATCACCCTGCTCAACCGAATCACAGGACAAGCGGACGCTACAAAATTCCAGCCTTGGATGTTCCACATCATATCCCATATCATGAAGAAGACAGAATTTTATGATTGGCCAACATTGATCAGTGATAGTCTTCATCACCATATAACTGAATACTTCAAAATCCACGAGTTCCACATGATTTCATATCTGGTCTATCTAGTGGCCTTTCAAGGCAAATTCAGAGGATTGAACACAGTGGGAACTCTGGATGTGCAGCATGTCTATAACTATTACCCTCAGCTGGAATTTTCAGAGTCAACACATCATTACAAAAGGGTAAATGAGGCTTTCCTGATGCATACGGTGAGAGACCTGGAAAATGAGTTGCACATACGAATTTCATCAACTGCCAGGGCAGCAATGGCAGAGTGGGCAGGTTGGTTCATTCAGTTTCCTACCTTCACCTGCATTAGAGTGTACGGCTTCTTGAGTGCTCCACTCATGTTGCCAAGATATCCTTCAAATGAAGTGGTTTTCATGGAATTCCTAAGGCAAGTATATGAGGTTCACACTTCTTGCGGAATCGAAAGAAGCCCGCCTTCAGTTTTCCATTTGAGTTGGGAATCTACAAATGAAGATCATCAGCAGATGCTAAGTTGATGGGTAATGAGTTGTCTAAATTTGGTCTCAAGCCATTCAACGAGAGACGATCATACAACCCTCATGGTGTCTACGCATCCTGACTTGGTCAAAATTATGCTCATGTGCCCGCACTTCAAGATTTTTGGGCTAATTGCAGAGATGAGTTTGAGGTAAGGAGGTGCAGTAACAACAGGCTTACACTCCATCAAATGAAAGATTGCTTATCAGAAGATATAGAGGAATTATCTGATGATGATGGAGATGTACTTCTCCCAACATACACCCAGAATCAAATTGAGCAGCAACCTCTTCCACAGGTCAATTGGTCCAACAAAGAGTGCATTTCAGTTGAAGAAAGGACAAACAAGGTCATAAAGAACAACAAGCTTTTTTTAAGTCACAAGAGGAAGAAAGCTATTCCAATAGCAGAGCTACCAATAATACAATCATCTCTTCCTTCTTCCAGAGCACAACCAAAGATGAAGGCTGTAAGTCATCCACAAGAAGGTGTAAAGGGTAGCAGAACATCAAAGAAGGTAAAGAGAAGGTTGGACTTTTCAGGTATAATTATACAAGAGCAGCCAACAGTTGTAGCAGAAGTCCCTCCAGAAGAGCCAACGCCACAAGCAGAAGAGGTGCTCGTGACTCCTGATTCTCCACCATCACTGAGGACTTCTCCGATTCATATTGATTTGGAGGAAGAAGAAGAAGCTGAACCTCCTAGGGAAGCTAGTAGAGACACCACGTCTTGGCTTGAGAGCTCCCTAGGAAGGAAGGGAAGGAGGTCTTCATATCAGTTGAACTTTGATGAGCTTGATAACATTTACCAAGAGGCTCCTAAAAAGAAAGCAAAGAAACAAGTTCACTTTGAAAAGAATCTAGATGGTGAGATGATTATGGAGACTGCTACGCCTCCAGAAGATAGAAATGTTGATGAAGTGGAGGTGGATGATTTCATAATGGTTAAGGCCAATCTTGGTAAAAGCACTAGGCATGCAAATGTAAGTTTGTTCAAAGTTGTAGCATAAAATTTTCAAGATAGAGTGTTTAAAGATGGAGACGATAAGGAAGCCCTCAAGGCTGAAATCCGGCAACTCAGGCTATACATTTCAAATTTTATTCACAGCACTTCACGAGCTACTCAATTGCTGCCCCAAATTCTAGAGACACCAGTTGATCAACAGTAGTTGAGGCAGTTGGTGATATGTGGGAAGCAAACACAAGAATGGATTGAGGAGCTCATCACCAGAGGCAAGGAGATTCTAGTGCAAATATATCAGCTAAGGGATAATGCCCATAACCTACGCCAAGGGATTCAAGGATTTGAGCAGTTGATAGCAGAGTTGAAACCTAGGCACAAGATCATCATTGCAGATTTAGATACAACATATGGTTCAATGGTTTCAAGAGAACACAAGAGACAAATCCTTGCATGGAAAGAACGTCACCTCTTCAAGGTGAGAACTTATGAAAAGATATCTAAGGAGTTTGTTGCATACAAACAAAGGGTTGTTGATGTTTTCGAGTTCATAAGAGAATTTGTTTCAGAGATCCCTTGTCGTTATTGTCATGGTGATGATTCCTATATTGGACTTGACGAAGTACAAGTTGGGTTCCAGAATGTTGTTTGTGGCAATGATAGCAGTGATCCTGTTGCT
>CM021105.1:484260251-484375608 GCA_007115665.2 Sequoiadendron giganteum | reverse complement strand
ACCCGAGTTGGTTTACAGTTATTGCAATCAATTTTGAAAGTTATATCTAAAAGTTTCGATGAAAAACAGATGGCAGCATATGTGAATTTTTGTATACTCATATAAACAATGGTTGATCACTATTTTAAGGGCAGTCTTTTTAACAAAGTTATCATGCTGTAGGTGTACACAGAATTCTGTAATTGAATTTTTGCAAGGATGATGCAAAATAGAGTATATAACTGATATATTTGGTATTTTAGAGATTCCAGAGTGAATCTTTAAGATATTAAATGTATGAGAATGAAAGTAATATGTGAATTGAATAGAAACAGAGTAACCCTCTAATATATTATTGTGCTAAGTTTTTGTACAGGGGTTGGTGCTCCTAGAGTGGGTGCTCTAAATTTTGCCAGTGAGGCATTGTAAACAGTGAGTTTTGAGTTTAAGCCAGTGAGGCATCATTTTTCGAGTGGTTTTTATTCCCCAAGAGGGTTTTCCACTCAGAACATATACTGTGTTATGTGATGGTTTTATGTGTGTGAGTTTTCTTATCTGTCTGATTTTAATATGTCATCAAATGCATTGAGTGGTTGTTAAATATCAATCTTTCATATCTGCCAATATTTATGTCAAATCTCATGCATAAAAGGTTCTGATTTAATGTGAGCTCTGATTCATGTGAAAGTGTTAAGTTCAACCTCTGTTAATGTTATATGTCTAATTCATGGTTCATGCAAACACAATACTGTTCATGCACAAGTCAAATTTGTCCTATGAACTGTCATTTGGTGTTTTGATTTAAAAGTCAATTAAATCATTGGATTTGTAAAAAGTTTGTGACTTTTATAAATCATTGATTCACCGCCCTCCCCCCCCCCCACCTCTCAGTGATTTCAGTCTTCCAAAAACGAGAACATGGCTCAAGCGCTTTTCCGCCCAACCATGAAGCTTACGCTTCCTCGGATTTCTTCCTACTCAAAAAATACCCGACCCTGCACGAGAAGCCTAGCAACCTAGAAACGGCTAGCAGGATGGAATCCAATGCAACTTGATATATCTACATACATCTCATAAATGAACATGTTATGCCCTACTATAAGGATATGGTAGAAAGAGTAAAATAACATCCATCTATTTCAATGGTACCCATAGTTATGGCCAAAGCAATTAAACTATAAATAGTAGGTAGATTTGGAAAAACAAATCGACTTCCCTTTGTTAGTCCATATTCGGCACCCGTCCCGGAAGGTAAACCAAATCTCATATAGAAGAGAATAACATGCATAATGATCATAAAATTAATAACTCTTTTTTTTTTCATGCAAAATGATTATATGTAGATGTGATGTCCCCGAGTGGGCCCCTAGCGGAAGGTGACGTAGGTCTGTTCATGCGGTTTGTCCCAGCCACGCGTCCAGGGTCTTCGTCAGCGAGGCCTGTCCTGGGGTTGCCCCCTTAACGCGGGAAGGTGTCGTTCACTACTAGTCCGGGCTTTTGGTGCAACAAGGGCCCACTCAGGGACATCACAGTAGATCAATTATTATTTCTATCCTTTAATGCATAATGATGGTTAAATGTATAATTGACATGCAATTTAATTATTGACATGCATCTTGATTATAGACATGCAACTAGATTATTGACATGCAATTTGATCTCTAATGATTTTTCTCAATTTCATGCAATATTTAATGCACATGCAATTCTAACAATTTTTAGATGTCTTGCAAGCTTAATCCATGAGAAAACAGTTTGTAAAATGTGATGCATATTTGTGCTATTATATAGAAACATATAGTTATAAACTTATATGTATATACATACATACATACATATATACATGTATATATATGTATGTATATACATGTATATATATGTATATATACATGTATGTATATATGTATACATATATATACATATATATGTATATATATCGGTATGTATATATATGTACATATATATAACTATAATTGTTCTAGTGATATTGTTAAAACAACAATTAAATTCTTCTTCTATGAATGTCGATCCTCACAGGTAAACATCTATTGATTTCCATGTTTCCCAAAAGAGGAAAGAGTGGATATAAGTATCAATGTGGGAGACACGTCCCATGAGCGGATGTGTCTCCACACACGTCGGCTCAAGGGACATGTCCCTTTATTTAACATTCTATCACTCACTAAACAACGATCAATCATCCTTTATCTGACCGATGCTATCTATTATCAACACTCCCTCTTAGCTAGGGAAGATAAACTCCAAACAAGTATAAAGTGATATCACCTAACTCGTGATATCAGAAGATATGGTATGCTTCTGAAAGTGTCAAGTCACATGACATTCTTCATAACACATCTTCATTATGGTATGTGCACTGACATCAAGTCACATGATGTCTACCATAATAAATCATGGCATATACACGGATATATATGCATATCCACCATGAATAAGGATCATAATGATCTTCAAATTGATATCAAGTCACATGATATCTATCAAAATGTCCAAAAATACTATCATGACATGTCCACGGATATCAAGTTACATGATATTCATCATGATAGGGAAATTAAACATTGTAAAGTTGTCACCTTACAATGTCAAAGTGTTCATTATCGAAAGATCGTCACCTTTCAATAATACACACAAAGGGGTTGAGCCCATACAGTCATGCAGTCACTCACATGACAGAAGAGTTTACACATTAAACATCTTTAAAACATATTAGTACAAAATAAACAATTTGAGTCTCAATCTCAAAAATAACTTACATTTCAACCATACCAAGTTTTCTTCCTGAAGGTTCAATTTTTGACTCTGGAGAATGTCTGTTGTTAGATCATTTGTACTAATATGCTCCAACATTCCTTTCTAGCACGTCTTACACATAGTGGTAAGGAAACTCTATATGCTTTTGATCAATTAATCCATAAACAATTTACGGAGCCATACTGCTACTCTTGCTCCCATAGAGGCTGAAAATATTTGGCTTCTGTTGTACTTAGTGCCACAGAAGATTGCTTCCTGCTACACTAGGATATCATTTCAGACCTCAACCTAAAACAACACCTAGAGGTACTCTTTCGATCATCTTCTTTAGGTTCAGTAAGCTCCCTTTGAATCTTCAAGCACTTGCATCAACCTTCTGACTTTAATGTCCAAGATTGCCTGCAACACTTGCTTTAGAGAAATGGATTTAAATGCACACCTCCGTAGAGATTCAGGGTTGTTCCTTTTAACCTCATTCCAGATCCCTCTATTATAAGTAGGTTTGCGGAGCTACCAAAGATAGATCCAGGTTGACTGACTAGAGCAATTCTGATCTCAACTGCTGAATAAGTACTTCAAGGACTTAACATCAACACTACAACCCTTACTGAAAAATAGAACTTCCTTTGAAGGTTCAATCTCCCTCTTCTAGGGGATGTCTTCAGCCATTCATTCAGTCTCATGGCTGCAAGTTGTGTCTCCATTCTCTTCTTTTCTGAAAAGTAATTTCTTGGTCCATCCTAATGCACATTAAGAAGAGATTACTTAATAGTCCATATGACTCAACTATTCCAAAAATACAAATGCTAGAAGCATACATAATTTGTTATCTTAATGTTATACCATCAATTAATAACTATGTAAAGATTCATGAACATTATTCAACCATGAAATACTTATCTCATGAAATCAAAATCCTGTGCGCAGAAAATGGGGGATCGATATCAACGATCACAATATTTGCTCTCTCCGCCCTTTAGGTGGCGTCAATCGCTTTTAGAAATACCGATCATAGAAGTGGCTTCAATCCAAAGTCGCAGAGGCACCAACACTCATAATAATCAGTTTATTCATGTCTGGGTTTTCATCCAGCCATGAACTTCAATTCCAGAGAGGTATCGGCTAACAGTGCTTATGCTACTCCTGTCATCGACGATGCAGGCAACTCGTGAATTTCATTCTATCCACATATCACATGGATTGCAATGCTGAACGCCCTTACTCTAAGATCATAAATCAACGCACACTCATTTCAATGCAGCACATCTGCTAAGGTCCGGGTCAGTTCTGAAGCAACGTAGCCTTCCCATCTTTTACTCCTCGAGAGTGCTAAACTTAACACTTTTCAGGTTTGCATCTGGCTTTCACGTGATCTTGCTCAATTGAAGGAGGCACGATATCTCTCCCACTAGTTCAGAAGGTACCACAAGAAAATACCCGTCGCAGTCATCAAGGATCCGAGAGTCACCAAGCGCAATGATATAGGAGTAATGAAGACACGCCCAGGCTACAGGAAATAATTCTTATCTAGATAGAATTACATCCTATAGACACTCCTGAATTGACTCATGAAATGAAAGGTGACTTTGAAGATGCGCTCAAGGCCCCCCCCTTTATGTGAAAACTTTGAACGCAAAGAACACTCAATCCATCCGTATACAACACATGATAAAATATTAATAAGTTGTATATATATAGGAATAGACATCAATACACTAAGATCACGTGCTGCATTCAGGATGAGGAGTTCGCACTGGATTTGGCGACCGACCAAAAATAAGGAATCTGGATGTTTTGCAGCCCCCCCACCCCGGCATATACACCGTTCCTGTTTGTGTCACTCCTGCATACATTAGAAGATGACATCAGTAAAACAAATCAATCTTTTACACTATAAATAGGTTGACGACTCCAACGATCAACACGGATTGCTACATCCGATGCCCATTTGAGAGACTTGTAGATCGATATCTTAGAGTCTCGGAATAATCTCCTAACGCCACTCGAGAGTTATGAACTGCTTCATACTCTCATGATCAGACCAGAAATTGCAATCTCCAAATCTCCTGCAAGTGGCTGCGTAGCCTTCGGCTCTCGCCACCTGCACCATCAATGGTCTCTTGTGCACGTCTGACAGGAACGATGTCGCATTAGACGGAGAGCGCGCCATCCCCCCTCAGCCAACCAGCGACTGGTTCTATTCCTCAAACAAGAACCCGTTCTACATTCCTGGGCAAGCATGCAGGTGGATCGTCGAGCTTTGCGAGATCCCTTAGGCTGAACGGGGTAAGTCATGTATGCACCGTGCTAAATTAGAGAGCGACGAGCTCTCTCAGAAGTCCAACCGACGCTACTGGTCCTAGGCACAACCGTGCCATTCCTTACAAGAGTGCAACCCGCTGTCCTTCTTCGAGTAAGAACGATCACCATTAATTTCTCTACCCTTGTAGTGGCATCAGACGTCTGAGAGACAGATAACCGGTAATCTTCCTCAACCTCGACAATTTACACTGTAGACTAGAACACTTGCAGCACCGAAGGAAACTCCTCAAACCAGAAAGAGACGAAGAATGTTATGTGTTTGCGATGAATTTAATCGGATCTTCCTAACGTGGCTCTGATACCATGTTAAAACAACGATTAAATTCTTCTTCTATGAATAATTTATGTATATTTACAATCACAGGCTGTCCCTTAATACTGGTATATTTAACTTATAAACTATATGTATATATATATCTGTGTATATATTATATTATATTATATATGTATATATATATATATATATATATATATATATTAAAAATCGAAATGGTTGTAGAAGTGTTGGAACTGTTATAACAATTTTGAAAGAACCGCTGATACAAGGAAAGTACAAATCGTGGGTTTTAAGGAAAATAAATCTATGGATGTTGCTTGAATCTTTGACGGTATGTACATAATTTTCACAAATAATCACTGCATTCCATTCTTGCCTTAAGGGATTTACGACTGTTTTTCACATATCAATTGAAATCTACATTAATCCAACTATTTTCCAAGGTCAACGAAGGTAACGGTTTACAAATTTTGATGATACGGAGCTCCTCAAACAAGACATTCCTGAGACTGAAGAATACTGTAACAGTAGCTAAAAAGCACGCCATGCATGAAAAGATCAGAAACTTACCTCGCCCATTTTAATCTCTTCTCTGGTCTGTCAAATAATGATCTACCAAATTAGTCTGCCCTCCTTTCCAAATATTCTTGGAATCCGTCTCTGAAACTGTGCCTAGAGGGACGCATAATTGGGAATATATATAGATTTGGCTTGTTCTCTTTTTGACTGTGGTCTATGGAAAACTGAACTCCTTGTCTTAAGTCAAGGTAAGATTCAGATAACTTAATTTCCATGCATAGTGTTCAACTGGAGTTGAAGTATCACTTTTTCTTTTTTGAGCTGAACTTTCGAATGCATGATTCTTCATGCAATTTTAATTTTAATTTTAATTTAAACTTCTTGCTGTGGAATCATGACAGCAGATATAAATTATTTTCCAGTTTACTACTATTCAATTTGCAGATCCATGCGGAATAATACAGTGGTTTAGAAAAACAGCAACAAGAATTTATGTATATTTATAGTCACAGGCTATCCCTTAATACTAGTATATTTAACTTATAAACTACATGTATATATATGTGTGTGTGTATATATATATATATAAAATTGAAATGGCTTTAGAAGTGTTCGAACTGTTATAACAATTTTGAAAGAGTTTTAAGGAAAATAAATCTATAAATGTTGTTTTTTAATCTTTGACGGTTTGTACATAATTTTCACAAATAATCACTGCATTCCATTCTTTCCTTGAGGGATTTACGACCATTTTTCACATATCAATCGAAATCTACACTAATCCAAATATTTTCCAAGGTCAACAAAGGTAATGGTTTACAAATTTTGATGATACTGAGCTCCTCAAACGAGACATTCTTGAGATTGAAGAAGATTTTAACAATAGCTAAAAAGTACGCCATGCATGAAAAGATCAGAAACTTACCTCCCATACTTTAATCTCTTCTCTAGTCTATCAAATAATGATCTACCAATTCAGTCCGCCCTCCTTTCCAGATATTCTTGGAATCCGTCTCTAAAACTGTGCCTAGAGGGACGCATAATTCAATTGGGAATATATATAGATTTGGCTTGTTTTCTTTTTGAGTGTGGTCTATGGAAAACTGAACTCCTTGTCTTAAGTCAAGGTAAGTTTCAGATAACTTAATTCCCATGCATAGTGTTACTAGAGTTGATGTATCACTTTCTTTTTTTTAACTAAACTTTTCAATCGTGCAATTTTAATTTTAATTTTAAAATTATGTTATTTAATTTTTGTTTTCTTTTAAATAATAAACTATTTATAAAAAATCTTGAAGAACTAATAATACATCATTATTAAAAATGGCGGAGCGACGGCAGCGACAGGGTTTCCGCAAGCACCAAGAGTTCCAGTATGGCAACGGCGAACAGGCGCACTGGCCTTTCAATAGGAGGAATGGTCGAAGTCATAGTAACACCAAATGGACAAATTCACATCGGGCTTGGCAGGCTCCGGAACAGACAAAACGCAAAGAAGGGTTGCGTGGAGATTGATGGGTCAAGAGCGAAGTTTCAGATGCAAAGTGGCGAACGTTTCAGAACTTGGCAGTTGTCTGAGAAAGTGGATTTCAAAAAGGTGGAGGACAAGTTTTGGCGCCCGAAACAACAAGCGGATAAAATTGGTCCAAGCAAGGTAATGCCAAGTATATCCTATGCAACCATGACCACTTTGCTTTTAGAGAATAGGGAATGGAATGATTCGGTGAGTTTGTTGAAAGCTAGGGCTTTTTTCTTGAAATGGGGTGGGAAATGGCTTGCTTACTCTAAGCTTAGGGTTTGGTGTGATAGGCATTGGGGTAGTGATTGTGAACTAAAAACCCTGGAGAATGGTTTATTTATGGTGATTTGTAAAACTACTCAAGACAAGGAATGGATCATCAATAGTGGCCCCTTTGTGATGTAAGGAATAGGCTTTTTCATTAAGGAATGGACCCCAAATATTAACCCTAATGAAACAACGGTTGAGGAAGTCCCTGTGTGGATTAGGTTGAGAAATCTTCCACACGAATACTGGGATCAGGAAACTTTAAGATTGATTCGAAGTAAGTTTGGAACATTTGTGAAATCAGAGGAAGTTGTGGATAAATCAAACCTTAGTATCTTCCCTCGAGTCTATGTTTTAAGGCAAGGGATTCACTCTCTGCCAGAAATATTGGAACTCAAGACGGGGGAAGGCCTATGGCGTCAGAAATTAGAAATAGAGGATACCATGTTTGAATGTGCGAGCTGCATAGGAAAAATGAACATTGAATATAGACCTGAATCTTCGAAGAAAGGGAAGGGTTTGGCTCAACACATTTTAATTGAGGAAATAATTCAGCTTTCAGAAGGTGTGTGTGGGGATGTGTTCAACAAATCTCAAGAATGGGATATTCATCAGTCAAATGAAGAGCGGGTGTCAATGGGAGAGGGAGGTGTACGGGATGGAATCCAGCGGAAGGAAATAGATTCTTTATTTGAAAACGGATATGAAAATGAAAATGATCTTAAATGGAGGCGGGACCAGATTAGCGACCAAAATGAAAACCTAATGGGAAACTCAAATGAAAAAATGGGGAATGTAAAGGCCAACTCGCTTGGGATACAGATGGGCTTGGAAGAGATAAGGAGTGGAAATGAGGAAATGTCGAGGAGGGAGGATACACCACAAAAAGAACTGGACCCTCTCTAGGAACAGAATATTCCTCTTGGAGA
Organism: Sequoiadendron giganteum; assembly: GCA_007115665.2. Taxonomy (NCBI): domain Eukaryota; kingdom Viridiplantae; phylum Streptophyta; class Pinopsida; order Cupressales; family Cupressaceae; genus Sequoiadendron; species Sequoiadendron giganteum. The sequence goes on along the minus strand of CM021105.1, from coordinate 484,367,021 downwards.
AGACAGATTGTCCACGCCTAGAGCCCAACCAAATTTTCGAAGGACAGTGACAAAGAAGGTGTCTCCAAGAGAAGGAGGCTTCTCACAAAATAGAGCAGAAAAACCTGATGAAAATTGGATGCAAGAGTCCAAAAGTAATAGAGAACAAGAGAGAGTCTCAAGGAACACATCTTAGGAGGAGGGAAATGGTGATTTGGGGGAAGAAACTTTTTTCAAAGATATCCCCCATTAGAAACCTAGAGAATGATTTTGAAGGGGTTTGAGATATGATGGATTCAAATTCAGAATATGAGACAGACAAAAACCAGGGCGAAGAGGATGTCCTTGGATTTAAGGACAATATTGGGATTGTTGAGAAACGAACCATAGACCAATCTCTTGCTTCTAACAGTAAAGCAAAGCTCGATGAGAAGAAGAAAAGAGGACCCAAAACCAACAGAATGTGGCTGGAAATAGTGGGTAATGCAACTGGACAAAGCAAATTAAGATTGGGAAAAGGCTATGCCTTTTCTCGACAGCCATGAGGATCCTTTCGTGGAATGTCGGGGGATGCAATGCCCCTGACAAGATTCATTTGATCAAGAGATGCCTTGATCAAACGAGACCTGTTTTAGTTATGCTACAAGAAACAAAAATAAAGGAGTCGGATTTTGAATTCTTCTCAAAATGTTTTGGGCATTGGAAGTGCTCTTTATCAAGGACAGTTGGTGCTTCGGGTGGTTTGGGGTTGCTATGGAATGACTCTATTGTGGATGTTCAGATTATCAGACAGGAAAGAAATTGGCGATGGTGTAGGGTGGAGTCTAAACACTTAAGAACGAGCTTTGGTATCCTCAATATCTATGGCCCTAGTAATTCAATCCAGAAGTAGACACTATGGCAAGAACTATCTAGAATCCTAAGAGAGGGGGGGGAAGGAATGGTTCTCCTTGGGGGAGATTTTAATGCGATAATGCGACCCTCAGATAAATTTGGGGGAGTCTGCTAGTTGGGGCCAAGCCTAAAGGACTTTTGTGATTTCGTAATGGATAATGGACTGATTGAATTACCTTTTAGGAAGGGAGATTTCACTTGGACAAATCGAAGAGATGGTTTTCTAAATATTGCTGAAAAACTAGACAGATTCTTCTTAGTAGGAAATTGGGCTGAGCAAAAATGGTTGTGTGAGGCGAAGATATTGCCAATAACTGGTTCAGATCATTACCCAATAAGTCTGAGAATTCAAGAGGAAGCAACTCCGGATAGATACCCTTTTAAGTTTGAAAAAATGTGGCTTCGAGCAGAAGGCTTCAAGGAATTGGTAAATGAATGGTGGAAAAATGCTCCTAGGAGGACTGGATGTAAAGCTTTTATTTTTTTCAAGAAATTACAATATTTGAAAGAACAACTAAAAGCCTAGAATTGAGAATCGTTCAAAAATATTTTTAATGAAAAACTTATTCTGGAGGAAGAGCTAAAAGCTTTGCATTCGAGAGTAATTGAACATGGGATGAGGGAAGATGAATTTGTTTTGGAGAAAAAACTCAATAAAGAGTATTCAGAAGTCCTGGCTCGGGAAGAGATTTTCTGGAGACAAAAGTCACGGGAGACATGGCTGAAGGAGGGTGATAGGAACTCGAAGTTCTTTCATAATTCAGTAAAGGTTCGAAAATCGACAAACAAAATCCTCACAATTAAAGACAGCAATGGGGAAATGGTGCAAGATCCAACGCAAATAAATAAGGAGGCAGTGAGATTCTTCTATGAGATATTTAATGAGACCTCAGCAAACTTGAATCAAGCTTCTGATATTTTGGAGATCATCCCAAAGTGCATTTTGGAAGAACAAAATGCTATGCTAATGGAGGAAGATTCTATGAAGGAGGTGAAAAGGGCTCTCTTCGACCTCGAAGGGGATAAAGCTCTGGGTCCTGATAGGTTCCCAGCAATTTTCTTCCAAAAATTTTGGGATATCTTTGCTTTTGAATTATGGGAGGTGGTTGAAGAATCTAGGAAAAGTGGTTTCATCCTCAAAGACATAAACAATACCTTTATTGCCCTCATCCCAAAAAGGTCAGTGAGAATTTCCTTTGAGGACTTCAAACCTATTTCCTTATGCAATACGGTCTATAAAATCATCTCTAAAGTCATGGCAAATAGATTGAAATTGGTTCTGGGATCTGTGATTTCAACTGAGCAGAGTGGTTTTTGCCCAAATAGATCTATTTTTGAAGGTGTGATTGTTGCCCATGAAACAATACATACAGTTAGGATGGCGAAAGCTGAGAAAATGATGGTCAAACTGGATATAAAGAGAGCTTATGATGTGGTAAATAGAAGATTTTTATTAAAAGTGTTGGAGAAATTTGGTTTTGGCAAAGAGTGGATAACTTGGATTGAAAGTTGCATTAGCACACCTCGTTTCTCAATTTTGGTTAATGCCAGCCCTCAAGGATTTTTTGATTCTACTAAAGGAATTAGGCAACGTGATCCTATATCACCGTTTCTCTAGATAATTCTAGCTGAGGTGTTAGGGAGACTGATATCTCAGAATTGTAGGTTGGGCAAATGGAAGGGGATTAAAGTTGCTAAAAGAATTGACCCAATCTCACACCTACAATTTGCAAATGATACTTTTTTGATGGAGGATTCTTCTTTAAGAGAAGCGCGAGTGATGAAAAACTCTCTGGATGACTATGGGGTGGCTTCAGGTCAGTGCATTAACTGGCGGAAATCGGAAATCTTCTTTTTCAACACTCCAGCCCAAAAACAAAATGAAATTTGCAGGATACTAGGTATGAGGGCTGGTAGTCTACCGAGCAAATACTTGGGCATTCCCCTTTTTGGGGGAGCAAATAAGTTCGGCATCTGGAAGGATTTGGTAAACTCTTGTTTAAAGCGAATGGATGGGTGGAAAAGTAAATGGTTAACATCGGCAGGCAGAATCCTAATGCTCAAATCAGTGATATCGGCAATTCCAATTTATTCTATGATGTGTTTAAAGGTTCTGAAGAAAGTAATTACTTCGATTGGGTAGCGTATGAGAAAGATTTTTTGGAATGAGGCTAGTGATGAAGATAAGATTCCCTTGCTTGCATGGGATAAGATATGTAGGCCAAAAGATAAAGGTGGTGCTGGTGTGAGAAATTGGCAGCTTCTAAATGAAGCCCTGGGTGTGAAATTGGTGTGGAGTATGTATGCTAACCCGGACTTACTTTGGGTAAAAATTCTAAAAGCAAAATATTTGGACTCAAATGAGGACCATAGGATTCTCACAATTCGCAACCCTCCAAATGGTTCGGCAATTTGGAACTTCATAGTTTCTTGTAGGCCGGTTATTCTTAATCATCTTTCTTGGCAGATTGGAAATGGATTGAAGGCAAGTTTCTGGGAGGACTCATGGGACAGACGACCAAATTTGGGCGATGACCCTGAGTTGCAATCCCTTAAACTCCATTTCACACAAAGATGGGGAACTAGAGTAAGAGACTACTTGGTTCAAAACAAGGTCCTTTCAGGCATGTTTGGGGATGGAAAGAAGGGCCAGAGGAAGGTTTGACAGTGCAGCAAATGAGGAAGATATTTCATTCCAAAAGTATTATCATTTCTGAGAATGAGGATAAGATTGTTTGGTGTGGGTCGACTAATGGATGTTACTCGGTAAAAATTGGATATCAATTATTGGACTCTCTGGAGGAAGAGAAATTTTGGGCGAAGGATCTTTGTTGGAATAAGAATTGTCTACCAAAAGCAAGCACTTTTGCTTGGTTAGCAATTAAAGGTAGAATTCTAACAGGGGAAAAAAGGAAGCGCTTAGGGTTTGCTGGTCCATCAAAATGTGTCTTATGTGGTAAGGCAGAGGAATCAATTGATCACCTGCTCATTCAATGCGAAATGGCTGGGAGGTGTTGGGACCATGTTAAACAAAAGCTGAAATGGTAAAGTCCTACCCAAAGGACTGTAAAAGAAGTTTTTGAAAGTTGGCCAAAGTTGAAAAAAAAAATCTCTGTTGTCATGTGTGTGGTTGGTGTCGCCTTCTCTAATTATATGGGAGATCTGGAAAGAAAGAAATAGGAGGATTTTCCTAGACAAGAGTGAGCCTCTGAAAAGATTGCTCAACAGAATAGATCACAGTATTGAAGTTTTGAGTGTTGCAGCTGCAGATGTGCAAAATTGGCGCCGACCTTTTTCTTTGGATGATAGAAAGGTGCAAAGAGCATGGCCGAGTATTCGAATTAGGGACATTTCGAGCTCATTTAAAACCCCATCCAAAATTGCAGGGGAGATACCGGTTATGTGGGAAAAACCTCTTGAAGGTTGGCATAAGATTAATTTTGATGGAGCAGCAAAAAACAACCCGGGTCTTTTACGTGCTAGTGCTATAATCAAAGATCATACAGGAAACTTAATTGCATTCGCAGCTAAGAAATTGGAGCCGGGAACAAATAATATGGTGGAGGCTAAAGCTGCATTATTAGCAGTGCAATTAGCTAAAATCTGTGGCGTTAGGAAGCTACATTTGGAAGGAGATTCCTTAATTATAACACAAGCAATCAATGACTCGGGGCAAATGCGTGGCATCTTCAAAATGTCATTAGAGAGATTGCAATAATATTGGAATCATTTGAAGATTTTTTTGTCAGCCATATAAGGCGGGAGGGTAATAAAGAGGCAGATAGCCTATCCAAGTGGGCGATCTCTTTGAATGTAGAGGGTGGGTTGGTAGTTGAAGACTTTAGGGGGTTGGAGTCTTTAGAGAGGGCCATAATGGCTAGTCTCTAAATCTAGGCTAGCAAGATGTCGGATTTTAATTGCAGGGGCATTTATTGGGGGTAGATGGATTTAAGGGAAAGGTGGCAGGTTATGAAAGGTTGGTGAGACAACGGTTCGCTGGCTACAATATCCTAGAACTAAAGGGAGAAGTCATTTCAAATTGATCACAAGATGGTGTCAAAAGTTAAGTGCAGGGAAGGACGAGAATGATCTGGCTAGCGCGTGAGAAGTTTCAAAACCGCATTTCAAAACATGATGGCAGAGAATGAGGTAAGTTTGCGGCGGCAAAGGAGTACCTTTGAGTGATGAGGATAGGGAGGCAAAGTACGGCAAATTAATGCCATGTGAGGGCGGGCATTTAATTATGGGAAGCAGGAGGTTGCTTCCCATTTTTAGCAAAACGTATCCGAGAAGGTGGTGTGCAGAAAGCTTGGTGGCGATGGAGGTGATGTGGGGTCTCTCGACAAAATTGCAACAGAAGGCTTTTTTTGGCCCTCCGTCTAGGAAACGTTTGAAGCAACTATTGAAGTGTGCAAACGATGAAGTGGTGGAAGCGATTATGGACACATTGGGGCCACATTTTAGGGAGGCAACACATAGAGGACGCATTAATGCGGACATAGCCTCTATGATATTTGCATGGGTGTTAGAGCTTGGGGAAGACTCTAAAGAAACCAAGTGGGTGATGTTCAAGCTCTTCGATGAAGAACTGTTAGGGAAAATGGAGTCCTTTCTGGAATGGGCAGTGTCGGGTGTGGGTTTTGACGTTTCGGAGGGCATAGAAGACATGGATGAGGCAACGCAGGATGGATTCACCACTTTCATTAGGTGGCGAAGGAGAACCGACACGGACGCCTACAAGTTGGAGATTTTGATGGCATGGGAAAATCTAAAGCTAGTTCTAAGGCGACAAGAAGGTTTCAGGCGATGGGATACAGCAAACATTTCGTGCCAATTTCCCAGAAAGCAACGCTCGGCGAGGCGAGGAGGAAGGCGAAGCGCATAGGCACAATGAAATGGGAGGTGAGGATTTTTGAAGATGGCGAATTAATAGTCTATTTTTTGATGACCAAAAAATATAGAAAGTCGCTTTGTGGAGGAAACGCAAAATAATAGAAGGCAAAAGAAAGGAAAGCGTAGGAAAGTGATGAACACGATAATGGATTGGAATACTCAGAAAAATAGCGGAGCCAGGAATGAAGGTAAGTGAAAATGGCTGAAAGAGCTGAATCTTTTGGACTGGAATGTAGCAAACCAGAACGGGGTGGATATTAGCACTAGGTGTAGATTTTCAAAGAATTTTGTGTCTGTAAATGTAATTGGTGAAAGCTAGGATGCTAAAATTACAGACAGAATTTTGGATTTTGATGTAATCGGGTGGCACCTGTGGTGGCCAATGGTGGCGGGACATTATATTGGCTTTATATGGAATGTAATGCTTTTTAATATTTATCAATAAAATAAAACCTTTTACTGATCAAAAAAAATAATAAACTATTTATATGTATTTTTAATAACAAGCTATTTATATATTTATATATAAAAATAATAATATCTTTATTATATTATTATTAATATATATATATATATATATAAATTATGTTATTTTATTTTATTTTGATCGATAAAAGGTTATATTTTATTAATATATTAAAAAGCATTACATTCCATATTAAAATGATATATAGTCCCATCACCATTGGCCACCACAGGTGCCACCCAATTACAGCAAAAAACCACAATTCCGTCTGTAGGATTACTATTCTAGCTTTCATCAAGAACATATACAAACGCACCAAATTCTTCAAAAAAATACACCTAGTAATAAAAACCACCACGAACTAGTTTGTCATATTCCAGTCCAAAAGATTCAACTCTTTCAGCCATTTGCAATTTCCTTCATTCCTGGCTCCACAAATTTCCTGAGGCTTCCTATTCATAATCGTGTTCATCACTTTCCTGCGCTTTATTTTCTTTTACCTTCTATTATCACCGTTTCTTCTACAAAGCGATTTTATATCTGTTTGTTCTCAAAAAAACAGACTATTAATTCACCCACTTCAAAAAAATCTCACCTCCTGTTTCATTGTGCTTATTCATTTTGCCTTCCTCCACACCTTACTTGTTGATGGTGTTTTTATGCACTTTACAACACAGGTAATACGTAGGTGCATTACCTCTCTTGAAAGACAATCTTCCACAATCAAATTGCAGAACACTATCCCAAGGTCTCTCGGATGTCAGGTCTTGATAATGCTTGGAATATTTCAGTTGTTTGTGTGATTTGCTGGAATCACAAGGTGGCCTTACGTGGTTGAAGCTGTAGGGGAATTGAGTCAATAAATGGAGTTCTATAGGTCTGGAATTGATATGCTTTGCTACAGGTTCAAATAGCAATCTGAGACTCCATTATTTCGTTGGATTTGGCTTTATAATGTGCAACGAACCTCGGCACAAGTTGATTCTAAAAAAAGGAAAAAAGAAAAGGTGAGGAAGAAAGATGTTTCCCAAACCTGCAACTACCAATGAACAGTGATCATGGAGGTTCCTGCTGTGGACAGTTTCCTTAAACGGGATTTCAATTAACCAGAATTCTCACAATATCATGAAATCAGTGCTATCTTCTAGGGACTGCAGATGTTCATCATTCACTCACTATGGAAACATGAATAAAAGATGAAGTTCAATGAGCAGCAATGGAATCAAAGTCTAGACTAACTTTGCACAGTCATCTACTTTCAGCAAATGACCAAAAGTATGGACGAGGAAAGCATACACACAACACCTATCTCCAAAACCAGAAATAACATACTAAATCTACCAAGTTGAAACTGAAGGTGCTAGAACAGCAAAATAACTTAAAGCAAAGCTATAACTAAAAGGGAGAGGAATCATGAAACATATTGAGAAACCCAGAAAATACACCAAAATTGACTGTATTTGCTATTTATAATTTCTTCAGCATGCCTTTACAACAATTCAACTCTCTTAGAATGAGAGGAGGAGAGCCCTATTTATAGTTTTCACAAAACAAAATGACTGGCCAAGATTTGATTCCATTATGTGGCCAAGATTCATTTTATATTAGGGTTTCACCTACCCCTCAATATTCAATAATTTAAAATACATCTTGTCTCTTCCCTATTCTGTCCTGTAGTGGTCAGTCACTGTAGCAGTTTTGTCTTCTAGTGATTTGCCCTTTGCTGTAGCTATTCTTCAAGGAACTGTTTGTCGATGACTGGGTTGCCCTCTCGTTTCTTCAACGCGGCATACTCCATGAAATTCAGGATCAGAGACTGGAACTTTTCTACCTCCAGGATATCAGCCTTCAAGATTTGATAACTCCACTCCTGGGAATTGCTGCCAAGCTTCTTTCAATCTGCCTCATATTTGACATCATTTTTTTGGCAGGCTTCTGACTGTGCAAAGGCTCGGGCTGCGAAGCACATGAAATTAGTGGTGATTTCGGCGGACATCCCATCTTCCATAGCCTTGAAGAAGTGGGGCTTGATGTTCTCGGAGTTGATCTCGACTGTGGGCACTTCGTACCCCGTCATCAGTTTGAGGTACTGTGTACACTCCTCTCTGGATTCCCTTGCCCATTCAATATCGGGCGCTATCTGCTCCAAAACCTACTCCAGCCGCCTCTTTCTGTAGTCATAGTCTCTCTTCCAAGTATCCACTAGCCAGTGGTCATCGTCTTTGAAGGCAAGGTCCCTCTCCCAGATATCACTCGGCAAAGCGAGAATAGCTTCAATCTTTGGGTAGGCTGCGTTGTATTTCGCAGGGAAGCTCTCACAGATTTGCCTCGTGTCCTCTAGAGTTTTCTGGACCTCCAGGAATCTATTCGCTGCTCGGACAGCCACATTGATACCCGTGCTTCCTAGGTCCAAAACCTGCCGGAACCAATTTTCCGTAGTTCTACCCAGGTTCCGCCTCTTTTCTAGTTTATCAATTTGCTCCCTGGACAGCAACTAAGGCGGGGCCAATGATGTCGTGGGTTGATCATCCGAAGACGACCACTGCTGAATATATGTGGTTAAGTCGGCCACCTGCTCCTTTAATTCTTCCTTGGAGATCTTATCCTGCTGGATAAGGTGCACTACAGTGGCGACCGATTCCTGGAGATGCTCAACCTTCTGCTCCCTCGTGGCTACCCCCAAATCAATGGTGGAGACGTTGTAAGTGATACCTTGTTCCCCAACCATCGACGTTGCTAATTGCACGGCCCTTAATCCCAAGGCGTCCATGGTTATCCTCGATCTAATCTTCGACTTCTTCTCTTTTCTAGTGCCTATTCGTGCTCTGGCCATGATGGCTTCCAGCCTTGCCTTGGGATCCTTTGTCGCGGGAGTCTTTTGTTTGAGCTGCCTTTGCAACCAATCAGGCGTTTGAGGTTCCTTGTCTGGTACTTCATTCTGAGTCCCGCTATCCTCCTTCTCGAGCTCGATATCTCTAATGACGAGTGCTTTCTCACTCGTTCCTGCATCCTCTTTTCCTTCATCAGAAATGTGTTCAAATGTTTCATGCCCGGTGGGGGACTCAGTTTGTAGCTGCTGCTTGGGTGAATCTACTTTCTCAGCATCCTCCTCCACGTTCAGAGTATCTTGATGCTTCTCGGGGTTTTCTGTTTGCTTGCTCTCCTGGAGGAAAGTTTCCTCACCATGCTCTGGGGTCCGGCCATGTTCCTCGATGGGAGACCTGTTACCTTCCGTTTCTGGAGCAGCAGTCTCCTCTTCCTGTGCAAGCCGATCCTCGGCCTCCTTGTCCTCAATTTCCTTAAGCTGTTTACCCCATTCTTCATTGAGCCCGGGATCATTTGACTCCCTAATAAGCTCGGTGTCAAGGTCCTTGCTGCTTTCACTTTTCCCACTGGAAGATTCACAAACTACCTCATCAATTTCCCGACACTCGTATAAGGGATGTTCGTGATACTCAAACTCTTCATACTCCGGCACCTTCTCAGCCTCTAGCTGTTGTCGTTCACGCTCTTCCGATATTTGCATGGTGGCCTCCATCTTCGGTGATTCGGTAGAGGGAGATGCCATTGGAGTGGAGGCCATAGCTTGAGCTATTGCTGCCTGGACTATTGGATTGGTGAGCATCCCCGAAAGCTCAAAAGGCACATTCTACATATACCTCACAAAGGAATCCGGAAGGTTTGGGGCTGGCGTTGTGGCAACGGATGCGGAAGGAAGGGAAGGGGACATGGAGGAAGAGGTCATTGGCGAGGTGGTGGCGGATGATGAATCCACGGGAATGACGTGAAATGTCGGAGGAGTAGGAGCAAGGTGGACGGAGATATCCACCGCAGGCGGGGAGGAAGCAAAAGCTGGAATTGAGGCAAGCGGGGTGGCAACGGTGATTATCATGGGTGGAGATCCAAACGAGCTTGATCCTTTGCTCGCGATTCCGAGGGGCGAGCCCTTGGGCATCACCAATGTCTCTACGCTTCCTGTTGTTTTTCTCTTCTTTTGAGAGGGCTCTGGCTCGGAAGACTTACGGGCATAGACCCTTGGTTTGGGCAGCTGCTAGCTAGCCTCTTTTCTTTTTCTGGTCCTTGGAGGTGGTGGGGTCTTAGATGTCTACCCAGTTGCAGCGGCGGCCTCTCCACCTTCGGAGCCACTTGGCTCACTTACATGCTCTCCTGCGAGCTCGTTATATGTCAGGACGACCCCTTGTTGTTTCAATTGGGCCACCTTTCCGTCGATCCATGCCCTTGTTCGTACTTCAACGGCCCTTGTGAGCACACTAATGTCACTGAGTTCTGGTGCATCCCAGTTGATGGCGGGCAACGGCAGGTTGGAGACTGTATCATACACTGGATCCACTATTGCCTCCTCATCCTCTTCCAGCTGATCGGGTACCGGGCACAAGTTCACCCTTCGTACATGGAGGACTGTCATGCGCATGTAATACCACAACCGCACCTCGAGATCGTCCTTGCAGTTGGCCCAGAAGTCATCGATGTTATGGAGGTGGGCATATCCGCGCCCCAGTGCCTTTCTGACATGGCCATAGGGATCCATCCGTGGCCTAGCTGTGTATTGTTCAAAATTATATTCCGCCAACTCCCTTTCTGAATATCCCGCACACTGGGAAGTGTGGACCTTATACATCCCCTGTCCAAGGTTCATGGGGTAGATGGGGCCTACCAGATGCTTTTCACTTAGGACACTGTGAATGTGTCGCAACTGCCGAGTCAATTCCAGGAGGACAATCCGGTCGTTTGGGTACTGGGGTAGCTTGTTTGGTTTATCTGAGAAGCCCTCTGCACGGATGTATGTGAACCTTGGGAATTGGATATACCAGAAGGCATATTGTCTGAGGAGGACCCTGGCACTGTGGGACGTCCTCCTATGAAAATCTCCTCCTACTGATCGGATCACATGGGTAATGAACGCATCATTCACCCTACAGTAGTTCGTTTTGAAGTTTCTGAATTGCAATTGAGGGTACTTGTCATACGGTTTGAGCTCCGGTCCTAATGGATCACTTGGCATTACTGTCAAACCTTGATAGTGTCGCCGATTGGCGAGGGACTACACTAAGTATGATGTCATGAAGAACTTGTTAGTCCTCTTCACGGTGGTGAACTGCTCATGGAAGCAGTCGCTGATGATCTCTCCCCAATAGAAGAAGGTGTCCTTTCCTCGGAGAATCTGTTCTATGAAATAGAACATCCGTTCCTGGAAGAAGACTGCGCTAGGAAGGCCTCTGATTCGGCTGAGGAGGGTTACCAGATCATGGTAGTCCTCGGAGAAGTCACTGCAGTAGAGCTCTTGAGGAAGCTTCCCAGCACTAGCCCGTTTTTCTTTCAACCAGCAGTGGTTGATAACCCTTTTGCACTCCAACGGGTCCTACTCTCACACCTCCTTACAGTCTTCCATGGTGGGGACCTCCATGCTCTCAGACGTGGGAATGTGGAAGGTCTCGGTTATGCCTGACGGAGACATATCTGCAAGGATATTCCCCTCGTGATCCACTATTGTTCTAGTATCGGACTGATATGCTTCGACACATGCCATCACTAGCTCCGGGGCTACTAGGGCCGGCGGGAAACCTGCAGTCTTCAGGTTCATTCTAACCCTCTGTGTAAATTCATCAACATCGACCTATCCGATGTTGGTATCTGAAACGTCCCTCCAAAGGGTAGTGACCCTGGACTAGATAGGGACCCCTTGGAACTTGTACTTCATCAATTCCTTGTCTTCCTTGCCCTTGGTGGCTTGGCTGTTCCTTTTCCTTTTCTAGAAGCATCGGAAGTCTCTAGGCCGGATTCCATAAATCCTGCACAACAGACGAGAATTAGTAACAACAAACTTGAGAAAATGGTTAACGCCGAATACCTGCATGTCAAGATTAGTCCAGCAATCATAATTAATACTTTAACTATCTCAGAGGCAAGGTATTTCATCATTAGAGGGCAGTGCAAACAATCCGAACTTCCTCGGTCGGAAATCCCTTGGCAGAATGCCGCTTGAAAGGGCAAAATGAGAATGGAATTCCCATATGCACTTCCCGAAGTGGGATTTGAAAATTTGAAGTCGGAAATGGAAGAAGACCAAATTTTAGCAACTGGGTCGAAATCCATTTTGGATTTGAAGGTCATTTGATGCCCCATTCGGAGGTTTGGGGATCATCTGCAGGGAAGCCGTTTGAAACGGCACAGAGGAGATGGAATTCCACGCAGCGGAATCCGGATCTCGGATTGCCGTAGCTGGGAAGCCGCAAGGTGGACGGCCGTGTGGAACAGCGAAACGCAGGGGAAAACCCAGGAGGGGAAACCCGGAAGAGGAAATCCGACAGAGGAAATCCAGAAGCAGCCAAATGGTTCGGGAGAAACGGACGGCAAACAGGACACCAGGACCCGAAGGTCAGGAAGACGCTTCGTGCCCGGCGTTTAGAACGACGCAGAGGAGATGGAATTCCGAGAGAGGAATTCTGGGAGAGGAACTCCAGAAGAGGAATTTTGGCGCCCAGAATCCGGAGGCAGACCAAAGAAATATACCAAAGCCTAGGGGTTCCAGCGGACAACGGACCGGGGTTTGGGATCCGGGAAGCCGCAAGATGGACGCCATTTGAAATGGCGAGATGAGGAAGGAATTCCGAGAAGGGAATCCCGGGAGTGGAATTCCGGGAGAGGAATTCCGAGGAAGGAATCCCGAGATAGGAATTCTGGGGACGGATTCGAAGAAAATCGTGAAGTTTAGTGGTAGAAGAAAATCAAGGGTCCAGGATCCGAGAGTCGGGAAGACGCTCGGACGGCGCCATTAGGAACGGCGGGGGCACAAAGGAATCCCGAGAAAGGAATTCTGAGGGGAGGAACCCGAAAGGAAGAAAAAAGGTTGAAAATTTGGAAGACGACGGTACGGGCGGCCGTGGGAAGACCCAGGCTCGGAAGACGCCGGCGCCATTCCGAAGAACAACCGCGACGCAGGAAGGTTTCGGATCGATTTTTTGTGCATTTAAAGGGTTGATTTTAGATTCTAAGATATGGGTTTTGAGTGCAGGGGGGAAATCTAGCTAATTCAAGTCTCGTTTTACAATTTAACCTCAAGAAAATCCCAAAAACCGCAAAAGAGAAACTAGGGTGCGCGGACGGAAAACCTACCTCGATAATCCGAAGAATAGGCCGCCGGATGCACGGATGTCGCCGGGAAAACACCTCGAAAATCAACAGGAGGAAAGCCAAATTTGTCAGGAGCTCTTCAACCTTTTTTATCACTCGAACCTTTGATAATGACAGCCGACAAAATCGTTTTTATAGCAAAAGGCGGCCATTACTACAACATTAATGACTCCGTACGGTTGCAGGTTTGGTTGGTGAACTCTGGAAAACGCAGAGGCGGCGGGAGGTCCGGGGTCCAAGGTTCAGGAAGCCGGTCGGTGGACGCCGCTGGAAACAACGCCCGAGGGAAAACCCGATAGAGGAAGACCGGCAAGGGAAACTCGAAACGGGAAACCCGAGAAAGGAATTCTGGAAGGGGAAACCCAGCAAAGGAAACCCGAAAGGGGAAACCCGAAAATTGCCACAGATGCCAAAATTTTGACAAGGAAAACCCGGAAAGCCCGAAACTTAAAATATGACATTGGCGAGCGTGCCACCACCCAACTCCAGGGCACAAAAAAGAGGGGGACGCAAAATGAGGCGAAACGAAAGGGACCAAAAAAACAAAAAAGGCAGGGAAAAGAGGGTCCCCGTTCCGAACGGGGCGTGTGTGCATCTCCCGTCGCCTGAAACCTTCCCGTCGCCTCAGCACTAACTTCAAGTTTTCCCAAGCCATCAAAATTTCTAGCTTGTAGGCATCCCTGTCAGTTCTCCTTCGCCACCTGATGAAGGGGATCAAGCCCTCCTGTGTAGCCTCATCCATGTCTTCTATGCCCTCCGAGACATCAAAATCCACACCCGGCACTGCCCACTCCAGAAAAGACTCCATTTTCCCTAACAGCTCTTCATCAAATAGTTCGAGCATTACCCACTTGATTTTGTTGGTGTCTTCCCCAATTTCTAAAGCCCATGCAAAAATCATAGACGCTATATCCACATTCATGCGTCCTCTATGTGTCGCCTCCCTAAAATGTGGCCCCAGTGTGTCCAAAACCGCTTCCACCACCTCATCATTTGGACACTTCAACAGTTGCTTCAAGCGTTTCCAAGACGGAGGGCCAAAAAATGCCTTTTGTTGCAATTTTGTCGAGAAACCCCACATCGCCTCCATCGTCACCTAGCTCCCTGCACACCACCTTCTCAAGAATGTTTTGCTAAAAATGGAAAGCAAACTCCTGCTTCCCATGCTTAATGGCCCGTCCTCACATGGCATTAATTTGCCATGCTTCGCCAACCTATCCTCATCACTCGAGGTACTCCTCTGCCACCACAATCTTACTACATTCTCTGCCATCATATTTTGAAATGCGTTTCCAAGATTTCTCACGTGCCAACCCATTCATTCTCATCCTTCCCTGCACTTCAAATTCTGACATATCTTGTCATCAATTTGAAATGACCACTTCCTTTATTTCTCGGATATCGGATCCAGAGATCTGTTGTCCCTCCAACCTTTCCTAGACCGCCACCTTTTCCTTACCTCCATCTACCCCCAATAAATGCCCCTACAATTAAATTCCAACACCTTGCTAGTCTAACTTTAAAAAACTATCCGTTATATCCCTCTCTAGAAACTCCAACCCCCTGAAGTCTTCAAAAACCAACCCACCCTCTACATTCAGGGATATCGCCCACTTGGATAGTTTGTCCCCCTCTTTATTACCCTCCCGCCTTATATGGCTGACATTAAAATCTTCAAAAGATTCCAATATCGTTGCAATCTTTTTAATGACATTTTGGAGGTGCCACACCTTTGCCCCCGAATCAATGATTGCTTGTATTATAATTAAAGAATCTCCTTCCAGATGTAGCTTCCTAATGCCACAGAACCTGGCTAATTGTACTGCTAATAAAGCTGTGTTAGCCTCCGCCATATTGTTTGTTCCAGGCTCCAATTTCTTAGCTGCGAATGCAATTAAATTTCTTGTATGATCTCTAATTATGGCGCCAGCACCTGATAGACCCGGATTGTTTCTTGCTGCGCCATCAAAATTTATCTTATGCCAACCTTCAAAAGGTTTTTCCCACACAACCGGTGCCTCCCCTGCCATTTTGGGCGGAGTTTTCAAGGAGCTCGAAATGTTCCTAATTCGAATACCCGGCCATGCTCTTTGCACCTTTCTGTCATCTAATGAGAAAGGTCAACGCCAATTTTGCATATCAGTAGCAACAACACTCAGTTCAATACTGTGATCTATTATGTTGAGTAATCTTTCTATAGGTTCCTTCTTGTCTAAAAAAATCCTCCTATTTCTCTCTTTCCAGATCTCCCATATAATTAGAGAAGGCGATATCAACCACACACACGACAACAAAGATTTTTTTAAAAAAATTGGCCAACTTTCAAAAACTTCTTTTGTAGTCCGTTGAATAGGACTCTGCCATTCCAATTTTTGTCTAACATGGTCCCAACACTTCCCAGCCACTTCGCATTGAATGAGCAGATGATCAACAAATTCCTCAACTTTTCCACATAAGACACACTTAGATGGCCCAACAAAACCTAACCGCTTCCTTCTTTCCCCTGTTAGAATTCTACCTTTAATTGCTAACCAAGCAAAGGTGCCTGCTTTTGGTAAACAGTTTTTACTCCAACATAAGTCCTTTGCCCAAAATTTCTCTTCCTCCAGCGAATCCAATAATTGATAACCAATTTTAATCGAATAACTTCCATTAGTCGACCCACACCAAACAATCTTATCCTCATTCTCAGAGATGATAATACTTTTGGAATGAAGTACCTTTCTCATTTGCTGCATTGTCAAACCTTCCTCTGGCACCTCTTTCCATCCCCAAACCTGCCCGAAAGGACCCTGTTTTTGAACCAAGTAGTCTCTCACTCTAGTTCCTCATCTTTGAGTGAAATGTAATTTAAGGGACTGCATCTCAAGGTCATCGCGCAAATTTGGTAGTCCATCCCATGAATCCTCCCAGAAACTTGCCTTCAAACCATCTCCAAGCTGCCAAGAAAGATGACTGAAAATAACCGATCTACAAGAAACAATAAAGTTTCAGATTGTCGAGCCACTAGGAGGGTTGCGAATTGTGAGAATCCTATGATCCTCATGTGAATCCAGATATTTTTCTTTTAGAATTTTTACCCACAGTAATTCCGGATTGGCATACATACTCCACACCAATTTCACACCCAAAGCTTCATTTAGAAGCTCCCAATTTCTCACACCAACACCACCTTTGTCTTTTGGCCTACATATCTTATCCCATGCAAGCAAAGGAATCTTATCTTCATCACAAGCCCCATTCCAAAAAAAATTCCTCATACGCTGCCCAATCGAAGAAATTAATTTCTTCAGAACCTTTAAACACATTATAGAGTAGATCAGAATTGCCGATATCACTGATTTGAGCATAAGGATTCTGCCTGCCGATGTTAGCCATTTGCTCTTCCACCCATCCATTCGTTTCAAACAAGAATCTACCAGATCCTTCCAAATGGCAGACTTATTTGCTTCTCCAAAAAGGGGAATGCCCAAGTATTTACTCGGTAGACAACCCGCCCTCATGCCAAGTATCCTGCAAATTTCATTTTGTTTTTGAGTTGAAGTGTTGAAAAAGAAAATTTCCAACTTCCACCAGTTAATGCACTGACCAGAAGCCACCCCATAGTCATCCAAAGTTTTTTTCATCACCCGCGCTTCTTGAAAAGAAGAATCCCCCATTAAAAAGTATCATCAGCAAATTGTAAGTGTGAGATTGGATCCAATCCTTCAGCAACTTTAATCCCCTTCCATTTGCCCAATCTACATTTTTGTGATATCAATCTCCCTAACACCTCATCCAGAATTATAAAGAGGAAAGGTGATATAGGATCACCTTGCCTAATTCCTTTAGTAGAATCAAAAAAACCTTGAGGGCTTCCATTAACCAAAATTGAGAACCGAGGTGTGCTAATGCAGCTTTCAATCCACCTTATCCACTCTTTGCCAAAACCAAATTTCTCCAGCACTTTTAGCAGAAAGCTTTTATTTACCTCATCATAAGCTCTCTTTATATCTAGTTTGACCATCATTTTCTCAGCTTTTTCCATCCTGACTGTGTGTATAGTTTCATGGGCAACAATCACACCTTCAAAAATAGATCTATTTGGGCAAAAGCCACTCTGCTCAGATGAGATCACAAACCCCAGTACCATTTTCAATCTATTTGCAATGACTTTTGAGATGATTTTGTAGACCGTATTGCATAAGGAAATAGGTCTAAAATCCTCAAAAGAAGTTGTCATTGACCTTTTTGGGATGAGAGCAATAAAAGTAATGTTTAAGTCTTTAAGGATGAAGCCACTTTCCCTAGACTCTTCAACCACCTCCCATAAATCAAAAGCAAAGATATCCCAAAATTTCTGGAAAAAAATTGTTGGGAACCCATCAGGACTCGAAGCTTTATCCCCTCCAAGAGCAAACAAAGCCCTTTTCACCTCCTTCATAGAAACTTTCTCCATTAACATAGCATTTTGTTCTTCCACAATGCACTTTGGGATGATCTCCAAGATATCAGACGATTCAAGTTTGTTGGGTTCTCATTAAAAATCTCAGAAAAGAATCTCACTACCTCCTTATTTATTAGCACTAGAACTTGCACCATTTCTCCATTGTTGTCTCTAATTGTGAGAATTTTGTTTGTCAACCTTCGAACCTTTACTGAATTATGAAAGAACTTTGAATTTCTATCACCTTCCTTCAGCCATGTCTCCCTTGACTTTTGTCTCCAGAAAATCTCTTCCTGAGCCAAGACTTCTGAATACTCTTTATTCAGTTTCTTCTCCAAAACAAATTCATCTTCCCTCATCCCATGTTCAATTTATTAGAATATTACATTCTAATATTGTATAATGGTCAATTATATCTACAATAGTTAGTAGTTGAGGTAGTTAGACATTTTAATGTCTACAGTAATTTACCTCCTCTATATATTGTAATTTGTTCTCTTTGTTAATACAAGCAACGTTTAGCCAACATTGTTTCATGGTATCAGAGCTTGGAGATTAAAATTAGTTTTTCTAAAATTTCTTTCGAAATTTTTTGGTTCTTAGAAAGAAAAAAAAATTCTGAAAAAAAATTTGTGGCTCTTTGTCTGAAATTTTCGAGGGTTTGTGTTTGAAATTTTTGTGAGTTCCTTGTCATAAAAATTTCGACCCTCTTGGCAAACCTGGGCGTGGCTTGTTTGTTTGCAACCTGGGCGCGATTTCACTCTATTTTTGAGTGACTAAGGCACGCGTTCTTCAATTCTAGGGTCGCGTTTTTTTACAGGAGCCTTCTGTTCAGATTTTCGTCATTCTTCTACCCACGTTTCTTCCTGTAGGCGCAACTTTTGTGCGCACACGTTTATCTCTGTTGGTGAAGCAGCCCGCGCGACTTCCTGCAAGAAAAGGCGTGTTTTTTCCCTGCAAATCGACCTCAAGTTCGTGGTTTTTCTAAACCCGCGATTTCTTGTTTCTTTGAGCACGTTTTTGTGCCTTGTAGCTGCGGCTTTCAGAAGAATACTGGTCAATTTTTCTATTCTTCTTCCTGGACGCATTTTCCTGTCTCCTGTTGCCGTGATTTTGTGGAATTTCGAGCTGGTTTCTGCAATTTTTTGGAGCTTTAATGGCGGCTAAGGTTTCCAAAAAGGTCGACTAGGGTTTGACCAGTCAAATCACTTCGAAAAAAAATTCGACTGTAGATTCTTTTTGGGTTTTTCGAGATCTCAATTGGGTTGGTCTCCAATTTTTTTGGGTGTCTCGAAGTTTGTGCCTCGAAATCTGTGCAAATGGGTGCTGACGAAATTTTCTGGGTTTTGAGCAACATTTTCTTTGTACTCTTCAGATTTCTGGGTTTTTTAAATATTTTTTCCCTTATATAAAAAAAAAAAATTGGATATGGGTTTTAATATTTTTTCCCTTAAAAAATCTGTATAGGTTTTCATTATTTTTTCCCTAAAAAAATTCTGGAAGGGTTTATAATTTTCTCCTCAAAAATTAGGAGTTTTTCATGTATACCCTCATTAGGGCTTCTCTTGTTCAGGAGGGCTCTCTGATATTTGGTTTTTACCGTTTTTTTCCAAAAAAACAATGATTTGTAAACTTGGGTTTGGCAATTTTTTCCTCAAAAATCGTGGTTGGTTGCAATCTGTATTGGTCGCACTTGGAGTTGTTGGGGCGAACATCTACACCACTGCCTTCTTGCAGTTTGTTCTCGGGCATCATGCTCCTCTGCAAAAGTTTGGAGGCTTTGCCGATTTATCCTCAAAATCGTGGCAACTGTTCTCAGTGTGTCTCTGGTTTCAAGGAGGGACAGCTTTGTTATCCAACGTCAGGTTGAACATTTTGTGATGACTTCTGGTCAGCAGTTCTATAGTTTCTAGGAGGGTTGGTGGCAGACTCATCTCGGTGGCAGAGTTAGTGGCAAGCTCTTGTCTCTCGTTGCAGAGCTTTCTAAAGAAGGGGCAGTCTTCTCTATTTTTTTCAGGACGTTTTTTTGGTTCTCTTGGTCATTCACATTCTGCAGATCCAGGGAGGGTCTCAGCAACAGCAGAGTGTTTTGAAGAATTTGTGACCAAACGACCTGCAGATTGTTTTCTGTAGGCTAGTTAGACGATTGACCATTAAGGGAGGGTGTTAGAATATTATATTATGATATTGTATAATGGTCAATTATATCTACAGTAGTTAGTAGTTGAGGTAGTTAGACATTTTAATGTCTACAGTAATTTACCTCCTCTATTTATTGTAATCTTTTCTCTTTGTTAATACAAGCAATGTTTAGCCAACATTGTTTCACAATTACTCTCGTATGCAGAGCTTTTAGCTCTTCCTCTAGAGTGAGTTTGTCATTAAAAATATTTTTGAAAGATTCTCGGTTCCAAGCTTTCAGTTGTTCTTTCAAACATTGTAATTTCTTGAAGAAAATAAAGGCTTTACAACCAGTCCTCCTAGGAGCATTTTTCCACCATTCATTTACCAGTTCCTTGAAAAATTCCACCCGAAGCCACATTTTTTCAAACTTAAAAGGGCATCTATTCGGGGTTACTTCCTCTTGAATTCTCAAGCTTATTGGGTAATGATCTAAACCAGTTATTGGCAATATTTCTACCTCACACAACCATTTTTGCTCAGCCCAATCTCTTGCTAAGAAGAATCTGTCTAATTTTTCAGCAATATTTAGAAAACCAACTCTCCGGTTTGTCCAAGTGAAATCTCCCTTTCTAAAAGGTAATTCAATTAGTCCATTATCCATTACAAAATCACAAAAATCCTTTTGACTTGGCCCCGACCAGCATACTCCCCCAAATTTATCTGAGGGTCGCATTATCGCATTAAAGTCTCCCCCAACGAGAACCATTCCTTCCTCCCCCTCTCTTAGGATTCCAGATAAATCTTGCCATAGTGTTTTCTTTTGGATTGAATTACAAGGACCATAAATATTGAGGATACCAAAACTTGTTCTCAGGTGTTTTGATTCCACCCTACACCACTGCCAATTTATTTCCTATCTGACAACCTGGACTTCCACAATAGACTTGTTCCATAGTAGCCCCAGACCACCGGACGCACCAACTGCCCCTGATAAAGAGCACTTCCACCGCCCAAAACATTTTGAGAAAGAATCAAATTCGGTTATTTTTGTTTCTTGTAACATAACCAAAACAGGTCTCGTTTGATCAAGACATCTCTTGATTAAACGAATCTTGTCAAGGGCATTGCAGCCCCTGACATTCCACGAAAGGAGCCTCATGGCTGCCGACCTTTTCCCGATTTTAATTTGCTTTGACCAGCTGCATTACCCGCTATTTCCAATCACATTCTATTGGTTTTGGGTCCTCTTTTCTTCTTCTCACCAAGCTTAGCTTTACTATTAGAAGCAAGTGATTGGTCTATAGTTTGCTTCTCAACAATCCCAACATTGTCCTTAAAGCCAAGGACATCCTCTTCACCCTGGTCTTCGTCAGACTCATATTCCGAATTTGAATCCATCATAACCCCCACTATCACGGACCCCTTCAAAGGCATTCTCAAGGTTTCTGATGGGGGATATTGGGATATCTTTGAAAAAAGTTATCTTCTCCTAAAGCTCCATTTCCCTCCTCCTGAGAAGTATTCCTTGAGGCCCTCGCTTGTTCTCTATTACTTTTGGACTCTTGCATCCAGTTTTCATCAGGTTTTTCTGCTCTATTTTGTGAAAAGCCTCCTATTCTTGGAGACCCTTCCTTTGTCACTGTCCATCGAAGATTTGGTTGGGCTCTCGGCGTGGATACTCTGTCTTCTCCAAGAGAAAAATTTTGTTCACCGAGCTGTTCCAGATCTTTTTGTGGTGTCTCCTCCCTCCTCGACATTCCCTCATTTCCACTCCTTATCTCTTCCAAACCCATCTGTATTCCAAACGAGTTTGCCTCCAAAATCCCCATTTTTTCATTTGAAATTCCCACTAGGTTTTCATTTTGATCATTAAAATGATCTCGCCTCCATTTAAGTTCATTTTCTTTTCCATATCCATTTTCAAATAAAGAATCTATTTCCTTCCGCTGGATTCCAACCCATACACCTCCCTCTTCCATTAACATCCGTTCTTCATTTGACCTATGAATATCCCATTCTTGAGAGTTGCTAAAATCTTCCCCACACCCACCTTCTAAAAGCTGAATTATTTCCTCAGTCAAACTATGTTGCGCCAAACCCTTCCCTTTCTTCGAGGGTTCAAGTAAAAATTCAGTGCTCTTTTTTCCTATGCAGCTCACACATTCGAACAGGGAATCCTCTATTTCTAGTTTTTGATGCCAGAGACCTCCCCCCGTCTTGAGTTCTAATATTTTTGGCAGAGAATGGATCCCTTGTCTTAAAACACAGATTCGAGGGAAAATACTAAGGGTTGATTTATCTACAACTTCCTCTGATTTCACAAAAGTTCCAAATTTACTGCCAATCAGTCTTAAGGTTTCCTGATCCCAATATTCATGCGGAAGATTTCTCAGCCTAATCCACACAAGAACTTCCTCAATCGTAGTCTCATTAGGGTTAAAATTTGGTGCCCAATCCTTAATAAAATAACCTATTCCCTCCATCACAAAGGGACCACTATTGATGATCCATTCCTTGTCTTGAGTTGTTTGGCATATCACCATAAAGAAACCACCATTCTCTAGGGTTTTTATTTCACAATCACTACCCCAATGCCTATCACACCAAACCCTAAGCTTAGAATAAGCAGACCATTTCCCATCCCATTTCAAGAAAAAAGCCCTAGCTTTCAACAGACTCACTGAATCATTCCATTCCCTATTCTTGAAAAGCAAAGTGGTCATGGTTGCATAGGATAAACTACGCATTACCTTGCTTGGGCCAAATTTTTCCGCCTGTTGTTTCGGGCACCAGAACTTGTCCTCCACCTTTTTGAAATCCACTTTCTTGGACAAACGCCACGTTCTGAAACATTCACCACTCTGCAAATGAAACTTTCCTCTTGACCCATCAATGTCCACACAGCCTTTTTTCGCGATCGGTCTGTCCGGAGCCTGCCAAGCCCGATGGGAATTTGTCCATTTGGTGTTGTTATGATTTCGACCATTTCTCCTATTGAAAGGCCATCGCGCCTGCTCACCATTGCCATATTGAAAATCTTGATGTCTACGAAAACCCTGTCGCTCCGCCATCAAACTCTTCGTTCTAAATTATGCAATTTATTATTAAATAAAATCTTTTATTTTTTCCAACCAAATTAATTAAATTTTTGAAAACAAAATAACCATAAGACATACTTTTATTTTCCCAATTTAATTTTATTTTCACAAACATAATAACCATACTACATAGTTATTAATTAAATCATAACGCACAAAAGCAATGATGTATCCATGATAACACAATGCAATCATATCATACACGATGCAAGATGAATGCAACTACATGAGTGTGTGCATAGGATTTCCATCTTGCCGACTATTGTCGAGCGGATAGGTCATCTCTACCTCAACCATGTTCTCTCCTTCAACCTATCTCTACACTCATTTGCACTCAATATCTCGTCAATAGGTTAGTCCATAAAACCATAATCAACAATCAAAATATTTGCATCACAATAATTCATCATTATTTTAATCACAATAGCAACTTAAAGATAACATCAAATTTATCAT
Organism: Sequoiadendron giganteum; assembly: GCA_007115665.2. NCBI lineage: Eukaryota > Viridiplantae > Streptophyta > Pinopsida > Cupressales > Cupressaceae > Sequoiadendron > Sequoiadendron giganteum. The sequence goes on along the minus strand of CM021105.1, from coordinate 484,343,533 downwards.
CCACAAAAACACAATCACTTATTGTCCAATGGTTTCATCCAATTCCATTTATTATCAAACTGAGTTTATGCAAGCAAAAATCGAGATGTGATAGTGTCTATCATTTCTAATGGATGGAAGGATTATAAAAATAGACCACCAATTAATGTCATTGTTGAGTACCCTAAAGAGGCGATGTTTTTTGAAGGCAAATGACTCTTGGGGGCAAGTGAAGGATGCAACCTTCTTTACCAATATCCTTATACAAACCATTGACATCTCTATAATGGTTGAGGGATATTACATGCATTCCCAGCCATCTTGGGAATGGCCAAACATCCCCAAGATGCCAAACCATACCAAGAGGATTTTGGGGATGCATCCCTAAAATCCATGAGGATAGGGGACAGCTAAGAGATCTCCCCCATTATTCTTGTGTCCCAGGGACAAGGGCATAAGGTTGGGGATACCAGAGGGGTGGGGAGTGATATGTAAGCCAATGTAAAATGGCAAAAAAAGTTCAATTAGTCGACCATTTGTTGACCCGCCAAATCAACCAGCTGGATTGTCATGGAGCCAAAATGTAAATTCTTCAAGCTAGAGATACTAAAGAAAATCCACTTCTTAGTAATGCCCAAAGATTGACATGAGCAGTGCATCTATATTAACAATCATACCTTCACGGAAAATGTGGTACTCTACTTAACAAGCATATAAAACTAGATAAAGGTGACCCCAAAAGGAATGTATAATACTTGTTAGCATGGATGGATATCAACTAGCGGAAGCATTTAAGCAAGTAGATTGCAATCAGATTCCTTGTGGTAGCAGTCAACCTTGCATTTGCATAAAAATAAAAATCAACTCCAAATCTGTCTGATTATATACAAAAGATACATCAACTGATCTAGGTTCACTTGCTAGATTTCCATTGAGTAGCGCCATCCACCATCTCTTTCACCTCCAACATCATCACCTTTGGTTGAGACAACATCTCAACCACCATAGCAAAACTGTATTAATGAATTTTTAATTTTTTAGCATCAGGTTGCTAAGCAAGAAAATGATATTCTTGTTTTCTCTGCTCAAATTGATTCTGCTGCCACTCTGCTTCCTCTTTAAAAGATATGGTAGCATCGTAGGGTAATATTTCTGAATGTCTTTGATGGGTTTCTTGCAAAGTAGCTGGATTTGATTATCTACCATAAATGTAAATGTTTCAAGAGGAGCTTCACTTTTAATAGTCCTTTTCAGAAGTCAATTCTGCAAAGACATATTGAATAAAGGAAGAATGTTAGGGTTATGACAAAAGTTATAAATAACAGCCTTCCTTTTTGTATTTGTACAAGTCTTTCTGACCATCACAAACCTCTACAAACTTACTTCAGAAAGAGGAAAATTCCCTCTGATTTGGAAAGATGCATACTGAGTCTTAACACAAAGCTGTTATAAATGAATGCCAGATCACCGACACTATCACTGTCATCTCTAATGAGGAATACAAGAGTGATGATGTTCATATATTTCCTATTTCTGGGCATGTTTCTGATACCAACAATGATTCCTCCATTGATAAGGATAAGTGATGATGTTCCTATAATCCATATTGCTGAGCATGATTTTGATACCAACGACAATTTACCCGTTGATAGTGGTAAGTCCCATGCAATTGCCCATTCTGCTTTAACCTGTCTCAAATAGGCTTAGTTCACTAATCACTCAACCAATCTAAGTAAGCAAACCATCTTGACCAGGAAAGCCCATCCTGAGAACAAGGCTGAAACCCTCCCTGGAACCACTCTCCATTTAGCCCTTGCCAATATAAACACACTTGATGGGCTGTTGAAAGTTGCAGATATTCAAAGCAAAAGAAATGATCTAAAGCAAGAACATGCTCTTTCTTGTTGCAAAACTTGTAGGGCATCAAAGAGAATCAGCATGCAAAAATCACATATTTTCACAAGCATGAGGAAAATCTAGCCATACTGAGAGAATGTAATCAAACTGTAGACAACCGAACTGAGGATTCTTTGTACTCTCCCCCCTTCACACTTGAGTTGAGAAAGGGTTTTTGTAATCTTACCCTTTAATTATAAATTTTCACTAATTCAAAATACATGCATTTATTTTCAGAATGTTCAAATATCAGCTATCATCATCAGGCAGTTCAGAAATTTCAGACATCGTGTATAAAATTCTAGTTCCTCTATATCCTAAACCAGCTTTTGTATCGTATGTATTAAATTATATTCCTTTGTATCCTAGAACAGTCTTATGAATAGAATCGCACACTATATTATACGCCATTGAGGCGGGTAAAGCAATAAGCATAAGGCAAAGGGACTCACAGACCCCACAAGCTCCAAAGCAATGTTAGTCCTAGAGAGTGGAATAATGCTAACACCAACCTTTGGACTACAAATTTAAAATCAATCTGTTTCGAATTACCCTTCAAATTTTATATAGATTCAACCTAAACCAAACCTGGCTAAAATTTTATAAATTTATTCATTCTTCATCGATGCACATGGATGTTGCTTCAAACGTCATAACAGTCACTTGACTAAGTCCATACACTGTCTCAGAAAACCAAGGGATAGTTAATTTGCTATTAGCAAATACCGCTAAAAACTTGGTAGACTCAAAAACATATAAAATGTTCAAAAATTCATTAGCGACACGAAGCGGCCCCTTGGCAACGGAAACCCTGTAACGTATTTGTTTATAGAAATCCACGGCACTTACCTGAAGAAGAAGGTCCTTGCTTCCACTGATAGCTGGCTCTTGCCCAGGAAAGTACGGATACTGAGAAGCAGCCTGCCAATTGAAAAATATAATTCCGAATTTTCAGTTATTCAAAAAGGAAGCTAACGTCTGAAATCCTAACCACTCATCTAAAGACTGTAAAAACTGACCCGAAACGTCAATTCAATCTTTTGTCTGCGCATTTTCTTCTTTCTTGAATCTTGTTTTTCAATTTCTCAGCTTAAAATTATATACTCCAAGAAAATAGTGAAATATGAAGAATGTGGACTGACCTCCTCCGGGGAAGCCCAAACATGCAAATGAGAATCTATGACAGTAGACTTGGACGCCATTGCTGTGGTCTCCACTGTTGTTCTACTCGTGTGACTGTGAATGGAGAGATGTCAGGTAATTTTAGCCTTAACTTCGTCATTAATTTATATAATCAGTCTGAAAAGAGTAAATAAGTTAACCTTGTGAGGAAGGAAAGACGCTTAGCCAAAAGAGGTGGTGGTTTGAAATGAAAGGCAGAGCAGTAAGCGAAAAGAGCTCCCTGCATTTTTACACCTAATCCTATTCCATGCATATCTGGCAGAAATTTTTAGCAAAACTTGTACAACACGAGAACATCAAGACATGACTAGACTCAACTAATTAAATGTACTTTTCTAGGTTGGATTGGTCCTCCCATCTCTTAAAATAGTTAATCGATGAGAGGTATAAAGATCTTTCAGAGAATTAGAATGATTCTATCCTCAGCAATTGAACTTCATTCAAAACTTAAGATTCATCAAAATGATTTATCCATCCTTGTGCCTTAATTGTTATTATCAATTATGATGAAGATAGTAAAAATAAGGATGAGTGTCAAATGACTTTCAAAGTTTAGCTTGGTTTACTAGTGAAGTTGAATGGTTATGATTGAATCCACCAATGGTCAAGTCTTGTTGAGTGCAAGGCCCTAACATCATAAGATTTGAGACTAGGATTATGCCCCTAACGAATTTGGCTACTAGTGAAGTTGAATGGTTACGATTGAATCCATCAATGGTCAAGTCTTGTTGAGTGCAAGGCCTTGACACCATAAGAGTTGAGAGATTGTGCCCCTAACGAATTTGGTAGAATGGATATTACTTAGTTATTTACTTTCAACTAAAAAGGTTTTAACCTAAGGCTCATGCTCTCATATTGGGTAGTAAAATGATATGATGGATGATATAAAAATATTCCATCCAAAAAAAAATTGACTTTAGGAATTAGAATTCGAGCCTAATTTTACCAAGGAATATGCAAGTACTTGTAGGAACTAATAAGGTGTCAACTCATATAAATATTCAAAACATTTTAAATGAATAATGTCACCTAAAACTATCATATAATTTCTTAAATCATATATCTAATTTTGCTTTAACTTGAGCATTCTAAATAGAAGGACTAGCATGGAACAAAGGGAGAATAAGTGACCTAACAATTGCATGAGAACATAGAGGGCATCTAACAATTATTAATCTAAATTAATATTTTAAAAAGTTAGTGATGGATGCCCCCAATGCACAAGCAACGATCCCTCTATCTCAAGGCAAACATTTTTCCTAACAAATCAATTTTTTTTGTGAACTATTGACTTGATCTAATATGATGACCCTATTTTCGCACTTTATGATTCATTATCTAACCCATTCATTTATATTTTTGTGTTTCCATATTTTTTTATTCCTTCCCTTTTTTCTCAACTTCCAATTCATCCCCTTATCTAAATTTATTGCTTTGTCTCCCATTTCATTCCTTTCTTCCCTCATTTCATTTATTTCCTCTCCCACTGTGTTTATTTTATCTTTCCATATAGTCCTTCTTCATAATTTCCACATCTACTTTCTATTTCCTTGGCAAATTCATCCCCTTAATTCTATATTTTACCCTCATAATGTTCCTTGTTTGCATTATATGTTCTATATTCCATTCATCCCAATTTTTCCCTTCTCTTATATGTCATTATATTCCACATCATTGACTATGCAGTTCTCAAAGGTTAACTCAAAATCAAGTCATTAGTGAACCCATTCAAAGGCACAAGTGAGCTCCTTCTAGAGCTTCTAGTCTAGATGTTCTAGCATAGTGAAGAAATCCTAGACCATTCGTAGAAGTGAATCTAATAGAGGTCACAAATTCAAAAGTTATGAAACTAAGAAATCGATAAATATAAAGGTAGTGGTGGACCCATGTTCGCCATGTGGTGCATATTTGTTGACTCTTTAGTGTTCCAAGTATAGGTGTTAATTAAATTCCACCTTGATAATCATTGCAATCTTTGTCTTAACACTATATGAAGATTTTCTTCATAATTTTTCCTCTCTATTGACCATCTTTCTTAATCCTAAATACAATTTGTATGTTATTGTTTCATTAATCAAAAAAATAATCACAAAGAAATCTTCGACATGTTTGTTCTAAATCACTATTATAAACTAAATTGGTGGAGAATCAATGACCATCATAACTAAAAATGTGTGCACTCTTAACTAACCAAAATAAGTCTAGGATTCTTAATAGAATATCCTTAATGATCTACCATGACTCAATATGCTTTGAAGGATGTTGGAAAAATTAACAATATAATTCATGAGAGTTGACCAATTTTGACCTGGTCGTCGAAACATGTTTTTTTGCAATAAATTTGAGCAATAATCATGCTTTCATAGGATATATAGTTATAAATATGAATATGATTGTTTTGATTATAGGAAAAACAGGTTTAAATATGAATATGAATATGATTGTTATTAATATTTTAAATTTTGTTTATTATGTATTCATTTATGTGTAAGTCTTGAGATCAAATCTATCTTGACATTTGGTATTCCCATTTTAATTTTTGCAATCTCTCATTCCTTTCTCTTTATAAATTAGATTAAAATGATTACATTAAGATATGTTAACTAGCCCAAATCAGGGTTGCTTCTTAAGAATCTCATATTCTAAAGCTTCCTAGTATGTTGAACTAATTATGTGGCATATTGAGAAGAAATCTTCCAACTAGGCTATTTTTAGATGTCAATGATACGAAGAATGTTGAAGGCTCCAAGTATATGTCTATTTAAAAAAAATAGAACCTAGGGATCCACTTTTCCTCACTTATACTAGCCCACAATTTATAATTCATGTATAGTACCAAAGACATGGAATAGCCATGTAAGACTTTGAAGCAAATGTTGTTGGACTACCCAATTAAAGGTCTCGTAGTATAAAGGAGTGGACCTCAAAGTCACACATGGTTAGGTGACCTGTTGACCACAATAAGGCTTCTAGAATTTTGTAGATATGCTAATATAAGGGCATGATGTGCTCTTATGGCATCTTAATACTTTGTCCTCTATTTCATAGTTTTGTTAAAAACGTGTAAATTGGGATCTTGCAACCCATGTATAGAATGATGAATTGTAATTTAGTATTGGATTTTATTGTTTATTTATTTGAATTATCCATGTTTCGGATGAGAATAATTATGTTGTAATGTTTTTATATTACTATGTGTTTATTTAGATTTCATATTATGAAGGATTTAGTATGTTTGATAAGTCTTAAAATTAGAAACTGTGAGTAAATCTAGTTTTGATTTCAAATTGGAATGAAATAATGAAATATTAATTTAATCATTTGGATTTTATCTATAGAAAGGATCAATGTTATTATATTATTCATTTGATTATATGGTTTAGGATTTGAAATGCTCTTTTATGCTTTTGTCATATTTGATGTATGATGTCAATGCTTGTGGATAATAGCATGCTTTTGAGTGAAATTGAACATATAGAGTATGCAAATGTTAAAAGTGGTCATTTGAACCTTAAACATGTAGAAAATGGTTGGCTCAACCCATTTGGAATTAACCCTTTAAATATGAAGGATACACTTTGTGTAGTATATAATTGCTTATGGTTTGTCTAGGTGTAGCCCTTCAATCATCTTAGATTTTGTGCCTATATTATCATCTTGAGAAGTTGAGACTAATTTTTTATTGTGAATTATGACTCTAGGCTTGTACATGGGATTCTTTGATTTACTCTAGACCCAATTTTCATGCTTTTGAGAATTCCACTATCCATTTTAGACCCTTACAATGTTTGAAAATCACATGCTTTTCCAAGGGAGATTTGGTATCACCTAGGTAACTTGTAAATCACCAAGGTAATAGGAAAATTTGTAACTAATAAGCACTTCTAGTACTTGTTTGGAAAAAATTTCCTATGATACTGCCCTAATTTCCTATCACTTTAGTTTTGATGGTACTTTATTTACCTTGTGAATAATCCATATTTTTGTTGGAAGTCACATCTTACATAAGAATCATGAATCCATTGTGTCACTAGGTGAGGTCATGGATCTCATGACTGTTCTACCTCCTAGGTGAGTGAATTGAAAGTTAGAATTTCATTGCCACTTATTTGTAAATGTGTTATATGCTTTGTTTGGTTGAAAGGGTGGGATAATATACCTCTCTCATCATATTCTTACCAAGTGAGAGTGATGGAGATCTTGGTCTTGGATTTAATAATTGGATATAGAAACAAATCTACCACCTTGCAAGGCCATCGTGGAGTCATTGCCATATGACTAAGTTTTTTGCTTGTGCATTGACTTGGTGTTTTTTAGTATTGTTGCATTTTGGCATAGAAAATTTAGGGTGTAATAGTGCAATTATGACAAATATCTTTAGAAATAGCTTGTTTCATTACAAAACAACATGCTTGGTGGGACACTTTCTCTAAAATAACATACTTATATTGTCTTCATAAATGAAAAGAACAAAAAAAATGATCTTGTCCCTTTTCTTCTAGCTACATTTTACATATCTATTATGGTTCCTTGTTTTAGCGTTCTAAATCCTTGATATGTGCAAACATTTTCTCTCAAGACCAATGTCTTGGAAATTAGCAACATCTAGATAAATTAATAACTCTACTTCAAGCTTTGAAATTAATGTCTAGTTTGGGATTGGTTGAATGAGAAAATACTAGTTTTATATCAATAGTAGCCAAAGAAAATGCCAAAAAAAGTTATTATTTCTCAACCCTTTATTTAACCCATATCTCAAAAAAAATATCTCCTTAGATATATTTGATACACATTCTTCTAGGGAATCAAGTGGTTCCTACCATCACCCAAAAGCTAGAGAAGAATGTTGCCCATCAATGATTTACATAATTATTTGCTTAAGATTTTGGAAGTCCACTAGACCTAAATCGATGAGACAAAAGTAAATTACCTTCAAGTAAATTCACCTTTATAATAGAGACTCCTCCTCATATAGCACATTGATCATACTCAAGATGTGGTTGAATTGTTGTCCCTATATCATATAACATAACAAAGCTTAGGCTTGGGTCAACTTGCTTTATCATTTAAAGGAAAGTATTTATAAATAATTTAAAATATTTATTGTTGGTTCCATTAATATTTTGGATTCTTTGAGGTTATTATATAATTGGTTTAAGGAGAATGGAGATAACCTATTATTGGTTGAGACAATTAACAATAATTAAAAGAGCACCAATAGATTTATTGTCAATTTTTAATATCAATTTAGGAAAACTTGGGAAAAGATACTTATGGAGGTTAGAACACTTCCAAGTGTGGTGATTTTATATTTTCTAAAGTCCTTCAACCTTAAAATATATGTGATAATTTAATATATGGGTGGAAAACTCCTTGATACATACGCTACAATGTTCTAGGTTGAGCATTAAAGATAGTACAAGAGCACCATATCATAATTTCCTAAAATATAATACCCTTCAAAGATTCCCTCTAACCCACCACCAATACATTATTACATCCCCTTTAAATATTTGTTCAAAATTTCATTCAAAGTACCTTTTTCCTTCTCTAATCCTTATCACTAAAAGTAACCACCCTAGTAACAATTCCCTAATATTGATCTAGATGAAAGTAAAAATATAAAGAGAGGTTTCATAAATGAGTCTCTTTCCTTGAAAAGGAAGAATTCAAAAATCTAGCAAAGACCTCAATATATTAAGACTATAATCTAGCATAAGTGTATCAAAATAATAGATATCTACTAAGGCTGCAACTCCCTCATTGTAACCCACCTCTCCAAAAAAAATCAACAAATTTGAGAAGTTTAGAACAATTCAAAGAAAATAAACATTTCATCTCTCCATAATAATTTGTTGAAGACTTTTGGTGTTTGGCATATAGCCAAGCTCATGACTCAAACAATCATGGAATTTATTCACAAGTTACCATGGCCAAAATTATATTGAATAATCCTCAAGGGATACTATTGGAAGAGATAGACTATAGATACAAGTAATGTATTATTTTACTAGGAAGTGTTGGTGTAATTAATTGTGTCGTACCTTGTCCTAGGTCATCATTACACCTTAGTTAAGTTTACTTAGGGACCACATAGGAGTTGTTGGAGCTTTTCCACTTTTGGTGGACTTATCATGTTATTACTTTATCGCTTCCACCTTTCGTGGACATATCATGTGATTAACTCTCCACCTTTTGTGGTGATTATCACATTATCACTTTTCCACTTTAGGTGGAGTGGTAGCTTTTCACAGTTGTCTCATGTCATAAGATTACGACACTTGCCATAATCTTATGCCCTCATATGTTCTCACCTTGGCTATATAACCAAGGGGTCTCTACTACATTTGTACATTGATTCTATTTGCATTATTGGCAAAATACAGTCTATTCTTGTCATATTGTTTCTATCTCTCTTATGTTTGTGCTTCCATTAGGCCTCTAGATCTTGGGTGGCTACCTTCATAATCAATTCTTACATGGTATTAGAGCTATTGGAGTGCCTTTGGATTGCCATTTTGGGGAGATCTTGAGTGCGATCTTGCATTTTCTTCATAGAAATACCAGATTCTAGGGGGTTCCATTTTTTACCTTGTATTGTAGGTGCATTTTGGGAGCTTTTTGCATCATATCTAAGCTCACCATTATGTTTGGAGTGTCTAAGAAAGTCAGATTTGCCTTTTGTTTTGTCTTAGTTGGACATTGGAGGCCAAATCTACAAGGGTTTGAAGATCAGAGGTGGTTGCTAGATCCCGGAGGTAGCCATATTTTAGGAGCGTTTTCAGCCAAAAAGGGCATCGCCATCGCGTTCAGAAGGGCCAAAAACCCTAAGATCGACTGCCAATTCGTCAAAATCGGAGCACTTCACCCCTGGCTTGAAGGAAAAAATTCCCCTATTCAACCATACGGATCGCCATTAATGCAGGTCAACATCAATAGGGTACAATCGAAAAATATATATTTTATGCAGTTGAAAAATTTTGAAAAAAATTATTTGAAAAAATTAAAAATCAAAATATTAAAAAAAAAGCTTTTTGTACCCTGTGCAGGTAGGGTACTCAGATCGTGCCTGCCTGCGCAGGTACTCTGTACCACGGGCCCTCTGTCAGTGCCACATGGCATGCAGAGGCTAAGCCACACAACCCTACCAACAGGAGGCCGGTAAAATAGAAACTAGCGGCTTGTAAAAATTCTAGCATCTTTCAAACATTTCAATAGCCCACAAAACCCAGCAGCGACGGTGGAATATTTTGAGAATATTCCGGCCAAAATCCTACGAGTAACAAAAAAAATGACAGAAGAATATTCCGTCAAGTGAAGGTATATTCCAACACAAGAAAGAATATTTTGGCAATGACAACAGCGACAGTGACGGTCATCCAGTCGTCAAATTTAAGCTTATGAGATGCTAACGTCAGCAACACGTTGGCAGGTTTAAATTTTTTTGTCTCCCTCACCAATGGAGTTTTTCAGTTTTGCAGTTCAACTTATGAGGCTCATATCTTGCTCATTTTGGCTCCTTTTTTTGAGAATTTTTTTTTTATTTGAGCTAATGTTTTGTGCTCTACATGCTGGTGTGATCGGTTTTTTATTTTGATGCATGGATTTTCCAGAAAATTCAGTTTCTCACAGATGTAGCTGAGTTGTCACCATTTTTGCAACTTCCGGGGCTCCGTTCAGGCTCATACGAACTCCTTTCCAGGTGCCATTTTTTTTGAAAGTGCATGATTTTTCCTGAACTTCATAGTGGTGCTATCAATTTGTAGTGATTTTGATCATAAATTGTACTTTCAACACTTGGTCTTTTTTGGCCTATTTTTGGCATTTGTAAGGATAAGATCTCAGTTTGGTCTTTTGTATCAGTCATTTGAGTCTGTTATTTCCTATCTAAGGCTATTATAAAACATTAAAAATCAGAAGCCTGCTTTGCTTGGCTTGCAAGTGGCCATTGTAAACGCAGTAAGTATAGAGTGCCAAATCATCTTTTTTTTGAGGGGGGGTGTCTTGTGTGATTGTGCCTCTCTCTCTCTTTCTTGTTCTCTTTCATTTTTATGCTATGGGTTCTCCTAAGTTTCCTTTGTTAACTCCACATAACTATGCTTCTTGGAAAATTGATGCTTGGAGTAAGTTGATGGAAAAAGGATTAACTCATTATATTGATGGAACTATTGTTGCACCATCTGATCTTAAAACTAATCCTAATGCTCATTTGGATTGGCTCACTAAAAATACTATGGCTCTTGGAACATTGAGGAAATACGTATCAAAAGATCTAATCTTTCAAGTTGAAAAGTGTACAACAATTAAAGAAGCTTGGGAAAATTTTGGTCAATTATATGACCAAGTTGATGAGATTAGAGGTTATCATCTTGACAATGATCTCACAATGTTAGATCCTAAGAATTTTGATACAATCCAAGACTATGTCACTAAGGCAAATGAGCTAAGAGCACAACTTAAAGATTGTGGCATTGACAAAAAGGATGCACAATTGGTCTACAATTTGTTGGGAAAACTTCCATCAGAAAATGCAGCATTTGTTTCTAGCTTCCAAACCCATCACTTGACAGTGGGTAGTTATTTCACTCTTCCATCATTTGATGCATTCACATAAATGTTGATGTTAGAGCAAGCAACATTGATAAGCATGGGGATTCTCAAGTCCTCAAAGTCAAAAGCTTTGGTGGCTAATCAAGGGAATCAAGGGACTCAAGGAAAGGGTTCCAATAAAAAGTAGAAGTAGTTGAAGCCAAAGACGCAACAAGATAAAGCACAATCATCCTCTCCACAACAAGGGATTTCTTCACCTTCTCCCAAGAAGGTAAATTCAAGCAAGAAGGAGAGACCAACTTGTTCATATTGCAAGAGATTTGTTCATGATGAGCATCATTCCCATACTAAGCAAATTGATGAGTTGACAAACATCATCAAGAAGAACAACATCAATTTTCCATCCGCCTACAAGAAGAAGGATTCATCTCCTTCCACTTCCTCACAATCAAAAGGAAAAGGGCAAGCATTTATGGCTACTACAGGTTCTTCACAACAATGGATACTTGACTCGGGTGCCACTCATCACATGGGTTCTACAAGGGAGCAGTTTTCTTCTTTGGAGCCATCTAAGGTACCTCACATCTTCATAGGAGATGATACTCAAGTGTATGTTGAAGGAAAAGGTTCGGTTGTCATTGATGATGGAACATTTGAGGACGTTCTCTATGTTCCTAACTTGAGCACCAATCTTCTTTCAATCTACCAAATCACTCACTTTGGAGATGGCAAGAAAGTTGAGTTTCTACCAGATTCAGTTATGGTCAAAGAACTTAAGGATGATGCCTTGGTTGTAGTGGGACAAGCCAATCACAACACATGACTTTACTCATTCTCCCACTTTATTACTAAGTCTCCTTCTACAACATTGCTCACTCATTCAAATTCAGAAAGTAAGCTATGGCATGAGTGGTTTGGACATCTCAATTACTGCTATCTTTAGCAACTTAGCTCCAAGGATATGGTTACATGACTCCCTCAAATCATTTTTTTCAAAGGTGTATGTTCAAGTTGTTCCTTGGGTAAGTATCCAGAAGAAAAGTTTGACAAAGGGAAATCTTGGAGAGCTTTGTAAGTTCTTCAATTGGTTCACAGTGATGTAGCAAGTCCATTTCTAGTGCCATCATTCAGCAAGGCCCGATATGTCCTCACCTTCATTAATGACTACTCTCGCTTCACTTGGGTATATTTTCTTGTTCACAAGAGTGAAGTGTTTGGCAGATTTCTAGCCTTCAAGGCTCATGTTGAGAAGCAATCAAGGAAGAAAGTCAAAATTCTCTACACAGGAAATGGAAGGGAATATGTGAACAATAGACTTGAGGAATTTTGTACTCTTGAGGGGATTAATCTTCAGAATTTAGTTGCCAACACTCCACAACAGAATGGTGTTTCTGAAAGGAAGAATAGAACCCTTAAGGAGATGGCTAGCTACATGATTCATGCTCGTTCTCTTGGTCCTCAATTTTGGGCAGAAGCTATCAATTGTGCCACTCACATCTAGAATCTGGTTCCCCATAAGGCTTTGAAGGGTATGACTCCTTTTGAGGCTTGGTGTGGTAGACAACCGGTTGTGAGACACTTCAAAGTTTTTGGTTGTCCATCTTGGGCATGCATACCTCTAGAGAAGCGCAAGGCATTGGAACCTCAAAGTAGGCCTTGCATATTTGCTGGATATCTTGAAGGTGTTAAGGCATATAAACTTTTGGATCCAGAGACACATGAGGTATTCATTGAGAGGAGTGTTCACTTTGAGGAAAGCTCTCCTATCTTGGCCTTTAATCCTTCTCTTCCTTCCTCCATAGTGGAAAGTGATGATAGTGACTCAGATGATGAGTCTCCCTTAACTCTGACTCGTAGGATCACACCTTTGCAGGGTCCACTTGCAGTTGAGGAGCCTCGTCCTTCATCTCCTACTAGACCTTGTTGGGCTCGACAGACTCTTGAGTCAGCAGGTTCTCTTTTTGGGGATCCTTTAGATACTCAAAGGACTTGGTCACAACATCAGGATTTTCAACATGTGTTTATTGCTACTGCTTTCGATCCACAGTCCTTCAAGGAAGCTTTAGGAGTTCCAAAGTGGGATTCAACAATGGAGGAAGAGTATAGTTCCTTGACGAGGAACAACACATGGGATTTAGTTCCACTCCCTAAGGGGAGAAAGATGGTTTGATGCAAGTGGATCTATCGGACCAAGTATGCAATGGATGGAAGTGTGGATAAATACAAGGCTCGGCTTGTGGCAAAAGGTTTATCATAGGTTCCAGGTGTTGATTATACAGAGACCTTTGCACCCATTGCTAAGATGAACTCCATTCGCTTGACATTTGTTATTGATGCAGCTCATGGTTGGGTTGTACATCAGATGGATGCGAAGAGTGCATTTCTTCATGGGGATCTTCATGAGTATATTTACATGGAGCAACCACAGGGACTCATACAAGATTCTTATTTGGTTTGCAGATTGAGGAAGTCTCTCTATGGCCTCAAACAGGCCCCTAGGGCTTGGTATGCCAAGATGGATTCCTTTCTTCTCTCTGTAGAATTTACTAGGTGTCATTCAGATCTGAATGTCTAGATTTTGTGATAGGGTGACTCTCATTTGCTACTTGTGCGCTATGTTGATGACTTGATCATTACAAGGAGTACCTCATCCATCATTAGCAATGTCAAATCTGCTTTGCAGGATAGATTTTCTATGACTGACTTAGGTCTTTTGCACTATTTCCTTGGGATTGAGATCACTCAGTCAGCTTCTAGGATCTCTCTCTCAGCCCAAGTATGCTCTTGATCTTCTAGCTCAGTTTCACATGGCTGATTGTAAGCCTGCTCTGACTCCCTTTCTTTCAGGAGTCAAGCTTGAGGCTAAGTGTTCTACACCACTTTTTGATGCCATTTTGTATCGTCAGCTTGTTGGGAGTCTCATCTACTTGACTCACACACTCCCTAATATCTCCCTTGAGCCTGCTCTGACTCCCTTTCTTTCAGGAGTCAAGCTTGAGGCTAAGTTTTCTACACCACTTTTTGATGCCACTTTGTATCATCAGCTTGTTGGGAGTCTCGTCTACTTGACTCACACACTCCTTGATATCTCCTTTGCAATTGGCATGGTTTCACGCTTTATGTAGGAACCACATGAGCTTCATTGGAAAGCATCCAAATGCATTTTGCATTACATACAAGGTATACATCATCATGGGATTCACTATGCAACAGGTACATGACTTACCTTGGTGGGATATACAGATTCTAATTGGGGCGGCGATGTTGATGATCGTAAGTCCACTTCTGGCTACAACTTTCATCTTGGTTCTAGCCCCATTTATTGGCAGAGTAAGAAGCAACATGCTATTGTTATTTCTTCGACTAAGGCTGAGTATCAAGGGGTTGTTAATGCAACTACTGAGGCTATTTGACTTCAGAATATTCTGATTGAGTTTGGCTTCACTATTCCACGTCCTTCAGTCATTCATTGTGACAATCAGAGTGCCATCCAGATCTCAAAGAATTTGGTTCACCATCATAGGACCAAACACATCAAGATTCATATGCACTACATCGGGGAGCTGATATAAGAATAGGTCATTGATTTGTAGTATTGTCCTACAACATAGCAGGTTGCAGATATCTTCACCAAACCCTTCACTGAGAGTACATATCATCATTTGCAAGCTCGCTTGGGGGTGCAAGATGTTTCATCTGAGGAGGTCACTTGACTTCTTCATTCTCTCTTATGGGGGCGACTTTTTCCTCTTCTATGGGTTTTGTCCTTCTCATACACTTGAGAGCTTTTTCTCTTATTTTTCATCTCTCTTTTGGGGGGGAGTTTTTCCCACATGGTTTTTTCCTTTTCTCTGCTTTATGAGAGATTGCATTCTATTTGTACATGGGTACCTAACATGGCCTAGTTTTCAGGACCCATCTTGTATTGTTTGCTTTTGTGTACATTCTCCCTAAGTTGCACTTAAGGGGGGGCGTTGGTGTAATTAATTTGTGTTGTACCTTATCCTAAGTCATAATTAGACCTTAGTTAAGTTTACTTAGGGACCACATAGGAGTTGTTGGAGCTTTTCCACTTTTGGTGGACTTATCATGTTATTACTTTATCACTTCCACCTTTCGTAGACATATCATGTGATTACCTCTCCACCTTTTGTGGTGATTATCACATTATCACTTTTCCACTTTAGGTGGAGTGATAGCTTTTCATAGTTGTCTCATGTCTTAAGATCACAAAACTTGCCATAATCTTATACCCTCCTATGTTCTCACCTTGGCTATATAACCAAGGGGTCTCTACTACATTTATACATTGATTCTATTTGCATTATTGGCAGAATATAGTCTATTCTTGTCATATTGTTTCTATCTCTCTTATGTTTGTGCTTCCATTAGGCCTCTAGATCTTGGGTGGCTACCTTCATAGTCAATTCTTATGAGAAGATATAGATTTTTAAGGAAAAATGACCTCCTAATCTATTATATTTTTTGAAGGAAACCCTATTCTTGAGATTTCTAAAATTGAGGATGATCCCTCAAATGGAATTGGGATAATTTTCTTTGAAGGTGGACAATGCAAAAATGATATCAAAGATGGTATTACATTTTATCCTCCTAAAGGAGAAAAATCTCTTTGCTCATATAGATTATAATTCAATTGCGTGAAAAAATTACCAAAATACAAGGCATTAGCACTTAAACTTCAATTTTATTAAAAAATGTATCAAATTAATCCTTGCTAACTCCTCTCTTTGGATTTTTTTTGAAAGTGATGAAAAAACATGTAATTCCTTTTATGTGAATTATAACTTTCTAGAGAAGAGAGAGAATAAATAAAAAAATCTCATGAATACTAGATCAATCAATTAAAAGGAATAAAATTCTTCGAGGACTCATCAGTTTGGAAAATATTTTTAATACTAACAATTAGAAAAGAAAAGGAAAATCTATGTTGATTCGATCAAGGAATATTTTGAAATAGAAATATTAGAAGGAAATAAACTTAAGCAGCTTGAGATGTTTTATGTTGGTCAACAAAGGAAAGATTTTATACATGTATATTAAGAGTTTGATGATGTAATCACATAGAGAACTTTTTGGGGATCGAGATTATGCAACAAGGATATCATCAAACACACCATAGAACTTGAGCCTAATGCTAGACCAATTCAATGGATTCAAATATATGTCAATCCTTGAATTCAAATCCCTTATGAGAAAATAATTAACAATGTTGATTTCATCGAATATTATTTTCCTTCTTAAGCACTCCACTTGGGTATCAAACTTTGTGCTTGTTAAAAATAAAAATAGAGATATCACTTATGTCTAGATTTTAGGGATTTAAACAAAACATCATTAAAATACCTTTATGCATTACCAACTATGGATCAAATATTGCAAACCTTTAGAAGTTCCAAAACATTTTCCCTATTAAATAGATATTGTGGTTTGTCCAGGTTAATTGTAAAGCTTGTGAACATTATAAACTCTAATGAAGTTTTCCAATTTGATAAATTAACCTTATTATATTGTAAACTTTATCATGTGCATGATTTAAAAACATCATGTTATGAATACATTGCTTACCAAAAAATGTCATTTCTTATTTTGTGATGGTTATTTAGCTATTGAATTTGATTGTTCGTATACATGTAAAATATGTATACCCTTAAATATTCCCAATTTCACATTTTAATGTTTTTTAGTAATGTATCTTGTGTAAGCAATGGAAGGATACATGGAATATTAAAATAATAATATAGTTTTATTTTCTTTCTCCACTCTTCAGTCAAGGTTTCAAATAATCTAAAAAGTAATTGGTGTAATAGCATGGGCCTTAACTTCTTATTATAGGGGGAAAATGAATGAATGATTTCATCAATTTCTATGATACTAAGAAGTATATGGGACACAAATGCAATAAAGTACAAAACTCTAACATACCCAATAGACATAAGGACCACCCAATTAGCCTTACAAAATTTCCAAACCATTTTTTATGTCAAATCTTCTAATGTGGATCTTGATCAAAAATCTTATTTTTTTGTGTAGTCTCACTATTAGTGTAGAAGATTATTATTACTTATTAAGTAATTATGCATGTAATTATATACACTTGGCATTAATCCATCTTAGGTGGTTGTGTGGCGACTTGGAGAGTTGTTCAAATTCTTCCAAGGTATGTGACACATCCTCTTACTATTTTGGATGAACAAACTTGCCACCACTATAAGTGTGTATGAGTCAACTTCTTATGCAATAGAACTTCTCACTATATGTATAGATATTGTTCATAATATTCAATATTTCAGATTATTTCATTTCTCTCTTACAAGTGTGGGATTTATCGTCCTTCTTGGCCTATCAAATATTGGTGTTATGTCCAAGAGATCCTCATCTACTACATGGTATCAAAGCAAGTTTTGGTTGAAGGCATTTTTTCACTTTTTTTGTGGGTTAATTTTTGTAACCATGGTTTGCATTTGTTCATTTGTATTTGTATGTTCATTGGTATAGACTATGGATTTGGTTTCCAATGTGAAGAGGCCATTTGTCTTTGTGGAGGTTGATTTCATACTAGAAAGGCATGTTTTGGTTATAGGAAGTTACAATCTAAATATTTGTTAGGCAACATCTCTAATCTTTTTTGGGTTGTGTAATGTATACTTTAGGTATGTAAATCCCCATGATAATTGCCTATACATGTAGATCCAAATTTTTTTATTGTCTCAAAGAAAACCCATGATAGATCTATAGTTTTAAATTAGAAGAGCAAAGAATCATTTTTGGATGGTCTTCTAGGTGTCAAGTTTAAACCAACAACAAGGCACATTATTCATTAGCCAAAAATTGAAGTTGTTGAGGTTAGCAATTACCCTAGGGCTTACTTCAACAAAAGGGTGGGGATAGCCACCCAAAACCTTAGCCCCCTTGTCATATGTTATGGTCACAACCAACTAGAGGGGGCTTAACTCCTTTCTATTTTTTTCTCCCAAAATTTTGTGAAATCAATTAATTTTTATTTTTTTTCTATGTTAATTTTATAAAGGCTTAAAAATTAAAAGTATCGTAACTTTTAATTAGTAGCTCAAAATTGAGTGTCTCTTTTTGCAGAAGTGCTTAATTTTTCAAGCTTGGTCCATCGGGAATAATTTTGCACTTATTTTTTTTATAAAGTTCCATTTTTCGTCCCAAATTGGTAAAAATGTATGCACTAAAATATAAATTGCCACAATTTAGGGGGGTCTAAAATTGAATCAAGGCGGATTATACAAGCATTTTGTAATCATGAACTGAGATAAACTTCCATTTTTGGGGGGTTCATCATGTCTTTTGATATTTTTTCCATCCTTCTTTTGTCAAAATAACTTCAGAGAACTATTTGTCCTAGAAACAAGGGATAAAGAACCATTCCCTTGAGCAAGATCTATTTCCCTATCTCCTTGAACTCGTTCTTGAGCCAAGTCACTATGAATAGAAGATTATATAGTTTAACAATAATGACATGGTCTATGGACTAGTATTTCTTACTATTTCTAAGGATTTTCTGTATCACATAGAACACATTCAGTGTCATTTCATTGTTTAGACCATCATCCAATAGTTGTATGAAGGCTTTGGATCTTCATCTAATAGTAATTTTTCCTTGGATGACCAGGCTCTTATGGATGATATCGAGATTTATGTTGCCCCATATTTCGTGGACACATCCTCATGGGATGATTAGTTTATTTTGTTAGCACACATTGATACCTCATCTACAACTCTTGTTGTTATTTTAGAGTTCTGAGTCACTTCTTCAAGAGATTCCAGTGATTCTTTATAGTAGCGTCATTTATGTTTTCTAGATTCAACTCATTGGGACCAAATTTACTAAATATTTCTTACTTGTGACTCATTTAATTGTCTCATTTCAACATTAGCATTGGGAAACATGAGAAACTTCTAGATCCATACATCATGATTCCTTCATACATTCCACTTGAGTGGTGTTACACCCTGTTTCTTAGTTATCGGGTTACTTTTACCTTCTTGAATAAAAATGATGATATATGCAAACATGACTTTAGTATGATTATATAGGTGAATGAAATACTTGAATATGCATTAAGATGTTATTGCTTTTGAAGGTATGATTACGTTTTATAATCATGGAAATGTGATGTATGAATATGTATTGTGATATGAATATTTTAATGCTTTGATAATGCAAATGAACTCCATGTGAATGGCTAACTACTGTTGCAATGTACTAAGTATGATGCAAGAATAGATTCAAGCCCTCAAGTACGAGAGGGGAAGTATCACTCAAGAAAAGAACTTGGTTTGGTAACCTTTAATGAGCCTAATTGAGCATACACACACTCACCACCCTAGTTGGTCTAAGTCGAGTCAAGATAGTCGAGAAATGGTAACTAATCTTTAGTCTTGGTTTGGGAACGTTTTGTGTAGTTTATGGTTTTTGTCTTTGAAAGTTCATGATTAGAATGTGTGATTAAGTCTTTGTGTTATGAATGAGCTCTTTTCTGTATAATCATATTTATATAAATTAATTAATGGATATATACATAATAATGTATATATGTATATATGTGCGTGTTTATGATAACTCATACATATGAGTATATACGTGCATGAGTAAACACAAGTATACATACGTACACATACTCATGTATGGATTTATCGTGTGCATGAGCATATTGTTTGACAAATACGATATACATATACATATACATATATATACTATGTATATATATTCATCAATGACTATGTAAATATATGTTTTAGTGTGGATATTAAGATATTGAGATATGTAAATAATATATATGTGTGTGTGTGTGTGTGTGTGTGTATGTACATATTAATATATGTATGTGTATATAATCATTAATATATATATTAATATAAAACTAATATCAAGTAGTGATTTTTGTGTATGTATATATATAATAATTTATACATATTATAATGATTTAAATTATAATATATATATTATATACTAAATATGAATGCATATTAAAATATGTGCAAGTTTATAGGGAGCACATATGTATTGCACAACCCATAAAGTGAAGGAAACTTGAATAAAAGTCACCAATCATAAGTATATGTTGTGCTAGTATGCTAAGCGTTGAAGGTGGCAGTAATACCAAGGCATGGGAGTTAAAGTATTAATAGAATGTTGTTTTAAATTCTAAAAATCCTGAACCATATTTAAGACATTCACTTCATTTAAAAGTGCATTTTATAATGTGAAAAGGGAACGCCAGTTTATATGAGGAAAAGTTCAACTTTGAATAGAAATTGAGTGCAAATAGAAGTCTTCAAATCCATTGAACCACTGGAAATAAGTATGGAGACTTTGTCAAGTTGGTTGATGTTTATGAAGATAGTCGAATTGCATGAGGATTAGGAGTGTTTATGTGTTTACGTATCTGAGTTTTGTGCAACCACATACCATTCTTATGGCTAGGTCAATGCATTTTAGAAGGGAAAATTAGTTTGTTGTTATAGTGGTGGAAAAAATGAAAGAAAAGGTGGCAGATTGGTTAGCTTGTTTGTGGCATTAAGATGCTAAAATTTTAGTATAGATAGAGGTGCTCCCTCTATCTTTGATTATATTTTCTTTTCCGATTTCTATATTGTTATTCTATTGTGATTACTTTGTGCAATTGAGTTATGAAATATTTTGAGAGAAATTGAGACATTTTGCAAGTAATGAGAGAGTTTTGTGAGAGGCTAGTGTCAAATCTAGTTTGAGCTTAGAAGGAGTAGCAAGTGGGATAGTGAAGTTTGAAGCTTGGAAGGAAGTGATTTTAGTTGGAGCTATAAACCCAGGCATGTTGATTTCTATATCTCTATTTTTATATGCTAAAATATTATTTGCTTATGAATGCCTTGTTTGGAAAGGATTGTTCTAAATATGTGCTCAGTAGCTTTTATGAACTTAGCTTATTCCTTACTTTGGATAAATCTTGTATGTTCTTGATTGAATCTTGCTTTGGTGAAACCCCATTTTTTGGGTTGTTCTATATATATCCTTTATGGGAATTTATATGATTGTGTTTCTATTTAAATTATATGTAGTTTTTCTATACTATACATATGTAACATGAAATATGAAATGTGGAATAGGTCGATGTCTTAAGGTAACTTGATTTTTTTAGCTTATAGTGCTAGGTAAGCCCTTGTGGATAATGAGGTTAGCAATACAATGGGAATGATGGTATGATATGCATGTCATCATTGATAGGTTGAGATGTTATCCAAACCATATTGATAATATATACTTGATTGATTACTTAAATCTCCTTGAAAGTAGGAAGAAAGTATTTTCCCTAGGGTTAGGGTATAAACTTGATGGTTATATCAATATATTCAACAATAGGGTTGATAAAATGTATTTTATGATTATGCTATTTTTTATTTTGATTAAGTTTCTATTCCTATTCACATAATTCAAGAAGAGGACTCATGTTCCAACAACCCAAAGTCGTATTGAGAAGAGGACTTGAAGGTACAAAAGCACAAACTCTTCTCAAGATAATGTCCTCCAGATTATATTGAAAGTAGTGAACATTGTGAACATGTGAATATTTGAGGTATATTGAAAGAGAATTTTTATGATTTATTTAGATCACTTGATCATTACATCACTTTTTATTGAAAGCCTAGGTTGGGAATAACCTATTTGGTTGGGTTGCTTATTTGATTATTGATTGAAGCAAATAGGTTGGGATTAACCTATATGATTTGATTGATCATTTGATTGAAAATTATATCTTTGATTGAAGCCATTTATTCCTGAAGATAATACTTTTTATTGAGGTAATTTATTGATGAGATTATACTTTTGATGGGATTCTTTGATGAGATTATACTTTTGATGGGAGTCTGGTGCAGGAGCACCTCTGAAAATTCTGATGTGTTTATGTATTTTGGGAGTCTAGTTTAGGTGTGAACCTTTGTCATGGTATAATAAGGTCAAATTGACCAATGGTTGATGTAATTCATGTGGTGTTAGGGGTCTATGAGGTTGGTTTTCAAAATATGCAAAAATATTGTAATTATGGAAATATTGCATTATGCAATTTGGACAATTTTTGGGTAAGGTGGAAGTTGAATAGTCAATCTCTTGGATTTCAGTGGGAAACTAATGGAATGTGATGCCAACATGTTTAAAAGGCCTCTAAAACCTTCGAGGAAGGCTGGCCAATAAAAGTTTTGAAGATTCAATAAAATAGTGCTCTATTTTTATGGGGTTTCATTGTATTTCTTGCATTTTTTGAACCTGTACGACCCCGCACAATTTGCAATTAATGTAAAAACTATGTGATCATGTTGAGAAAAGTATAAGCTTTCATTTGAATCCATTTAGAGTTAATTTGATCTAGTTCGGTTGGAGTTATAGTAAGTTTTCTGTAGTTTGCTATTTTAACAGGGGTTTCCTAGGGTTTGAAAGCCAAAATGAGATTCTAGGCCATTCCACTATAGGGTAGTGCTACAAGCTAGTGGAATGGGCCTATTAGATGTGTGTGATAGGATTGTGAAGTTTTCATGGTAGGGTGGTGTTTTTAGATGGTCTTTTGTATGTGCCTAGCTTGACAATTTGGAGAGTCAAGCAAGATTTCATTACAAACTTGAAGAAACAATAGGAATAAGTGAAGCCCGATGGAAACCAATGGTGAAATTGGTTGTTTGGTGACTAGTTTGTGGAACCAATAAAGTCATTTCAACTAAGAGAAAGAGATTCCAAAGACCTCCTTTGGAAAAGAGGCCTAATTCAACCTAGAAACAGTGTAGCAGGTCAGGTTCGATTGGGATGTTCCAAAACAACCCTTGTTAGGGTTTGGACATGTTCTCCTACACTTTAAAGGGTATCTGAAATAGTTGAGGTTTAAGACTAGAAATGGATTAGATGAGAGATATAGTTGAATAAGTGTGTCTAGAGGGCTACAAGGAGTTTGGTGAGTCAGTCAAAGAAGACACTTAAAACAAGGTGGAAATCCTCAAAACTAGTGGAAGTCTGATTAGAATTGACCAATACCATCCTTCCTTGCATCAAGTGGTATCAGAGAAAAGGTCGAGATCATTTGCTAGAAATTGTGATTGTGGAAGTTGAAAGGTTGTGAAGGTTCTAAGGCAAAGAATTTGGAGATGCCTCCAAAAGGTGGTTTGGTTGTAGCAAGGGAGTTGAGGGACCTGAGAGAGGCTCAAGAAGCCATGGTAGCTAGGATGCAAGCAATGGAAACTATAGAAAGGAGAGGTAAGGGTGTTGCAGTAGACAGTGACCCTGAAGAAGAAGAAGAGGATGGCAACCCCACACAAGGACCACAAGAGGAGTTGGATCCTGAGGAGATAAAGTTTCTAAAGGTGCTCAAGGCTGCAAAAGGAGAGGCTCATGATGTGATAATGGAACTACCTATGTACATGTTACCAATTTTTAGCGTCTTGCATAAAATCAGTAATCATAAGAGCAATTACTTGTTGGGGTATAGAAATTTTTATTACAAATCATCCAACAAAATTTTGTTCTCAGAATGAAAGTATGTTTAGGAATGATTTGAAAAATCATTCAACAGTTCAGACTAAACTGGTTGAACAGTTCAACAAAGCAGAAAATAAACAAATTTCATTGAAGAAAACAATGTTCAGGCTGAACCATTCATTTGCCTGATTTGATTCCTAATCATTGCAGAAATAAGAACAGGAGTGCAAGAAATCAATTATTTGATTATATAATATGTTGTAGAGAAATTGAAATTGCATTGTTTCATTGTGCAAATGGAATAAATTCATCAGATAATGGAAGCCATTGCATGCCATGAATAATTCATTTATTGAGAAAATGTTCTGTAATCCCACACAAGCCATGGGAGTAGCCATTTTGATTCCTAATCAAATGTTGAATGAAAGAAAGAATGCATTACACAACTGTAAATAACGTAAGAGTAAGGGGAGAAGGCGATTTTTCATTGCCTGGAATGACAAATCATCGTCATAGTCATGTTGACTTTGAATGTCTATCTCCAGTATCGATGTCGACTCCAGCTCCAAGGTTTACCTGCAAAATTGTGAGGAGTGGTGTTAGAGTGATGAGGGATCGCATTCTACCTTATCCCTACATTACCAACAGAAATGGAATGTAAATCCTATCAATCATTCACCAGTTAAAAAGAAAATCAGAGCATCAAAAAGAGCCATTGAATCTACTATTTTTACTAAATTGTTTGTATTATGTGCAGATACAGGAAACAAATAAAAAAGGGAATCATTGATTCATTTTTTAGTAACTGGTTTTCGTCATGTGTAGAAATAGGAAATGTAATGTTGTTGTTTATTCATCAGTTTCAGAATGAGTGGGGTAAAATGTGGCTCCCACAAGGGTAGAGCCCAACTCATCGAATGTTTTACGCAAAGTGAATATCATGAAGTCAAATTGTGTTCCAGAAGACAACTTCATTTGAGAGAGATAACTGCATCATTATAATACATGCTATAGTATTTCATGACATTCATAGATACATACTTTTAGGGATGGAGACAGTGAATGCCACAATAGCTAAAAATGACAAAGTCAAGGGGGCAGCTATAGGCAGAAAGTAAATGCTCACATCAATGTAAAATTATGATTTTTGAGAGAAAAATTGCATAGTTAGAATGCAGGAATAGTGTGAAACCAGTGAAAAGCATTATGGAAATATGTTCTTTTCATAAATCAAAATATCCAGAAGCCATGGAAGGAGCTTATAGCAAAAAAATTTTGAAGCAACATATCTGGATTTTATCTTATAAATCTGGATTTGAAATAATTTTCATGTTATATTTTCTGAAAATAATGAAGCTACAGGATATGAAATTTGGAAATGGAAAAGCTTCCAGAAATGAATGCCTAGATTGGGAATCTACTACTGTCGTAACTCATTAAGGAGAATCAATGCGTAGAATAAAGGAAAGGTGTGAAACCCTCTATGGCAGTTTTGAAGGTTGATTACCCAGTTACAAAAAAAATCATAAAAAGTGAGGTATGGCGGCCTGAGTCTTTTCTGAGAATACAAAATTTGAGCAAAAGAAGACTTTCTAGTTTTCTAACACATTTTACAGAGATTCAGAAGAAATCTCATAATGTGCAACTCGAATGGAGTTTTTAGAAGGAGAATCAAATACAAAAAATTTCAAGTTGAAAAGCAATCTATAGGAGAAATAAATACAAATATTTGAGCTTTCTCTATTATTTCAAGAACATGAATAAAATACTTACCCAGCTGGTCTTACGTGTTCTTCAATTTCTCTTCCTGAGATACTTTTATAAAAGCATGGAAAGAATTTCTCATGGCATCCATGGCGTCCAACATAGGAAATCACAAAAAACAAAGGAATATCAGAAGTCTATTGGGGTCGCGGCCTGAAGAAGTCTAAAAGCTTTCAAAAAGCTTAGGAGATCAAAGTTACCTTCCATAGACTTGCAAAAGCTTCTGAAATGGCACAAAAAAGACAGAGATTCCAAGCTATAACTCGGCCAAATCATGACAGAAAAGTACCAACAAAAAAGCAAGTGTAACAAAAAAGAAATCATCAGAAATGTGTGAGGCCGTGGGCTTCCCTGTTTTTTTATTATTCTCTCTAGAATTTGAATCCATGGCAAAGAAGAGATACACACAGAGGAGAAGCATAGTATAAAAAGCGAAAGAATATCAGGAAATATACAAGGTCGCGCCCAATAAAGCTCTCAAAAGCTTTTTAAAGGAAAAGAGAGGTTCAGATTTTGGGCTGAGAAAACTTACCAAGTTTTTTAAAAAAAAATCTTTCTAAGAATCTTTAAAATCCATGAATTGTTTGAGTTTTGAAGTCCAAGAAGCTCGCTCAGAAGTCTACCCATTGCGGCCAAAGGCAATATAGAGAAAAATCAAAGGGATGTCAGAGGAATCAAGAGAGGTCGTGGCCTGAAACCAAATAAAAGCTTCAAAAAGCTTTTAAAAATATGAAAGATTTATGTCCAGTTTTCATAGTGACCAATTTACCTTATGTTTCCTCCTGCACAGGCTTCAGAATGGCGTCCAAGACACAGAGACTTCCAGTACAGGAAGGCTAGGGTTTGTGTATGGTGGCCTCTCTCTTCTTCTTCAGGAGAGAAAAAATAAAATGAGACTTTTTGCTTTCATTTTAGGGTTAATACCCTAGAGGGTGTGATATGGAAAGGCTTTTGCCTTAGGTTTTTCAAATCTTCATTATTTTAAGCCGTGGGTTCTTAGCTATTTTATCTTATTTTGATAGATTTTGTCTTTTATTTCTTTGTTTTTGACTTAGTCCAAAAACTTGAGTTTTTGCATTTATGTTTGAACTTATGATCTTTATTTAAAATGATAAAGTATAAATCATTTTTTAAATAAAAGATGTTCCTGAAATGCAAATTGAATTCGAAAGTAAAGTCTAGTTTAAATTTTGCATTATGTTCAAAAATTGTAAATCTTTGTTTAAAAGTGATAAAGTATAAATCATTTACAAAAAAATATTTGAAATTCAAAAAATTGAAGTATCTTTTGACATTTATTTTCAAAGACTTAGTCAGATTGAGAGATTTGTGCCAACATTTTGGAGCATGAAATCAGGAGTTTTCTTTCAGTTTTGGAATTCCTTTTGGTTTGACTTGAGTCAAGGAGTGATTTGAGGCACTTGGCACCTATTCTCTTTTAGTTTTGTACATGATTTTTAGGAGTGTTTGTTTGCATACGGCTCACCAAGTTGGTGAAACTTTGAGAACTCTTCTTGGAGTTGGTTGGCATCGCATGCCTTGTTTGGAGGAAAGATTGACAACACATGTGATTTTGGAGCCAAAATTCAAATTCAAATTTTGGAGACAATTTCTATAAGTCTTTCTTTTCTTTTAGTGTAGGGGTTAGTTCTTGGTTTGGAGATTGCTGAGGCATATGCTTCTCACTTTTGTAACTCATAATATTTTGGCAGATGCAATACAGATCCTCATCTTTTCTCAATAGAAGTCTTTTTCTTCACATATTTTTCTTTGTTGTTTTGTATTGGTTGTGAATTGCAAGATATGATCTCATGTTTTCCTCTATTTTATCAGCTTCCTTCCATGTTGAATGCAAAAAAAATTATGTCATAGTGCAGGTCTATGTTAGTGATATCTTTTTATGCTTCTATATCTGTGAAAACATCATTGTTTTCCTTGTGTTTAAGCATTAAAATAGTCAAAACCTTGCATAGAATATTTTTTGCAGATATATATTACTGTGTTGTGAGATTGTTTAGTTCTATTGAGTTTTTTTGTGAGTTTCAACAACTTTTGGGTCAAAATTCTTACCTTTGGTGTACCACCTGTTAGTGATAAATTTTTCATTCCAAGCATATCTTTCTACTCTTTTCCTCATCATATTTCAATTTTACAAGGAAAAATTCAAAGGGAACCAGCCCATAATCTGGAGGTCCACTTCATTCCCTGGTCACCCACATCCTCAAAGTGTTTCCATGTATCAATAGGTTGCTACAATCAATATCTTAGCAAGGGTGCAAACCTTATTTGACAACAGTACGGTGGGAAAATGGATGGGGAAGAAGTGATTGAGTGGTTGGATGACTTAGAAAACTACTTTGAATATAAGGAAGTAGAAGAGGACAAGAAATTCATGTTTGTAAAAACTAAGCTGAAGGGACCAATTTCGACATGGTGGAATTACATTTAGGAAGAGAGAACCAAGAAGGTAAAACCCAAGATAAACTCTTGGGATAGGATGATAGCTAAAATAAAGGCACAATTCATACCTAATGATTATGAAATTCAGGTGTTTAGGAGGCTGCAAAACTTGAGGCAGAAAGAGATGGATGTTGCTGCATATACGGAAGAGTTCCATAAGTTGAAAATCAGGTCTAGACACATGGAGAACGAGAAGGATAAAATTGCTAGGTATTTGAATGGATTGAGGTCTGCAATCCAAGATGAAATCAAGCTTTCTACCCCCCGATCAGTAGAGGAGTGTTTTCAAATAGCCACAAAGGCTGAAGAGAATATAAGAAAGAAGAAAGACAAACAATTAAGGGGCAGAGGTAAGAGCTTCAGGGGTAGAGGTGACTTTGGGGGAAGGAGTTCTCAAAGAGGACCAAGTGAGCAAAGTATATCACAAGAAGGCAATAGAGAAACAAGAGGAACCTTTAGAGGAAGAAGGCCTGGAGGCAAAGGCAAATTTAATAGACAGGGAAGGGGTTCAAATGTCTTCTCTGGAAGATGTTACACCTGCAATCAATATGGACACTCATCTTGGAAGTGCCCGAACAAACAAGGTACAAGCACTCAAAGTGGAGAAAGAAGGACACAAATTGTCCATGAAGAGGAAGAGGTGGAGAGTGTAGGTTCATCTTCTCTCTGTGCCAAGCCTAAGATTGGAGAATCGTTAATGATTAGGAGGACATTGATCAAAGTACCAATGGAAAATGAACCCCCTTAAAGGAAATATTTGTTTTGGACTACATGTAAGAAACAAGGGAAGGTATGTAAAGTCATCATTGACTCTGGTTCAACTGATAATATTGTCTCCTTGGAAATTGTAGAGAATCTTAAAATGAAAAAGATCACCCTAACCCCTACAAGATTTCATGGTTTAATAAGGGGCAACAGGTGCTTGAGAATGAACAAACTTGGGTAGAGTTCTCTATAGGACCTTACAAAGACAAATTCCTTTGTGACATTATACCCATGGATGTGTGCCACCTACTTCTTGGTAGGCCTTGGCAGTATGACCAGAAGGCTCAACATGATGGATTTAAGAATGAGTATACAATTGAGAAAGATGGTGTGACAATTAGCCTAGAACCCAAACAAAGACATTAGATTTCCATAGTCCATGTCATTAGAGTATGTAGTTTCTGGATTTGAGTGTGTAATATTTTTTGGATCGACGTTTCGAATCACACTCAGTGATCCATCATCAGGATGCAAAAAGAGATGAAGGAGTAGAAAATGCAGATCCAAGCCATTATAAAGGAGGAGGAAGGGGAAGTTTGCACAAGAATCAGAGAGAGAGAGAGAGAGAGAGAAAACAAAAATACAAATAAATTAATAAAAAAATAAAAAAGAAAACGAGATTAAAAGAAAATTCCCCAATCAACAAGAGACACCGAGCACTAAGAAGAACCAAAGAACCAGATTAAAAGAGAAAAGCCTAAAGATAGCAAAGGAAACAAAACATAAAAATAAAGAGAGGAGAAAGGAAATAACACCAAAACAAACAAGAAAAGGAAAAAAAAAACAAAGAATGATATAATATACTCAAATATTATTAAGAAAGAATAATAGTTAGTAAAATAAAATGGTAAATTATAAAATAATTTAAAAAAAGATAAAAATTAAGAAAGGAAAAACATAAAAGGATAATGATATAATTTACTCTATATATTATTAACAATGATATATATTGTTAATAATATATAAAGTAAAATTATATTATTAAAAACAAACTGTTATTCTTTCTTAATAATATTTGAGTATATTATATCATTCTTTGTTTTTTTTTCCTTTTCTTGTTTGTTTTGGTGTTATTTCCTTTCTCCTCCCTTTACTTTTATGTTTTGTTTCTTTTGCTATCTTTAGACTTTTCTCTTTTAATTTGGTTCTTTGGTTCTTCTTAGTGCTCGGTGTCTCTCGTTGATTGGGGGATTTTCTTTTAATCTGGTTTTCTTTTTTATTGTTTTATTAATTTATTTGTATTTTTGTTTTCTCTCTCTCTCTCTCTCTCTCTCTCCTTCTTGATTCTTGTGCAAACTCCCCCTTCCTCCTCCTTTATAATGGCTTGGATATGCATTTTCTACTCCTTCATCTCTTTTTGCATCCTAATGATGGATCACTGAGTGTGATCCGAAACGTCGATCCAGCCTAGAACCCCTAGAAGAAGATAATAGAATAGTCCACCAAGGTCCTAGTGTGATGGTGGTCAAAGAGAAGGAGTTCCTAAAGAATCTACATCAATAAATTATTGGTTTTTCCATTGTAGGTAAACCTACTTCTGATGTAGCAACAGATGGTAAGGAAGAAGTCCCTAGGGAAGTGCAGACTTTGCTCAACAAATATGAGAATATTGTGGTGAAGGAGCTACTTGGTTCATTTCCCCCCATTTGTGATGTAATTCATCATATTGACTTAATACCTAGTGCAAGTCTCCCTAACAAGGCAACTTACAAGCTAACACCTTAGTAGAATGAAGAGATAAAGAATCAGGTGCAAGATTTATTGGATAAAGGTTTGGTGAGGAAGAGTTTGAGCCCCTATGTTGTGCCATCAGTTTTAGCACCTAATAAATATGGTGAGTGGAGACTTTGTATTGATTATAGGGCCATTAACAAGATAACAATCAGGTATAGATTTCCTATACCCTGGATGGAAGATCTCATGGACAGTTTGGCAAGGGCATGCTATTTTTCCAAGATAGACTTAAAAAGCGGCTATCACCAGATAAGGATCAGGGAGGAGGATGAGTGGAAGACAAATTTCAAGACCAATGAAGGTCTATATGAATGGTTAGTGATGCCCTTTGGGCTATCCAATGCTCCTAGCACATTCATGAGACTCATGAATGAAGTGTTGAGAGATTTCATCAACAAGTTTGTTGTAGTATACCTGGATGATATCCTTGTATTCAACAAGACAAGAGAGGATCATATATAGCATTTGGATAGGGTATTGAGAAATCTACATGAAGAAAAGTTGCTCATTAATCTCAAAAAGTGTGAATGGATGAAAGAGGAGCTTGTGTATTTAGGCTTTGTAATTTCAAAAGGAGCCTTAAAGATGGATCCCAAGAAAGTTGAGGCCATTCTCAACTGGCCTACACCCAAATTAGGAGGAGAAGTCAGAAGTTTCCATGGGTTGGCAAGCTTCTACCAAAAATTCATCAAAGGGTTCAGTCATATAGTCGCACCAATAATAGATACTATAAAAGGAGATAAGAAGAATAGATTTATGTGGACACAAGAGGCTGATCAGAGTTTTGAATACTTGAAGAAAAGGGTGGAACAACAAACCATTCTTACACTCCCTTACTTTGACAAGGGCTTCACCATAGAGTGTGATGCAAGTGGATTTTCCATAGGGGCAGTTTTGAGCCAGGAAGGGAAGCCAGTTGCTTCCTTTAGTGAAAAAATAAATGATGCTAAAAGAAAGTAATCTACCTATGATCTTGAGTTATATTCCATGGTTTAGTCTCTTAAGAAGTGGAGGCATTATCTCCTCCCAAAGGAGTTTGTTGTATTCACAAATAATCATGCTCTTAGTTATTTGAACACTCAAGATAAATTGAACCAAAGGCACATGAAGTGGATGGAATATTTGTAGGCATACACTTTCTCTATCAGACACAATAAAGGACAAGCAAAAAAATTTGTTGATCTTTGAGAAGGTCTATGATGGTGCAGGAGGTGTAGCTTCAAAGCATAGGGATAAATTCCCTCAAAGGCATGCATGAGCAGGATCAAGATTTTAAGGAAGCATATTTTGTTTGTAGTCAATCCCAAGGTAATTTTCACAGTGACTATGTTGACTTTGTTTTGAAAAATGGTTTATTGTTTAAGGTGGATCAATTGTGTATCCCTAAGTTCTCTATGAGAGCAAATTTAGTAAAGGAAAAGAATTATGGAAGTATGAGTGGGCATTTTGGTGTTTAAAAAACTTTGGAGCAGGTTAAGAGGTTTTATTATTGGCCTAGGATGCATGTTGATGCAAAGAATTTTGTAGAAGGATGTGGGATTTGTCAAAGGACCAAGGGAACTCATTCAAATGCAGGTCTATATCAGCCCTTACCTGTTCCAAACCGTCCATGGGAATCTTTGAGCATGGATTTTGTTCTAGGACTACCAAAAACACAAAGAAGAAATGATAGTGTCTATGTAGTGGTGGATAGGTTCAGTAAGATGGAACATTTTATTGCATGCAAAAGCAATAATGATGCACCCCACATAGCTGGTATGTTCTTCAAAGAGGTTGTGAGGATCCATGGATTTTCGTTAAGTATTATATCATATAGGGATTCAGAATTCATGTCATTTTTGGAGGACCTTGTGGAAAAAGTTGGGAACTAAGTTGCAATTTAGCTCAGCATACCATCCCCAAACGGATGGTCAGACAAAGGTTGTTAATAGGTCTCTTGGAAACCTATTGAGGTGTTTGACTAAGGAGCATGGTGAGTCTTGGGATGTTGTTCTCCCTCAAGCAGAGTATGCCTACAATGACTCTAAGAACCAGAGCATAGGAAAGAGTCCTTTTGAAGTGGTATATGGGATGAATCCCAGAGGTATCTATGAGCTTAGATACTTGAAATACATGGAGAAGAGGAGTGCAATAGGTGAGGACTTTGCAGTTTCTATGAGAGATATCCATGATCAGGTAAAGGAGAACTTGAAGAAAAGTGCAGATAAGTATAAAGAGAAAGCAAATTTAAGAAGGAGAGATGTTCAGTATAAGGTGGGTGACTTGGTATTTTCTCATCTTAGGAAAGAAAGGTTGCCTAAGGGAAAATACACAAAGCTAATGATGAAGAAGATAGGACCCTACAAGATAGTGCACAAGTTCGGTCATAATGCTTATGAAATTGAGTTGCCACAAGGAGTTGCCATATCTCCTATTTTCAATGTAGCTAATTTGTATCCTTTTAAAGGTTTTGTGAATGCAGGAGTTGTTGCAAGCACTAAAGGTGTTGAAGATGATGAATGGGTCAGAGACCTACCTCCTAGCCAACCACTGAAACTTGAAAGCATAGTTGATACCAAGGAGGTCAAGAGAACAAGGAAGAAGGTGTATAATGAGTATTTAGTCAAATGGCAAGGTCTGCCAATTGAATATGCTCAGTGGATGACTGAGGAAGATATCAAGTAACATGGTTCTTCTGTTAAGGACCTCATTTCATCTAGAGGATGAAATTTTTCCCTCCCCAGTAGAATGGTGCAGGAGCACCTCTAAAAATTCTAATGTGTTTATGCATTTTAGGAGTCTAGTTTAGGTGTGAACCTTTGTCATGGTATAATAAGGTAAAATTGACCAATGGTTGATGTAATTCATGTGGTGTTAGGGGTCTAGGAGGTTGGTTTTCAAAATATGCAAAAATGTTGTAATTATGGTAATATTGCATTATGCAATTTGGACAATTTTTGGGTAAGGTGGAAGTTGAACAATCAATCTCTTGGAATTCAGTGGGAAACCGATGGAATGTGATGCCAAAATGTTTAAAATGCCTCTAAAACCTTTGATGCAGGTTGGCCAATAAAAGTTTTGAAGATTCAATAAAATAGTGCTCTATTTTTGTGGTGTTTCACTATATTTCTTGCATTTTTTGAACCTGTACAACCTCGTACAGTCTACAATTAATGTAAAACCTATGTGATAACATGAAGAAAATTATAAGATTTCGTTTGAATCCATTTAGAGTGAATTTAATCTAGTTTGGTTGGAGTTACAGTAGGTTTTCTGTAGTTTGCTATTTTGACAAGGGTTTCCTAGGGTTTGAGAGCCAAAATGAGATTTTAGGCTATTCCACTATAGGGTAGTGCTACAAGTTGGTGGAATGGGCCTATTAGATGTGTGTGGTAGGATTGTGAAGTTTCCATGTTAGGGTGGTGTTGTTAGATGGTATTTTCTACGTGCCTAGCTTGACAGTTTGGAGAGTCAAGCAAGATTTCATTACAAACTTGAAGAAACAACAAGAATAAGTGAAGCCTGATGGAAACCAATGGTTAAATTGGTTGTTTGGTGATTGGTTTTTGGAACCAATAAAGTTATTTCAGTCAAGAGAAAGAGATTC
Source organism: Sequoiadendron giganteum (assembly GCA_007115665.2). NCBI lineage: Eukaryota > Viridiplantae > Streptophyta > Pinopsida > Cupressales > Cupressaceae > Sequoiadendron > Sequoiadendron giganteum. The sequence goes on along the minus strand of CM021105.1, from coordinate 484,309,130 downwards.
CAAAGATCTCCTTTGGAAAAGAGGCCTAATTCGACTTACAAACAGTGTAGCAGGCTAGGTTTGGTTGGGATGTTCCAAAACAACCCTTGTCAGGGTTTGGACATGTTCTCCTACACCTTAAAGGGTATCTAAAATAGTTGAGGTTTAAGACTAGAAAGGGATTGGATGAGAGATATAGTTGAATAAGTGTGTCTAGAGGGCTACAAGGAGTTTGGCGAGTCAGTCAAAGAAGACACTTAAAACAGAGGTGGAAATCCTAAAAACCAGCCGAAGTCTGATTGGAATTGACCAATACCATCCTGCCTTGCATCAGATTCATTTATTGTTGAGATTACACTCTTGAATGGACTTTTACTATTGAGATTTCACTTTTGAAAATAGAGTCATTTAATGTTGTGACACTACATTTATCCATGTGGATAACTTGTTATTCCTAGGGATTGGATAATCTTTGGGAAAGGGTGTAACCTAGTTAGTCAATTTATTATGTCATCACTTTCTTTCTAGATGGAATTTATGTATAGAGTGTGAATGGTCAAAACCAAATCAAGCTAGGAAGGTGGGTGGACAAATGACTCTCACTCGAAGTATTGGGTGATGAATTCTTTGGCCAAAGTAGTGTAAGTAGCCATTGTTTACACTATTAGTTCACTGTGATATGAGTTTACATATTGGGTAGGGATTGTCATACATATAGGCTATAGCCATTGTATGTTAGCTCTAGATATGTAGGACACAACACCATGCTTAGAGAAGGCTAGGATTATGAGGTTACCAAACCAATATCTTCATCAAAGGGTAGGCCCATCTTACCAATTAGGTAGATGTGTGGGGGACCACAATAAGTCTGTGGTTGGCGGAAAAGTGCTTGAGTGATGATTCTCCTCATGCAGTTGGCGGCCAAGATTTGAGGATGTATGAACCAAGGAATGGGGACATCTAGAATGTATGCACCAATGGTGGGACATTTGGACCAATTTGTATCTATATTTCTATAAGCTCTTAGAAGCTATAAATTTGATCATGTATCTCTAATATTTTGAGAAATTGTAAATGGAAAATGTTATCATGAAAGTAAGTAATATGGATTTATTACTTGGAATTAGTAATGTTTCTTTGAAATTCAATGGGAAAGTTTGGAATGAGGTTATTTCAAATATGCATATTGTTATTGAATTAGAAAAGAAAAATCTCACTACTATATTTGCAAGCATATGTTATTCAAATATGGGTTAAAATATAGTAGATTCTTTGGGTTAAACATTAGGCATGTTACAAGTGGGAAATCAATAGTTTGACAAATCAAGGTTTCTATCTTCTGAAATGAAGAGGCATCATTTGTTGCAGAGGAACCTACCACGTCATTTGCCATGTGACATTATGTGTTGATTTTATTTCTCTTCTTTATGGAGGAACACATGGCCCCTATCTTGTAGGGGTTTTAGGACTATCATATTCATGTGATCTTTTATGTTGTGTCTAGTACACTTTCACATTTTTTTCTCTCTTTTGGAGGGAAGTTTTTCCCAAAAGGTTTTCTTCCTTTCTGCACTTTATGAGAGATTGCATTATACATGGGTACCTCGTCAAGCCTAGTTTTTGGGACCCATATTTCTTTGATCCCACTTAAGCTATTATACATATTTTGGGTACCTCGTCAAGCCTAGTTTACATATTATGATTCCCTCTTGTATGACACCATTAAAAATTCTTTCTATGTGTGGTGTGAGGAACTCTATTCCTAATTTTAAATGTTCTACTTACAACCCATCTATATCTTTCACTTTACTAGTGATATCTGAACTATAGTAAATATCTTCATTGTTCCATTGATTATATGAAGTATTTATATATTATGAACCCACTCATGGAGTAACATTACATATTATAATAATTGGATATCTCTAATATTATTTTCTATTTATTTTATCTTTTGTTGTAGTTCCCTACAAAAGATTTGTGGGTTGTATTTTTCAAGAGAAAATAGCTTTCTTTCTTTTTTTGGACCATATAATATTTTCACAAGCCTTCTTATTTTATTTGTCCATCCTTAGTTCTTTCAAAGTTATATTTTCTAAAATTTACTCTTCATCATACCATGGGTTTTTCAAATAAGTACTTGTAATTCATCTCTTAGGAATATATCTTTTGCATTGGATAAATGCTTTGTGAATTAATGGAATAAAAATAATATTTTTCTACTAAATCACTTATCATACAAATTTTAATACTATTTTCTTCTTGATGGTGTTGTTCCAAATTTTCTTTCAATATTTTTGATTCTCATGAATCATGAAGATTTTATGTTGAAGAGGTGCCTTCTTCTAATTATGATGGGTTTGTTGTCCTTGTTGATTATTTATGTGTATCTCAAGCTTTACATATATTAGATTGTGATATGATTTTAGTTCTATAGGGAAATCTCCAATTTATATCCATTGACCTTAAAATAGTTCTTTATAAATAACATAGTCCACCAATACAAATCCACAAAAATGACAAACAATTTAATCATCCCACTAATATAATTTAGTGCCTATATTTAGTGAAAAATATTGTCTTTCATGATCAATCCTACACCAAAGATGTTAGTTATTATTCTATGATCTTGGATAGGCGTGGGATAGCTAAAAAATAGTTTGTGGCCAAAAAATGTTAGCTTAAATCTAAAAATATAAATAGTACTAACAAAATCAACAAAATCACTGCTCGTAGATGCTAAAGGACAAATCATAGACGCTAAAAGTGAATGCGCTAATAAAGAGTCAAAGGTGCTAAAAAGAATAGACACTAAAAATAGATAAAGGTTCTAAAATAGAATCAAACACAGGAAACAAATAAATATACCCGACAGACATAGACACTAATATGTAGGTTGGAAGTGGAGTCATAAAAGCACTAATCCATAGAACAGAGGCACTAAGACAAGATTCCTACAAGAAAGAGTTATTTCTCTACAAAAAAATAGAATACATAGAAAGATGGTTAGAAATAGATTAGTTAAAAAACTAAAGAGAAACCAACCAAAAACATAAACCAAAGCATAAAATTTAGGAAGTAAAATTAAAAAATAGCTTGCCAAAAGCATAGAGGCAAAAGATCTACACTACAAGGTAGAGTTGTTAAAGTGTGAAAGAACTAATCCTATTATGTAGGTGCTAATTATGTGGTGAAAGTACTAAATGACAAGTCATAGGTGCTATTATGTACCTTTAATGTAAAAACTTAAACAAAAACTCAAAAAAGATTAGTTATAGGGACATGGGTCACATCAGGTGTGCCAAAATGAAGACCATAAAAATAAAAAATTCATAAAAAGCATAAGATAAATGAAAATTCAACTCCTTTACCTTTCCAATCTTCTTGATTGAGCCGAAGTGATGCACCCTTGTCACTTGATTTTCTCTTTTGGTAATTGCAATGTGGATTGCTCTCACAATAATATAACCTTGGAAATATGAGAGTTTAGTATTTATTTTAATAAAATGAGTTTGGATAACATGGATTTATGAATATGGAGGATAAAGGATTCAATTTATAAATTTTTGGATGGTGAAATGAAGGGTCAAGATTTCTTTGCAAGATGGAGGGTCAAGAATGAAGGAGAGGGTGAAGGCTTAGCCTTATGACAAGTGTCACAAGGTGGAGGCTTGTGAAAATGACACTTGGCATGGGGAAGAGGGATAGGTGTTCTCACACATGTGTGAGAACACATTGGGAATAACAAGGACTTGACAAGTGGAAGCATAAGTGGCAAGGTGAAAGAGAGAAGAAACCTAGGAATATGACAAATGAATGAAAAGGGAAAGTGTAGGCAGCTACATGGGAAAGAGGATCTCAAAATTGTGTGAGAATACAATGTAGAGAGTGTTCAAAGGGTGAGGTGGAAGGGTTAGAGTGGCATGAACATTCAAGCATTTAAGAGGGATAATGGACATTCATCACATTACTACAAGTTTGAGGAGTTGGGAGAATTTACAATTGGAGAAAATGCTAATGAAGGTCAAGAATTAATTAATCATTGATTAATTAATTAATTGTAATAAGAAGAATTAATGAAAGTGGGCGCTAAGGTTGAATTACTTAGATTAATCAACCCTTAAAAGAATTAGAAAGATATAATTAATATGATTTAATTAATTACAAAGACAAAGAATAATTAATTAAATAATTTTTTGATTAATTATGACAAATTTTGAATAATTAATTAAATATTTATTTAATTAATTATGTGTAGCGAATCAATTTCAAGGTATCTATATTAAGGATTGGAGAATGTTGGCTTTTAGTTGTTTATGATTTGTGGTTTGTCCTCAATGACAAAATTGGTTCTCTGATTTGGATTTGGATTCTCAACTTGGTTGGTGATATGATATTTAGTTACATTGGTTTGTTCACATATGGTTGGTGACATGATATGCAGATGACATGCAGTTATAGGATTTTGATTTGATATGCTTGATGGATGATGACAGGTTTTTCAGTAACAGGATTATGGATTTGCTTGTCCTTACAGTTGTGTGATAATCCAGTTTTTTGATCTTTTGATATATATGATGATGTTGGTTGATAGTGTTTATTTGATTTACAAATTGATGCTCAGACAACTCTGGTTTTTTAGTTTGATCATATGAAGGCTCAGGTTGTTTGTATACTTTAAGGTGACAAAGGTCATTATATTTATTTTTGCTAAGGTTCTTAGTCTTTCTTGTTACATTTTAATGTGACTGATTATTCACATTTCCTTTGTGGCATTGCTATTACATATCATCATGGCATATTGACTTGACAATGTGATTGTGTTAATGTTTATGAGAAATTGGTTAATTTACATGGCTTTGCTAAGGTAATTGACATTTGATATGATTATAAGAATCTTGGTTTATTGGTGATTAACATGGCATATGGAATGAAGTTACTATCGGGTCTCATTGCAATTCTTATTATCAAAGGAAGATGACTTTATTGAAAAGTCACATGGCAGTAACAAGGTGTTCGATATTGTTTTGATTGAAATTATTAGGCTCACCTTAATCATTTGAATTTGGTATTAGGTTTAAGTTTGGTGTTAAATACCAATTACATTATACATGTGACTGGCAATTATTTGTGTCGAAGCTTAGTTGGTAGCACGCGTGGCATATGTATCTTGGGTCTTTGGAAACTTGTGGCGTCGACATCTATCATTCATTGGGTTTAATAATTAACATTATTTTTGTTGTCAACATCTTTAGTGATATCTCTAGCAGCGGATATTCACACTATCATTTCTCCATTGACAGGATATACCCAACATATTCTGAGATATTATGACTGTGGATCTCAAAAGTTTGTTCATCGTTGTCGATAATTTTGGCAGAGTTATCATTTTTGTCGACAAGCATCCAGATCTCAAATGATTATTATTATTTGAAAAGTCTTCAAAAATACTAGAAGTGTTGTTTGGCAAAACCTTTTCATTGTGCTTTGAGTAGGGTCTGGAACCCTAGCCACCATGGATATTTTTTCTTCTTATATGCAAAATTTGAGTTCTCTCTCTCAATTGACACACTAAGAGAATATATTAAGCTAGATGGCAGTGAGGATGGTCAGATATACTGGCACTTTGGTTTGTTGACTGTGAGCTAATGAAAGCTCGTCTGAGGAAGTTAGATAGAGAAGACTTGTTATCGTCTTCCAGCTGGGTAGTTATGGAACTCCTCGATAGATATTTATGGTTTTTATTTTGTTTTCTTCCACTATGATCAAGTAATGCAAAATCTGTATGGATTTGAGTAAAATCTTGGTTTTGGAATATTTTTGTTAAGGGTATTTTAAGAGATTAACTCTTGTTGATTATGGTTTAAAAACCCATTAGGGTTTCTGGGTATTTCTTCTCGGGTTGCAATAGAATATACTCTCTTTTGTTATGGGATTGATGTATTTTCTTAAACTTGTTAAAAGCTCTTGACCCGAGTTGGTTTATAGTTATTGAAACTGCTTATAGAGGATATTTCACATAATGGCTTTAAAAGATATCTCTCAGACATTTTTCTGTGCGATCTGAAAGAAGAATATGCGACTTCAAATTTATCTTTGTATAAAAGTTGTATTGCATTGAAAATATTTATAACAATGATTCTCAAATTATTATATTTAAGGAAGATGTCATTCTCATACAAAATTCCTCAATGTGCTTATTGAAAGTATTTATAGTCTACTATTGAGATTCTAGGACTGAAAATTGCACTTCTAGGGTATTGATAGTACACTATTGTTGTTATGCTTTGTAAAGGAGTTGGTGCTCTAGTATCTTATGAAGTGGGTGCTTCTGGAGTTTGTGGAGTTGGTGCTCCTAAAATTTGTAGGAGTTGGTGCTCTTGAACTTTGTAGATTTGGTGCTCTAAGTGAATAAAGAGAAAGCTTTTTCGAGTGGTTTTTATTCCCCAAGAGGGTTTTCCACTTAGGATATATACTGGGTTATGTGATGATTTTATGTGTGTGATTTTTCCTTATCTGTTTGATTTCAATGTGTCATCAAATGCATTGAATGGTTGTTAATTATCAGTCTTTCATCTCTACCAATGTTTATGTCAAAATATCATGCATAAAAGGTTTTGTTATTAATGTGGGATCTGATACATGTGAGAGTGTATAACATCTTAAGTTCAACCTATGTTAATGTTATGTCTATATGTTTAATTCATGGTTGATGCAAACACAATACTGTTCATGCACAAGTCAAATATATTCTACAAACTGTCATTTGAGTTTTTGGTTCAAAAGTCAATTAAATCCTTGGTTTTTTAAAAGTTTGTGACTTACATGAATCAATGATTCACCCCCCCCCTCTTAGTGATTCTAGTCTTCCAATAGAGAAACCTAGTACTGCACTAGCCAGATTAGAACCCATATTCATCACAAGTTTTAGATTGAAAACTCATAATCAAATTTATTAGTTCAATTCTTGATAATAACATAACAAGATAGGATGCTTATTAGTTTTCCTTTTTTCCTACTTTCGTCCCTTGAAAGCTTGGTTAAGGAAACCATGGAGCTTGCAACTAAGAAACTTGATAAACCACCCCCTCTACCCCTACATCAAGGGCTTATCCTCCACCATTATCATTTTCACCTTGCCCTTTGCCCTCCAAAACCCATTTTGCCATCAAAATTAAGGAACCCAAGCCTTTTGATCCGTCCCCTTCAAAATCCTCCCCACCTATCTCTATTGGTGCTAAGAGGAAGCTCCCTCCCACTATCATCCAACCTCCTGAAGACTCCAAACCCAAGCCTAATACTAAAAAGAAGAAGGGTGGTGTGGGTCTGGCCCAATCTAAGGCCACCATTAGGCTATGTGAACTAGAGAATACCCCCACTAAGAAAGGGGGAAAAATGTCCATCAAAGCCAAGCTTGAAACAAAAAAAGGAAAAAAGGGCATCACCTTTCATCTTGAGGAACCTCCCACGGATAATGATGATGATGAATCTATGTTCAAAGACTCTGAAGAGGATACTGTGGTGGCTAGAAGTGTTGATACGGGGGTGGAACAAACTAGTGTTTAGAGGCCCAATAAGCTGGCTAAACATAAGGTGAAGGTCTTGGTGGATGATATCTATAGCAACTCAAAGCAGAAAAAAGGTCAGGATGACAACAAATATGACATGGTCAAGGAAATTGAGGAGTACACGGAAGGACCTATCCACTTCCTGGAGCTGAATCTGATGATTTTGGAGGAGTCCACACCAGATTCCTCCAATCATCAGGCTTGAGTGGAAGAGACCAATAGTTTGGATGTTGCAAAGGAAGAGGACCCCAATAGCCTAATTTCTCATGTCGACAAACAAGAAAGGAGGCTCATGAAATTGACCCAGTTCACAATCAGTCATTCATCACTCGACTGTCGCTCTTTCAGTAGTGCTCAAGGATGAGGTTAACAAGAAGGTTATTGATTTTAATCCCATAACTAGTTTGGCTAGGGAAGATGTGTTGAAATTCCTCATGGAGGAATGGGAGGGTATCACTAGGTGATGGGGGTGTCCTGTCTATTTTTGGGTGGGTTGTTATTTTGCTGTTGTTTTGTTGTCTCTGTGTCTAGACTTAATGTTGTAATTGGTTAATTTTGTCTTTTTTGATTTGAACTCGCGCCCTTTGGGATTTTTGTGTTAAGGGTACTACACCTTGTAAATATAGCTTATATTATAAAAAACAACATAACAAGATTATCATACATAACACATCAAATTAACAAATACATAAATGTCACTATCCTCTTTTCTTATTATCAATATTATATTGGTTGATTTATGTTTGATTTCATTTATTGCTTGATTATTAGATTAGGCCTAGCTTAAAGTAGGATTTTTGGATAGAAACCATTTATTTATTTACTCATACATTAAAGGAATAATATGCCTATAACAATGATAATTTATGAAGAGAATCTGATTTGTATTAGAGAAGAGGAAAATCAATTACATTAATAATTAAGCAAAATAAACTTAGAATACATATAAACTACTTTTAAGCATTTGAGTTGAATAATGTAAAGGAAAAATCCATTTTACATAAATCTAGGCTAATTATATAAAGTAAATAATAAATATAGATTTAAACTAACTCAATTAAGTAGTTAGGTTGATAAATTGAAATGATATGTTTTGAAATTAAGTGTAATGAATAGGATACATAGTGTACTATCATAAAATTGCATCCTATGACAATTTCACATTGTGCATTTGGCCCGCTACATTTATGGAACCTCACCGCATTAATGACAAAAACCTATGAGTCAAAATTTTATGATTTTAACTTTATAGGGGAAAATGATGAAGCGTTAGCAATCTGTACACCTTATTTCTTATGAAATTTTGAGTAGGATGCTTGTGTGACGTGTTCATGTGACACACTTACATCCCTAAACTTTTCGAGTTTCAAATGAGGGAATCTCACATCATTTTCTTATGGCACATATCATTGTGGTAGAAACTCGAATGAAATGAATCTTCTTGCCCATGTAGCCTCACAAAACTCCTCTTTTCACTCTTTCTCTCATTTATTCTCACTCTCTCTCATTTGATCTTGCTCTCTTTCTCTATTCTCTTCTACATCTTTTCTCTCTTGCTCTTCGTAGTGAAGCTCTATTATATTTTCATCTCGTCAATAGCCAAGAATCTCTTTTGAGCAAGCACATATTTTTTATCAAGAAAAGAGAGAGCCACAAACTATTGGTAATGCTCTCTTGTCTACTTTATTTCATCTATTTTACAATCGTCTATATGTCTTGTCTATTAAATTCATGATAGGGGCTCTCCTCCATAGTGGGGTTTATTTCTATCACACGTCTTGTCTATTACATTCTATGTCATTTTTTCTATCTCTATTTATTTGGTTGTCCGTTGAGGTGGAAACACCAAAACAGGGGTTTGATTGAGGCAAGCCCCGAAACAGCCCCAACATTTTTCCTCATCCTTTTTGTGTGAAAATGTTTAGATTTGAAGAGCTAGGTATTGAAAATTTTAGGCTTTTATCTTTTGATTTGATAGGGACAACAGTGTGAGGCATAGATGTCCCCACAACGCATTATCGTCCATTGGCCGAGACTTTGTACTTTTGGGGGTAGAATCTGTAAGTCTTTAGTTTTTTATCTCTAACTTGTATTTTGTTATCTTATATTAGTTTTTGTTAAATTGTAGTTTTATCATTCTTGCTCTTAGTTGTCTAGCAATTTATTTCATTTAATTATTCAAAAATTCTCCATTTCATACTTTGTCACTTGAGCTTGTACTTTGAGGTAATTGAGGGCTATTCACTCCTTATAGACTCTTCTTTGGCCTAGAGACTCAGGAGTAGCGAATCCCCTCCTTTATATTTTGGTGAACCTGATGTGAAACAAATCATGTCGGATCTTTTTCTTCAAAACTTTAATGCTTTTGACAATGCATTTTCTAAACAAGATTTTGATATGTTGGATTATGCCCTAGATGATTTCATAGAGGTATCTCCTTATATCTGCAGATCTGATAAAAAAACTTCTTCATCACAACCTTCTTCTTCTTCTTGAGTCAAAAAGTCCATGAATGTAGTTGTAGTCTCTACTTCCCCTCAAAGGCCTAAGAGACTAGTCATTTACGTGACTCCAACTAGCCCATATCCTAAAATAATATATTCTATTCATGAGGTCCCATTCACAAGTGACATGCTAGAAATTTACACAAGATTCATGCAATCTAAGGTTCCCTCTTATAGAGTAGTAACCCATACTTACAATACTAGAAGGAATCAAAAAAATCTATATTAACCTACTTCTTTACCACCTTCTCAACCAAGTCTCCCTCAAGTACTTAAACCTATAGCTAAGGCACCTAGTGAGTATGATCTTATAGAGAAACTTCCCATTACTCCTACCAATATATCACTATGGGATTTGCTTTAGACTACTTCGATTTACCAAGGTATGCTTCAGGAAGCCTTGCAAAATATCCTCCTTCCTTCTTTCACTAGGCCGACATATGTTAATGTGTTGATGTCTCATATTCGTGCGGATTCATAGAATACTATGTTCTATCCACATGAACTCTCTCCTCCAGAAGTACATAATCAAACAAATCCTTTAATGATAATAATTAATATTAATAATAGTGGCATTAGACGTGCTCTTCTTGATACCAATTCAGCACTCAGTGTATGTAGTGCTGATTTGTTACCTAAAATTAAATTGATTCATCCTCTCTTATTTCTTCTTCTTTATACATTTGTGGATTCAATAATGCCAATTGTCAAGCCTTAGACATAGTAATCTTGCCTTTGAGATTGGGACCCGCTACCGTACCCACCATGGTATATGTTATGCTAGGACCATTACCTTAAAACAATATTATCTTGGGTAGACCCTGGATTCATGCTTTGGGAGCAGTCACATCTACTTTGCATCATTCTATAATTTTTTTGCTAATAATGAAGTAGTCACAATCAAGGGTGACCTTGATGCCATACACCTTTATGAGTTGGCAGCTGTTGGTTGGGCCTCAATTGCTTCTACTATTAAATTATGTATTCCTTATTATCTTCTAATGTGTTGACATCTACTTCGGTAGTGCCTGTTGCAAAGGCTACTCCTAAGAAGGATGTCCCTGAGGAAGATCATCCCAAAGTGGTGAATCCTAAGTCTACCCCTTATTCTTCTTCTTTTGAATCAAATGCATCTCTTAGTGATGATTGGGGGTCCTTGGAATTTACCAAATCTTTTATCGAGGAGTACAAAGTAGACTCTATCCACCTAGACATATTGAAAATCTCATACAACTCTATCAATAAAGTGTATTATCCTCCCGCTAAGGAAGATGATCATGCTCCCATTAAGGAAAATGATCATACCTCTATTGAGGAATATAATCATGCTTCTATTAGGAGGCTAGTGTTTGTGTTCTTGCTAAGAAGAATGATTATGTCCCTATAAAGGAGTATGATAATCGTTACTAGAATCACACTATTTATGTCAATTCCCCTTCTTCTCAGAAATTGAAAACATGTTATGGCCCTAGTTTTAATCTGCTTTCTAAACATGGCTATGGAGGTAACAATTGTGGATGTAGTGAACAAGGTATTAAAGTCCCCATATAGTTTGATCTTCGTAAGCATAACATGGGAGTTGGATACCATCACACAAATTCTAAAAGGAGACCATGGTTGAATATCAACATGATTTTCGTCGAGCCTCCTCCTGTTAAATTAGTTCATCCTAAATTTATTGAAAATAAGGTAGACTCTAATGAAGTCCTCTAAATGTTTTCTCTTCAAAATAAGTGGTAGAAGAATTATTAGGTTCCTACTCTCATTTTCCTTCTTATCACTGTAAACGACGATTCTTGTATTGCTTGAATAAATAGGCATAATTTCGAGAGTCCGTTATGAGTATTGATGAGGAGGCCCTTTTGTCTAATATGGATGATAATACTCCTATATCTTATCCTGAAGACCATAGTACTCTCCTCAAGGGGGATACTTCTGATGTTTTCTTGGATCCTAAATATTTTTAAAAAGTAATTAATATTGGAAAATGTATTTCTTTAGAAGAGTCTAAACAACATATTGATTTGTTACATTCTCATTGATGAGTGTCGCTGCATTCTTCATCATTTAATTATAAATATCAATCCAGGGCGGTGTCCATGACAATATGCAAGAGGGAGAAGAAATCACTTGCATGGAATGCTTTTTCTACAAATTGCTGGAAAGAAATTGTTGGAATCAAATCTAATCTAAGAGCTTGTAAATGAAATGCTGGAAATGTAATTGATGGAATCAAATCTATCCTAGGAAACTTGTAAAGGGAAATACTAGAAATGGAAAGTACTAGAAATGGAAAGATTGTTGGAAAATAAACTAAGAAATGAAAACTATAGACAACTACACTATTGCTGCAAAATAAACTAAACTTTATTATTTTATAAAACTCTTCCCCATTTGATTCTTTGATTACAATGAATTTATAGAATTCCTATCTTCAACTAATCTCAAAGATGAGCCTTAATTGTTGTGCAACAACATGCTAGAAGATAGGAACATGTGTTGAGGGAAAAAGATGAGTCTTTCCTTCATCTTGTTGAGTCAATCTTCTTTGGTCGTCCAAAACAAATATGTCTATTTTTCAGCCCCTAAAAAAGCTCCAAAAAGACATTTGACTGCTGAAAAAGTCATGCCTTTAGCTTATGTATCATTAAAGCTCTTAAATTTGCGCCTATATGTTCTCAACTGCTCATAAATTGGGTTGAACAAATCTCTAGATATTTGCAACTGCCCCTATATTCTCTCAGCTTTTGTCTAAGTCACTCCAATTTCCTTTAATGCTTGCAACTGTTGTACCTTAACTACTCAACCTCTATCATACTTAGTTTCAAAAATTTTGGAGCATGAAAACAAACAAATGAACAAATTCTGGAGCATGAAAACAAATGAATGAACAAATTTTGGAGCAACTATAAAGTTCTGGAGCATCTATAAAGTTCTAGAGCATCAGATTCAAGTTCCAGAGCATCACACTCTGGTGAATTTTTCTCTCAAACCATGAAATAGGTTTTCATGAAATTTAATGGGTTTTTTTGCCTTCTTGTCTCCTAATTTCTATCCAAAAATCTCAAGAACCCATATCATAATTTTCAAGATATGATGGAATATTTGACTATTGCAACTGAAAAATCTCTTACTTTCCTCATCATGCTCAGTCTTGACAAACTCCATAATTAACCAAAATACATGCTTTTATTTGGCTAATAGATGAGATATTTTTTTGTCTCATCACTCATTCTAATATTTTCACTTGGTCATATGAGGAAATGCTTGGTATTGACAAGTCTGTAGTGGTTCACAATATCGTCTTATGTCTCGATGCTAAGCCTGTTAAACAAAAGATTTGTAAGATGAATCCCAAGGTCACTCTATTAGTCAAGACTGAGATAGAAAAGCTCCTAAAAGTTGGTTTTATCCATCCTATTGACTATTCACCTTGGATATTGAATATCATCGTTGTTAGTAAACTTGATGGCCACATTCATATTTGTATAAATTAATGTGATCCTAACAAGGATTCTCTTAAATATGATTTTCCGTTGCCTAATATCGATATGATTGTGGAGTCAATTGTAGGCCATTCCTTATTGTATTTTATGGATTGCTTCTTGGACTATAATCAGATTTGTATTAACCTAGAAGATCAATGTAAGACAACCTTCACTACCCCTTGGGGTACCTTCTATTACGTAGCCATTTCGTTTGGGTTAAAGAATGTTGTAGCAACTTATCAATGGTTGATGAATTATATTTCATGATTTCATTCATAAAATCTTAGAAGATTACATCTTGGCTAAGTCTACAACTTATCAAGATCACGTTGAAAATATTCATCTTATCTTTGAAAGGATTCAACTCTATAAAATGAGACTAAATCCTCTTAAGTGCATTTTTGGCGTAGATTTCAACAAGCTTTTGGGATTTATCTTCTCTCATTGTGGAATTAAAGTTGACACAAATAAAATTTATGCAATTGTTAACATGCCTCCTCTGAAAAACATCTCTCAACTATGTAGTTTGCAAGGGAATATCTAGGCGATTCATGGATTTGTATCTCAGTTGGCTGATCATACCCTTCCATTTGCATGTTTTTTGAAGAAAGATGTCCATTTTTTATGGGATGATGTGAAAAAAACCTTTTGATTCAATTAAAATTTATTTGGCCAATCCTCCTATCTTAAAGCCAGTTATGTAGGATAGACCCTTTTTTCTTTATATCTCTGCATCACCTCATGCCTTAGTAGATTTATTAGCTCAACATGATGATGATGGTAAAGAAAGAGTGTTCTACTACATTAGTTGTATTATAATTGATTATGAAACTCACTATTCTACTACGGAGAAACAATGTCTCGCTCTCCTTTTGCAATATAGAAGTTACAACATTATCTTCTACATGCAAAAAATTATGTTATTGTAAAATGTGATCTTAAACATTTGTTCACTAAAATTGATCGTTTAGGAAGGTTGGAAAAATGGGTAATGTTACTTTCCGAGTTTGATATCAAATTCATAACTAAAAAGAAATTAATGGTCAAGTTGTTGCCGGTCAATTGGCAGAATCTCCCTTGTCTCACTCCTTCCTTAATTTGGATTTATTTTTAGATGAAAATTTATTTGCATTAGAACATGAATCTATATGGGAGATGTACTTTGATGGATCAAGATGTCAATCTGGCTCGGGGTAGTTGTAGTCTTAATCTCATATGAAGATAAGTCAATTCCTCTATCCTTTTGATTAGAATTTCAATGTACCAATAACATCGTTGAGTACGAAGCCCTTATTGTCGGCTTACATTGTAGCGATGGCACTAAAAATTAAACATAGTCATATTCATGGTGATTTTGAACTAATTGTAAATCAAATCATGGGAACGTATCAGGCTAAGCAAAAAAATCTATCTCAGTGTCAGGATTTGGCTTTATCATTGCTTGATCGTTTCTCTTCTTTCATGATAGACAATGTTCCTAGGAGAGAAAATTGACACATAGATGCAATGGTGAGAACAACCTCCCTTGTACCCTCGAACGATGGTTATATAAAAGAGTATCACTTTATGGTTCACATTCTCCGCTCTCCTTCTGTCTCTTATGAACCTGAACTTGATAGTCTTGTGTGTGTACATGTAGACTCGGGGGCATGGTATTCTCACATTTATAATTATTTAAAGACTAAAAATTTTCCCGATGAGGCGACTAAAAATGCTCACACTCAAATATGAAAACTTTCAACTTGATATGTTATTTTATTTGACTTTCTTTATTGAAAGTATTATAATGGTCTCCTTCTTTGGTGTCTCACTAAGGCTGAAATACCCCTTGCCCTTCAAGAAGCTTATTTGGACTCTAGGGGTGGACATTTCAGTGGTAAATCCTTAGTGCATAATTTTTTTCACATGGGATATTATTGGAAAATAATGGATCAAGACTCTTTTCCTTTGTCAAGAAATATCCTCAATGGCAACACATCAATCTTACCCAAGCTCCTACATAAGAGCTTCAAAATCAGACCTCTCCTTGGCCATTTTCAAAATGTGGGTTGGATATTATTGGAAAATATCACCTCCTTCTAAAGGACATATCTTTATCATTACTGCTACTAATTACTTTATGAAATGGGTAGAAGTTGTTCCACTTCGATCCACTAACGCTGAAGTGATTTCTATCATTCTTTTGAACAACATCATTGCTCATTTCGGGTTGCCTTCTACCCTTGTTTTTGATAATGGTACTTCATTTAAGAACAAAGAGGTGAAGCAATTCTTGGAAAAGTTTCATATTCAACATCAATTTTTTACACCATATTATCTTCAATCTAATGGCCAAGCTGAAGCATCTAATAAAACTCTTGAGTTGATTCTTTGGAAAATAATAAATAAACATGATAAAGATTGGTATACTCAATTGACATACACCTTGTGGGCATATTGCATGAGTATTTGTATGACTACTGGTGTTACCCCATATAACCTCATGTATGGTGTTGAGGCTATCATACCTTTAGAGTTGGAAATTTTGTCTCTACGAGTTTCCCTAAAACGGTTGATTGATGATGACACTTACCATGCTAAATTTCTAAACCGGTTTGAGTTGCTCGATGAGTACTGATTACAGTCCCTCAAACATCTCCAAGCTTATCAACAATCTATTTCTAAGCATTACAATCAATCCATTATGACTCGTAGTATGACAATGACTACCATAACTCGACAAATGAGTGGCATCGCCACTTGTCCCTACTCAAACCACCTCATATAAATGTGGCCTATGGTATCCTTGGGGATGACTCAATCGACATAGTATTGCTGAGCGATGTGGGAATCCTATGTCATCCTACCCTCCTTGTAGGCTACCCGCTCACTACAAATATGTAGCCCAGTGATGCGATAGAAGTCCTCCAGGGTGATGGTCATCTCCCTTGTCGGTAGGTGGCAACTCGATGTGTCAGCATCCCAACATTCCATGAGCACCATGAACATAGGATTGAGATAGCGAATCTTTGGCATGGTGTACACCCATTAGAGTCCGACACGCTGCAGTAGGTCTTGATCATCGGGATGTATCTCGTTGTTGCGACCACATAAAAATGATAGAATAGATCTGTTGGCATGCTCATGGATCTCTGACCACTCCTACAAAAGAAATAAAATTCAACGTCATCATTTCCTACATCGTGAAAAAATTCTAACTCTACATCAAATTCTTCTTAAGTTTGCCTCTGGGACGAAGGTGCACAACGTAAACATTTGTGCGGTGCATTAGCGTCTGAGGTTGAACACCTCTTGAAGATAGTGTGTGGGATGGATGCCATCATGGTCAAAGGAAACTGATGTGTTTTTGGGATGAAAACATGCCAACCAAACACCTTCACGTTTGTTGGATGCCTTTGTTGCTCGAGGAAGATAAAAAGCTAAAAAAATCACTCAAATGACAAGTTGCGTAAAAAATTTTTGTACCTCATCTAGCTCGTCACCTCTTGCTACTGCTACATGGAGCTACTCGATCCTTGGGGATATGAAATCACGTCTACGAGGAATTTTTCTAACTTATCTCTCACAAAAGTCAACAAACACCTTGTTGTGAATAGTGATAATGACCCTTCCATGGGCCCACTCGGGGCATATATAGGTCATTTTTCCCATTTTTTATGGCAAAAATGTTCCTTCCATCCTTCCTATTTTTACCCCACCTAGCTGGGGGAAAAAACATGAGGGGGCATATATTTGCCTCTTCATCATATTTTTCTTCCTAACCATCGAATTTTTCTTAAGCATTCTTCTTGCCATGGTAGCTTCTTTTGATTTTGAAATTGAACCAATTTTGAGTTTTGCATAACAAAACTTCACGTCAGGCGATGTAGTTTCTCACTGAGCTTGAACACTAGGGGAATTTTTAGTAACTTCCTGCTCGACCTCTATGACCTCTACAATATCTTTTTTCACGTAAATATATAAAATTTTCAAAAAAATTGTTTTCACATTTATGTCTTCTTTACTACTTTAGTGCAACTAAATTTTCTTCAAAAATTGAGCTCACTAAAGTGGGGGAAAAATGTAGTGCTATAAAATTTCACCTATGGCAATTTCACACTTGCACACTTAGCCTACTGCATTTATGGCACCTCGCCACATTATTGACAAAAGCCTATGAGTCCAAATTTCACGATTCCAACTTCATAAGGGACAATGACGAAGCGTTAGTAGTCCATGCACCTCATTTCTTACAAAAGTTTGAGTAGGATGCTTGCACAATGCACAAACGTCTACGTGACACACTAGCATCCCCAAACTTTTTAAGTTTTAGATGAGGGAATCTCACGCACTTTTCCTATGAAACATATTATAGTAGTAGAAATGTGTGTGTAACACCTCTTCCTGCCCATGCAGCCTCACAAAAATCCTCTTTTCACTCTTTCTCTCATTTATTCTCACTCTCTCTCGTTCGATCTTGTTCTCTTGGTCTATTCTCTTCTACATCTTTTCTCTCTTGCTCTCCACAGTGAAGCTGTACCAGATGCTCATCTCGTCAACAATCGAGGATCTCTTGCAAGCAAGCACATCTCATCTATAAAGCCAAGAGGGAGCCATAAACTATTGGTAATGCTCTCTTTTCTACTTTGTCTCATCTATCTTACAATCATTTATCTGTCTTATCTATTATATTCATTATATGGAATCTCCTCCACAATGAGGTTTGTTTCTACCACACGTCTCATCTATTACATTTTATGTCATTTTGTTTATCTCTATTTATTTGGCTACATTCATGGAGGTGGAAACACCAAAATGGGGGTTTGATTGAGAGAAGCCTTAAAACAACCCCAACATTTTCCGTTGTCCTTTCTGTGTGTAGTGTTCAAATTTGAAGAGTTGGGTATTGTAGATTTCAAGATTTTATCTTCTAATTTTATAGGGACGACAACATGGGGCACATACATCCCCATGACACGTTTTCATCCATTGGTTGAGACTTTTCCCTTTTGGGTGTAGAATATTCAAGGCTTCAAGTTTTTGTCTTTGTAATTTTTATTTCGTAATCTTATATCATTTTCTATTAAATTATAGTTTATCATTCTTGCTCTTAGTAGTATAGCATTTTATTTCATCTAATTGTTCAAATATTCTCCATTTCATACTTCATCACTTGATCTTGTACTTTGAGGTAATCGAGGGCTATTTGCTACCTATAGACTCTTCTTTGTCCTAGAGACTCAGGAGTAGTGAATCCCCTCCTTTACACATATCTTTGGGAATAATGATAGAGAATGAGTAAGAATGAGTATTGATATGCATGAAATGTAATAATATAGGTATATAAGTTTAATTATATTTGAATATTGAATGTGATTGTATTGGAAAATACATAGAATTTATTATGGATTGATCCCAAGCCCCTTGAGTTCAAACATGCAGATTTGATCTTAGGTGCTAAAGTCATATAAATCATGAGATTGATCTAATAGAGTATAGACTCTTGGAAATTGTTTCACCCTAATCTTTTGTATATGAAGGATCATAAGGATGGTGGTGTATAAAAATATATTTTAGGAATTTATGAGATTGATAGGGTCAAGTTCTTCTAGGTCAACTCCCTATTAACATTGAGTTTATGGTTTTGAGCAAATAATCAAAGACAATATTCTCTACTATGAAAATAGCCTATGTTTTTTTCTTTTACCCCTTTATAAATTGAAGCATGTGTTTATAATTTCTTCTTAAATGAACATGAATTAATTACATATTGAATATATTTAAAAATTTAACTATATTTTAGGAGTCTATGCTGACATGTGTTAAGTCAACCCATAATGGCTAGTACAGAAAAGGGAAATAATATGGGATCAAATTTTAATTTTTAAAATTTGAATATCAATCCTAAGTGCCTTGGGAATGCCCCTTGGCATAAATTATAAACCTGAATGCAATGAATATATGATGAAAGGTATGTATATAGGTACAATAAATGACTTGTAGGTGATAAATTAATGGGGAATACATGTAAATTAGAAGAGTATAGTGTGCAATAAATGAGTCATATATAAAATTTATAAAATGGGACATAAATAAGGATAAGCAATCAACCAAACTTACCACAAGAATATGCCATTAATTATTATGTAATTATTATATTAAAAAATCCACTAAGGTGGGTACAAAACTAAATGAGAAATGACATGGATATGTAAATTTCATCATTACATTTCCTCCCCACTTAATATGCACGTGAATCCTAACATGAGAATGCATTATAAAGTATGTTATTATTCTTAGTCATGCATATAATGTAAGTTTATATTTTAGATAATTAAAGGATATTTGGTCCATGTAAAGTAATGGACCATTTATTGAAATATTCTTATCTTCTTTTGTTTGGTGCAAGTATTCTTTGGGAGCTTGAAAAATAGAAAAGTGATATGCAATGAGTAGTTTATGTCAAATAAGTGAAATAGGCAAAAATAGAAAAATTGTAGTTTTAATTTATATGAAAAATAAGTAGATAGGGAGACAAGGGTTGGAAACTCCACTTGTATGGACAATGATACAAAAAATGATTTTCAAAATTGCAACAATGTGGATGGCATGTTTAGTATAACCATACAAATCCTCTCTATTATGGATAAATTGATATTCTTGATTACATTAATGTGATCTATCATATTCAATACAACCATGTAACTCCAATTGATGTGGAAAATGTGAAATAACGTTACTTAATTATGAGCATGTAATGTGATCAACATATGTTTAAGTATAATAATGAGTCTTTATCTAGTTCAATTCACTATCTGAAATATCAAAATTAAGACCACTAGTGACGATATATGCCTTCTTTAATTGGTTGCATCCATTATATGTAAGGAATTGGAGGAGAGATAATAATTTATATAAAGTAGTAAAATAAGTGAATTATGTAAGAATGTGATTATATATAGCATTTAAAAACATGTAACATTAAGTGCATGATAAGCATCAAGTGGCAATTAGATGATTAGTGTCAAAAAATCAATGTGTAAGAGCAAAGATAATGCAAATAAATGTATATATACCATTGAATGTGAAAATAAGTAACAAATATCAAATGATAATCATATAAGAAAATAGGTTGGGGATGAAAATCAACGTGGTTCTTGGTATGTAAGAAAATCTTGAGATAAGGATAATCCCAAAGGTTGGAGATAGTGTCCATGTAAGTGTGTCAAAATAGTTAAGAAAATAAAGTGATAAGAATGTAAGCATAGGTAGGTAGGGTATGATTGTGACAACATATGTTTAAGTATAGTGACGAGTCTCTATCTAGTTCAATTCACTAACTGAAATCTCAAAATTAAGACCACTAGTGATGATATATGCCTTCTTTAATTGGTTGCATCCATTATATGTAAGGAACTAGAGGATAGATAATAATTATATAAAAGTAGTAAAATAAGTGAATTATGTAAGAATGTGACTATAAATAGCATTAAAAAACATGTAACATTAAGTTCATGATAAGCATCATGTGACAATTAGATGATTAGTGTCAAAAAATCAATGTGTACGAGAAAAGATAATGTAAATAAATGTATATATACCATCATGTGAAAATTAGTAACAAATATAAAATGATAGTCATATAAGAAAATAGGTTGGGGATGAAAATCAATGTGGTTCTTGGTATGTAAGAAAATCATGAGATAAGGATAATCCCAAAGGTTGGAGATAGTGTCCATGTAAGTGTGTCAAAATAGTTAATAAAATAAAGTGATAAGAATGTAAGCATAGGTAGGTAGGGTATGATTGTGACAACATAAAGAAGGATAAATAACCTTGAGGTAATAATAGAGTTTCATCATAAATGTGATAGGGGGCTAGAAACATGGCATAAGGATAAGACATAAGAAGTATGTACATGTGTAGTCAAGAAATGAGGCATAGTCAATATATAATCATCATAAATTAATGTGATAAATGTAATTTCTAATACATGTTGCACGTTATAAATATAGTCAGTGTAGAATGATCATGAAAATAAATTATTATCCAAAAAAGTATCTAAAAAAATGTGATCATGTTACTCATCAATTCCAATATATATATGTTATCAACAATAGAATTGGCGGATCTCACAAATAGGGAATGAACCCGATAAAAAACATGTGTAGGGTAAAATTATCATCAAGCTACAAATAGTAGTTATAAATAGTGAAAATTTAATTTCATTCTTAATGGAACCCTTTTTATATAAGTCATTTTAGATCTCTAAGCCTTCCATGAGATTGATCAGTGTAGTGCAAAGACAAGGAAACATTCTTGGGTAAACCCACAAAACTGGTTTACAATTCCATTGAGGGAGGAAAAATGCATTTTAGGATGGAGATCACTTTAGGGGGTTTGCTAGAACCCCCCCTTCTAGTGAACCCCCTTTAATGGGTTTCATTTTTTAATTGCATTAAAGGGGGGTTCACTAGAAGGGGGGGGGAAGAGGGGGGGCGGAGAAGGTTCTAGCGAACCACCCTGGTTCACTAGAATCCCCCTTCTCCCCCTCTGGCACTAAAAATCTATAGAATTTTGCCCTTCAAAGCTCGTTTTGAGGATGAAAGTGGAGGAGAATTCACAGACCCAACTAGATGATGGTAGTCCTCAGAATGAGCTATCCATTGAATATAATTTTAATATGTTTTGGTTTTATTATGTATTTATTTTTTTAGTTTGATTAAACATAGGTTTTTCACTGAAAATCAAGCTCTTTGTTCTCCACATGTGGAAAATAGCAGATTATCAAAATAAAATTCTAAAAAACATGTGTAGGCTAGGTATTGATGTCCTTGATCTAGTAATTTTTTTAAAAATTTTGATACAGACAAATTTTTTTATGTTGTATACGGTCCGCCTATGTCTGAATTGTAATTGGTTTGACTTCAAAACTTGATTAAGGAAAAAATATTCAATAAAACACTATGAAACCAAATGAAAGGGTTAGATATTGTAGTTACAAATCTAAATTTGAAAAAAATAGAACTTTACCTTCATAGAAATTTTTTATGTTGTATACGGTGAGCATCACTCCTTAAAAATGGTGTTTACTGATAAAAACTAGTTTTCGAAGATGGAAAAAGAAGTGCAATCTGATTTCAATTTTTTTAAAAAAAATATATTTAGAATCTACAAACAAAATGTCACAAATCACTAGTTTGCATCATCTTGAAATTCCTCACGGTTTAGCCGCTATAGGTGCCCGAAAGTGAAGATTTAGTTAGAAAAAATCAGTTCAGTGTCCAGTTTGGCCAAAAATTGTAAACCAATATTGTGGGATCACCGTCCCACATGAGCCAAATTGGTACAATAAATTTTTTAGTGTGGTAAACTCTTGGAGCTATTGAGTAAATTTTTTTCACCTACTATTTTTTAATTTTTACAAAAAATTATTTAAAAAACATGTTTATTTTTTTAAAAATGATATAGAATTATTTTTTATTGATTTTAACTAAGTGTGGAATCAACCTCATGCATGTGAGATTAGATTAAATATTTAATTTAGGATACAATAAGCCTTATAGGTTTGATTTGACCTACAATATTGACCCAACTTATCATGATGAATATTCATTAGTGTTTTTCATCATTTTCATGAGCATATTTTAATTAACATCAAAATTTCCTCAAGTTTGTAATTGTAGATAGAGGTTGAGATTCATGAAAGACCAAAAAACAATTAGTTGGAGATAATACAATAATTTCCATTTATAGACTAGGACTAGGCATTTTTAGAGGCTATTAGAGTGTCATTTTGTGCATCTCCTACAATTATTATGATATTCATATATTGAATTCTCTAGAAAAGAGATGGGATGTTAATACAAATAAATTATATTAACTGGCTAACACAATGATAGTGATACTTGAGGATGTATGGAGGATACTGCACCTCCTAATTAGGGGAAGGAATATATAGAGAATAAATACCACTCTTGATAGAAAGATTAAAATTTATGTTATCGATGTATGGGTTGAGAGGGGTATAGACAAGAATGTGTACCATATGTGGTCAACTTAAATTTGGTAGAAACAAGTGATTGAGTATTTTGATTATTAGTATCATCATTTAGCTAGATGAAAAAAGGCTCAACAATATCATATGGTTTAATGCAAATATGTTAAGATATTGAGGAGCACCAGGGCCTTTTTACCTACAACAAGTGTATGTTGTCTCATTTATGTATGAGGATTTCCATATAGGTTTCTTGATAGTATCAATACACAAATTAAAGGGTTGTGAGATCACTATAACTATGGAAATATGAGTATGTATATACATTCCTTATTAACTTAGATTTATATCAATTCTAGATGTAGACCTAGACCACTTATACTTTGATGGGACACTAGCTACATTAGGTGGAGAGAGAAATTTACCCTCTTAGGATAATGCCAATTATTTTATTTATTGACTAACATATATCAAACATGACTTGACCATAGGGAGCTATATTTAGATGTTCATGATAAATTTTAGTTATGTTAGATTATTGGGTGGTCCTAATGGTATGTTGATAGAAAGGTTGCAGAGGTGGAGATATTTCTATTTGAGTGTGTATTGATACATTTTGGTCTATGTTAAAGGTGGCGCCCTAACACCCATTTTTTAATTTTTTTATCAATGGTCACCATATAAGTAAGGGGAGAGAGATCAAATTTTCATTCTCATACATTATGATGCAATGGATTTGGTTGATGGTGACGATGCAAGTATGATACAATTATTTCAGATTAGTTTTGGATATGGTAGGATAACCTTTTATGCATTATATTCCCTCAATGATGTTATGGAAATAAAAAATCATATCATTGCTTAGGGGAGTGATACTCAAGTACCTATAGACATAGCCACACTTAGACTACTTCTTACAAATAAGTTACATATGGTAGACCTAGGTTTAATGTAATGATTATGTCACATTAATTTTTATTGTCTCATCATATCAACATATGAATAATGATGACCATATACTATGTAGGAAGCATAGCATATTGGTTTAACCTTGTCTCTTACACCATATATAATTGAACTCAAGGTATCCCAAGAGTTATAATAGATTGCATTATAGTTGGTTAGGCCCATGCTACCTAATTTTTTCCTTTATTTGATTTAGTTAGCTAGTCTTGTGAGGCACTTATGGGTGTATCCATGATATATAGAGATATTATGCCATCAATGAGTACATGAGGATATATGTGAACTAATATATCATCCAAGAAAAGTGGGATATATATTAAAGGAAAATTTGGCTCAATGGGTGGTGTATAGAGTGCCTGCACCCTTAATTGATACAATGACAAAGTTATCCTCCTATAATACCTATTAGATTCATCTAGGTTCCACTTGAGCCAAGTAGGTAGATGTGGATGATGATGGTACTGCAAGAGTGGTAATGATTATGATCATAGTTACGTACTAGAAATACATGGGAGATCTAGGAGGGGTGATAAGGAGGAGGGGTCCTCAAGATAGGATCCTCCTAAGTAATGTATATTAATGAAATTATGATCATTGTTATCTTACAAAAACTTTGCTTATTTTTATAGATATTATTTTATGATGTTGGATATTTTCTCTCATGCACTATGATATATGTATAAAAATGTGTGATGATGCTACGAGTATTGATGTGATGATACATATTTATTTTCTATTCATATTTTAATTTTATATATAGTTATATGTGTTCTATATACATATGTATGTGTGTGTGTGGTGCAGTCATGGTAGGAGGGTCCTCAAAGAGAACAATCCAAAATGTGCAACAAGAGTCACACAATAGAAGCAACACAAAATATGGAGGCAAATGCAGATACAAACATCCTTATTATCAAAAATTTCAATTACATACAGTCAACCACATCTGGGCTTACAAATTGGGCTCACAGGCCTAATACAACATGCTCAAAATACAGTGCTCATACATGTGAGCGAAAATATTACAGATCAAATTCTATATTCTTCTTAATATACCTAATCTTGATTGATTCCTATCCTAATGATACATTACAAGATTTATATCATATCTGAAGATCTAGAAGCATCCACATCGGCCAAAGATCCTAACAATCTCCGATGAAGGAAACGTAATGTGTGCATGAATAGGTCAGCCTCAAATTTGAATTACTCCATGAAAGATGCATATGATGAAGTGTGGACCTAAAATTAAGGTTGGGGACACTCCATAAAACAAATCGAAACACACCGTGAGGATCCACAAGTTACAGGAAGGATCCACAATCGATCAAACTAGCTATTAGATTTGAAATTATTTCGGGGCCAGTTCCAAAAACTATCACTTAATCCGAAAGTGATAACTTTCCGAAAAAAGATCCAATCAAGCTGAAAACTTGGAATAAGGCAAATAAGCATGTCCACGATGAAACCATAGATCTGTGAGGTTTGGTGAGAAAACATGATGAAATACAAAATCTGCCAACTTGAATAAGAACAAGAACTGAACAAGAACAAAACTAAAGGAAAATAATTTTGGTTGATGCAAGATTGCCAAGAACCAAGGATGCTCCTACATCAGAAATCCGAGGTTAATGAAAAGTGAGTCCCTCACTTTGCTGGGGCCAAAGGAAAACCAAGATGGTTTGCCTCAGCCTGATAAATCCAAGAAGAATCCTCCCTTGGTCTATCCTTCCACTTCACCATATATTCTTTGTACTATCTTCCACGAGTTTTCCTCCCATCTCTAACATCCAAAATCTCTTCTATCTCATCTGATTGTTGTTTAGGAAGTTGTTCTTCCGATTTAGATTTACTGTCTTCATTGAATTCTGCTTTATGGTACTGATGTAGGTCTGAAATGTTGAATATAGGTGATATACCCATGCCATCTGGTAACTCTACTTCATAAGCATTGCCTGAGTCATATTTCTTCAAAATCTTACAGGGTCAAAACTTCTTCATCTTGAGATTACTATATGTGCCAACTGGAAATATTTCCTTCCTCAAATATACCATCACTTCATCTCCAACTTTGAAATCCTTATGTCTCCTCATTTCATCTGCTTGCTCCTTATACTTCTGGTTCATATCTTCCAACTGTTGCTTCACTTGAGTATGCACTTTCTTCATATGTTCTGCGAATTCCTCTACTTCTGCACTCCTTTTATCTTCTTTACTGATGTCTTGCAACTTTGATATACCTTTAGGATAAACTCCAATAACAATCTCAAAATGTTTCTTTCCAGTACTCATGCTCACTAAATTATTGTAGGCAAACTCTGCTTGAGCAAGGACTAAATCTCAACTTCCAGTTTTCTCTCCAACCACACATCTCAACAAATTTCCCAAACTCCTATTTACTACCTCTGTCTGTCCATCTGTTTGTGGGTGAAAATTAGAATTGAACTTCAAATATGTCTTCAACTTCTTCCAAAGTGTCCTCCAAAATTAACCAACAAACTTTGTATCTCTGTCTAAAACAATACTCCTAGGTAATCCATGCATTCTGACCACTTCCTTGAAAAACAAGTCTGCTATATATACTGCATCTGTTGTCTTCTTACAAGGTATGAAATGTGCCATCTTAGAAAAAAATTTTACCACCACAAATACAGAATCATTACCTCTCTATGTCTTAGGCAAACCAAGTATGAAATCCATGTTGATATCCTCCCAAGGTCCTTTTGGAACTGTAAAAGGTTTATACAATCCAGCATTCTGACTACTCCCTTTTGCAACCTGATGAATTCTACAACTCTGTATGAATTTCCTAACATCCTTATGAATATGTGGCCAAAAGTAATTCTCACTTATCAATGCTACTATCTTATCGATTCCAAAGTGTCCTGCCAATCCTCTACTATGTTTCTCTTTCACCAAGTTATCCCTCATTAAGCTCTGAGGTATACATAATTTATTTCCTCTAAACAACATATCCTCTTGAATGAAATAATCCAACCACTGACTCCTATCCTCCAAAACTGGTTCTTTACAAGCTCTCCAAGGTTCTGCAAAATTCAGGTCTTCCTCATACAAGTTCTTCAATTCATCAAAGCCTAGTACCTCCACTTTCATCTGTGCCAGTAAATTACTTCTCCTACTCAAAGCATCAACAACTCTATTTGAATTTCCACTCCTATGTTTCAAAATAAAAGTATGACTCTGCAAGAATTCCACCCATCTCATGTGTTTCTGATTCAACTTACCTTGACTGTTCAAATATTGCAAAGCCTAATGATCTGTATATAACACAAACTCCTTAGATAACAAGTAATGTATCCACTTCTTCAAAGCTTGAACTATGGCATAAAACTTCTTATCACACACTAAATAATTTTTCCTTGCATCATTCAACTTCTCATTGAAATAAGCTACTGGTCTTCCTTCTTGACTTAATACTGCTCCAATTGTATTTCCACTTGCATCACAGTCTACCTAAAATACCTTATTAAAGTATGGTAAAGAAAACAAAGGCTACTCAATCACCTTCTATTTCAACAAGTCAAAGCTCATGTCTACTCTAGATGTCCATCTAAAATCCTTCCTATCTCCTCTCATTGTTTCTATCATAGGACTGAAAATAGAACTGAAATTCCTAATAAACTTTTGGTAGAAACTAGCTAATCCATGAAATGATCTTACCTCTCCAATGCTTTTCGGTGTAGGCCACTCAAAAATTTCTCTTACCTTCTCAAGATCCATCTTCAGTCCATCCACTAATATCACAAATCCCAGATATACCAATTCTTCCTTCATGAAACTACACTTCTTAATGTTTATCAACAACTTCTTGTCTCTCAACCTATGCAAAACTTGTCTTACATGCAACAAATGTTATTCTCTAGTCTTACTGAAAATCAAGATGTCATCCAAATAGACAATCATAAACTTACCCAAGAATCTCTTCAATACCTCATTCATCAACCTCATGAAATTATTTGGTGCATTTATTAGTCAAAAAGGAATCACCAACCACTCATACAATCCTTCATTTGTCTTGAATGTTGTCTTCCATTCATCCCCTTCTCTGATTCTAATCTGGTGATATCCACTCTTCAAATCTATCTTTGTAAAGTATTTAGCTCCACTCAAACAATCCATCATTTCATCCATCTAGGGAAAAGGAAATATATACTTCACTATGATCTTGTTTATGGCTCTAGAGTCTGTACACATCCTCCATTATCCATCCTTCTTAGGTGCTAGCACTGCAAGTACTGAACAAGGGCTTAAGCTTTCTTTGACCAAACCTTTTCTCAACAACTCTTGCACTTGTCTATTCAATTCTTCATTTTCTACTAGTATCATCTGGTGTGCTACTTTATTAGGAAAACTAGCTCTAGGAATCAGGTCCATACAATGACTAATACTCCTCATAGGTAGCAATCCATCAAGTACATTATCTGAAATGATAGCTTCATATTCTACCAGCAATTCCTTTATCTCTTCTGGTTTTTCTTCTACATGCTTCAAGTCTTCAACCTTCTTAGGAACCAAGGCATAACACATGCTCTCATGTCTCAGTCCATCCAAAAATCTCCTTCCATCAACCAAAAAAATTCTAGCATTCATACAAACCTCAACTTTAGGAACATCCTTGAATGGTAACAAAGTCTGCTTCATTCCATTTGCAACAATGGTATATATGTTCTTCTTTCCATCATGAATAGCCTATCTATCATACTACCAAGGCCTTCCCAAGATAACATGGCATACATCCATAGGAATGATATCACACAAAACTTCATCATGGTAATTTCCCATCTTCAATTTCACCAAACATTGTTCACTTACCAATATCTTATGCTCATCTTGAATCCAAGCTATCTGATAGGGCTTTACGTGTTTCAATCTTTCCAGCTTCAATTTGGTCACCATTTTTTCAGAAACTAGGTTCTCTGAGCTTCCACTATCAATGATCACTTTGCAACATTTTCCACCTACCTTGCATCTGGTTCAGAACAAATTCTTTCTCTACAATGGTTCTTGCTCCATCTCGCTTTGACACAATACTCTTCTGTTCACCAATACTTCTCCCTCTTCTAGTTTATTAGATGATCCAACATGATCCTCCTCAACAAAGGATTCTCTTCTACTGTTCTTTATCCCTTTGCTTGTCTCTCCCTGATCACATTCAAATGCTCTATGTCCTTCTCCACCACACTAATAACAAGCTCCTCTGAATATTCTTTTCTCCTATCCTCTATTGTCTTTTATATAACCCTCATTTTGGTAACCACCATATCCTCCTCTTTGGTAAGAGTTTCCATCATTTCTACTTTATGAATTATCATTCTTACTGACTTCCTTATCTTTATTCTGATATGAAAAAGGTCCTCTTCCTCCTCCAGTAAAAATTCTTCCTCTCTAAATTCTTCCACCTCTTCCTCTCTGTATCTGCTCATGTCTTTTGTTCAGCTTCTCTTCTACTTTTAGGGCACATTGATATTCCTCCTCCACACTCAACAACTTAATCAAACTGATCTCATCTTGTATAGATGACCTCAAACCATTTATATATCTGGCTACTTGTTCGATCTCATCTTTTGAATGTCCAGATCTGATATTCAACTTGTAGAACTCCTCAGTATAGTCTGTCACACTTGATTCTTTTTGCTTCAAATTTTGTAATTTTTGAAATAAATTGATCTAATAGTCTGTAGGCATAAACTTTGTCTTGAAATTATTCACCATCCGATCCCACGATCTTATCTTCTCATTTCCTTTTCTTTGTCTATCTATCTACAAATGTTCCCACCAAAGGGATGCATGTCCTTTTAAATTTGTACAAGAAAATTTCACCTTCTTGTCATATGTGGTACCTTCAAAATCATAGTACTTTTCCATCTCTATTATTTAATCAAGTAATTCATCCGAATCCAACTTACCATTATAATTTGGTGGATTAAAATGTGGTTTACTATTTACTCTAGTTAGGGCTCTTATGAACCTCTCTTCTCCCTGATCAAGGCCAGGTTGATCTTCTCTTTCCCTATCTTCTTGCTCTTCTACCTCTTCATCACTCACATAATCAATTGGTCGACCTCTCGTTTGGGCCATTTCGACTGCTTCTAATCTAGCAACAATTCCTCTTAACATCTCCATTACAGTTGGTTCTGCATTTCCATGTGCTCCATTTCCTCTACCATTTCTTTTTCCCACCATCTTTACACAAGTACTCTGCAGTTGCAGGTTGGATCCTCAATCCGCCACCCCACAACAAATATTCAATAGGACTTCGCAAGCTTTGATACCAATTTGGTGCAGTCACGGTAGGAGGGTCCTCAAAGAGAACAGTCTAGACCATGCAACAAGAGTCACACAACATAAGCAACACAAAATATGGAGGAAAATGCAAATACAAACATCCTTATTATCAAAAAAATTGATTACATACATTCGGCCACATCCGGGCTTACAAATTGGGCTCACAAGCCTGATACAACATGCTCAAAATACAATGCTCATAGATGCGAGCGAAAATCTTACAGATCGAATTCTATATTCTTCTTAATCTACCTAATCTTGATTGCTTCCTATCCTAATGATCCATTACAATATTTTTATCATATCCATAGATCTAGAAGCATCTGTGTCGGCCAAAGATCCTAACAATCTCTAATGAAGGAAACGTAACGTGTGCATAAATAGGTAGGCCTCAAATTTGAATTACTCTGTGGTAGATGCATATGATGAAGTGTGGACCTAAAATTAAGGTCGGGGACACTCCACAAAACAAATCAAAATACATCGTGAGGATCCGTGAGCTAAGGGAAAGATCCACGATTGATCAAACTAGCTGTTAGATTTGAAATTATTTTGGGGCTAGTTCCAAAAACTGTCACTTAATTCGAAAGTGATAACTTGTCTAAAAAAGATCCAATCGAGCTGAAAACTTGGAATAAGGAAAATGAGCATGTCCACAATGAAACAATAGATCCGTGAGGTCTGGTAAGAAAACATGATGAAATACCGAATCTTCCAACTTGAACAAGAAAAAAATTGAAGGAAAATATTTTTGGTTGATGCAAGATTGCCAAGAACTAAGGATGCTCCTACATCAGTGTGAATATGAATGAATGAATCATGAATAATTAGTACACATGTATCATTAGTAGTTAATAAACACTAAATTCATTTATGGAATACTTATTAAATCATGTATTTGATGTATGAAAATGAATCCCATAATCATGCTCATATGTAATTAATGAACACAATGCAACATTAAAGCTCACCTTAAATTAAATTTAAAAGGATGCTTTATTTTTATTTTCCTTTCCTCTAGCTAACATGTCATATACTTAGATTGTTAAAAAACCACATAATGTGAATATAATTTGTTGTGGCTCTATGAATCTACACTAATCTTGAACTCGTATTTCCATAATTATTTACCTTTATAGTGAAGATTGTGGTTTACATCTAAGACCACATATTTATTTAAATGATGGATGTGGATAAGATGGTACAATTATGGAGGTATTATCTTTGGAATCACTATCATACATGTGTATGCTTCCTTCTCATAATCATATACATTAGGTTTTTTCCCATAAATGGATGAATCCATTTGAAGAGATTGCATGTTATAATATTTTATATTAATACATACTTACGAACACCACATGGTATAAAATCTAATGGATCCTAATCACCATCAAACAAAGAAATATAAAGTATGAGGTTATGATTTATAATATTGTGAGCCATGGATGATTATGATTTAATATGATAATTTTTTTAGAACCATACATTGGTTGACATGTGGAAATGTTTTCTTTTGTGCCAAAATTTTACATGTCTATTCAAAATTGATGGTAAAACTCTCATAAAACATTACCATGGATTCCTAAGAATAATAATAAAAACTAATTTACTAGGAATCTCATGGAATATGTGTCTAATGTACATGGTTGAATCATGATTGGGAAATTAATAGTACCGATACAAGATCTATCACCATTTTCAAATCCTCTAATGGTAAGTTTAGTTGTAACTTTGATATAGGAATTTATGATTGGATTAAACAATCTTAAATACATATGTTTCAATAGAGTAGATCCATTATCAAATAATGAATTTAATTTTTAATTTTCCATATTTCAACATAGTGGGTAAATGTAGTGCTTCATAAATAAACTTCACATGTGGTATTTCATCATCATAAAATGAGATAGCTTTATGTTCCTTGTGGATAATATATTATATCAAAGACTACTTAATTGTGGACTAGTATTGGAGTTGATTTAAATATTTTATAGGAATTTTTGAATGATATTTCATATGGAATGATGTACACACTAGATCCAAAAGTGACATTTTAGCTTGTATGCTTATATGTTGATAAATAATACCATAACTTCCTTCAAATATTTATTTGTAAGTGTAGGATTAGAGGGAATATTGGGTGCACTAGAAGATAAAGTGGGTTGTTGTAAAGGAATATTTTTCAATCTACCTAGTCTTTTATGTGTATGTTTTTGTATGTTATAAAATGTGAATTAGAGATATATCGAAATTAGGCTTATAAAAATTTATGCACATATCATATGAATAGTAGGTACGGAAGCATCAAAGGATAAATTTTGAGAAGGTAATTACTAAGTTCCTATTATCCTCATTAACACTAAGTTTATAAATATGGGTAATGAAATAATTCCCTAAACTCATAAAATAAGTGTGAATAAAACAAGGTGAATATTTCAAAGCTTTACCACTAAGATGAAGTCTAAACTCGCTAACCAATAAGATATAATAATCTACATAATCATAATTAGCAATCAAGAATACTTTAACATATAAATGTAATTATCTATAGTACCATTGTATTATCATCATGAAATAATTATTCACAAGGTTCATATTGCGATCATGTAGTGTAGAAGAAGGTGTAATGATATAAAAAATATTCACATGGGTAGATACATATATTTCATCATAAGGTCTGACATCATCATAAGAGGTATGGGTATCAAAAAATCAACATGTGATGTAGAATTTAACTAATCATCATGTATAGAATAAGACATGATATCTAAAGAATGTGACTTTATGGATGTAAGGCTATCATGAGACATGGGAGTAACATTTTTAAGAATAGGTAAAGGAGGTGTAACATCACCACATGGAACATAATTCATAAGTATATCACTAATGGACCTGAAGGTTCCTCACAATTATTCAAGATGTAATAGTATCACTGTCAAAAGAATATGTAGGAATAATACAAGGCTCATGGATAAGTGAGATAAGTATGTCTAAAAGGAGAGGATAAGTACTAATTAATCCTATGAAAGAGGGAAGCATAAACATAGTAAAAAAATGCCTCATAGAGAACACATTCTCATCCATAACATAGAAATTAACTAGATCATCAAGGAAAGTTGCATGTTATGCAAAAGATAGGAACACATTATGAAAATTAGAAAAAATACACATATATATTAGCTAGGGAAGATGACCTAGGAAGATCCATAATGATAGATTATCCAAGGGTGTTGCAGGAGGGTTAGAATAGAAGAGGTATATATGTAGGAACAAATGACAATAAAAGTATGATAATCTTATGCAAACAAAGGTATTTTCAAACCCTATGAAATTTATGAAATAAAACATTTGATAAAGTTTAAGTATATTCATATCTAAAAACCTTAACAAAATCCAAGTAAAACCCATAAGAGTGTAGGAGTAGACATGTTCATCAATTTGTAAGGGAGTTAAACCATTATACATAAATATATGATTATTAAAAGAATAATACATGTACATAATTAACCTAGATTGAATTAACTAGTTGGCTTGATAATTGAAATACTGCCTTTAGAAATTAAATGCAAATGGATAGGTCAACTTTGAGAACACAAATGGAGAATTAATATTGATGCTACATGTCCAATCCAATTGTCTAAGTATAGGAATTTAGTTCTTTTTAATTGATTAATTATACTGTGTAGAAAATAGTCAATTTTTTTATGAATTGATCTCAAGCCCCTTCAGTTCAATTGTAAGCATGTAGAATTGATTTGAGGTCTAGAAAAATCTCTCATATGATTTAATTTATATAATGTGGAATCCTAAAAATTATTCACCTTGATCTTTGGTATTTGGATGCTTGTAAGGATGATGATATTTAAAAACCACATATAGGAAAGTTTCTAGATTGCTATTGGGTCAACCCTCTATTCAAATCAACTTTTTGATTATGAGGGAATGATCAAAGACAACATTCTCAAACATGCATATGGATTATGTGGTTTAAATAATTTTATTAAAATGAAGGGTGTGTTAATAATTTTTATTTGAACAAACACACACATTAGGGGAGAAGACCCAGTATCCACCAGGGCTAACTTCGAGAAACCATAGAATTCAAACCATACGTCAAATCAACAAATTTTTTATGGGTTTTTTCCGCTCATGAGTTAAGTGTTTGTAACTAAGGTTTTGGCTTGTGAGAAATTTGGTTGAGTGCGGTAGAGTTTGATATGCGCACGGGGGTCAAAAAGTCACCTTTTAGAGGTGTCGTCCGATCGTCACCACCTAACTTCCCAGTATCCGCTCATTATAACCACCAATTTTTTTTAAAAAAACACCTGATTGTGTCACTATTATTATGCAATTAAAACTATTTTATCATTCAAATCTGCTCAAAAGTCAATGGGTCTAATTCACGTTAGCACCTTATAAAATTAATTTGGCGCCCATTAAAAATCACTCCTACACATTAAGTGCCAAACATTAGCACCAGATGCCAAACACATTACACCCCAATTAAACTTCATTAGGGATCCGATTAATGCATATGACTAATGTTATTTTTTAGGGTATCCCATTATTTTCCATTATTTTATTGTGTGCTCTCTCTGGAAGGTTCTCAGCGATGAAAGCTTCTCCAACCGTCGACGACTCTCCACAACTCTTGTTGTTGTGCACAAGTTGAGGTAACAACAAACATCATTCTCCTTTCAATATTCAAACAATGGTATTGGTTAATCATTTTATTCTACATCTTTCATGACCCGTGAAGGGTTTATTCGATGATTGAAAAATTATTACTGCTTGTTTATGAAATAAATCATTCATCTTCAATGCATTTTCGCCATGCGTGCTGTTTGATTTTGTTGGGTCATGGTGCTAGTCTTTTTCCCACGGGTTTTTTTGGGGTTAAATGATTATTTCCTCTCCCCGTTTTTGTGCGTGCTCACGACCTGGTAAATTCGATTGTTTCATGATTTTGTCTCCAAAAATGATGATAAAATTTGTGGGTTTGACCAAATGTCTACAAAATAAGATTTTTTGGTCTGCTTCGACCTTTTTATAAAAAACCCATGTGACTATGGGCATAAATTGGAAAGCCCATTAAAAATATGCCATATATGTGAAAACCCTTGCTTGGGTTTTTCCAAATTCATGTGCTTAAGGAATTAATCTCATGAAACCCTTGCCTGGAATATTCAACATCTATCTGAAAACGCACTTTTTTATTCTCGTGAGTGAGGAATTATTATTATGAAACCCTTGGTTACTTTTTTGTGCACATTTCTGAAAACCCAAGTCTATAATCGATCTACCTTTGTTAAAATTAATATCCTATCGCTGTTGAATACAACACAACTTCTTTCATTTACTGTACATATGTGTCTTATATGTACATTCTACTTATAGTTATTTTCATGAGTTGTGTATTTAACATTTATATTTATGCACTGTCTTTTTACTTTACTTTATAAGTAAATGAAGGTCTTTATGGGTGACGGGTTTTTCCTTACAAACCCCATTTACAAATTCAAAAATCTATGAGTTCATTTACTATTTTCGGTTATTTGTATGTGTATATATATTCTGTACATATATGTGTCTGTATATATATATACATATATATATATATGTATATATATATACATATATATATATGTATATATATTTGTATGTATGCATATATAAACACACAACTTATTCAATTTGTAAATGAATGTGTACAATCTTAGTTATATATATTCTGCAACTATGAAAGAAATTCTCACACTTCTTAAGTGTTACACCTGAAAATGGTGGATAATATGCTGGGAAAAAATCTTTATCTTGAGCTTGTACACAGTAAACACTTTCCCATTATGTACAGAAAAGGGTAATTTACAAACATCTAAACTTTCTATAAGATCTGCAAATCGAATTCTCCTAAGTTTTGTAGTAATTTTGTAAATTGAAAATCTCATCATTGTATGCAATTTGTAGTTCTTTAATTATTAAACACACAACTTATTGAATTTTTAAATGAATGTGTACAATGTTATATATATATATGTGTGTATCCTTTGCCTATCCTTTCAAAATAGAAAAAATGGTATTGGTTAATCATTTTCTTTTGCATCTTATTGAATTTGTAAATGAATGTGTACGATGTTATGTTGAACTTATCTTTTGCTATTTGTCCTTGATGACAATATTTGTTTTAGTTTGGCATCTTGGTGGTTGATTACTCAGTTGAATTGTTTCCATTCTGTCATTGGTATACTTACTTCATTTATGATATTATCTTTGGTGGCACCGATCTCTTGACTCCATGTGCAAAGCATAAGGAATCTTGGTTACAAGTTTATGTTCCTATGTTCAGGTGACATGTTTTTGATTTGACATTTTGTTCTATAGTGATTCACTTGATATTGGCTCATTAAGTTTTTCTTTGAAACACTTGATTAAATGATATTGGCTTATTCAGTGATCTATAGAATTATATGATGTTGGCTTATTCAATTTTTCTACCATTATGACATTGATACAATTTTTTCTGAACAATATTGGAGGTGGGCTTCTCTGTCAGGTAATGCTTTCAGTTGGATATTTGTCTTAAGAAAACCCTATCGGGTTTCCTTAAATATCTATTAATGGATTGGGCATATGATATTGTGATATTGGCATGGGTATATGGAACAATTGATAATGGATTGAGCATTTGGTATACTAAATTTGGCATGGGTGAATGGAATATTGAACTTAGCATGAATATTAGACTTTATTATATTTCATAAGGCATTCGGTATATATGGCATTATGGTGGCAATCGATTTTGAACATTGGCAAACATTTGATCATTCTTATGCATGTGATTCAGATTTTTGGTCAGCACATTACTAGGCCTTAAGGCCGACAACATGTATAAGGTTATGATGTTCTAAAATGTCACCATGGAAGTGACTTGGCTTTGATTACTAGGAAACAAACAAGTCTAAGGTAATCGACATTTGATGTGTAAAGTGGTCAAGTCAAATAATGCAAGGCATTATTTGGTCGGCATATTCACTTAGTCAATAATTGATAAATGGCAATGATGTTGGATGACATGCAAGTCTTTGAATAGTCTACGGATTTTAAAATACATCATGAGTTTTTGTATTATTAATTTAGTCCTTTCGGACTTCAAAATCTATCAAATTTGGTAAAGGATATCGATTGTTTTGGTTTGGAAAGAATAGGGCAAACATTTTGGTTCATTATTTGTGGGTTTCAAACCCTACTTGGCTGCCACCATGGAAATCTCCTCACAGCCGTTTCACTGTATTTGCTAGCTTTCTAAATTTCTTGGACAACGTATGGGGGAATATGAAAGACCATTACCATGGTCGATTCTTCTGTCAGTCTCCTGTCATTGGATAAGAGCTTGAAACTAGAAGTAGCTCGTGTTGCTTTGTTGTTTTGTTGATCTGGTAATTTTCTACATGAAAAAATCTCTTCTGGTCTTCTTAGGTATTCATCTCTTTAACTGATTTGCAGAACCGTTACTTCTACTGGAAAAGATAATAGAAAGATATGTGTTTACTTCTATATGGAAGATGAAAAATGGTTTTATTCTCTTCGTGGTCTGAATTAAATGCATGGTTTGACATAATCTTAACTGCATTTCACAATAGTTTTACCATATCAGAATTATGGGACCGTGTTTTTGGTTTGTGGGTAATCATGAAGTCTACGAATCTTTTCAGTTTCTTACCTAGATTCACTGATAACTATTCTTGGATGCATCATTATATGATTTTGATTACATTGCATTATGCTTTCAATTACATTGTTGTTGCAGTTGGTTTTCAAGGGTATTGTTCATGAATTTCATACATGCTTTAATGTTGTTTTGATAAGCACTGCCTGTGTAGGCTACTTGAGAGGACAGTGTTTAGTCCGATTTCTTAATTTGCATGTTGCTAACCTATTTCTGTCAGAAGAAAACCCTCATGATGATCCTTCTCTCAGGAAAAAAGGAACATCTGGCAAGGTTGTTTGATATAAAATGGGTATTCTGATAATCACCTCTGTTTTATTCTCTTTTAAAAAAAAATGAGCTACTATTACAATATCTAAAAATGTAATGATGAAATCTGTTTAAATAGGAAAACAAAGAGATTAGGGCTTTCGGTTTTGTTTTGGAAATTAAGTGAGAAATAGAGGTTCTTATTTTTGGTGGAAAAAATTGAAAAGAGTGTGCTAACTATTTTTGAAGAACTATGAGAAACGTATGAAACAAAAAGTGAAAAACTAGTGTGAGTATATCATTGTGAATGTATTGAGGAGAAGTTGTGAATTGAAATTGAAAATAAAAAATTATGAGCTATTTCATCAAGCTGTCTTAAGGCTTGAAAATGGTTAGAATTCTAAAGGGTCATGCTTGAACCTTGAGGATTGTAAACATTTTCCGTCAAGAGGCACTTGACAGAAACTAGAGAAACAGAGAGATCCTCTGTATCATTGTATGACTTACTAAAAATAGAAAAGGGGTTGGTGCTCCTTGAGTTGGTGCTCAGAAATCAGCCTATGAGGCATTGCCAAAAATGATTATTGAAATAAAAGACTAAAAAGGCAGCAGTTTAGGAGTGGTTTTTCTACCCCAGGAGGGTTTTCCACTCAACATATCTTGTGTCTATTTGCTTATCTATGGTTCATGTGATTCATTGCATGAATGCTTTAATATGCTATGTTTCACTATTATAATTCTCATTTCAATTTATGTGATTGCATTCAATACATGAATGAGTTTATCATTGATAAATGAGAGCATACATCTGGTTTATTTCAGTTTTATTAAAATTGTGAAAACAGTTAAAATCACTGATTCACCCCCCCCACTCTCAGTGTCTTTTTCACTCCAACATGTT
This sequence comes from Sequoiadendron giganteum, assembly GCA_007115665.2. Lineage (NCBI taxonomy): Eukaryota > Viridiplantae > Streptophyta > Pinopsida > Cupressales > Cupressaceae > Sequoiadendron > Sequoiadendron giganteum. The sequence continues at coordinate 484,269,464 of CM021105.1, read as the reverse complement.
ATATATATATATATAACACAACTTATTGAATTTTTAAATGAATGTGTATAATGTATATATAACACAACTTATTGAATTTGCAAATGAAAGTGTATAATGTTAGTTAATTTGCAAATGAATGCATACAATTTTATATATATAACATTGTACACAATCATTTACAAATTCTGTGTCTCTTGTCTCTTGTTCATTCAACAAATCGATATATATGTGTGTATCATTTTCCTATGCTTTCAAAATGCAAACAATGGTATTGGTTAATAATTTTCTTCTGCATCTTTCACCACCCTAAAGAGTTCATTTGTTGATTGAAATTTTTTTATTGCTTGTTTATGAAATAAATCATTCCTCTTCAATGCCTTCTCGCCATGTGCTGTTTGATTTTGTCAGGTCATGGTATTGGTTTTTTTCCCACATTGTACACATTCATTTATAAATTCAATAAGTTGTGTGACCATGCTATGAGGTAACGACAAACATCATTCTCCTTTCAAAATACAAAAAATGGTACTCTTGATTCTTATTATGTCATCAAAATGTATGTGTGGTTTATAATGCAATTAAATTATATATATATATGTATACATGTGTGTTTGTATATATATTTGTATGTATGTATGTATGTATACACATACATATATAGATATATATATGTATGCATGTGTATACATACACATATATATACATATATATGTAGTATGTGTATGCATACATACATACATATATACATACATACATACATACATACATACATACATACATACATACATACATACATAAATACATATATGTATGCATGTATATATATACATTCCATCACCGTGAGAACCTTCCTGAGAGAGTGTGTGGTAAAATGAGGGAAAAAAATGGGATAACCTAAAAAATAACATTAGTCATATGCATTAATTAGACTCCTAATGAAATTTAATTGGGGTATAATGTGTTTGGTGTTTGGTGCTAATGTTTGGTGATTAATGTGTAGGAGTGATTTTTAATGGGTGCCAAATTAATTTTATAAGGTGCTAACGTGAATTAGACCCATTGAATTTTGAGCGGATTTGAATGATAAAATAGTTTTAATTGCATGATAATAGTGACATAGTTAGGGCCCTTTTATGTTTTGCAATGTACATCAGTGATTTTCGGCAATGTATATGTATGTATATGTTTATATGAATGCATGCATGTATACTTATGTTTCTATGAATGTATGCATGTATGCTTATGTTTCTATCACTGTATGCATGCATACAAACATGCAAAAAATCACTGATATATAATGTTCCCCATATAAACATCGAATCCAAATATAATGCATAATTCAGTCATATCATCTCTAAAAACCTACGTAACTGGCATCTACAAATTCAAATGCTCCAACAAATTCAAATTTGAAACACAACAACCAAATTGAATGCATTCAATTGTCAGATTCAAACTACTAAATAAGAGGGACAACAACCAATGACATTCACAATTATTCTCCTCTGCGAATATCCTCTCCATACTACATAGCATTGATTGGAATCCTTTGCACATTCCTCATATATCCAAGGGTGATGAGAAACAATGAATATAACTTGAATAAATCTTGGTATACAATTCTATTAACATTTATATGTTTGTACATATATTTATGTTTTCCATATGAAACTTTTAATATGTTGAACTTGATTAATTATGTGTTGTTGTACATGCACTATTGCAAAGGTCGCATGATGTTTGTATGTTACTAGCCATGGTTGTTACTACCTGTGGTTGTAAATATTTTCTTGTAGGCACGGGAGAATAAGGAGAGGTGGTGCAAAAATGTTCATGGCGGGCAATTTGGTAAATGTGTTTGTCAACACACCAAATAATTAAGGATTCTTTGTTCATATGGCTCTAAGTTTCAATTATTGTTCTTTATTGTTCACTAACTAGTATGTATTTTAATTTATTTCAATAACTATTGTCCATTTTTGTTTGTTCTATTATATTTGTTTGTTGTGGCAGGCATGTCAAATGGCTAGGAGGTTGTAAAGAGCATGTCAAATTGCAAGATGACAATTAAGGTAAAGTCTTGAAAAAATTTACTTTGGTTGTGACCCTGTAGACATTGTGTTCATTTATAATGTTCATTTTTCTTATTCATTGTAAACTTACACTTATAATTTACAATTAGATTGATTTCCAAGTGTAGGTGTTGAAAATTTTATAATTTCAAATAGATTAATTTATGGATATGCTGCATATATATATATACTTAGTTGTGTATACATACATGTATATAAATATGTATGTATGTATGTATTATATACATACATACATACATACATACATACTTATATATGTATATAGGTATATGTATACATACTTATATATGTATATATAAGTATGTATGTATACACAATTAAGGAGGTTGTGAAGAGCATGCCAAGTTGCATGATGGCAATTCAAGTAAAGTCTTTCAAGACTTTACTTTTGCTATCACCTGGTAGACATTGTGCTCATTTATAATATTCATTATTCTTATTCGTTGTAAACTTACACTTACAATTTACAATTAGATTGATTTCCACATACACTTACACTTACAATTTATGAATATGCTACATATAGATGTATAGTTATATATATGTATGCATATACTTAGTTGTGTATATATATACACACACACACACACACTATGTATATGCATACATATACATGTATATGTATATGCATACATATACATGTATATGTATATGCATACATATACATGTATATGTATATGCATACATATACATGTATATGTATATGCATACATATACATGTATATGTATATGTATGCATATACATAGTTGTGTGTATATATATTTATATATATGTATATGTATGCATATACATAGTTGTGTGTATATATATTTATATATATGTGTACATAATTTTCTGAATTTTAATTACATACATTTCTTAATTTACATTTTAACTTTTAACAATGTTAGTTAGATGAATACAACAAACACATATCCAACAAAATGATAGATGAATACAACCAACACAAAACCAAATTCGAATCACATAAAGCATAAATCATTAACTTGGATAGCTCCCAAAACATGTCTAGGCTGAAATCAAATTTATTACAGCATAAACATGATTAAGACAAAGTTCTAAAGAAGACAAGGAGTCTTCAATTTTACAAAAAACAAACTAGCACAAATGGAAGTCAAAAAGTTCACAATAGAATAGCATTCAGTTTTAAAAAAATACACACTAGTATCCTTTGGCTATCCAATACAATAGACTAGCATTCAGTTTTACGAAAAACACACTAGCACACATCGAAGTCAAAAAGTTCACAAAAAAAAATCCTAATCAGACATCCACATATCTGATTAAGAAGTGGTGGGTCCTTGGGTGTCAAATGACTCCACATCAACTGAAGAAGATGTTAAGGACTGCTGATTGTTTTGCATGACACTTGCTATACAAGCAAGCAATGCCTGATTTGCCTCTGGACTAAGGTGTAACTATTGAGAGTAGCCTTTAGAAGACTTGTTTTGTAGGCTGCTAAGAGCAACAAAGGCTGGAGATAGAATGTTAATCATGTCCCTTAAAATTGGATGTTGAGTTGGAAGAGGAGTTGTAGGAGTACTCTTACATCAGTTTCTTTATACTCTTTCCGCTTGCTTTTGGGTTTCCTTTAACTATCGAGTAATTTTGCTTGCTCCCTTTCAAACTCCTTTTGTTGTCACTGCCTGAGCTTCTCCTTTGCAATTTTCTATTTTTTTGCAACACGATCCAATCTCTTTGCCTCCCTTTGTGCCAGGTTTTCTTCCCTTTTTGCCTTCTTTTCAGCGATTTGGTCCCTTTTCCTTTACTGCAATTCTTGGTTTCTTTATTTTTGTGCCTCTTGTTCATTCAACAGATTGAAAAATTCATCTGATGTCAAAATTTGAGATATCCTACTTAGGTGCAAAACCCCATTGCAACCTCTATTCGATGATTGGTGCACCCTTTGTGTTGGGAGTTGTAAAAAAAATCTTCTCCTTCCTTCTGGTTGTTGGTCATCGACTTGTGTACATGGCACACAGTTAGCTTCTTCGTCACTAGAGGCATTACCTCCCACTCCACCCGCTTCATCATTTGAATCCCAATTTATTCTAGTCGTGAAGTAATGGATGACCTCTTCAGGATCTACATGTGGTGGTGATGGCATGGACAACCCTTCATCCCCTTGAGTGAAATTCAGATGCACCCCTAGGTTTAAAGCTGCATCTTGAAATTCAGATGGCAGATTGAGACTCTCTTCATTTTCTGCTACCTGATTACATGTTTGAACTACAGGTTCTTCTTCAATTTTCGCTGCCTCAATGTTTTCTGTGCAATATCCTTCTTTATTTGTTGGAAATGGGGGATTGCTTGCAGTAAAGGTTTCCACAAACTGTCCAATCTATTCCTCATTCCAACCTGTTGTCCTCAAATAATTCTTCGCTGCCATGAACTGTGTCTCATCCTCAGCTATCTCACCCTCTGTTTGTGCTCCCAATGTGGTTCCTTCATCTTCAACCACGAAAGCTTTGCTTGGCCCCATATTGAAGTTAATTGCATGTCGATCTAATGGCCAAATTCCTGTTCTTCTAAAACCACTTGCAATATTATTAGGAGTTAAAGTTTGTGCAAAAGCTTTGCTAGCAAGTGTTGCCAAATTTTCCCTTCCAATGTCAAGTTGAGGATTTGTAGAGAGCCATATACTCCTATGTTGTTTGAAGTAGTTTTTGAATGGTGAGAATAAACTGACATCAAGGGGATTCAATTTGTGGTTGCAATGTGCTGGAAGTGTGAGAAAATCTATTCCCATAGTCTTTTCTTCTTTGATTGTTTTAAATGCAACATGGCTGCCATGACCGTCAAAGATGAGCAACTGTCTATTTGTTGGTGACACCCCTCCTGGGACATTTCTTGCAAAGTGTTTCAACCATTGTACAAATAATTCTTTGGTCATCCAAGCATGCTCTTGAATTTCCATGCATGCCCTTGGATCACAGTTAATAATATAGTTTCTAATGTTCTTTTTGGACTTGAACAAATAGTAACTAGGTATAGCTTGACCTGCTACACTAACACAAGCTAGAACAATGATCCATTCTCTGATTTTATAAATTAATTGTGGAACAAATTTCATCCCTATTTTTGCAATAACTCTCATTGCACAATTTATGCCAGCCTGTACTCCTGTTTCGTCACAGTTCCATATTTTGTTGGGCCCATAATTGTGTTTTTTGTACAACTCTTCCAAGTTGTCATAGAAGGAAGAAACTATTTTGAGGCGTAGGATTATAGCTCGATCTGTGTCCACTCCTTTTGGTGTTCAAATTGTCAGATCGGGATGCCTTTGATGAAAGCCAACCCACCATGACCTCCCTGGTATCCCATTTGTGAATGGGTTAGGCCTCGCTCCAACCATTTGGGCCATCGTTGACTTGAGTTGTGAGACTTGAAGGCCATGGCCAATATTAGCCATGTCTTCACACCACTGCACAATTTTAGCTTCTTCTTCATCAAATAGGATTATTCGTGGCCCCTTCCTTTTTGTGGATGTCACACCATTGAGCCACGCCCTCAAACTACTAGGCGAGATTCCACATTTGATCGTTGAACCTTTGATTGGCATTCGATTATCCTCAACATTTGTAATGGATTTTTCCATGTGATGCATTGTCCAACTTCCCATGCATAGATATGGGGTTGTCACATGGTCAACAGGTGGTGGTTCCATTTCTACCTCAGTATTATGAACAACAGGTTCAAAACCATCATTTTTATTTGTCTATTTTGCATTTTCAAAAATAACATCCTCATTCATGTTGACTAATGGCTCTTCATCAACATCATTTGGAACATTGAACCTCACTCCATGAGGTACTTTAATTAAGCACCTCCCACTTGATCTTTTCCTCTTCTGCCCTGGTGCCATGATTATAAGTGATCCTGTACATTGTAAGCCATAAAGTGTTAGAAAAACAATGTTGAAAGCGGTAAAAAGAAGTTGAAATCATTATTGAAACAACCAACAAACCCAGGAGTACCATTGTTTGCATTCTGAAAGGAGAATGATTTTTGTCGTTACCTCACACCATGGATAGTAGACAACAACAAACATATGTGTATGTACAAAAATTTATATAAGTATACATTTATTTGTGTAATTATATGTATACACACATATACATATATATCCGTATGTATATGTATGTATACATATAATTACACAGAAAATCACTGATATAGATTGCAAAATAGAAAAGTACGCTAATTGTGTCACTATTAACATGCAATTATAACTATTTTATCATTCAAATCTGCTCAAAAGTCAATGGGTCTAATTCATGTTAGCACCTTTTAAAATTATTTTGGTGCCCATTACAAATCACACCTACACATTAATCGCTAAACTTTAGCAACAGACACCAAAACCATTACACCCCAATTAAACTTCATTTTGGTTCCAATTATTGCATATGACTAATGTTTTTTAATTGGGTATCCCATTCTTTTCCATCATTTTATTTGGGTTTACATATATACATACATATAGATGTATGTATATGTATTTGTATAGATATATGTATACATGTATCTATGTATACATATAACTACACAGTTACATGTATACATATATCTGTACATATACATATATATATATATCTATATATACATAGATATATGGGTAAGTGCACCAATCCGTGACACAATTTTGGCTCTTAAGATGCCACATTTTTATTTTTTTTTGAAATCAGCAAAATCTGATTTGCACGAGAAAATGAACATAGTTACGCTCAAAATTTTGAGATGCGGTAAGAACAAAAGTTGAAGTGGTCCAAGTCTAGTTTCTAAGCTACTATTATTTTTTGAAATTAATGAAGATTAAGGGTCTCAAAAGGGGGCCAAAGCAGTGGTGTTTTAAAAAAAAAAATAGCATATTGCCTGAGGGCTCCCCCCTTTTTGATTAACTTTTTTTTAGAATTTCAAAAATCCCAATGGTGAGAAATTAGCTAACACCATGTAGTTTATCCTACTTCTTTCGGATAATTTTTTTAATGAATGTATAATATTTAATGAATTTTCAAAGTGGACACATCCTGAAAAGCTAAAATTTGAGCGTGCTCCCCCCCAATTTTTTTGCAAACTAATCGTAAATTGATTTTTTTTTCCATCATGTGTAGAATGGAGTCTAGTTTCAAGAAATGTAATTTGTTTCACGTTTCGATGAACGTGTAAAAATCTATCCTAAACCTAGCACATGTTGGTTTTTGACCAAAAACGAAGGCATTTACAATGGAAGCCATGGATCAAAACCTTAACTAAATTAAAATGAAAAAAGAATTATATATTTAGATAGCTAAGAGAAAGGTTTATGCTATCAAGGTTTTTTTATAAACTTACATTGAAAGACGTGCAAATGAGACTAGGAGCACAAACAAAAATATGAGAAAATTTGGCAAATCCTGTTAATTAACACATCCAAAGCAAACCATTTGGCGAGCGCCAAATGGCCTGCTTTGCACAAAACTAGAATTTCCCCTCTTTGGTGAACAACTTTGATAATGGTTAGAGTGCACAGTTTATGATTGTAGATGGATAGTCGAGGTTTTACCTTTCATACCTTCTCTAACTCGTTATCGTAACTGGATAACTCTTTATCCCTCTGAAGTCTCTATCTCTCAGGTCTCCCTCCCTCCCACATGACCTAGACTACTCTCTCAGTCCAAACCCCTCTCTCAAGTATCTTTCCCTCCCACATAGGTACCTAAATAAATCTATCTCACTCCAACCCTCTTTCTCACTCTCCCTCTCTCTCTCTCTCCCTCTTTGGTTTTTTAATCTCTCTCACTCCATCTCCCTCTCTTAGGTTGTTATCTTTCTCTCTTTGTCTCTCTCTCTCAAGTCTCTCCCTCTTACCCCCTCTCCCTCTCTTAGGTCTGTCACTCACTCACTCCCTTTATCTCTCTCCCATTCCCTCTCTCTCACTCACTCTATCTCTCTCCCTCTCTCTCTCACTCTCTCTCGGGTATCTCCATCCCCCCTCTCTCTCTCTCTCACAGACACACACACTCCCTCTCTCTCCCACTCCCTCTATCTCACTCTCTCCCACTCTATCTCTCTCCCTCTCTCTCAGGTCTCTCCCTCCCACCCCCTCTCCCTCTCTCTCTCTCAAGTATCTTTGTCCTACCCCCTCTCCCTCTCTCTCTTTGTCTTGAGTCTCCCCCTCCTACCCCATCTCCCTCTCATAGTCACTCCCTCTATCTCTCTTCCATTCCCTCCCTATCTCACTCCCTCTATCTATCTCCATCTACCTCTCCATCTCTCTCAAGTATCTCCCTCCCACCACCTCTCCCTCTCTCTCTCATTCCCTCTATCTCTCTCCCACTTTGTATCCCTCTCTCTCTCTCAACTCTCTCCCTCCCACCCACTCTCCCTTCTATCCCCTCTCCCTCTTTCATGCCTCTCTTTGTCTCTCTCACTCACTCCCTATATCTCTCTCCCACATCCTCTCTCTCTCTCTCTCACTCCCTCTATCTTTCTCCCTCCCACCCCCTCCCACTCTCTCTCTCTCCCTCTATCTCATGTATCTCCCCCCACCCCCACCATCTCTCTTGAATCCCTCTATCCAGAGTACTCCCTCTCCCCCGAGTACTCCCTCTCCCTTCCACACCCCCTCTCCATCTCTCAAGTCTCTTTCTCACTCCTTGTATCTCTCCCATCCCTCTATCTCTCACTCCCTCTCTCTCCTACTCTCTTAGGTATCTCCTTCCCACCCCTATCTCCCACTTTTCTCCCTCTCCTTCTCTCTCAAGTGTCTCCTTCCCAACCTCTCTCCCTCTCCCTCCCTCCCTCTCTTAGGGTTTCCCTCTCCTCTCCCATCTCCTCTCCTCCTCTCCCCCCTCACTCTCTCTCTCTCTCAATCATGTTCCTCCCTCTCCCCACCTTTCACTCTATTTCTCCCACTTTTATTTCTCCTCCCTCTCTCTCTCTCACTCCCTCTCTCCCACTCTGTCTCTCTCCCTCTCTCTCAGATCTCTCCATCCCACCCCATCTCCCTCTCTCTCTCTCTCCTACTCTCTTAGGTCTCTCCCTCCCACCCCCTCTCTCCCACTTTGTCTCCCTCTCCTTCTCTCTCAGGTGTCTCCTTCCCACCATCTCCCCCTCTCCCTCCCTCTTAGTTTCTCCCTCCCACCCCCTCTCCCC